>CAWUFW010006867.1:0-600000 GCA_963921515.1 Calotriton arnoldi
CACACTTACCTTTTGGTCACTGTGATGATGGGGGTTTGGACCCCATTGCCACAATGTTCAAAATGTGCTTCAGCTATGGACACCACACTTACCTATTGGTCACTGTGATGATGGGGGTTTAGACCCCATTGCCACAATGTTCAAAATGTGCTTCAACTATGGACCCCACACTTACATTTTGGTCACTGTGATGATGGGGGTTTAGACCCCATTGCCACAATGTTCAAAATGTGCTTCAGCTATGGACCCCACACTTACCTTTTGGTCACTGTGATGATGGGGGGTTAGACCCCATTGCCACAGTGGTCATGGTCTGCTTGCATTGTGGAGTCCATACACATTTATGTGTGACACATGTGATAGGGGGTCACATTGTATGTTCAATGTCATGTTCAGTGTTGTAGGCATTTGACACAGACTACACACGCTTGTCATGGTGTTGGGGGGATGTCTTTTTCTGACATTCCTTATGTTGGAGTATGCTGGTTGTGTCATGCATTACCCGTCCTATGAGTAGGGGTGGTAGTAGTGGTAGGCATCCATCCCCCTATGAGTGGGGATGGTGGTAGTGATAGGCATCCAGGCCCCCCTGAGTAGGGGTGGTGGTAGTGACAGGCATCCAGGCCCCCCTGAGTAGGGGTGGAGGTAGTGACAGGCATCCAGGCCCCCCTGAGTAGGGGTGGTGGTAGTGCAGGCATCCAGGCCCCGCTGAGTAGGGGTGGTGGTAGTGGTAGGCATCCAGCACCCCTGAGTAGGGGTGGTGGTAGTGGTAGGCATCCAGCACCCATGAGTAGGGGTGGTGGTAGTGGTAGGCATCCAGCCCCCCCTGAGTAGGGGTGGTGGTAGTGACAGACATCCAGCCCCCCCTGAGTAGGGGTGGTGGTAGTGACAGGCATCCAGGCCCCCCTGAGTAGGGGTGGTGGTAGTGGTAGGCATCCAGCACCCATGAGTAGGGGTGGTGGTAGTGGTAGGCATCCAGCACCCATGAGTAGGGGTGGTGGTAGTGGTAGGCATCCAGCACCCAGGAGTAGGGGTGGTGGTAGTGGTAGGCATCCAGCCCCCCCTGGGTAGGGGTGGTGGTAGTGACAGGCATCCAGCCCCCCTGAGTAGGGGTGGTGGTAGTGACAGGCATCCAGCCCCCCCTGAGTAGGGGTGGTGGTAGTAGTAGGCATACAGCACCCATGAGTAGGGGTGGTGGTAGTGGTAGGCATCCAGCACCCATGAGTAGGGGTGGTGGTGGTGGTAGGCATCCAGCCCCCCATGAGTAGGGGTGGTGTTGGTGGTAGGCATCCATCCCCCTATGAGTGGGGATGGTAGTAGTGGTAGGCATCCAGGCCCCTATGGGTGTGTATGGCATTGGTGATAGCCATCCCGCCCCTATGGTTCTGCTGTTGCTAGTGTACGTCATTTCTGCATCCCTATGTGTGTGTGACATATGTCGGGTACGTGTCGTTTGTTTGTGTTGTGGGTGTTTGACTTACCGTCTGCGCCGTACGCGTCCGTACCGGTTCCGGTAATAGATGTAGAGTATTGGTAGGACCTGCGCGATGGGATTCATGGTTGGTTCGTCTCGTTCGTCTTTCTCGTTGCTTCGACTCGTACTCGTCGCTGGCTTGTTCGTCTCGTAGCCGTGGATCGTCTTGTGGCGCGAATCGGAGCTTATGTGCAGCTCTCCCGGATGCTCTGACGTGCCGGACGTAGCGACGGGTTCGGCGCGTACGGAAGGCGCATCGTACTAGTCCGGCCGGAAGGTGCTTTATATTTGCTTCCGTGCGACTCGATTCAGCGTTTACGGATCCGGCTCGGGCGGGGAACAGGAGCTGGAATGGGTACGTACGGCTGGGTCGGGATCTGGGCAGTTATGCGCATCGTACTTTCTCGTTCTAACGAATGTTCGAATCGGTCGGGAAACACGCGTTCGGCTTGGTTTTTTTCCGGACGAATAGTGTTAGGTGCGCTTCCGGCCGAGATCGGAATCGACCCCTTAATCTCTTTCAACACAGTCCCAGCCCTGCAGTGATGGTCTGAAAGTCTCACTGATCTTTGTCTCTCTGTCCTAGATGCAATCTTCATCTCAATGTTGACAAAGGGAGAAAAGATGTTTCTTATATTTAACAAAGAGTTAGACTACTTAAAGTTTAGAAAATAATCACAGGTATTGGCCCATGCCAATTTATTGAATATGAAAATTACACCTGCTGATTGGAGGATATTTAAAAGCCAAAACCAATGTTACTGGTGATTTTCCTCTGTATGATACCTACCTCAATTTTGGGTCAGTGGTGCATGTGGAAATCACATGGGATTTAATCATCTAAGTTCTTCTGTTACTGTTCACTTGAATTCTGAATGCCTCTAATCAGATTTTCCATGAATATGCATGCTGTCCCAATTGCAGTTATATAAAATTGTCAAACAACTGTGAATCATGGCCTGGTCTCCAGTCTGACTGAGTTTATTCCAAGTGTAGGTTGCCCTTTTTCCAGAGAACAATATCTGCATTCATTTAGACTAATTTATACCTAATGACCATTCATCATGTAATTTCATTGCAGGAGGCTTTTTATTAAGTTAGGTCCTGCATCCAGAAGTGATTTTTAGTACAATTTCTCTGCCGCATGAAAATTGATTATTCATTAAGTCAATTGCTAATAGGCTTCTCAATAACTGAGAATTTGCACTCAGAGGAGGTTTTAGGTACAATTTGCTTGTTATAGTGCTAAGAACCCTGTTCCTCATCCATTTTAAGATTTATGTTCAGAAAGGCATTATCGCTAATTCTCATAAACTATAGCGTGTTCATACAGTTTCCTCTGAATATTGTAAACATAAAAGTGATTCTGAGTTGCCCACATCAGGTGGAGAAATGGGAGTTTCATACTTTTAGGAAATAGATAGAGCACATGATAAGGTTTTCTACAGCTTGGTTTTATTTTAAAGAAGACACATTTCTTTTGTAATCAAAGCACACGTGGAGGTCGTAAACTGTACAATCTCATTGGAGGACAAAAATGAAAAACTGCTTAGAGACTAAAAAATAAATCAGAATATATACGCATCGAAAGCGATATATACCAGGCTGTACATTTTTAGGGATCCTTTTAGCAGGTATCCAGTACACCTCCTGGGCTTTGCTCAATTAAAGTAACCTTCTTTATTGATGTATACATTGTCCTTTTAACTTGTTCCAACTTTAAAATGGCATCTACACTCAGAGTGGGCAATTTGCCAATCATGCCAGTACCCTAGCTCCTATACTAATACACATAATTCACAGCTTAGATACACTGGTGTAAAATATATCAAACCTGTATATAAGGAATAAAGTACCCCTGCAGAACATTATAAGGATATTACAAGTCCACAAGGATTTCCATAACCATATAAAGTTCCTTTATAAGGTTTTGGAACTCTGAGGTGACTGACAATATCCGTATCATGTATGTCAGGTGGTACTTTATCCCATACATTACATGGTCACACCATCACCTTTCCCACAAACCACTTAAAACCTTGATGAGTAGCTCTTTCATGTGAAAGAGGAAGCATGTTTGCAAACATGAAGAATAAAAATAAACCCTCTAGCACAAAATTAAACACATAAAAAACCTGTTAGATATGTGTTGTAAACAGATATTACAAACAGTTCAATACATGTGAGTCTTTTTCAAAAGAAAAAGTGCCATAGCTCTAATATGTGGAAACATGCAGAAAGAGTCTATCTTTTCTCTATCTAAGGAGTGCCAAAAATAAGCATTAAGTCTCTGTTGGTCATTGTAAGCTAGAACAATAGGGCAGAAGAAAAAAAAGCAATGTTCAGTTTTCGTTGCTAATTAACTGTTTCAATTTTGCTCCATGACCTGTCTTTCACCTCAGGTGCTGGATCTGGCAGCAGGTATTGTGACATCAGTGGATTGTAACATATAATAGTCGCCACTTATAACAAAATTAGAGACGGGCGAATATACAGGTGTGGGAAATTGGTTTATTAGTAGTGAAAAATAGTGACTTACCTCTAGTAATAAGGCCACACACACAACAAAAGGTTCAGTAAGGGTCTCAAAAAATTATTTCCTTGGTCAACCCTTAGTAGCTGGCAACTAGCAGGCAGGCTTAACTTAGGAGACAGGTGTGTAAAGCATTTCAAAACACCAATATATTAAATAAACAAGACACAAAAGACAAGAAAAATCCAACAACACTTTTTAAAAATAGATTATATTTTTATGAATAAATAGACACCAAAACAACAAAAATCCATTGTAGGGAACCAGAGATGTTAATTTTTAAAGATTAAACACTTTCTAGTGCTTAAAAACCCATAGCGGCAAATTAGCACATCTGGTCATGCTTGACCAGGACAAAGTCAAAGTTTGAGGCTGACCACGATGGAGCCCTGGTCGGATACACCAAGGCCTCGGTCAAAATTTTACCTTCGCACTTAGTCGTTTTTCTGGAGCTTTTTCTCTCGACGTTGAGCGAGGATGGTCTTCAGGCTGGGTTGGTGTCAATGTCGTCGACTTGGTTTTCTGCAAGGCCTCAGTAAAATCTGGGAAGTCTGCAGCTCCTGAGCTTTCAGCGGGATGCACCTGAAATCCAGGCCCATTCGCAGTTGAATGTCGCCGGCTTGACTCTCGACATCGAGTTGGTCACCTTATGGAGCTTTTTATCAAAAAGTTTACAAACTTAAAAAAACTTCTGGCTCTTCTTCCAGAAAAACTCCTTGAGGGTTCAAAGTGTCCACAACAAAAATCCAGAAGTCTAGAATCTCTGAGATGATCCTTGGGATGTTGAGACTACAATTCCCATGAGGAACCTGGCCAAATCCTTCAAGTTCACTGGATGCAAACCAGGATGGGGACTTCTTTGTGGAGATGATACAGGTGGACTTAGTTAACCTGTAGCTTACAGGGAGTCCACAGCGTAATCCTTCTTGAAGCAAGGCAAAGTCATTTGGGCTGTACTCTCTGAATGTGCAGCAGGTGCAGTCCTTCAGAGTGCAGACCTTTGGGGTGCAGCTCAGGTTTCCAGCAGGGCAGGCCTTCTTCTCCTTGTATGCAGGGTGCTACCCTCAGGTATGACCACTTCCTCCAAAGTGTGTCATATTCTTGGCCCAGAAAGCACTATTCTTACAAAATCTAAAATGGAGAAAATCTCTCCAGAAGAGTTAGATAAGGCTAAGCCACCCCACTGATGTGGCTAATGCACCCTAACGCTCCCCTTCCAGCCCTCTCGCTAATTTAATTACAGGGCCTCCTGTGTGGCTGGGGGTGAAGGATGAAGGGGTAAGTCTGTGCTGTCCTAAAGTGTAATTCTCCCTTTGAAGACCAGTTTGGCTACCACTCCCTCATCCTGCCTTCTGCTTCTGCAGTTCTCCACCCACAGGAAATCCTTTGTCTCTCCAGCAGGCCACTTCACACCTCATTAAGGCAGCTTGGCTCAACCTGGCAGAGGCTAGCCAATCAGAGAAGGGCTGGATTTTGGCTCACAGAAAAGAAAGTTTAATAACTTCTTTTCTGTGATAGTTATGTTATTATTGATGTTGATGTATGCAATGATATATGAGTGCTTGAAAAAAAAATCGAATCACTGTTGTTGAAATCACCCGATATGACCTCTCCATCAACCCCGAGTCAGAAATACCTGATCAGGCAGGCTTTTGAACTAGGCCTGAGGCAACTGATTGACAGATCAGATTCAAAGACGTAGATCCTACCCTTTCATCATATGTGAGAGTGGATGCAAGCACATCCGATCCGGTGCCTTGTTCTCGGTAATGGTACCCGGATAGAAAAGTGATTTGGTCACAATAACAGTATAAGCGGGAGCCCGTCATCGCAGCAGCACCAGGCACAGCCATTTTTGTTGGGGGACTCCAATCCCCATCCCGCATTGCAGCAGGAGCCACCAGCACCCACGACCCTTGACCCATGCCAGGAGGCGCTTAAGAACTGCTTGGGGCTCCCGCAGCGCGGGAGCCCGTCATCGTAGCAGCACCAGGCACAGTCACTTTTGTTGGGGAACTCCAATCCCCATCCCGCATCGCGGCAGGAGCCGCCAGCGCCCTTGTCCCGCGCCAGTAGGCGCTTATAAACTGACCAGAGCACCCACGATGGGGAAGCGCACTGGGATAATGTCAGCACGCCCCATTTCTAGTAGCATTGACAGTATGTTGGAAAGGGTGGTCAGCATTGTGTCAGGTGAGATTGAACTAACTGAGCACCGATTATCCTTGGGAAGTGAGGCATTACACAATGGCCTCTTGACTGGAGGGGCTTTAATTAATGCTGTACCTGTACCCATTACTGCATCATGTACTCCATAGCATCAGATGTCTGGTCCCAATAAGATGCTGCTTTTCAGTGGAAGCCCAAGAGGGCATGATACAGTCGAGACTCAGTCAATTATGGGCACCCCAACAACTGTGGCAATCGCAGCTGCGAAGCGCAAAAGGAAGACTGGGAAGCCTGTTTGTTCTAAAAGGAAACAACCCCCGGTGCCAGCTTATCTCGTACGTGCTTGTCCACATGGATGCAGTCATCTTTGAGCGTTAGCATCCTAGAAGCAGCGCCTAATGGGAAGTTGAGTCGCCTTACGTGTCGCGATATTTGGACACAGACTGAAGCGGCACCTGTTGCACTTGGCTATGGGGACTTGGGGGATACTTTTATCAATGCTGTTATCAATACCGTTTCCACACGGATTAACGAGATGATAGATATGAAATTTACACCTTTATGGAAACGCCTAGATCATTTGGATATACTTATGAATAAGTTTAGCCAACGGCTAGAGACAACCCAAACTATTGTCGCCCTGGGGGTAGGGGTTCATCTCTAAATCCAGTGCCCCAACTAATATTAACCTATCTCTCACTGCTATTCCTCTCCCTACTGGCCCCCCAGCTGTAAGCTTGTGTAGAGCATGCAGACAAGTTAGAGAGTGTTTCCAACTTAAGGTAGTCGCAGTACCTAAACGCTCTTCCATCAACAATGGGCTATTACCCGTGGACGGGTCAGCCCCAAATGTGCCTCCTATTCCTACTCTTATCTCTGAACCTATTAATAGACTGGTTGGTGAGCAACTTAACCTAGGTGAACCAAGTAGTAATGCGCCTGACACCCTGCGCAGGAATCCTCTTGGGTCCAATTCAGATGTCTTGGGACTGCCACCGAGAGTGCCAACTCTTACGAGGGAAACCTGGGACCAACTGTGTAATAAATGCGTGGACTGGTTATCTAAGAATAGGAGGTTTAATGCGTCAGATGCAAGTGAGATCATTATGGTACGAAGAGTAGGGTGGGTGGGTGTTTCACCAAAGAATATAGAAGGGGACTGTGTTGTGTTTAACTTCCATAGCCAATTCATGGTAAGATCCCTGTTGAGAATTCAGGAGGCCATAACCACCAACAGTACGCATATTTGGCCATTACCGATGGGTTATTTTTACAAACCAAATTTTGGGCATCCCGCAAATGAGTCTGCCTCCCTGGCCATACAAAACAGGCTTTTGATGTTGTCTGACTTGGACACCCAGGATTGACTACTGTCATCACTGGAGCCTAATGGTGTCGATTACATATCTAATACCCTCTACTTACAACTGAGACACATGATCATGCTGCCTCAACCAAGGTTTCCGCTAACTCAGATTTGAACATATTAAGCTGGAACGTAGCTGGTTTACATTCAAAAATACACCTACCATATTGGTTAGAACTGGTTAGACAGCAGGACATTCTTATGTTTCAAGAAACCTGGGCCACCCAAGATATATATATATCAAAGGGTTTGAATGTTTTAACATTGTTTCCCCAATCCCTAAATTTGGTCGACCATCGGGTGGCTTATCGATTTGGGTAAATATCACTGCAGGAGGTAGTGTTAAGGTCTTATGTACAAAGAGCTACAAATTTCAAGCCTTATTTTATAAAAGGGGTGTATCTATTTACCTAATTAATTTTCACAGCAATGATTTTCAGTCTACATCAAACACTAATTTTATTAATCTATTTGATTTTGTAACCTCCCTACAGTTTTGTATCTGATCGGACCAAATAGCTGGCATCTGTCTGGGGGGTGATTTCAATGCTAAGTTACCCAGCAAAAACACCAAAGTTAAAAGGACTAGCAGCAGAGGGCAAATTTGCCATAGGGGCGAGGAAGTAATGGAACACTTGAGTAATCATAACCTAATTATTGTGATGGATATTGCTGCCATAACAAATAATTACAACGCTACTGAGCCGACATTTACAGGGAGGGGTAGTGCCACCAACATTGACTATGTTTTTATTTCCCCTGTCCTCGAGGACTGTTTACTGAAAGCTGAAGTTGTCCCTACCACCCACGGCGAATATAGTCCGATTAAAACAGTGTTGCGACTGTCCCCCAGGCCAACATATAAAACTGAATATGGTGCCAGCAACCAAACACCATCCACAGGCAATCTAAGATTGGCTTGGCGGGGTGTCAATAATACCGACTTGTTCTATATGATGGCAAAGGACAACTTGAGTCTCATCGACTCCTGTCCGTCAGCACAGGACCCTAACCCCGAGGAAATCAGTGCCTTTATTAAACTTTGCGAGGCTATAAAATCTATACTATTAAAGCCCACTATCGCTGCACAACGCAGACCCAGATGGTTTGACAGCGAGTGTTCAGCTGCCAATAGACAGCTACGTAAGGCTCTGTCAACTAACCTGAGGTGTCACCCACTTATTAAATCGCTTAGGCATAAGTATAAGTTGCCAATTTTTAAAAGGAAGGACGATTTATTAAAAGAACGCTGGGACGCTCTTGCCAAAGCCGCTAGTCTTAAGAACGAGACCACATTCTGGGCTGCTGTCAAGGATTTGAGATCAATGGGTCAGTTACTGACCCCGATAATTTGTAATATAACCAGTGAGGCATGGGAAGCTCACTTTTCCATGATTTATTCAGCCCCAGTGCAAGATGAGGATCCCTCTGAGCACAGGGCTCCCACCGGGATATCAATATAATTATCTGAAGTTGAGGAAGCCATCCAACAGAGCCTGGGTAACAAAGCCCCAGGTCCCGATGGGTTACCTATTGATCTTATTAAGTATAAACCTGATTTTTGGGCGCCGCTTTTGTTGAACATTTTTAATAATTTAACCAATGCCCCGCTACCAAGCACACAGTTAACAAGAATTATTGTCCCGATTTTTAAAAAGGGTGACCGCTCCCAACCTAGCTGATACAGACCGATCTCCCTGATAGACAATACCCTGAAAATTTTAGGTAGAGTTTTATATAATAAGATTAAAAAATGGACTGAGGAAAATCGTATTTCACAATCATGTCAACTGGGGTTTAGGAGTAAAGTAGGCACAAATGAACAATGCCTAAATCTTAATGTAATTATGGGGAAATAAACCATAGCCAAGCGATCCCCAATATATTTGGGTTTCATGGACCTGACCTCAGCTTTTGCTTTTGTTAACCGGTCACGACCATGGTCCATTCTTTTAGAATACAGTTTAGATGAGGTCCTAGTATATTTTTTAGCTTACCTACATAGAGACCTGAAGGCCCGGGTTAGGATCAATAATGGTGGTGAGGTTTCCAATGATGTCAAAGTTTGCAGAGGGGTCAGGCAGGGCTGCGTCCTCGCACCTCTTCTTTTTATCATATATATTAATAATTTACATAAATCATGGTTAGTGCTCACTAATGACATTCCCAGAGTTAAAGGCAATATACTCCCAGTGCTATTATACGCTGATGATGCGGTCTTGATGAGCTGCACACCCAACGCCTTACGCATCTTAGTGCGTGGTTTCGTTGATTTCATGGTCAGTTTAGATCTGTGCACTAATTTTAAAAAATCCTTCATAATGGCTTGTGGGCCGAGAAAGCACTCTCTAAACTCTATTTCTGTGGGCCATCAAAAATTACAATGCACTAGCACTTTTCCTTACCTAGGCTTGGTTTTTGCTGCAAATGGCTCTTGGTCTGATCATGTGGCGTATTGCAGGAACAAGTTCTCTAAGGCCACCAATTTAATTCTTAGTCTTCCCCGGCCAAAGAGGACAGGGGCTATCCTAGCAACTAAAAAAAAAAAAAAAATTGCAGTGCATACTTACAGCAACCTATGGCGCAGAGGTTTAGGGCTTCTCAAAAAGTTACAGCATTCAGCGTGAGGAAAACAGATTCTGCAGGAAACTATTGGGTATACCAATCTCCATGTCTCAATATGTTTTCCATAGTGAATTGAAATTATACTACATTGAAGACTTCATAAAGGACCGCCCTGCCCTATTCTGGTTAGCAATATGGAAAAATCCAGCAGCGTCCTTTACAAGAGAGATAATAG
This sequence comes from Calotriton arnoldi, assembly GCA_963921515.1. Classification (NCBI taxonomy): domain Eukaryota; kingdom Metazoa; phylum Chordata; class Amphibia; order Caudata; family Salamandridae; genus Calotriton; species Calotriton arnoldi. The sequence continues at coordinate 10,343 of CAWUFW010006867.1, forward strand.
AAGATTGTCTTAAGTGTGAGAAGGGAATGGATATCCCGTGGCTTGCTGCGGTGAGCCAGAGTCTAAGTAGTGTTAATGATGACCAGCTCTTTTCAAGCCTAAACGAAATAGACACTGTAAACAAAAAAGCAATCCGAACAGCACTACACACATATTACAGAGAGGCAAGACTTGACAGAGAGTCTAGGAACCCTCTGTTGCAAATTTCATGACCATTGAGCACACCTCGTACTTGCCGCCTAGTTATCTTACAAAACCTATATGCCGCTGGGAGAGGGGACTCCTCTTCCGTCTAAGGGCTAGCACAGTAACATTTTTGCTTTGTTTCCCCTTTGGGTACAATGCAACCTAGACTCCATGCCATGCCCGTGTGATGGTCGGAGCGGTCACACGTTTTTACATTTTTTATTCTTCTGTAAGTTTTACATAATATATGCAAAAGGGCTTTTAATACCGTTTTTTTAAAAAACTTTGCCTGTCCACTTAGAAGCTGCATATAGGAACATACTCAATCTGGAAGAAGACAAATTCGTTTTTTGAGTGGGCACTTTCCTGAAAATTGTTGTACGCGCTCGCAACACGATGTGCACTTTATGAAGTATGTTTTATTGTACTGGGTTTTTATATCATCATTATGACACTAATGAATTGAGCTCGCTCCTTTTTTGAAAATTGTTGTATGCGCTTTTAACATATCTCGCACTTGTGAACAATATTTTTATTGATTTCTTTTTTTTTTATAATCATCAAATCCGTTATGAACTTGTGTATTCTAATTTGTTGCTATGTGATTTGTGCTTTTATGGATATGTTTTTTTATTTGAATAAAGAAATTGAACTGAATTGATTGATTGCCAGATCACAGATGGGGTGGCATGTAACAAGCCAAACAAACATGCAAAAAGGAAAATCCCAGATTAGTCCCACAGATAGTCAGCAACACCACAATGGTCAGGGGAGATTGGCCCCAGTAAACCACACAACTCCATAAAGTTAGATGCCACATGAATTTAGGAACACTCTGCCAATCAGGACATAGCACACACAGCAAACGTAGTGATCATGTGCTCCCCATGCCAGACATCTGGACACGTTACCCACTGGCCCGCATTGTGTCCACGCACGGCTGAGAGCCACCTGCATTTGTTATCAGGTGGAAATGATTTATGGTTCCATGACTAGGCCCACATTTCTCTCCCTAAATCCGATCTACGAATTGTTTTATGATGCTCCAGGAAATTTATATAAAGGTGCTCCAAACGATTGTACTTTGAGTCAGTCCTCAGACCGGTCTCTGTGTGCTGTACTCTCGGCCAAAGTGTTTAATTTAACCAACTGTTTCTGCTTTGCAAAACACCTCTTATCTTTGTTTTTTCAAGGTAAATTCATATTTGAGCAACATTTTGGGTAGCCAGCCAGCAGGAGCGATTGGTGCTTCGAACCCGATTGCAGCCGAAGGAAAGGACCCCGCTCTGACAGATTCACATCTGCGCAGCAAGAAAGGTGAGCAGACGCCACAATTGATTGAAAGTTCTGCTGAATCCGCAGAGTGGAGGTCTGTCCTGAAGCTGCCATCAGTGGGTAAGAGACTACATCTGATGCTTAATCCCAGCATTTGGTGTATGGCAAACTAGGAAGAAGCGCAAAAATTTTACCTGAGTGCCCTCCCACTAACAGAAATCTGGCATATTGCCTAGTTCATGTGTATTGTATTGTATTGGGTCGTTTATAAAGCGCACTGTCACCCCAGGGGTATCCTGGTGCTGTATTATGCAACTACGGACACATAGTCCAGGAAGGAAAAGGTGTGTTAGTGAATTTCAGCTCATAATGTTCAGTGTGTTTTATTCTTTTGGGAAGACATGTTTTAGGTCTCAGGGTTTTTGGAAGTTCATTCCAGAGCCGAGCTGCCTCGGTCAAGAATGCTCTTCCTCCAAATATGATTTTGTTAAACCTGGACCTGCTTGCCAGATTAGCTGATGAGGAGTGCAGATTTCTTTTCGGGGCATGCCAGTTAAACCTTTTTTGTAAGGGGGTTGGCCAGAGGCCTGGAAAAGTGCCTTAAATACAATACAGAGTAATTTAAATCGTATTCTCTGTACCAGAGGGAGACAATTAAGTTCCCACAGGGAGTGGGATGCAGATGACCTGCATGGTCTATTTAGGGCCAGCTTGGCTGCCACCGTTTGTACTCTCTGTAATCTCTTGATTAGGAAGTTCGGAGCTCCCAGTAGCAGGGTGTTACAACAGTCCATCCGGCTCAGGATTACACTTCTAACCACTAAAGCTCTGGACGAGAATGGGAGTAAAGCTCTAATGAGGGAGAAACAGATTCCAGCCATTTTATTCACCCGAGTTTCTTGGCTGAGCTTGTTATCAAAGATTCCGCCCAAATTTTGAACTGTTTCCGAGGGTATCGGAGGCTTGTCTGAGTGTATATGTGTGTATGTGTCCGAACTGAGTAGTCGCAAGGTGGCTCGGAGGCAATCCTGCGGAAGTCATCTTTCTTCAATAGCAGCACGCTAGGAAAGGTGAAAGTTGTTAGTCACTTGGACAACTGGGCATGATTCAGATAGTACGCTTGTCCCCTGGGCATGATAGAGTGGCGAGGCCTCACCGCTTGGTCTGCTGGGCCTTTTACCAATGGTATGTGCAGGCTTCGGGTGTGATATAGGCCAGCACCTTGATCTTATTTTTTAGCCTAAAACGGTTTTCTCACTGCTACCGGTTTCCTAACACTGTTGGCATGTGAAAAAAGTGAGAGGCGTTATTTGCTAGGACCGCTGGGTGTGATTTGGATGGTAAGCATGACCCCTGGGTGTGATGTAGGGTGTAATTCGGACATTCATGAAAATTTGGACATTGGAGATTAGGTGTAGCTTGTGCTTGGCTACGAAGGGCCTGTAGTTGTCAAGTTGTTCCTCATTTCAGTGTAAATTGTTGTTATCTTTATCTCTGAGCCAATATTGACTGACTACCGGACTCACTTAGCCCGGTGTACCACGCAAAGCCTCTCCTAGTCATAGGGTAGCATGCGCTTAGGCGCGGACTAAGGTATTTTTTGACTAAGTCATCATTTTTTCTCTGTCAGTTTTTTTTCTATCGTTTCTTCATTGTGGATATCAAATGATGCATACTTAATGTTGTGGTGTGGTGTTGGTAAACTGCATTTTTGTCTTGAATGTTGTGTTTTGTTAATGACTCAATGTTCTTATGAAGACGCTGCTAATTCTTACAACAGTTTTTTCATATCTGCTATTTTTCTGCTGAATTCACACATTTTGAACTTAAAATTGCACTTTCTTTCAGGTTGTGACCCTTCATATGCATGTTTTGTTTGTGCTTGTGAAATGTCTGTTCTGACGCTTATATATATATACATATATATATATATGTAGTATTGAGCTCGTAGAAGTAGCTTTAAACAGTAATCTCCATCTATATATTTCCTCAACAATCAGCGTAGAATCTAATATTATTTGATCCCAAGAAGCTAGAGCATATCAGTCTCTTAAAAAAAGTTCCCAGCTATCATGGAGTCGCTGCTAAAGCACATGCAAACTAGGTTCTACACACAGGTTCGAAAACTTGACAAGTTTTGCTGCGAATGGCATGCACACACTAAAGCACTCGCGCTCCCCTGGCCAGAGGGGACAACCTTCAATGCTAACATAATTGAACACACGAGAACACACATTTGAACAAAATATGTAGGGCAAATGAAGACCAGAAGAGATGCACTGTTAGAATTATGGGCCATATTTGAGGAGGCCCACAGACTGACAATCCTGTCGTTGAACCCGCAAGTAAGGCGTCCACACATGCCCCACCATATGTAGGAATGGAGGCGGTCTCTCCGATGCCTGCCATCCCCACATTAGTTCATACTGATTCACCAGTCGACGGAGCCGGATGGCCCACAACCGAACAACAAACTACTAGATCCAGACAAGGGAGGCCAACAGGCCATCGGGCATAGAAAACTCCAGCATCCCCCCTGTCCAGTGCTAGAGCTCCCCGAAACTCAACCCCCTCGTCTGTCGCGTTCAACTCATCAAACACCAACAACACAAGAAGTGTGCACTCCCACAGGTTAAAGTGAACACAGTCAGGTGACGGGGAGAGTCATAGCGGGTCTGGACAGTGATACGACTAGCGAGGGTGAGTAGGAGGAGGGCCTCCATTCCCATGGATCCGACCACAAGAGTAAAACTGCAGCATTGGCCCAGCAGACTAAGGGGGTTATTAGGGAGCCCATGCCAGAAACTGACAAAACACCCAAAAGCAGACACATCCTTTTTTTTGCATTTTCAGTATATATAAGTACAATGTCCACAAATTATACATTACAGGATATACATCTGGCTTCGACTGGCAGTCGTTGCTTTGCAGTATATAGGCATAACAGTTTTGATGCATTAATTATACTAGGTGAATTCTGCAGTTCTTGACGCGTCAAGATTTGCTACAATATGAGATTGTGTTTAACTGAAAACATAGAAGACTTCACATACTCTTTAGTATCATTATAACCTAACAAACATATTTGACGACTGAGCATCTGTAGTTTTCACTGGGCCGGTATTGCCAATGTTATATGGATTGGAACAATGCATTGCTAACATGAATATGACATTTTTTCAACAAGCCAACACACCAGTTTCACTCAAGTCCGTTGCAATGGCTGTGTCTTGAAAGTGCCCAACCCCAACCCCTTGCTCTCCCATTGCAAACCAACTTATGCTAAAGTTTGTGTTTGTTCGTGCCCCGGGGTCATTCATGTGCACATCTCCTATTCAGTGTTGTTTCTTTTTAATGGCGCATGGAACCAGGATTGAATTCTATTAAGGTGCCTGCATCTTGCCTGACCCCATCTCGGTTTGTGAGTTGTTTCCCTCTGACTCCTGATCCCTATGATGTATTTCTGCCAATATCGTGTCCCAACATTGTGCGATGGGGTATTTACGTAGGCCAGCTATCTCCTCCCTGAGTAGCGCGGTGCTCTCTGCCTGAGCCCATACCGCGAGCGAGTGTTTCCAGTTGTTGAGGAAGGGGAGTTGCCTGTTTTTCCATCGCCTAGTGATTAATCTTTTAGCAACTATGAGCCCTAAGTCTATGAATCTGGAGGTAGCTTTGTGTTTCTTGGATCTGGGGAACACTCCCAGTATGCATTCCTCCTATGTGTGCAATTGGGGTCGATCAGTGTATTCCGCCAGTCCCGCTGCTACTTCCTGCCAGTACGGTTGTAACATATGGCAGGACCACATCATGTGGAGGAAGTCTGCTCCTACTTGATTACAACGGGGGCATGCCGAGTTGGTAAGTTGGAAGTATTTGTTTATTTTATTTGGTAACAGATATGCTCTATGTGTGATGTACGTCTGTATGAACACAAAATTTGGCGTTTCGTGGGATCTGTGTTGTACTGGCCAGGATTGTGTCCCATTCCTTCTCCGTCCATTAGCCTACCCTGTCTTCTTCCCATTTTGTGCACAAGGACGATAAGGGTTGCAGCGTGTGTGTTAGTAGTGCTTCTGTCAACCAGTGTATATTATGGCTACCATTACCCATTACATACAAGTATTGAATCACCAGGTGCATTTGGGGTTCAGTGTCCATGTCTCCCCAGGCCACCATTAATGATCTTATGATTGAGCTATGTAATAGGAATTGACCTGCCGGCAATTCATTCTCATGGGTTAGTCTGTCAAAGGGTATCAGTGTGCCGTCGTCGTACAAGTCGCCTAGTGCGGGTATCTCGGCAGCATGCCAGTGTGCAAGTGCACCATTTGAAGTGCCCCTTTTGTTTCTCGGGGTGCCAAGGTGGGGAAGCACTGGAGCGTTGGGAGTTGTGCGTCTGGTGAGGTATAAGCTACATCTGTGGCATCGATGAGCCAAGGCCAGACAGGTCAGCGACGGGGCGGGGTGGCGTGCCATTGGGTGGAACAAGTGGTAGATCTGGGACAGCGTCCATGTTGGTTGTGTCGTGGCTGTTTTGGCTAGATTAAGCACCGCTAGCCACTTCGTCGCCCATTGCAGCTGCGCAGCTAGGTAATAAAGCTCCATGTTTGGGACAGTTAGCCCTCCCTTGTTTGAAGGTGTGTACAATTTCCAGAGTGCTATTCTATGGCGATTTCTGTTCCATAGGAAGTCCCGGGTCAATTGTTCGAGTTTGCGAAATGTTTTGGTCAGTACATAAATGGGGAGGTTTGCGAAGTAATACAGCAGTCTAGGTAATATTATCATTTTGGTCAAGGCTATTCCACCCATCACATTTATTGGCAACGTTTTCCAGAATTTTATTTGCGATCGAATGGAGGAAGTAGCTCTGGTCAGGCTGCCTTCTAAAATGTCAGTGGGATTATGATAGGTGAAAATACCTAAATATTGGAAGGAGGTTGGCTGCCAACTGAGGGGAGAATCATTGATTAGGAGATTGGGTTTCTAGATCTCAGCCCCGAAGGGATACAAACACGATTTGTTCCAATTCCCTTTCAGGCCTGATGTCGCTTCAAACTGCTGTAATATTTCAGCTATGGTGTCTGGGATGTTGTGCAAGTCCCTGAGTTACAGCAAGAGATCGTCCGCATATAGGAAGACCATGTGCATACCATCCCCCAGTGGGATGCCCAGAGATGTCCCATCTCCTACGTAAATGTTTTCCCAACGGTTCCATGGCTTGCGAAAACAGGGACAAGGGGCACCCTTGTCTGGTGCCTCTGTGTATAGCTACACTATCTGATGTTATACTGCCTATGCGTATCCAAATAATGGGTTGCGTGTAAAGCAACTTAATCAGTTTAAGAAAGGTGTCCCCAAAGCCATAGTTGTGCAATTCCGCAAAGAGATAGGGCCATTCGAGGGAGTCGAAGGACTTCTCCAGGTCGAGAACCATGCAGCTAGAATTGGGCCAAGCACGTGTGGCATATTCTTGGAGTCTTCGGATATTCAGGGAAGTGTTTGGGGTAGGAACAAATCCGTTTTGATCAGGGTGCACTAATGACTTTATTAACAGTGCTAGTAGCTCCGCAATGATGGAGGCTAAGATTTTATAGTCCGTGTTGAGGAGCGCCAGCGGTCTACGTGAGCCCAGTAGAGTCGGGCCTCTGTCTGGTTTGGGGAGGGAGACCAATAGTACCTCTCGTTGCATGCCCGTGAGTGTGGAAGTCGATAATGCAGCTTCGTATACTTTTTTAAGCTGAGGTGCTAATATTGTGGTGTAGGCTTTATAGTATTCAGTTGGTAAACTGTCAGGGCATGGGGCTTCCCCTATAGCTAAAGAGCGCATGCTTGCCAGGATTTCTTCCTGGTTGAGTGGGGCGTCCAATTCTAGCCTCTGTTCTGGGGTTATTCTTGGGAGGGTGATTTCCGAGAGATACTGGCAAATCTCATCGGTCGTTACTGTGACTGTGGACTTGTATAGAGTAGCATAATGTCGTGTGAATTCTTGATGTATATCCTGTTGTGTATATAATAATGTACCACCCAGGGAGCAGATAGATGTGATAGGGGACCTGACATCGTCCTGCCTGATGAGCCATGCGAGTAGAATACAACAGAATATTCATGGGTCTATGAGCCTGAAAGAAAGCTCCTACCGCAGCTGGCACAAGAAAAGACCTAATGGTGTAATCAGTGAAAATCCTTTTAAAAGGACGGAATCCCATCACTCACCGTGGTGACATGCTTCATCATCTGGGATCTCCTCTTGGTTGCAACCTAGTGTAACCAAGGGCTACATCCCCCTCTCTGAGAGGGAGGAGCTCAGGGATGTTTTCAAATGAGATGGATATAGCTAGGATTTACTACAATCCAACAGATGTGAAGAACAGAAATTTCTGAGAGTGGTGGGCGCAGTGCAAAGAATGTGAAGAGTGATGTGCTAGTTAAAATTGGTTATCAATAGAGGAAAAATGTATTCGTAATCTATTGGCCACCAAATTTAAAAACAGTGCAGATGCGTCTAGGTTCTCAGTGAATTATGGTGCAATGATGACTGCTCTCTCCGTCGGTACCTCGGACCACCTCCAAAAACGGCTTAGATGTGGTCCGAGGTACCGATGGAGAGAGCGGGGCCTCATTTCCTGAGCTGTAGCCAGGGGAGACGAGGCACTTTTCTCGTGCATTATAGGTGTCATCATTGCACCATAATTCACTGAGAACCTAGACGCCAGGTCGGTAGGTTGCAATTGGTTCAACCTATTTTTATGATCTTTGTATTCACGTTTCACATACTCAGTAGCATAATGATATAGGTCCTGAGGAAGGCCAAGATTATACACAATCCTAATGGCTGAAACATGTAGACCTTGATTCTGGACTTATGCAGTCATTATTTCAAAACTGCATCTGCACTGTTTTTAAATTTGGTGACCAATAGATTACGAATACATTTTTTCCTCTATTGATAACCAATTTTAACTAGCACATCACTCTTCACATTCCTTGCACTGCGCCCACCACTCTCAGAAATTTCTGTTCTTCACATCTGTTGGATTGTAGTAAATCCTAGCTATATCCATCTCATTTGAAAATATCCCTGAGCTCCTCCCTCTCAGAGAGGGGGTTGTAGCCCTTGGTTACACTAGGTTGCAACCAAGAGGAGATCCCAGATGATGAAGCATGTCACCACAGTGAGTGATGGGATTCCGTCCTTTTAAAAGGATTTTCACTGATTACATCATTAGGTCTTTTCTAGTGCCAGCTGCGGTAGGAGCTCTCTTTCAGGCTCATAGACCCATGGATATTCTGTTGTTTTCTATACTGTGTTTGGGGAATATATCCATGCGCTGGTCTTAAAACGTTCCCTTAGACCCTCAATCCATTGTATTGTTGTTGTTAAGCCATGCGAGTAGCCTGCCAGCCTTGTCTGCGGTACTGTGGGTGTGTGCTGAGTGTGCTGTGTTATTGAGACAGCAGAGTCTTTCTAGCAGGCGGGTGTGTTCTACTTTGCTCTCTCGCAGTCTTGTGTTAGTTAGTGGGTCAGTGGATGCAAGTGTTTCAAGGTGGGCTAGCCCGTTTCCAGCTTTGTGAGGTCTACTTCGAGCGATCTACGCATGCCGGTTTGTGTGCCTAGGCAGTGTCCTCGTACTACCGTCTTGAAAGCATCCCATTCAATAAGGGCCGAGGATGCAGTGTCTGCGTTTTCATCGAAATAGTTCATCACAGCAGTACCTAATGATTCCTGGAATGGTTTGTCTTCTAATGCTTCAGGTTGCATGCACCATCTGGGGATTTGTGATGCGTTGCTGCCCAAAGTTATCTGCAGTATATGTGGGTCATGGTCGGAGTGGGTTCCCCGAGGTACACCGGCTCATTTATTACTGGTAATAAGTACTCTGTGGCTAGTATTCTGTTCGAGCCGGACGTGTAAATCGTGTGATCCTGAGTAGTATGAGTAGATACGGTCCGTGAGGTTTCTATGCCACCAAGAGTCTACTAAGTGCCATTGTGTAATCCAAGTGTTTAATGCCTTCATGGCCGCCACAGTGGGGGCCCCAGGTAGAGGAGGGAAGGAGCGGTCCTGGGATGCATCAAGTACGCAATTGAAGTCACCCCCCAAGTAGCCATGGTATTCCATGCCAAGTTGACAGTTTGCTAGATAGAGAGTCAAGGAATGCTGCCTGCTCAGTGTTAGGCGCATATATGGAGGCCAAAACAAAGGGTCTACCATCTAGTTGACCCTTTACCAAGACACAGCAGCCGTCTGTATCTATGAGCGATTCATCTGTCCGAAAAAGAGTACCTGACCTGACCCAAATTAGCGCACTTCTGGCAAAGGCTGAGTAGCCAGTGGCGTATAGCTGTCCCCACCATCTCCTTTGCAAATTTAGTATCTCTGGTGTTGTGAGGTGTGTTTCTTGGAGTAGTGCTATTTGAGCCCGATGCCGCTTGAGGTAGGAAGAAATCAGGTACCTTCGGGAAGGAGTGTGTATCCCCCAAACATTCCATGCACATATTTTGATGGATGTCATTCTGCAGGAAGTTGCACGAACCAAAGACTTATAAGTGGCCCTAGGGCGACCATGTTACTTGTGAGGGAGCGCAGGGGTGGGGCCATGTGTTACGTCGTTTCCACATTGTCGTTAATATTAGATCAGATTAGTGTGTGTTGGGTAACTAAACTAACATGAACCAAAACATATAATGCCTGCAGGGCGAGAATGCAACATGCAATCGTCCAAACCTTAAAGCAAACAGACATGCCAACGTTGAATAGTGGATCGGGCTACCCAGGTGATGTGTGTCAGTTGGGATGAAAGAGTTTGTGATCTCCCATTTGTCGAAAGGTAAGCAGTATCCGGGGCTGCACAATCAATTGTGTAGGTTAAAGTATTAGCCCAGGAAGCAGTCGTGTGAGTAAGAGTTTTCAGCTCTTAGTGTCCATAGTTACTCAAGCATTAATTGTGACTAAAGCAGAGTGGTATAATCGTTACAATTAGGAAAGGAGTGAATGATTACAGAGCGATTCAAGTCTCATAGTACTTGCGTGGTCGATACTTCAGCACCGTGGCCTAGGTCAGAAATACAGCTCTCGGCTCGCTATATTATGTCCTCTGCTGTTTGAGGCGTAATCACCGGTAGGGTTCCTGAGTCCTGTGAGTTCGAGATCTCGTCGATGGATTCAGCATCACTTGTTCTGTCATGCAGGCTTTCCTCCTACAGTGAGTCATCCAGGTGAATTCCAATTTCTGCTGCTGCATGTAACGCTTTACGTTGGTCCATACTCATTTGCTCTAGGTTGGGGCCATGACACAGCAACTGCGTTTGTTTCTTGCGTCTCCTTTCTCCCTGCGTTGTCCCAACTCCGCATTCCGGCACGGTCTCACAGTTTTCCCATTGGTTTGGGCATCATCCTCGAGGTTTGTGGAGTCTAGCCACTCCCAGGCGGCTATGGGGGTATCAAAAAAGTGGGTCTTGTCCTTTGCAACTACTCCTAGGTGCGCAGGGAATAGCAGAGAGGATTTGAGGTTCAGTTTACAAAACCTCCGCTTTACTTCCAGAAAGGAGTGTCTCTGTTTTTGGACTGATGCTGTGTAGTCCGGAAAGAGCATTACTGTACTGTTCGCCACTTGTATTCTCTGTAGCTTTCTGGTCTCGTGTAATATCGTGTCCCTGTCTTTGTAATTCAGTACACGAAACAGTAATGGTCTGGGTCCTGCTCCCGGAGGTGGGGGTCGGTCCGGTACTCTGTGGGCTCATTCTATAACAAAGTGCTGTGATAGTGACCCCTCTGGTAACAGATCCTGAATCCATTTTTCTATGTAGGCAATTGCATCTCTTCCCACTTCGCCTTCCGGAAAACCTATGACTCACACATTGTTTCGCCTAGTGCGACCTTCAGAGTCTTCTGCTCTGTATTCAAGTAGTTTCACTCGGGCCGCAAGCTCTTTGAAGTGTTTTTCAGTGTCTCGTGCCTTGGGGGAGAGCTCCTCTATAGTTACTTCCAGTGTGTGTGTTCTGTCTGCAAGTTTCCGGTGGTCTGCATTTAGAAGGTTCAACTCGAGGGCAACCTTGTTGATTTTGCTTTCGAGCGAGGTGCGTGTTTGCTGCATTGTGGTACCAAGCTTCTCCACTGAGACCAAGACCACGTCTAACTTACTGGACATGGGATCTGTAGTTGTCTCGCCTGGCATTTTGTCTGGTTGAGTTTGAGGCAGAGGTGGTTGGCCAGTCGGGCCCCTAGTGCCAGATCAAAGACGGCCCGTGTCCGACATACGATGTCGGAGCGTGGATTGATGGGCTTGTGTTTCTGGATTGCATGTGGGTTGCTTTTGCTTTGGTGCGTGGCCACTTATACTCTAAGGCTAACTGCCTCACCGATCTGCATGCAGAGTGGTTCTCTATGGCAGTGGAGATATTGGAGGCTTACTGTATCTCTGGACCCGCAATGGTTACACCCGGTGTGTCCGTAGTGGTGTGCCTTGTTGTTCTGTGAAGCCAATTCTCGTTGTTCTGGCATTGGTGTCCCTCACTCGTTGTGACCTTCCAGTCTGTCGCTCCTTACTGTGCACGGAAATACCTGCGCAGATGCGTATGGAGTAGGGCAATCTACTTTGGCTTTGCTTGGGCCTCAGTCCCGCCCAGTGTGCCTGTGTCTTGCTGTCCCGATTCTTGATGGGCCCACACCTGTCTCCCTATACATTGGCCCTCCTATGTGCACAAGTGTTCTTTTAAAGCGGCCGGGCGTTAGGGAGGTAGTTAAGGCGAGAAAAAGAGTCGATCTCTGTACTAGTTCAAGGAGCCGCCGGACCTGCCGCGTCCCTTGGGTTCTCCGTGGTCACACAGATTATGTAGGCCGCATCAGCATCGGGCCCCTGCATCCGCCCAGGGCAGTGGCCACGCCCGCATCTGCAGAGCCGCGAGTCCCTCCAAGCTCAAACAATTGGCCCCTCTAAGCGCGGTGCTGCCCTTAACTGTCTGGGCTAAATCTCGGGCCTACCAGTTCGTTGCAGGCTACATCGCCGCTCCGCTGTAGGCCGCATCACCTGGAGGTGTGCTGTGTCCGCTTTTGGTGCGTGGGGCCAGACAAACTTTTAGTGACTCTCCTTCACTGCCCCTGCACTGCCACTGCTCACCTTTGTGATTCTTTAGTTCTGTAGTCCTGGGTGGGTGCTCAAGGGGCCCGCCAACTCCTCTGCTGCAGGACCACTGCATCCTCGACCCAAGGCAGCTCCTCCAGGCCACGCCCTCCATCCCCAGGCCTCGTCCCGTGCCTTTCCGAGCTAGCTACGTCATCCTCTTACAGCTTATGGATGCTCTCGGGGATTACAGGCTGGTCCCGAGTACACCACACTGCTGTGGGGCCGTTTTGGTAGCCCCGGGGATGCATTGTGTAGGATAATTTGCCGGATGATGGGGTATGAGTAGTGGAGCTCTAGCAGGGCACGTCCGCCATTCTCACCTGCCAGCCACACCCCCCAAAAGCAGACACATCCTATTGTCCACCTCAGGCCGATCGGAGGAAGACCCTGTGGTCGCGGTGCTTGTAAACAAGGCACCATACAATTTCCTGGTGGACATGGGAGCGATGAGGTCATGCCTACTCGAAGGGACAGTTCCCATATCAAAACACACTGCAACTATACAAGGAGTCTCGGGTACAGTGGCCAGAATCCCCATCACAGAACCCATCAAGCTGAAGATAGGGGGGAACAGGATGAGAGAACAGCTAATATACTTTCCCTCATCCCCGACTAATATATTAGGGCAACACCTAAAGGCCAAGCTAAAGATGTCCATTCAGTTTGCTGACAGTGGGACTATAACCTGCTCCGCCCTTGGAGCTTCTTCCCTAGAACCCAGACAAGCAAAACTGTCCCGTACTGCATGTACACAGGCAAGGACAGTTCCAGCCACTCAGACCCCTCTACACTGAGGCAGTCCTGGAGTATACAGGGGGTTTCTTTAAACTATGTGGATTAGCATGGAAGTCGACATGTCACACACACCACCGCCTAGCTGAAGCAGCCAAAGAACGAGTACCTTGTTGACCTACAGGGTATGTAGGGAGGAAGGGAGTTGGTACCACAACAGGCACATTGCTGCTGGGTCCCTCGAGACTGGGTGTGTATAAGGCCCAAGGTGCAACGGTCCAATGGCAGTAACCACCAGAGCACATGCACCTCCAAGATCACTTACCTTAGCCCATGACGCCACCATGGCACCTCCACGTGTGAAGAGGTGGTGCAGGTGTGGGTGCCTGGCACTATGTGGTGCATTCCCCACACCTGAGGCCCCCTTCTTGCTACCGAATGTGGTACCCAGGCACATAACCACCATAGGAAATTCGGCACGTAGAGCAAACAGAAAACCACCCCAAGGAACAGTTCCCACCAACCACATGTGGAGGGACCCTGAGTCTGGAATGGATAGGCAGCCACATGGATCCCCTACACAGCAGCCCACTAGAAAGTGACAGGAGCAAGCCCAGAGAGACCAAGCCAAGTTGGTCCAACACAAATTGAAAAGACCGCCCTCTAGGGGGCAACATTGGCCGCAAATATACAATTGGCAACAGTCTTGAAGGGGCCTCCACCACAAAACCCCAGTGAGTTTCAACCCAGTTATAACAGCAGAGGTGAAGGAGGTTGGCAGGAGCCGGACCTCAGAGAATGTTATTATTGACACTGAATGGGCCACATGGTCGACCAGTGCCGTTTAAAAAATATCACAAGCAGAGATCGATAAATCTGGGCCAGTCCTTGCAAAACCCCCAACCTCAATGCCAAGCCCAAGGTAACACGAATATACCTCACACTCAGCTACAGTGAGGTAAGCTAGTCACTGCACCACCGCAGCAAGGAGCTGGTGGTTTGTCAAATACATACCAACAGCAGCAACAGACAGGGACCCTGTCCCAACAGGGACAGCAGCAGGGAGGGGGAACTGTCTGGGGAGGCAATCTTTTTGCGCAATTGCAAAACCCACCTGCACAGTAAGTTCAAAACCGCCAATGCAGAACATACACTTCAAGCAGACTTCAAAACACATTTTAAAATGAAGACTAGTAAGACAACATTGCGAATTCCAAGTCTTTACTTTAATTCATGAAACTCAGGGCTGCTGCACATCGTGTCGATGGGCAATCCGCACTAGAGTCTGCCATTCGGGCACCTGCAGTGGCCTAGGCCCCACTCTGCTGCTGATCCCCCAGGGCAGGGTTGGCTGACCACGCATGGGGGGATGGAAGTCTGATGAGAGGGCAGGGCAACTCCCCATCCTGTGCATTAAAGCAAGCACACAGGTCCCCTCACCCAAGTCCAGTTGGGATGGTTTCCAATTACTAGTTCGAAAGGACCCCATTCTTGGGCGTCTGGCCCAGGAACAAAATTCCTTCATGGAGTGTGGTCCCAACCACAGCCAACAGCCTCCAGGCCAAAGGAGGCCCCTTCTCAGTTTCAAAATGACGCAATGTTCCAGTGGTGGGAGCTCGGTTTCCCACGCACTTGGGATGATAAAGACTCAATAGCATCCATGTTATGTTATGTTAATTAGATTTTTAGAGCGCAGCGATTACCCTGAGGTGTCCTGGCGCTATGCACTGCCTGCAAGTTAACGGGAAGTATAATCAGTGAGTGAACAACCAGGTGTTCAGTCCCTTCCTGAAAGAAAGAAGATCCGCTGCATTCCTCAGATGGAACGGCAGATCATTCCAAGCCTTGGATGTGCATGTGATAAAACTCCTGCCTCCCCAGCTAGCCTTTTTAAATGTGGGGATTTGGACATTTTTTGCTCCTGTGGACCGAAGAGTCCTCCCAGGAATATACCATTTAAACTTTTGCCTCAGATGGTCAGGGCCTGTTCCATTAAGGGCTTTTAAGGCGATACAAAGGGCCTTAAAACGTACCCTTTGTTTCACAGGAAGCCAGTGTAGTTGAATTAATTCTTTTTTAACAGAGACAAATTTAGGTGTCCCTGACAACAGCCTCGCTGCCGCGTTTTGTGCTATCTGAAGCCTGTTAGTATGCTGTTTTTGGGCATTCAGAAAGAGGCTGTTGCAGTAATCCAGACGTGCCATAACAAGCACCGTGACCACTGTCCTGAGGTTTCCTACTGAAAGATAAGGCTTTATTTTCCTTATAATTCTGAGTATCAGAAAACAGGCGGATACCACAGAACTTATATGCTCACTAAACGTGAGTCTATTGTCTACGGACACCCCCAAATTTTTGCTTTCAGGGCAGGGGTGGGGCAAATGCCCAAATCTGCTGGCCACCAATCTGGTGTCCATAAATGTGGGTTATTACCAAATATAATAACCTCTGTTTTGCTTGAATTTAATTTTAAGCAGTTAGTCGACATCCATCTTGATATGGCCTTCATACAATCATGAAATCGTACTCCTGTTTCCTTTTCCTCACCGTCTTTAAGGGATAACACTATTTGAGTGTCATCCGCATAGGAGGTGAGTTGGAAACCAAAGGATCTTATTAGGCCAGCCAATGATATCACATATACATTAAAAAGTGTTGGACTTAATGATGATCCCTGGGGCACCCCGCACGGAAGGCAAAACGGTTTGAATTTATTATTATCCAAATCAACTGTTTGTGTTCTTTTTGATAAAAAGGACTGCAGGAGGTTCCAGGCAGCACCCTGTACTCCTACTTCCGACAAACGGTCCATCAAAACTTCATGATGGACCGTGTCAAAGGCTGCTGACAGATCTAACATGATCAGTATTGCTTTACCTCCACATTCCAATGCCTCCCTTACTTCCTCTATGGATTTAATTAAGGCCAGCTCCGTGCTATGTTCCGCCCTAAACCCATATTGAGACGGGTCGAGTATGTTGTTAACTTGCAAAAAAGCACTGAGCTGGATGTTCATAGCTTTTTCTGTGATTTTTGCAGGGAGCGGAAGCCGAGAAATTGGTCTGTAGCTACTTGGGTCCTTAGGATCCAGTGTTGATTTTTTCAATAGGGGGAGGATAGAGGCCTTCTACCAATCCTTGGGAAATATCCCGGTGGTTAATATATTGTTAAGCAGGGGGTTTAGGGGGGATCCTATAATTTCTGAAATAGATTTCAGAACCGAAGCCGGACATGGGTCTGTAGGGGATCCTGATCGGATAGAGTTCAAAAGTTTTGTTATTTCTGATGCTTCCAACAGTGCAAACTTATCCAGGACTGATGTGGGATTAGAGCCGCTCTGAACTTTTTCTGATGGCTGTATCCATTCACTCTTCTGAGCTGAGGTGAACGTAGAAAAAATACATTTCACTTTTTGTTGGAAAAAAATAGCAAGTTTTTCACACAGCTCTGGGCTACTTGCCCTCTTGGGAGTCGTAGGTGAGGCCAGTTTTTTGACAGTTTTAAAAAGTTCTTTGGGGATAGACTTAGCTTGGAGGATTTGTTCTGAGAAAAAGTTCTTTTTTGTTTCCAAGAGTAAATCTTTATAAAGTCTAAGACTATGTTTATAGATTTCTCTATCGTTGATTTTATACCCTTTCCTCCATGCCCGTTCTAGTGTTTTGCAAGCCAATTTCTGATTTTTTAGCTTGTCTGAGTACCATGGGGCTGAAGGTTTGGTCCGTTTGGGGGTCCATTGTTTTATTGGGACCAGTTTCTTACATGCTGCATCTAACCAGTCTGTATAGGCCATAGCAGCTTCGTCCACCCCGGGGGGGAAAGGGTGTAAGGTTCTTTTCAGTTCCTCATCTAATTTTGAGCCATCCAAATCCTTCCAGGCTCTTTTTTCAATCTTCCTTATGGGCTCAGGTTTGGATTTGAGGGCTTTTGACTCCTTCAGCTCGAATATGATGGCACTGTGATCTGACCATGTCAGTGGGAGTATGTCTTACAGGTCAGATTGGGGTTGTTGGAGTAGATCCCATCTAAGGTATGCCCTTTGAGGTGAGTTGGACCTGCCACCACCTGTTTGAGTTCCCCGGCCTCCATTATTTTATCCAGAATAGTAGTATCTGGATCAGTGGGGGCCTCAAGATAAAAATTAAAATCCCCTAATACTGTAAACGAGTCTGAACAGAACCCATCTTCAAGTAGGGCACCTATCGACTCTAAAAATCCACATCTAGAGCCTGGGGGGCGATAGATTAGAAGCCCCTTGAAGATGTTATGATGCCCCATATTGATGCTAAAGGAAAGAGCCTCGCAGGACGCATTAGAGGCAGGATGAAAAGTAGGCTTCAAAGAGTCATGATAGATGACCGCTAGTGCACCTCCTCTTCTGAGGGGTCTGTCCAAAGTATGACAGAAAAAACCTGGGGGGTGGCTTTCGCTAAGTCAGGTCCTGAGGCTTGGTCTGCCCAGGACTCCGTTATGAAGGTTAATTTAATTTTTTGTTCCTCTATGAATAACGCACATTCTGTGCTATGTTTAATCAAAGACCTAGCATTCAACAGTGCACACTTTAGTGGAGGTCTGTCATCTATTTTTCCTCCTCTGCCGAGCTTTTTGTGAGTGCCACTGGCAGATTGATCAAGTATAAGGGGCGGATGAAAACCGCAATTAGAACAGGCCTTTGGTGAGCATTTACCCACAGACTCCAAGGCGAGCCTTGGGCATTTTAACATACCCCCTCCTGGCATTAGCCCGAGCAGCTCCTCCCTAGCATAAATCATAATCTCTGGAATCGCGCAGCCAGGGGGACTCACCCTGAGCCCGCTCCGAGCACGGACGGGCGCAGACGGGCTTGCCTTAGGCGCGCCCGCAGCGCGCGTCCGCTGCGCGTCCGCGTGCCACTTAAATAGGCAACGTGAGGCGACTGGGCCGCTAACCCCACTGACCCCCAAAATGGCCTCCCTCTCGTACCAGTCACCATAGAATGAACAGTTTGTGCAAAACAGGTAAGAACTTAACCCCGCAGTTAAAAATACACAGCAAGCGATATTCTTAAAAACAAGGCAGCATAAAAACAGTATTAGGAGTGCAGGGACCGGTCGGGCATTGAACTCAGCTCCGTACCAGCCAGGCAGCACAGCGCGTCCGCGTCAGCGTGCCACTTAAATAGGCAACGTGAGGCGACAGGACCGCTAACCCCACTGACCCCCAAAATGGCCTCCCTCTCGTACCAGTCACCGTGGAATGAACAGTTTGTGCAAAACAGGTAAGAACTTAACCCCGCAGTTAAAAATACACAGCAAGCGATATTCTTAAAAACAAGGCAGCATAAAAACAGTATTAGGAGTGCAGGGACCGGTCGGGCATTGAACTCAGCTCCGTACCAGCCAGGCAGCACAGCGCGTCCGCGTCAGCGTGCCACTTAAATAGGCAACGTGAGGCGAATGGACCGCTAACCCCACTGACCCCCAAAATGGCCTCCCTCTCGTACCAGTCACCATAGAATGAACAGTTTGTGCAAAACAGGTAAGAACTTAACCCCGCAGTTAAAAATACACAGCAAGCGATATTCTTAAAAACAATGCAGCATAACAACAGTATTAGGAGTGCAGGGACCGGTCGGGCATTGAACTCAGCTCCGTACCAGCCAGGCAGCACAGCGCGTCCACGTCAGCGTGCCACTTAAATAGGCAACATGAGGCGACTGGACCGCTAACCCCACTGACCCCCAAAATGGCCTCCCTCTCGTACCAGTCACCGTAGAATGAACAGTTTGTGCAAAACAGGTAAGAACTTAACCCCGCAGTTAAAAATACACAGCAAGCGATATTCTTAAAAACAAGGCAGCATAAAAACAGTATTAGGAGTGCAGGGACCGGTCGGGCATTGAACTCAGCTCCGTACCAGCCAGGCAGCACCTGCATACATGCATACAAACTTCGACCAATCACAAAAGCTCTGCATGTTGCCCAGTCAGCAGGGATGTTCACCGGATCATTCGGTCGTCCCAGTCCATTATGCTTATCGGGCAAAATTTGATAAGGTTTGGCCACGCACCAGACTGTCCATTTAGCAAATATTCTGCCTCTTCCTTTCTCTCAAAGTTCTCCAAACACCTAAAACCTGCTTGTTGGGTCTTGTCCCTCCAAAACAACGAAGGTAGTGTGTCATCCGTTGAAAGTCCCTAACCACAGCCAGGGACAGCAGGCCCAAAAATCCCGTGTAGGACATAGCCGAAGGGAGAGGGGGTGCCGCAAAGGAGAGAGTCTGCAAAAATCCATCACAGCACTGTGCGAGGTATTCAGAAATAGGATCATCACTGTATCTGGCCTGGAGATCAAGCTGACATGCACAAGGCCTTACATACACCTTCTAGGGGAGCAAATCAACCCAATGCCGGACACTGCCACATCGGAAACACGTGGGGGCTGCCGGATAGCTCTCCGACCCACTCTGGTCCACGACAATAGAAATAACCAAATCACATGAGGACCTAGCGAAATGCCCAAGAGCAATACCCTAGAGCCCAGCAAAAAGAAGCTCAAAGTTAGCCCAAAACGAACCCTCTAGGCAAAGAGCGTGGTCAAGACACCTGGAGCCATTAGGGAGGGCACCACTGCACACCGCGTGCTGGACTAGAGGGGTATACAAATGACCCCCGAGCACGCAGCAATCTTTTTTTTTTTTTACGGAGTTTTGTATAGCGCGAACTTGACCCGAAGGTATCGGGTATCAGAGTGCCTTACATAGCATCAGTTGCATTACATGAGGACACAATCATTTTTTTTTTGTTAGGGCACGGGGAGATTAACTGATTTGCCCAGAATCACAGGATGTTCAGTGTCATTGCTGAGACTCGAACCTGGTTCCCCAGATTCGAGGTCGACCGCCCTAACCGTTAGGCCAACTCCTCTCAATCACAAATAGCACCTCAGCAAAGCCCCATCTTTACACACCACCCTGCGCACGTGTAGGTCAAAAACCATGTCCCACCCTCGCTCACTAGGGAATGTGGGATAGCAACATCGATGAGACATTACTTAAAGAACCGAGGGCCTGATGTACGACTGTCTTTTGTGGTCGCAAACGGGAAATCGGCAAAGTAGGTCTGTGCAAAGTACAAACCCTATTTTGCGAGTCAGTAACCTATTACCGTCTCACAAAATAGGCTTTGGGACTCGCTATTAGGAAGGAGCGTGCCAAGGGCGTCCCTTCCTAGTAGCGAGTCACACTTCTATGTAGGATTGTTTTGCAACATCAATTGCGGTCGCAAACCACTTGGAGTTTACCACCTATTTCAAAAAGGTGGTAAGCAACTCGCAAACAGTAAGAGGTCCCCAGGGGACCCATTTCCCTTTGTGATTGGCAGCAAAAATGTTTTTAGAGCTGGCAGTGGTCCCACGGACCACTGCCTACTCTTAAAAAATGAAACAGAAACATTTCATTTTTCTTTTTAACTGCAGCTGAATTCTTTAAGGAAAATGGTCTGCGTTTAAAAATAAAAAACTGCTCTATTTAAAAAGCAGTCACAGACATGGAAGTCTGCTGACCCCAGCAGGCCACCATCCCTGTGAGTGCTGGCCATTCCCAATGGCATCACAAATTGCGTACTGCCTCATGAATATTTATGAGGCAGGTCATTTGCGACCCCATTGGGAATTGCAAACAGTGTCTGAGACACTGTTGTACATTCCATTTTGCGAGCCACAAATTGTGAGTCGCAAAATGACCCAATTTGCGATTCGCAAAATGGAAGGGTCGTACATCTGGCCCCAAGACCATCCACAGACTCACGAAAAGCCCCCCTTAGCAAAATACATCATTTTCTATCATGGTGAGGGGGGAGAAACAATGGCTCGTAAAGCAAGAATTAAGGCGACCCAAAAAGAAACTCCCATTGTCTTAAAAAAAGTAGACACCCCGATTGGGGCCAACTTCCGGTGCACCACTAAAAATAACACGTATGAATATAAAGGCACACCCCTAAAAAAGTAAGACACAGGAATCCCCAAGAATGATTGATGCAAATGTTTTCTGAACAACAGCTCATATCCAACAGGTCTGCTATCGAGCCACCAAAGTGCACCACCCTTACAGCGGCCCACCACCTCTTCAACAACCACTTCCATAATCCTAACTAGGCCTGAGCGGTGAACTCCACTCTGTTTGCAGAGTTTGAAGAGTTTTCTGCGCTCCTTGCTCCACGGAGCATGCAGAGTTTTCCTCCCTCGCACTCGCTAACATTAAGTTGATGAGCGAGGAAAATCCAACGCTAGACCACCTCCCAGTGCGATTTCTCAACGCGGCAGGTCATGGATGGTTGTGACCGCTCACATTAATAAACGATCCGTTCATGTTGAGGAAGCTGCAGCTCGAGTAGAAAATCTACTTGAACAGCAGAAACACCCGGCCCTAAAATTCAGTATGAACGGCATGACCCAACACACTCCCCGCACTTGCAGAACTCCTCATAGCGCTGCTGAGTATTTTGTTCACTTCGCGGAGTTCTGTTTAGCGGAACTCCGTGAACTTTGCCCAGGTCTAATACTAACAGGACCTAAGTGTGTAAGTTAAAGACCTCGAACTTTTATCACAAACTTTTCCACTTAACTCTTTTGAAAGTAAAGAAATCCCCCAATCAGCAGAGGACCACATACATCGTTCCTGGATCCATCCCCATAACCCACAATGTTTAACAAGTTATGTATTATTGTACAATTGTATACGTTCTGTTTACTGTGGTTGTGGCTGCATCCATACATTGCCCAACATCTGCCTAATTAAATGGATTCCACCCGGTCATTTGTACAGCGCTTCAGTAGGGACCTTTCCCATGTCACTTATAATTACACTGAACCCTGCATGAACATTCCACATGCACTACACAGCGCACTCTTACAAAACACAAAGTATCAGCACATGACCACCATAAATTGCCCAGACATCAGCCAGGTCATGTTATGTCTGCTCACTGGTACCACCTGCAGTAGGTGCAGACAGGCTTTACTTGTCCCAAAAGATAGCTCTCGAAAAAGCGAAATGCCATCTCCACCGGTACCTATGTAGCATTAGGGCCAAGATACAACCCAACAGAGTAGAACCCCATAGAGTAGTAGTGAACGTGACCCGTTACGAGACCAATCCCACAGTACTATACCTCTTCACCGATCCTAGTGAGATTCAAAGAGAGCTAGATAGGCTGCGCAGGTGGTGCACCACAGGGGAGAATACGGTTTGGCCCCGAGACTTTCCTGAAAAAAGATTCTTGGAGGTAGCAAAGCCACCGCACCCGTACACAAATGCATCTGCTCCCTCTTCCATCTGTGGTCCCAGGGTGGCCCTTAGTATGTCTGTTGCAGTCTTCTTCAATAACAAATGGACGC
Source organism: Calotriton arnoldi (assembly GCA_963921515.1). Lineage (NCBI taxonomy): Eukaryota > Metazoa > Chordata > Amphibia > Caudata > Salamandridae > Calotriton > Calotriton arnoldi. The sequence goes on from CAWUFW010006867.1 coordinate 33,030, forward strand.
TGGACAGGGAGTTCCAGTGTAGGGCCATCCACCTCGATGATACGAAGGGAAATGAATCTCGTGGGGAAGGGTTAAACACCAGCATAAATAACCCATGTCAGGAAATATGGGATTCTGAGATAGGTACACATGGCTGGAAAGGAAGGGGCAACCCCTAATTGTACGGAAACTTACACTTCTTTGTGTTTCAGAGGCAAAGGAACAATTCCACTCAGCACAAATGAGAACTGTGGCGCAATACTGCATTTACCGGACATGCAATGGGGCACCTCCACGATGATAGATACCTACTGGTAGTGTGGCGACTTTGCCTACACTCAGTTCATCCCTGGATAGTGTGGCCTGTGCTCCCTGGTCACCATGCACACCCCTACCCTGGTCATTCCTGGAGAAGATCTGTGAGAGTTATACCAACATCCGATACAGAAGAAAACAACTCTGTTACATCAGGCTCAGGAGAAAAGAACTACTGATTATTTTGGCTGGGCTCAGTTCAAGGAAATTCCAGAAGAATTCAGACTGTTTTCTGACACACAAGTTAATGTGGGAGAGTCCATACCCTTCTTCCCCGTGCAGATGAAAACAAACGCCCGCTGGTTGCAAATTACCAGATGGGAAATTATGAAAATGATGAACAGTACTGAGCTTGGCCTTAATGCAGTCATGGAAGAACTAAGAGCCATCCCCTCATGGTGATGCAACATCGGTATGTGTTCGACTTGATGAGCGCAATGGAGGGAGGGGTGTGTGCCAAGATTATGCTTCCTGTTGCACATTAATTCCAGGCAATAATATAAACAATGGGACTCTGACTCTTGCCATCCAGGCCCTGCATCATTTACAAACCGACATGCGTAAGGAAGGAGGAGCAACTGAGCAAGATTGATAAATCCTCTGGTAGATGACAAGAGTTTCTAAGTCATTGCTGCCTATTCTTATTTTTGTACTGTTTTTGTGTGGTTTGCTACAAGTGGAGGTTTCCTGCTGTAAAAACGCCGTCTTCAAATTGGGTTAGAATGAAAGTAACTAGGGAAGTAGTAATAGTTAAAACTGAAGCATCACAAACCCTAAATAATGTGACTGTGAAGTATGGGGTAAATGATGTAGTTGAAAATTCAACTAGAGGAGGGAATGCTGATATTGATGTCAATGTACGCAATGATACATGTGTGCATGAAAACAAAATCGAATTATTGCTGTTGAAATCACCTGATAAGACCTCTCCATCAATTCCAAGTCAGAAATGCCTGGTCAGGCAGACCCTGCGACCTAGGCTTGAGCCAACTGATTGACAGATCATAGGTGGTGTTCAAGTAACCAGCAGAACAAATGTGTGAACAGGAAAAACCCAGATTAGTCCCACAGGCAGGCAGCAACACCACAATGGTCATGGTAGATTGGCCCAATAAAGCACACATGGCCAAATGGGTGCACGTTCCCAAAACATCTTAAAGCTAGACGACACATGAAGTTAGGAAAACTCAGCCAATCAGAACATAGCACACACAGCACATGCAAGGATCACACGCTCCCCATGCCAGACATCTGGACACGTTATCCACTGACCTGCATTGTGTCCAAGCAAGGTCGTGAGCCACCTGCATTTGTTATCAGGTGGAAATAGTTTATGGTTCCATGACTAGGCCCACATTCCTCTCCATAAACCAGATCTATAAATTGTTTTATGATGCTCCAAGAAATGTAGATAAAGGCGCTCTAAACGATTGTACTTTGAGTCGGTCCTCAGGCCCGTTTCTGTGTACTGTACTCCCGGCCGCAGTGTTTAATTAAACCAACTGTTCCTGTTTTGCCAAATTCCACTTGACTTTGTTTTGTCAAGGTAAATTCATATTAGTGCAAAAGCTATTAGAAATCTAACAGTGGCAAGTTGTTGGATTTGTTATAATTATCATGTTTAAGTCCTTGAATGACATTTCTAGCTTGCTCCTGTCAATATACTTAAATCAAATATTCCAATGTTAGCCTATGGAGCTCATTATCTACAATGTGAAAAAACAAAATTGGCAGTTTTTCCTTAACCAGGACATATAAAACATATTTTATAATGCCCTTGCTTATGGTTACATGGTACCCTACCCCGGCGTACTTAGGGGAGACTTTAGGGGTGACATATTAGTAAAAATAAGGTACATTACTACTTTGGAAATACCTTTAATCCCAAAGTCGAACTTGCATATAATTGAATTTTAAAGGCAATCTGCAAGGCAGGGCAGCCTTTAAAATGACAGCAGGCAGCACAGAAGTGCAAACCCTAGTGCAGGAAATCTGCTGGGCCTCTAAACCTCCCTACCCTATTATATACTAGGGACTTACATGTAGGTTGTCAGTGCCAATTGTAATTATATCTATTTACCATGTACTGGCTCTGGTTAGCAGAGCCGAAGGCATAATCAGAGTAAAAAAACCAGAACCTAGTAGTCAAAGGGGCGGGGAGTGAAAAGTGGGGGGACACTGCAGACAGGTCCTGATTTCTCATAACAGGGATTACAAAATCTCATGTATTAAAGTGGAATTACTGCTACATGATTGCAAGGTCTGTGAGAAATGTTTATTACACTTTAGTAATCTTTTCTACTTTCCAGAAGTTTTTTGATCATGGGAGACTGTTTTGAGTATAAAAGGTCCTGACCTTAGGTCATGCAAGGTAAACCCTCGCAAAGAAAAGTTACTTGAGACATAGACTAAATATTTATTTCACTTTAGTAATCTTGTGTACTTTTCAAAAGGTTTTTGTAACAGTTTGTGTGGCTTTTCGGTCATGGGAGACTATTTTGAGTATAAAAGGTCTTGCCAAAAACATTTTCTCCTCAAACCTGCCTCCTTACCTTAGGTCATGCCCTCACAGAGAAAAGTTACTTTAGACATCGACTAAATATATTTACTGTAGTATAAGTCACTTCGCAAAAAGTATGTGGCTTTCATCATGTAAAACTGATTCTCAAATTTTGCTCAACTTTAATGATTACCTAGGACTCCTTGGGCAATACGGGGAAGAAAATGTGTCCATCCAGCTTCCACAATCCACATGAAATGTTGAAGGAACTTTGAAGTTTGGTCAACAAAGCCTCAGGTTGAGCTGATTTCATCATTTAGCTGTGGAACCCTCGTTTTGTGTTGTTGGCCATTTTTTATTCCTCTTGGCTTGCTTCATGTGCCAATTTAATCTTTTGTTCAGAGAATCATTACTTTTCAAAATTCAACATCTTTGCAATGGTGACCCCTACCTCTGATGGGCCATTTTAAGGACCATGAAAAGGTCAGTGAGGGGATAAAGACTGACAAAAAATGCTCCACCTCCTCATCTGGCTCTACATCAGCATCACCTCCTATTGACACTCTTCTTTTGGAAGACAGCTGTTTTTCCTTCTCTTTCTCTTTTACTTTCTCTTCCTCTCTGTTTGTTTCTCTTTCTCTTTCTTTTGTGGTTTCTCTTTGACCTTCTCTTTGTCTTTCATTTTCTCTTTCACCATGTTATGTTATAACAAATTTATAAAGAGCACATTCACCATCGGTTTCTTGGCGCTAAGGTAAAGAAAGCAACATCTGCTCAGATTATTAATAGTAGGCTTGTGCGAACAGCCAGGATTTCAACCGCTTCCTAAAGCTCATATAGTTAGCTTCTAGTTTAATTTCAACTCGGAGTGAGTTCCAAGTATGGGTACCTAGCACTGAGAATCTTGCTTCTCCCAAACTTTTCCGGTTAAATCTCAGAACCGTTAAAAGGTTCAAGTGGGCTGAGTTTAGGTTGCATTTTGGGGTATATCTGTGGATTCTTGAAGATATAAACTTCGGGCTTTTGTTATGGAGAGATCTGTAGATAATACAGACTGTTTTGAAGATGGTTCGTTGAGCCACTGGGAGCCAGTGTAATTTGTTCATCAGTGGTTTGATGTGACAGTGCCTCGGTTGTTGGAAGACCAGTCTAGCTATCTGGTTTTGTACCATTTGAAGTCTGTGGTTGAGGCCTATTGGAAGTCCCAGGTACAGGGCATTTGCATAGTCAATTCTTAATAGGACTAGAGCAATGATAATTTGGATAATTGCTTCCATCGAAAAGAATTTCCTAGTTTTTCAAATTTTTCTAAGTTGAAGGAAGCATGATGAAGTTACTGCTCCTATCTGTGAATTCATGGATAGATTTTCATCAATTTGGATGTCCAGACCTTTTACAATTTCTTTTTGGTATAGGAGGGAGTCCCACCTCCTTTGGCCAATAAGATGGATTCCACCGGTTTAACTTGTTATTGATGAAAAAGATCTCTGTCTTATCAGAGTTGAGTTTTAGTTGATTATCGTTAATCCAGTCTCTTATGTATAGCATGCTGTTTTGGAAGGCTTCATTTGATTCCGATGTATCGTCGAAGGGGAAGATTAGCTGCATTTTATCAGCATAGTTGTACATTTTTGCTTTCTTTTGCTGGAGGGTATGTGCCAGCGGGCGAACATACAGATTGAAAAAATGTGGGGATAAAAACAAACCCTGTGGTACTCAGCAAATCAAATGAACTTTAGCTGAGCAATAAAGGGAGAGGCGAACTGACTGAGTGTGATCTTTGAGAAAGGATGTAATCCAATCGAGGGTGACTCCTAGTATGCCTGCGGCCTCGATTTGGTAGACCAAAATTACATGATCCACCAAGTCAAAGGCAGCGGAGAGGTCAAGCAGTACCAATGCCTGAGTACTACCTCCATCTGCTTGTTCTCTCACGTCATCTACCACCGATAGAATGACTGATTCAGTAGAGTGAATAGGGTGAAATCCTGCTTGGTGGGGGTCAAGAAACTTAGGGGCATATTTATAAGCCCCTATTGCCACCACAACGTAACCTTTAGTGACATTGTGGTGACACTTAACGTGGCTAACGCTGCCTTGTAAATAAGGCACCCTTTCACGCTGTACTTAGCGGGAAAGGGGAGGGCAATGGGTGTTGCGGTGGGCGTTCCACCGCAACACCCATTGATTTTGATGCTGCCCCCTATTTCCAAAGGTGGCGTAAATAGGAGGCAGCGCCAAAATTAAGACCGGGGAAAACCTGGTCTTACCCTGGCAAAACGAGGAGAAATGCTTTATTTCTCCTTGTTTTTGCTGTTTCCATGTGTGCTGTCCTGTGCAGCACACATTGAAACAGCAATTGCCATTGCTTGTTTATGTGCAGGAAGGTGACCCTTCCTGCACATAAACAATACAAAAAAAATGACAGTTTTTAACTTTTATGTGTGTTGCATTTAGCAGCACACATAGAAGTTTCAAAACACCATGAATTATTGTTTATGTGCAGGAAGGAAGACCTTCCTGCACATAAACAATCATTTCCCCCAACGCAGACACCCTTGCACTTTGGTGCAAGGATGCCGGCATTGGCACTAGGCTGCTGAATTCAGCGCCATCGCTAGAGGAAATACAGGGGTGCGACACATTCTTGTGAATACGGTGGATCCCTTCGTTTTCAGACTGGAGAAGCTTGGCGTTAGCAATGTTTGCTTAACGCCACGCTTGCCCATTCTGTTGTAAATCTGCCCCCTTAGAATCCTCTATGAAGGAGCATAAGCAATGCGCCACATGTGGCTCTAAGATTATTGATAGGCAGGGAAGAAGGGAGATAGGTCTGTAGTTTTTCAGCAACAGAGAGTCCTCACCTAGTTTTTTCTGAAGTGGGATTATCACATGTCCATGACCATGTTGTCTGGGTCTACAATATTGATGTCCTTTGAGACTCTTCTTCTGGACGACAGTTAGTTTTCCTTTCTCTTTCATTTTCTCTTTCTCTTTGACTTCTCTCTGTCTTCATTTTTCTTTCCCCATGTCTTCATTAGGCCTGGGAAAAACTTTAATTACGCAGGCATATGGGGCACTTTTGGTAATTTTTTGTAATAAAATGTATGCAAAATTATCGAGATTACACCATTACACCTCCAAACTTTTGCCTTCCTCCTCCCCTTTTTGACGGATTCGTTTTTGTTGGCTTTAGCGTTGGATTATCCACAACTGGTCTATTTAATTCCTAGTCCCTAGTAAAGTGCACTAACATGTGCCCAGGGCCTGTAAATTAAATGCTACTAGTGGGCCAGCTGCACTGATTGTTCCACCCATTTAAGTATCCCTTTAAACATGTCTCAGCCCTGACACTGCAGAGCTTGTGTGTGCAGTTTGCACTACCATGTCGACCTGGCATTTAAAACCCCTTGCCAAGCCTGAAACTCCCTTTCTATTATATGTAAGTGACCCCTAAGGTAGATCCTAGGTAGCCCATAGGGTAGGGTGCTGTGTAATTAAAAGGTAGGACATGTACTTTTAAGTTTTATATGTCCTGGTAGTCAAAGAATTCCCAAATTCGTTTTTCACTACTGTAAGGCCTTCCCCTTCCCCTTCGATAGGTTAACATTGGGGATTGCTTAATAAATCTAATAAGCTGTAATTCCCTATTGGAAGGAGGTAGATATACCATGTTTAGTACCTTTGGAATTGTAATGATAAATCCTCTATAAAAGCAAGGTTGAATCTATCATTACAGTTTTAAAAATGTCACTTTATGCATTCCCTTCTAGTCAGTCACAAACAAACTTAGCTTAGGTGTGAGTTGATGGGCCATCCCCATCCTGATGGCCATCCAGGGCAGGATGGGAGGGAGGAGCTGGGCATAGCCTCACACGTACACCTGAATAGGCTGGGTCCTTTCCCCACACACAGGGCTGCATAACCCCCTGTAGTGAGTCTGGAACATGGGCATGTAGGGCAGGGACTCAGTGCACTTCAGGGGCATCTCTTTGAACTCTCCCCCACTTCAAAGGCTCAATTGGGTATATTGACTGGATCTCTTACACCACCAACTTAGTACACATCTGGGCCCTAGAAAAAGACTGCTATGCTGCTGAAGGACCTGCCACTCTGCTGGACTGCCACTCTGCTGGATTGCTGTGATGACCTGTTTCCTGCTGCCCTCCTTGCCTGGGTGAAAAGGACTGGACCCATATCACTTGAACCCAGAACCAGATGGACTCCAAGGGCTTGCCGGCTTGCCTCCTGATTGAAATTTCCGGGACATAAAAGACTTCCAGCCATCCTGCTACAGCACCTATGCTCTGCCATCTGTGAATCTTGCCCTGAAAAGTGGTGTCAATCCAGTCCTGGGCCCTTGGAAGTGGGTAGAAAGTTCTGCATCAGCAGAAATCCATGCATCAAAGCTGTTGCACTGCCCGAAACCAGCGCATCTCCCTTGACAATGACACATTGCCACAGCTACGAGAATCAAGTGCATCCCATAACTGACTGCATGGCGCATCGCTTCCATCTCCGATGCATCTCTGACTTTGAGCAGCACAGAGTCAACGCATCGCCTCCATCGAAAAGATCGACAACGATGCATCACCTCCCCTGCTCCTCGCATCTCCCTCGTCATCGACGTGAATAAGGTACTTTACAGTGGACCAAGGCTGGTCCCTGTAACCGATCCGCACTCCATCGCGGTCGGCCCAAACGTTTGGATTTGACCCGGTCTAACACTTCCAGGTATTCCATTTTGGCGCTTTATGCTTCCAAGCACTACATTTAAGTTTATTCTTTGAAAATTCATAACCCCTATTCTATTTATAGGAGTTTGGTCAATTTGGTCTTGTTTTACTCCTAGAAATGTTCTCTTTATCTAACATGGTATGGAGTCTTTTACAGTCCTCTACTAGAGGGCGAGCACAGGATAACTTAGGGTGTATAGTGACTTACCCTGACTAGGTTTGTGGTTACTGCTTGGACGGGGTGCATACCTCTGCTAACCAGAATCCCAATTTCTAACAGAAAATTGTACTGTTCAGGCAATTTCTGAATGCAAGCAGCATTTAAGGTAGGTTTTTTTACCGGAGTGGATTGCTTGGGTCATTTTTGAGCACAAACCTACAAATCCGAACATGAGTAGCAGTGTTTTGAACATGAGACACTTCCCTTTGTGTGGGCAGTCAACAAACAAGTAAAAGGTAGATTTTTTACCTGAGCGGACCATTCGGGTGATTTCTGACCACAAAACTACAAATCTGAATGTGAGAGGCATTGTATTGAATAGGAGCTACCAGAAAGCAGCTCGAAATTATATTTTGGAGTTGAATTTTTTCCCAAGCGGAGTGTTCAGGAATCCTTTTGATTAAGATATGGATTTTACAAAATTTAGTGAAATTTCGTGGTAATTTTGAATAGCTACACTACAGCAAATTATGTACATTTTGCACACCTCTAGCTGTTCATCTCTCCTCAAGTGCTAGGAGTGTTTAAAATAATTGTTCTCTTCTTGCTTCTCTTGTTACAACTGTGAGAGTGTAGTGTTAAGTATGCTCCGACCCTTAATTCTTTCATTGGTTTAGTAAAGTGCTTGCCAATTTCTTGCTAGTTCCCAACTGCGACTCTTCAATGTGAGGAAGTGAGTGGCCAAATAGTGGTGGAGTACAGAGTGTAAAGGTTTGAAGCACTCAAGTCTCCATTGTATCTATAAATGATGGATTATGGGAAAACGTACACTTAAATGTCTTACACTGCCTGAGGCTCATCATTTGCTAGCTTGGCAAGTCAAAGGCTTAAGCACTGCAAATTGTTTTGGGGTACGCAAGTCACAGCAGTTGTCAATTTGATTTAGCTCAAAGGTTAAATAATGTAATTCTGAGAAAAAATAAATTCAGACAATAACATTGATTAATGACCAAGCACCACTCTTTGAAAAATAAGTACTTATATTCCAGGCATGACCAGTTTACTCAACCTGCCAAAGAGAACTAGGGAAGATACCTACAATGCATTTAATACTGTGGTTCCTTTAAGGTAAATGAAGATTACTTTAGCATCTACGTCTCAGCATTTAGGGGCCAATTACAAGTTTGAAGGTGCAAAGGTGGGACTGCCCTGCCGCTACACAGCAAAACCCTCATGAGAACTGCCCACCGCATTATGACTTTTTTAGTCACTGGTTGCCGCTTAGCTTGGCGTTCCCACAGCGGTGCCTATAAAATAGGCACCCCAATGAGAATGCCAAAAACAGTTCCAGCACAGACCATGCCGTGCTGGAACTTGTGTGCATGCACCCCCTCTGGGCATCCACAGGATAGGAGGCACAAGGGAGCCCTCAGGGAGCCCCTTTGTTTCCTCTCCGCAAGGGTTTTCATGGAGGAGGAACAGCCATAAAAACCCTGGTGGAGAGGAAACTCGTAATATGCTTGGCAGGACCACGGAGGTCCTGCCAAGCATATTGCAGCCTCTGGACCACGGTGCCACCGCCAGGGAATGGTGGTTCCCTGGTGGTGTCGGCAGTCCCAGGGCAGGACAACCACTGGGGTCATATTGTGGCGGTCACCACTGCCCACCACGAGTCCGGTGGTCCGAGGACTGCCAGACTCATAGACTGCCTGTAAGTGTTTTACTCAAATTCAGAAAGTTTTCACCCAAATGGACTATCTTTCTAGTTCCATATGCTATAGAAAGTTATTTCCTGCAAAAAAACTGTGAATTTATGCATAGACGTTTTGTGAGTGTTTTGTTTGTCACAGTAAAAATCTAGTTTCACAATCAGTTTAAAATGAAATAGGAAGTAAATGAAGTGGTTCATAATATATGAAAAATGAAGTGGTTTGTAAATATATAAACAGTTGAGTGAGCCCAATTCCTTATGTATTTCGATAAATAGATTCTTGAAAAAAATACAATCAAATGTTGCTTTTACAGCTATGTGTTATGAATATATTTGCTAATGAGCATTGGCAAAGTCAATAAGTCTGGCGTTTGCTGCTAAGCGCTTTGCCTATATACTTGTATGTCCCTCATGCTGCTCATGGCTTTGGCTTTGCCACAGGTTGTTGAATTGCATCACAATCATTAGTCAAATCATTCAAAAATGGCTGCTGTGCATGTTTGTGCATGCACATGGGCATCCTCTAATGGCTTTTCAGATAAACACATTCAACTCTATTATAATATTTCTACTGTATATGTACCCATTGTCGTGTAGTTCCTATATATCCTATACAGGATCTGCGCGTTCGGATAACATAAACTGTGGGTTTGGTGGCGGACTGATTCCGTGCACCCCCACCGGATACATTAGCCTGTCTGTATTAGCTAGCTCACAGTGCCACTATAATCTCCTCTTATCACGGAGAGAATAGATTCTGGCAACCTCAGAACATGACAACCCTGATCCCTCAGAATCGTGGAAACAATATACTACCTTTCGCTCAGTCACTCGTGCTCACTTAGGAGGTGATTATGATGGCGGGCGGATCGCCACCGCCCGCCATCTCAACCTGATTTAGCCCCCGCCATATTATTATGGCGGGGTTAGCACGGCAGACGCAAAGTCGTCCGCAGCTTTTCCGCCGGTCGGCAATCGTTCCGATTGCCGGCCGGGCGGAATTGGGTCTCAATATAGTCGTGGTGCCTAGCAGGCACCGCCATCCATATTAGGATGGGTGTGAATCAAGGCCTTTCCATGGTGGCAATGCGATGCCGCCATGGAAAGGCTGGCAAAGATTCACTTTGGGGGCCAGTTGCAGGCCCCGGGGGGTGGGGGGGCGTGGGGGGCTGCACTTGGGGGGTACCTATGGTACCCCCCTACATTGCCATGCACAAGGTGGCAGGCACCGCGCTGTGCCTGCCACGTTGTACATGGCAATGCACAACATGCCTTATCACCATTGCTGCGGGTGCGGCTTATAGCAGCACCCGCCGCAATGTTGGAAATGCGGAATGCGACCGCCAGGGTGGCGGTCGCATCCTAATTAGCGGTGCGGGACCACCGCACGTCTGGCGGCCGGTCCCAGCACCGCGAGGATGGCGGGCGGACTAAAGTCCGCCTGCCATCCTAATGGGCCCCTTAGTTTGTTTCAGAGAGATACACAGAATAAACAGGCTGGGCGTTTCAATAAGTATTTATTGAACAGTTATTATTCTAGTGTAGAATATACGAGCTGCAACACCATTAGACAGTAGCAGAGATATATGATTAGCAATGCTACGAAAGTAAAGGGATGGTATAGTTCTACCATCTTGCAGAAATCATGAATATATACATGTACATAAAACACATGATAAAAAGTGCGTACTCCTACGATGCCTCCCTAACTAGATGTACCTAAATGTACCTAGCATCTATGTAGGTGTTATGCCAAGAATCCCTCTAGGATCTAGTCCACCCCATTACCTGAGAGTTTAGAGAATGTGGGACCCCGTCCTGGTCTCGAGTTGGACACCCCACGAGGGATGTTAGACCACTGCTAGCTGGAGCGTCTGCATGCAGGAACCTCAGCGTCTCTGGTCAGTGTGTCAGCCGGGAAGTCACGGTGTCCTCTATCTTTCTAAGCAACATGTGCTGTATATATAACCATAGGTCTCCCCAGGGGTCCTACCTTGCTGTGTTACTGTGTCGGCCTAAAGGATGACGTTGGGCCTGAACGTTATACAGAGATATTATACAGGAGATGGTAATCCTACTGTTAGTCCTGCTGTGCTTCCAAGAAGCCTCATGCATAATGCATGAGAATCGAACCAGGGAAAAACCCACGTTCTGAATGCAGTGTCATATCTAGGTAAATGGTCAGTGCCTAAGAACCGTTATGTAAGTAATGTAGGGAAGGATATAGGTGAAAGGTTGCAGTGTTACCTGCGCCTATATAGGGTACCTATATGGAATATAACATCATGTGTCTATCGTGTGATGGAGCTTCCTGTGTTTATTTGACACACCATAGAAAAATGGAAGATGTACATGTTAGCACATTTATGGAGGCTGCCTTGGAGTGCAGTTTCTTTTTTAAATTTCTTTTTATTTAAACAGCAAAATCAAACAATCGACAATCAGCGTATCAATGCACATTCATTATCATGTTACATGTTGCAGAGCTAACATCAGGTTCTAGCATTCATATTAGCAGACGTATACAATTTCAGGGTATCAATGGTTATGTCTGCAACCCCCCATATTTCAGGCCATTTCTATCCGATTTCTTTGACTTGATGGTGGTATTGGTGCACATATCATACCTCGATATTCATTCCACCTCCCCCAATCTTTTGTCCATTTGTCTGGGCATCCTCTGCTTTCATATATGGTTTTTTCCGCCACAATGCACCAATCCATATCACTTTTCCGTTCCTTCAGCCTAGGAGCCGATGGGGCACTTCATAGTCTAGCTATGTTACGTTTTGCCACTATAAATCCCAGTGTCACCCAAAGACGTTCTTTACTTGTAAGGTCAGTTTCACTCCAAATATTCAGGAGACACCATTTTGCTGACTTCTGTGTCGGTAGTGAATGAATCCCTCGCATACAGGAAACAACTCCCTCCCACTATGTCTGTATCTCTGGACATTCCCATAGTATGTGGAGGAAGGTGCCTTCCCATCCACACCCCCCGGGTACAGCTTGGGGAGTCGAGTTTACCCATTTTTAGCAGAGTTGTGCGGGCAATGTATGATCTGTGGAGTATCTTTAACTGCACTGGCCTGAATCGTATCGGAAGGCTACCTCTTTGGGTGAAGCTAGGGCCTCCATCCAGTTCTCGTCCTCTATCTGTCCTAGGTCAGGCACGGAGAGCTAGCAAGGGGTCTGGGGAATTATCCATGAGCTTGCGATAGATCGAGGATATCGCCTTCTTTTCAACACGGTCGTCTAATAGTCTATCTTCCGGTGGCGAGGACTCTGGAAGTGCCTCTCCTCTTGGCAGTACTACCCTTAGTGCATGCTTAATCTGAAGGTATTTAAAGGTTTCTGATGGTGCTTGGAGTGTAGTTTCTTACTCCATTTCAACTTGGCTGTCATGCATTCATGCGCGTGCATGGTGGCAATGTTCCAAAGTTATTTCAAATAAATTGAAGAAACTCCATTACAAGTTGGCCATCATACATGGACGTTCATGCACAGTGGTCATTTGGTCATGGTTTTGTTTAGCCAATACTTGTGATTCAATTCAACAAGCACTGACAAAACCAAAGCCACAAGCACTGCTGGCACACAAAACTGGAAATCAACACGAGAGACACATCCTGCATTGGAGGAGTGGGAAGGGAGTAGAATGCAGAGGCAGTAAGGGGGTCTGATGGAGACAGGTGGAAAATCTTGGAGATACTACACAGGGAATATTTAAAGTATCCATGTCACCTTCAAAGACATTCTATGGCTTTAAGGACAGCGTACCCCACCAATGTCAACAACCAAAGGCTGACCAAATGCACACTCTTGGTATTAATGTATGTTTGTATGCATGTATGTTTTAATGTACTGGTAACATGAGATCTAAACAAGACTAAAAATGTATAGGCTTTTCAGGCCATGCTGAAGACAAGAACGTGACCTCTTCTAATGTATCAGGTTCTGTGGTACTACATTGTGCAGTTATTGGTCCACAGCAGCAACTATGTCACAATTTCTCAATTTTAACCTTGTCAGTGCCTTCCTTCAATCTGTTGGACTGAATTATACAGATTTCAGTGAAAATTTCTTTTTTATAGAAAAAGAAGGAGTGTTTTAAAACTGTGTGTGATATTTTACGTAGATTGGATTTTTCTATAAGCACAATTGTTCCCAATTCCCACAATAAAAACACATATCAGCTGGTGTAGCTCATTTCTTCTCTGCAGCACCCATGAGGTTATAACCAACAGGAATAAACAAGGCGCAGTGACAGCATACTTCAGAAGTGAACAGCTCGGCAAGCCTGTCTTCATTCTAGAATTGGAAATGTAGTTGTCGCTTTTCCTTTTAATGAAACTGAATATAATTATTTAGTTATCTGACTGGGATATCGTTTAGCATGGAAACGACTGCACCACACCATGCTCTGACTCGGAGTCCGGCCCATAGCTTTTGGAGCTTGTTCAATGTGATTTTGCGATCAACAATGCACTGAATCCAACCTAGAATTGCTGAAAATATGTGTTTATAAAATAACCATCCACTCACAACCTGCGAAACATTTAGCAACAGCAGATCATTCTTCTAGGCTAGCAAACACGGCATCAGTCTCATAACACCTTTACCCTCCCAGTTATATTATAAATGTCTCTCTATAAACACCTACTTCAAGAACAAGGTAATCAAGATTGAAGAGTATGTTAAAAACAAACCAAGACCCGTTTCCTGCAAAACCATTCTGTTATGTGATTGTTGTAGTCAACCATCTTCTAATGTTGTAGTCAGTCATATTCTCATAATTTATACGTTTTGTAAGTTTGTTGTGTTCAATGCTTTGTATTTCATTTGATCTGTTCTGTGGATTGCACAAGCCGAGCAAGCTCTGTTTGAGAATGTACATTCAAGTTCCAGATTTCAACAGTTGGGCAAGACGGATCTGGACTGGAAAAGCTACAGATATGTTGAGGTGGGCTCCATCTCACCTTTACTAAATATCTATGATAAAATATTCCACTACAATCTACAAATAATTACTGTCTATACTTTGGAAGGTGCTTAAAACGTATGGCGACGAGCGGGATCGGAAGGAAGAGATTTCAGAGGACTTATGCGACAGAGTTCATCTCGCTCAAAATTGCAAGGGCTGGCTGTTGGAAGAAACACTCCTTCGAGACTGACTGCAGTACCGTAGGTGCCGTGCTATGTAGAGCTGAAGAATGGCGAGTTATTGGGAAAATTTTAGTGCTGAGATTTCAGCACCAAAGACATTGTTGGTTTAGGCTGACTGACGTGCAATTCAGGCAAATGCCGTTTGTGACCAACAATCTGGAAATTAAAGTGTGGCATTATGTGTGTAACATAGAGCAACACTAGGGCAGCCATCTCAGAGTCACAAAAACTGCTGTAAGTGCAGCGCATATTTTTCTGCCACTGCATCTTAATAAATACATGTGAGCAAGTTGTTGCAAGTACTCGGTCAGCAGTAAGCTTACTTGATCCTATAATTAATAACATTGCAGGTACTCTCTGAGCAGTAAGCTTATTGGATCCTATAACTATTAACATATATTTGGCGAACTGTGGCTGCTTCAATTTATTAAGGTACATTTGTAATCTGTGTGCCTGTGCTACACTTTTCTGATTCAGTTGTGAGGAGCAGTACCTTTTCAGCTATATTAGTCAAAAGAGCTTCTAGTGATAATATACAACAGCCAGCTTATTTTCTACAAAATCGGGTTAAATCTCCACAGGAATGGAAACATTGGTACGGTATTCCAGAATTATATAGCGGTGATTGATAGAATGAATTTTACATCAGCCTGGAAACTCGCACTCTTGTCAATTGTTTGGGATCAGAAGCACAAAAGATCTTTGAGAACTTACCAGAAAGAACTACCACAGAAAAAAAATTCTGAAGATGCCAGAGACTGGAATGTTTATCTTGAGGTGATAAAACGTCTTGAATTACACTTTGCAGATGAACCCAGTATTGTTCTAGAGCGCTCAAATTTTTACTCTAGGAAACAGTCACAATAGAAAGCATTGATCAATGTGTTGCGTCACTGAGAATTTTTGCGAGTATGTGTAATTTTGAAGATGCTGAGGATCAGTACATAAGCGATCAAATTGTTATGAATTGTGGATCAAAGAAGGTACAGGAGCATTTACTTTGTTGTTCCAATCCAACTTTAGAAGAAACTATTAAGATAGCTAAAGGAATTGAGAGATCTGTGGAATCTGTGAAATTGATTGCTGGTGAAAACACTGATCACATGGGTGTGAATGTGGTGAATAATGTATATGAACATAGTAATGGTAGTAAAGTCACTAAAACATTGGTTAAGAATTGTTTTAGGTGTGGGTCTAATACACATATAGGAAGTAGTATGAATTGTCCTTCCCAAGGTAAAAAATGCAATAAATGTAAAAAGGTTGGGCATTTCATCGATGTGTGTAGAGGTGGAAATTCTATGAAAGTCAATTATGTACATCAATCTGATGAATGAGGAGTTCAAGAAAGAGGTGTTGATGGTTAAGTTGAAGATAACAAAGGATCTGTTGCCAGTAAGAAAGGTCTCTATTGTACAGTCAATATTGATGTTACTGAGATGAAGATAATGGCTGCTTCTGGATCTCCTGTTACTATGTTATCTGAAGCCACATTTAAGTTTTATTGGTCTAATAAAAACCTCAAACAGGCAGATATAAGAGCAGTGGCTTATGGAGATTTGGAAATAGAATACTTGGGATTTCTTGAAGACACTTTGGGGCCAATTACGATGTGGCCCGTAAAGGCTCCGATCTGCGGTCAGAGCCTTCAGGGCCACATCATAATGGGCCGCTCGGTTTCCTTTCCGACCTCCTCATTATGATGGAGGCAGTCGGAAAGGAAACCGGCTGGTCATTCCGGCTGGATTCTGACGGGCTCAGAGATCCTATCCGCCAGTCGGAAGTCGGCTAGTAATCTCAAGGGCGGAAAGGCATGGTTTCCGACATGGTTTCCATGCCAACTTGTCCGACATGGAAACCATGTCGGAAAGCGTGTTTGGGGGGCCCCCAGCAGGGCCCCTTTTGGTGCACGGTTTACAGCCGTAATGCATGCTCCCATAGTGAAATATAGGAATGCGACCGAACAGTGTTCGCTCGCATCCTAATGAGGCGGTCGGGACCGCCGCCCGGGTGTCGGTCGGTCCCAGGACCAAGTCGGTGTTAAGCAGAAGGAATTCCGCCCAACATCAAAATCAGGCCCTTTGTAATTTGCTGGGAGAGTTATATTTACCATCATCTGTGTGGCTGTTAATGGAAATGATATTATGGGTTGGGCTGATCAGGGACGACAGGGGATTATATTAAGACCTGGTACGGACACCCTCATTATGTTAGTTGAACAAAAGATTGATGATATTGAAAGTATTTTGGATAAATATCCTAAAAAAAAATTTGTGACAAGATTGGTAAACTGAAATGATTTGAACATCAGATAGTATTGAAGAAGAATGCTGTGCCTCATAGGGTGAGAGATGTACCATTATGCATGAGAGATGATTTGAAGAAACACTTGGAAGAATTATGTGCATATAAAATTATTGAACCAGTGAATGCTATGGAGTGGGTTAGTACTGTTGTGATAGCCAAGAAAAAGCTGACCAAATTAGACTTTGTGCGGATTTACGTTCTTTAAACAAGAACATAGTGGTGGTCTCTCACCCACTAACTAAAATTCAGGAACCACTGACAATGATTGGGGAGCTAAATTCTTTAGCATCATTCATTTGAGGGCAACATATCACGAGGTTGTTTTAGAAAAAGAATCTCAAATGTTGACTGTGTTCATTACTCCATTTGGTGCATTTAAGTATCTAAGGCTGTCGTTCGGGTTTGCCTCAGCAGCTAGTGTGTTTCAGAAGCTCATGTTTTGTTCATTTAAACATGTAGTAAGGCATTCCAAGATGACATCTTAAATTTTGCAAAAGCAATGGAATAACACAATGTAATTTTGAACAAAGTATTGAATATTCTGGAAGAGCGTGATACGACTGTAACAAAAGATAAATGCCAATTTCTCACAGACTAAGTATATCTTGGACATGGAATAACTTCAGGGGGCATCAAACCCAAAATAGATCTTCATAAGGCATTGAGTGATGTGCCTTCACTTAAGGTTAAAGATGAGTTAAAGTAATTTGTAGGACTATTATTTCAGGTTGGGGAGGGATGTGCGGTCATTATGGAGCCCAGAAAATGAGCACCAGCAGTGTGGGCCCTAACGTCCCACTAGTGTATCATAATATATATCATGAATTCTTCTACGCTTCACTTTTCGTGGCCCCACTGCTTAGAAGCCACAACTATTAAACAATCAACAAAGCAATTAAAAAGGAGCGTCAAGTGTGTTACCCCAAATTTTTTTTTACTCTATTTTGAGCCAAGATTCAAGCAATAAAATGTCCAGAAACACGTCAAATATGAATAGTCCGGTGCAATTCAATTTTCAGGTGTCTTGCGAATGAGGTAAAAATCCAACTTTTATTCATTTATGTTTTTCAAAACAAAACAATTTCCAATCAGCCCAACCAGCGCGTTTCGTCCCACGAAGGAGAAAGAGACTGATTTTTGGGCTGTTTGGTTAAAAGTTTTGTTTCATATTTGACATGTTTCTGGACATTTTATTGCTTGGATCATGTTTCAGAGCCCAATGTCATGGGAAAAATGCCTACATTGCCAGTGCAGGCATTTTTGCTCATCACATTGGGATCTGAAACACCCGGGAAAGAGACTGATTCCCTATGAAGATATTGAACCAGAAGCTACACTTTACGCCATTTAACAATTTAACAGTTTTGGAATGCACAACCCTGATAATGTCCTCCAGGACGAAATGTGTTGGCTGGGCTGATTGAAAAAAAGTTTTGTTCTGAAAAACATAAACGAATAGAAGTTGGATTCTGAACTTGTGGAGTGGATGTAATTGTGTTTGTGAGAGACAAAATCTGGGCTTCTCACAACACTTTACATTTGGTAACCGGTGTGTCTCCTTTAATGTTTCTGAGAGGGAGAGAGAAAATATGAAAAGTGGGTTTGTGTCACAAGAGAAGGGGTTGGATTATGCTGAGGTTCGCTTTAGAGTGAGAAAGTGTCAACAGAAAATGAAGTCTTGTCATGATGTAGATAGGAGATTGTTTACTGACTGCTTGAAGGTTGGCACATGGGTAATGTTAAGGGGTAGTAAAACTGAATTTCATTTTTGTGGACCATACAGAATTGTTCAGGTTAGAAGATATTCTGTAAAACTTGCTGATGGAAGGTGGTGGGCTGTTAGGAACTTAGGGGCCCATGCATCAAAGTATTTTTTTGCGATTACCAAATAGCGACTTTTAATGAATTGCTATCTGGTAATGGCAATGCCTATGCATAAAAAAAATCACTATATTGTAGCGATTTGGTAAAATTCACAATCGCTATTAGCAATTGCCAAATTGTGACTCGCATAATAGCGAATCAGCAATTAGAGAATTGCTAATAGCGAATCTGTGATTTCGATGCAGCATGATGACCTCACAACCAGGAAGTGAGGCATCCAATACTGTTACTTTTGTACTGAGAGAGAGGAGGAGGCAGACTGCAGGCTCACAGCACTAGGAAGCCTGTTGGGACAGCTGACCCTGGGCAAGTAAATCAGCATGGCATCAGCAAACACCGAGAAGGAGCCAGTACTGCGCAAAAGGAAGATGAAATTCAGCTAGAAGGAGTTGGAAGTCCTCATTGAGGAAGTGGTGAAGAGCCATGAAAAATTATTTGGCAAACAGTCACTTCAGGTTCCAGAGTCTGAAAAAAGAAAAATATAGCTGGGAATACATACAATCGAAAATTAGTGCAGTGGGGGTCACACAGCGCTCCATTGCAGATCTACGCAAGCGGTGGTATCACCTGTGGAGCCGGGCAAAGGAAAAGGTTGCTGCAAGGCTTGCTGATGCAAAGAAGACTGGAGGAGGACCATCAACACAAACAGCTTCTACACCCTTAGAGGACCTGGTGGAGTTAACCCTTCAGCCTGAAGCTGTTGTTGGAGTGACGCAGATAGACACCTCTGCACAGCCCAGTACTTCCCAAGGAAAGATGCATGCAAATGACCATTCAATGGTAAATTTTACTAAATACTCCTTAAGTGAGATCAGACTTAGTGTACCATATACTATTCCAGTCCACATTTTACTTGCTACACACAAATGCATTATGGTATAAACAGTCAGCAACTCCAATAGGAAACGCAAGGAGGGATCAAAACAGAAAAGGTGCATTCAAGTTCAACAAGCAAGTGAAATATATACACTGTGTGTTGCTAAATAACTTTATCAACCAAAACTATGCGCTATGTGAAATACATGACCAAATATAAAAACTGAAATTGCACTGTTCAACATCACAGATGCACCTGCGCAGGAGTCAGATGAAAGTGGAGCCCATGACCCTCTGGAGACTCAGGCACAGTCAGGAGATGACAACACAGTGGCCCCATCACCCACAACACCTGCTCCCACAAGACACAGGGCCACAGTGGCACCACTATCTGCGTTCGAAATGGAAGAGGAGAGCCAACCTGACCCTCCAACAACACAGGCTGGTCATACACCCACACCAAGATCCCAAGTCCAAATGTGGTGCAGTAATGTCCACATCAGGAGGCGCAGAGCAAGGGCACAAATGGGAGCTAATGAAGGTGACAGATCAACTGCCTTTGGTGGGCTGGAGAGCGCAATGTGGAAGGTGCAGCGCCTGCAATGCGAACACATGTGTTCAATGCAGGCACAACTTGTATCATTTTCAAAAAACTTGGTAGAGATGACGGACAGCATCAAACAGCTCACAACAGCAGTGGTGGAAGGACGTAGGGAAACACCAGAAAACTCCAGTAACATGACACAAGTCATCAAGGATTTATGCAAGATAATGCAGGAAGACTATGTGTCCCACCGCAAAAGGCGCCATCAATTACTTGGCCGCTTAGATGGCTACACTAGGGCCATCAACCGCCTAAGCATCACAACAGCTCTCCTGTCTAGACGTGCTTTGGTCATGCAGGTCGAAATGACCCATTGCTGTGGTGATGTGGCCAGGACTGATACAGGTCCACAACGCTGTGGAGCACTTGCAAACTGCTTCAGTTGGTGGCAGTAATGTACTGGGTGGAGGGGATAGGGAGGAGAACTCCAGCCTCAGTAGTATTATGGCATCAGTGACCGAATGCAGAAGACGCAGTACAAGAAATACTACTGCATCAGAAGGCTCAACAAGGGAAGTGACAGAGCACACCAAATGGTCCACGGGAGTGCGTGGCCGCAGAAAATAGTGTGGCATTGAGCAAAGGAATGCCATTTGGTGAGGTAACCAGTAGCATTCATTTGTCAGGGCTGACGTACAAGTTCCATGGCAATGTTATCCTGTTGCACTGCACGTTTTTTTCTTGGTATGTGTGCATTAACACTACCTGATTTTTAGATTGAATAAATCACAATAGCAATGAAACCATGTAGTGTCTTGTATCATCATTACCCACCTTAAAAATAATTGTATGTTATTTCTGCACGTCTCTGTCTTCCTTCTGCTGCACTCGAAATGCTTGCTGCTTGTTGAGGTTGTCCTGGGTCATCGTCTTCATCAGGTTCACTATCCGTTAGGTCCAGGGGTATGCCTCTTGAAGTTGCAATGTTGTGCAACATGGCACAAGTGGCCACAATTTTGCAACAAGTATCTGGCCTGTACTGCAATGCCCCACCAGTTTTATGTAGGCAGCAGAACCTACTATTCAGTAAGACAAAGTTCCTCTCGATCACATTGCGTGTTGATATGTGCGCTGCATTGTATAGCTGTTCACTTGGTGTAGTCAGATTCAGGTATGGTGTCAGTATGAATGAGCGCACAGCATATGCGCTGTCACCTACAGGATGGAAGGCAATAGATTACTCTCTGCTATTTTTCAGCAATGACCAGAGAGTCAGCAAAACAGTGTTACATGTGTTTACAGAGCAGGTATTCTTCGCCAAATTCACCCCCAAGGAGACGTGTATGTATGCCACTGTGTCTGAAGATGTACGAATCATGCGTACTACCTGGGAATCCTGCCACTATGTCTGTGATGATATGTTTTGCATTGCATATGAATTGTATATCCAGTGAATGATATGACTTCCTATTCCTGAAAATGTACTCATTCACTGAGGGGGGACATATAGCTACATGCGTCCCATCAAATCAATCGATTACATGGGGAAATTGGGCTATCTGATAAAAGTCAAATTTAGTTTGCTGCAATTCCTGTGGTGTTGTAGGAAATCGTATGTGGTGGTGAATCCTCTGCAACATGGCGTCCAGGAATGAAAGAGCGCGATAATGCACTTTGGGAAACCCCTTCTGCTGCAGCTATTACCCCCTGGAAGTTACCTGAAGCTAGGAGGTGCAGTGAACATAGGACTTGCACATGAGTGGGGATGGCATGTGTCCTTTGAGTCTGACGCTGCAGTAGTGGATCTTGTTCAGCTATCAGATCATATCTGAATCCAACCTATATTTCTCATAAATCTCTTCCTCTGTCTGACCCAACAATGTAACGCGCACTCTATAAATTTGTTCCTGTATCCTCATTCTTCTCAGTGCTGCTGCTTCTATCCTCATACTCCTCGCCATGACATACAGTGCGGCCATTGTGAAACATTCTGAGGCCTTCTGGGGCTGTTGAAATAATTCTCACCTGGTTACCACCTGATTTGAATTGGTGCTATTTTGCAAGTGCAAAATTGCTAATCCTGGTTCATTCGCAATTTGCAAATGATTTATGTATAGGTTTGCGATTTACCAAATAGCAAATTCACTAATACGATATTGCTAATTGGAAATCGCAAAATAGGTAATCGCAAATTTAGCGATTTTCCGAGATATTCGCTAATTGGGATGATGCTTTGCTTAGGGCTATTTTGCTTTCACAGACGGCCAATTTTTGCGATTCGCACTGTTTGCGCTACCAAAATAGCTTGATGCATGTGCCCCTTAGCTCCAATGGAGGATTTTCAATAAGATATTATAGGGAGTATATTACATAATCCAGGAGATTTACAGTTTTATTCCACAGTTTCCAGTGAACAAAATCTAATAAACAAAAAAAAAGTGGAATGTAATGGTACCTAATCTAATGATTCTCAAGGTGATCATATTGTGGTATTTATTCCTACCAGCTATTATCAGGAGTTTCGAGGTGCGGTTTTGATGCTGTGTGAATCTCATGGTAGTCAGGAAGAAGGTTCTATAGGGAGAGATGTTGAGGATGTAACAGATGTTTATTGACTCTGGAGTAACAACCGGATGAGATGCATTTCTAGGAAACCATGGTGTATATAAAAGGTTTTTTCACTTGAGTATGTAGTTATAGTTAGAACCTAGTTTCCATAGGAAAGGCATTTTTTGACTTGCGTATAATTTTTACGTCATTTGACCAATCTTCATGAAATTTTCGTAAAAAAGTGTCAAAGTAGGTTCCTTGAGTCATGAAAAGTTTGGGTGGGAACTGAGAAATAGGGGCACAAAAAAAGGGTGCGTTTGTAATGTTAATTCCCATGGTAACGCTTTGTCGAACCTACAGCCAAAACCGCTGGACGGAATTACACCAAATTTGGCAGAAAGGTAGATGTTGTTACGCAGATTGTGCTTTTTGTTATTTGGTGCAAATCCATCCAGCAAGTTTTGAGAAATGTAAGCCAAAAATAATAGATATATCTCTGGCTGTGGATATTTCACGTTGGTTTCGCGATTAATCACGAATGCACGTGCCAACAGGAATGCTCTGATTGGCTGGACGCAACCTGAACAAAAAGTTGCGGCTGCCATTTTATCGTCCAGGAATGGTTCGCGGGCCTGAAAATTTGGGTAAAAGCTAACATAAGGGGTCAGGGTGGAGATACTCTGACGACATGTTTCAGAAATGGGTGTGTTAGTGACACAAGTTATGTGTCCAAAATGGATTTTTTTAATCATGCACGATATTCACGGCGATGACATGACCGCCAGTGCGGCCCCCCCATGTACCGCAGCGGGGATGTCGCGACTACCGACATCGTCGCGAATATTGGAAAAAATATATAAAAAATATATTTGTACACATTAGCCAGTCACAGTCACACACTCATGTATGCACTCACAAACTCACTCAGACACTTCTATACCCATTCACATACCCACTCACACACTTATACATCCAGTCACATACCCATTCAGATACTCATGCACTCACTCACATACCCATTCAGGTACTTATGCACCCACTTACAGATTTACTCAGAAAGTGTCGCACCCATCTACAGACCCACTCAGAGACTCATGCACCCACTTACAGAACCCACTCACACACTCATGTATGTTCTCACAGACCCGCTGAGACACTCATACACCCACTCACAGGTCCACCCAGACACTCATACATCCACTTATAGACCCACTCAGACACTCACACACCCATACAGTCACTCACACAGCCACTCATAGACCCACTCAGAGTCTTATGTACCCAGTTAGTTACAGGCCTGGGCGTAGTTTGTGTAGTTTTGCTACGTGTAACTTCGCGAAGTTACAATAAAACTCTGCGGAGTTCCACAAGTGGCGGAGTGCAATGCAAACTGCAGTTTGTGCTAGTATTCCTGCTGCTCGGGTAGAAATTCTACCCGAGCAGCAGTTCGC
Organism: Calotriton arnoldi; assembly: GCA_963921515.1. Classification (NCBI taxonomy): domain Eukaryota; kingdom Metazoa; phylum Chordata; class Amphibia; order Caudata; family Salamandridae; genus Calotriton; species Calotriton arnoldi. The sequence goes on from CAWUFW010006867.1 coordinate 57,149, forward strand.
GCTCGCGAACTTACCATTCGCGAACTTACCGTTCATGATCGTGAGCGGGAAAAAAACTCTGCTGCACTACGCGAAGCGGAGTTTTCTGCACTCCGCGAGCTCCGCGGAGCGCAGAAAACTCAGTGAACGGAGCGAACGGAGCGGAGTTCACCGCCCAGGCCTAGTTAGTTATACATTCAGAGACTCATGTACCCACACACAGTCGCACTCACAGACCCATGCACCCACTGACAGAACCACTCAGACACTCACGCTGCCAGTCATAGACCCACTGAGAGACTCATGCACTCACTCACAGATCCACCCAGACACTCATGCACCCACTCACTCACCCATTCAGACACCCACTTAGACAGTCATGTATCCACTCACAGATCCAGTCAGACAATCATATACTTGCTTACAAATGCACAAAGGCACTCATGCACTTACTCACAGATTGAGTGAAAGACTTACACAACCAATCACAGACCCATTGTGACACTGATGCACCCACTTATTGATAGTCTGATGCATCGTTTCACAGATCCCCTCAAATACTTATACAGTGAATGAGAGATTTTTTAATACAGTGATGCGTGCAGTCATAGATTACACTGAAAAAGTTATGCACTGTGTTATAGAGATATTAACCCCTTCGCTGCTAGGCCTTTTCCCCCCTGTGCTAAGCCTTTTTTTGGCTATTTGGGGTAGTGCGCGCTTAGGCCCCTGTAACTTTTTGACCACATAAGGTATCCACGCCAAATTTGCGTCCTTTTTTTCTAACATCATGGGGATTGTAAAGGTACCCAGGGTTTGTGGATTCCCCTGGAGGGGACCCAGAAATTAGCCAAAATACAGCAACATTTTGTTTTTTGGGGGAAATGCGAAAAAGGGCTACAGATGAAAGCGTCTTGTTTTTTCCCTGCAAATGGCATCAAAAAGGGGTTGTGGTGCTGAAATCACCATCTTCCCAGCTTTCAGGGACAAGCAGACTTTTGTCAGAAAACAAACTTTTTTACACAGTTTTGGCATTTTTCTGGGACATAGCCTATTTTTGCTATTTTTTGTGCTTTCAACCTCCTTCCAGTTAATGGTAGAAATGGGTATGAAACCAATAATGGATCCTGAAAAGCCATACATTTCTGAAAAGTAGATAAAATTCTGAATTCAGCAAGGGGTCATTTGTGTAGATCCTTAAAGTTTTCCTTATAGAAACTAACAGTTAAATGAAGGAAAAATTGAAAATTAGTTGAAAAAAACAGCCATTTGTGTCAACGTTTTCACCTGTAACTTCTTCTAATTATGACAGCTATTTGAAAGCAATATACCGTTATATCCGCTGGACCTTTCTGGTTGTGGGGATATATAGGACTTGTAGGTTCACCAAGAACCCGACGAACCCAGAGCCAATAACTGAGCAGCATCTTGCAATGGTTTTTTATTATGTACCGGGTATATAGCAATTATTTTGGGAAAATGTATACATGGAAAAATTGTTATGAAAGACACCTATGTATTTCTGAAATGGGAACAAAATGCAGATTTTAGAAACAGTAGATATTTGCACATTTCCGAAATTGGGAGTACCCATACTAGCATGAGAATTATAGGTCATTTTTCAAAATGACTTACTTTTTACACATTGTCTTTCATTTGGAAGGCGGAAATGCATCGAAAGTCAATAGGTAATAACAGTTGCTCTACAATTCTGTGTTACCCTAAGTCTCCCGATAAAAATGGTACCTCACTTGTGTGGGTAGGCCTTGTGCCCACAACAGGAAATGGCTCAAAATGCAACGTGGACGTACCACATTTTCACAATGAAAAATTACCCTTTTTTTGAAAAGTGCCTAGCAAACCTATACATTTTTGAAAACTAGACACCCAGGGGAATTCAGGACGGGGTGACTTGACTGGCTCTCACCAGGTTCTGTTACCCAGAATCCCTTGCAAACCTAAACAATTGGTAAAAAAAACACATTTTCCTCACTTTTCTGTGGTGGAAAGTTCTGGAATCTGCGCGGATCCACAAAATTCTACCCACCCCGCGTTCCCCAAGGTCTTCCAAAAACAATGGTACCTCACTTGTGGGTAGGCCTAGTGCCTGCGACAGGAAACGGCGCAAAACGCAACGTGGTCACGCCTCAATTTCGCAGTGAAAAATGACCCTTTTTTGGCAAAGTGCCTAGCTGTAGTTTTTGAACCCTAGCTCTGCCGGCACCTAGGGAAACATAGCAAACCTATACATTTTTGAAAACTAGACACCCAGGGGAATCCAGGATGGGGTGACTTGATTGCCTCCCACCAGGTTCTGTTACCCAGAATCCCTTGCAAACCTAAAAAATAGTTTAAAAAAACACATTTTCCCCACATTTCTGTGGTGGAAAGTTCTGGAATCTGCGTGGATCCACAAATTTCCACCCACCCCGCGTTCCCCAAAGTCTTCCGAGAAAAATGGTACCTCACTTGTGTGGGTCGGCCTAGTGCCCGCGACAGGAAACGGCACAAAACGCAACGTGGTCACACCTCAATTTCGCAGTGAAAAATGACCCTTTTTTTGCAAAGTGCCTAGCTGTAGTTTTTGAACCCTACCTCTGCCGGCACCTAGGGAAACCTAGCAAACCTATACATTTGTGAAAACTAGACACGCAGGGGAATCCAGGATGGGGTGACTTGACTGCCTCCCACCAGGTTCTGTTACCCAGAATCCCTTGCAAACCTAAAAAATTGTCCAAAAAAACACATTTCCCCCACATTTCTGTAGTGGAAAGTTCTGGAATCTGCGTGGATCCACAAATTTCCACCCACCCCGCGTTCCCCAAAGTCTTACGCGAAAAATGGTACCTCACTTGTGTGGGTCGGCCTAGTGCCTGCGACAGGAAACGGCGCAAAACGCAATGTGGTCACACCTCAATTTCGCAGTGAAAAATGAGCCTTTTTTGGCAAAGTGCCTAGCTGTAGTTTTTTAACCCTAGCTCTGCCGGCACCTAGGGAAACCTAGCAAATCTATACATTTTTGAAAACTAGACACCCAGGGGAATCCAGGATGGGGTGACTTGACTGCCTCCCACCAGGTTCTGTTACCCAGAATCCCTTGCAAACCTAAAACATTGTCAAAAAACCCACATTTTCCCCACATTTCTGTGGTGGAAAGTTCTGGAATCTGCGTGGATCCACAAATTTCCACCCACCCCGCGTTCCCCAAAGTCTTACGAGAAAAATGGTACCTCACTTGTGTGGGTCGGCCTAGTGCCTGCGACAGGAAACGGTGCAAAACGCAACGTGGTCACACCTCAATTTCGCAGTGAAAAATGACCCTTTTTTGGCAAAGTGCCTAGCTGTAGTTTTTGAACCCTACCTCTGCCGGCACCTAGGGAAACCTAGCAAACCTATACATTTTTGAAATCTAGACACCCAGGGGAATCCAGGATGGGGTGACTTGACTGCCTCCCACCAGGTTCTGTTACCCAGAATACCTTGCAAACCTAAAAAATTGTCAAAAAAACCACATTTTCCCCACATTTCTGTGGTGGAAAGTTCTGGAATCTGCGTGGATCCACAAATTTCTGCCCACCCCGCGTTCCCCAAAGTCTTACGAGAAAAATGGTACCTCACTTGTGTGGGTCGGCCTAGTGCCCGCAACAGGAAACAGCGCAAAACGCAACGTGGTCACACCTCAATTTCGCAGTGAAAAATGACCCTTTTTTGGCAAAGTGCCTAGCTGTAGTTTTTGAACCCTAGCTCTGCCGGCACCTAGGGAAACCTAGAAAACCTATACATTTTTGAAAACTAGACACTCAGGGGAATCCAGGATGGGGTGACTTGACTGCCTCCCACCAGGTTCTGTTACCCAGAATCCCTTGCAAACCTAAAAACTTGTCCAAAAAAACAAATTTTCCCCACATTTCTGTGGTGGAAAGTTCTGGAATCTGCGTGGATCCACGAATATCCGCCCACCCGCGTTCCCCAAAGTCTTACGAGAAAAATGGTACCTCACTTGTGTGGGTCGGCCCATTTCCCGCGACAGGAAATGGCGCAAAACACAACGTGGTCACACCTCAATTTCGCAGTGAAAAATGACCCTTTTTTGGCAAAGTGCCTAGCTGCAGTTTGTGAACCCTAGCTCTGCCGGCACCTAGGGAAACATACCAAACACACACATTTAGGAAAAGTAGACACCCGGGGGCTTCCAGGGAGGTATGGCTTGCATGGATCCCCCAACCTTTCCTTACCCAGAATCCCCTGCAAACCTCAATTTTAGCTGAAAAAAATCACTTTTTTCACACATTTTTGTGTGGGAAAGTGTGGCATCACTGGCCTCACACAAATTTCCTACCACCCAGCGTTCCCCCAGGTCTCCCGATAAAAATGGTGCCTCACTTGTGTGGGAGGCCCAAGTACCCGCGACAGGCAAGGGCCCAAAACGTAGTGAGGCGACATCAAAATTGCCTATCTCAAAACCACCTGGTTTTGCAAGGGGGGTCACCTGGGTTTTTGCCCCCGTGCTCGGTGGCCATCTAGGGAAACCTACCAAACCCACACATTTCTGAAAAGTAGACACCCGGGGGCTTCCACGGAGGTATGGCTTGTGTGGATCCCCCAACGTTTCCTTACCCAGAATCCCTTGCAAACCTCACTTTTAGCTGAAAAAAATCACTTTTTTCACACATTTTTGTGTGGGAAAGTGTGGCATCACTGGCCTCACACAAATTTCCCACCACCCAGCGTTCCCCCAGGTCTCTCGATAAAAATGGTGCCTCACTTGTGTGGGAGGCCCAAGTACCCGCGACAGGCAAGGGCCCAAAACGTAGTGAGGCGACATCAAAATTGCCTATCTCAAAACCACCTTTGCAAGGGGGGTCACCTGGGTTTTGGCCCCGTGCTCGGCGGCCATCTAGGGAAACCTACCAAACCCACACATTTCTGAAAAGTAGACACCCGGGGGCTTCCAGGGAGGTATGGCTTGCGTGGATCCCCCAACGTTTCCTTACCCAGAATCCCCTGCAAACCTCAATTTTAGCTGAAAAAATCACTTTTTTCACACATTTTTGTGTGGGAAAGGGTGGCATCACTGGCCTCACACAAATTTCCTACCACCCAGCGTTCCCCCAGGTCTCCCTATAAAAATGGTGCCTCACTTGTGTGGGAGGCCCAAGTACCCGCGACAGGCAAGGGCCCAAAACGTAGTGAGGCGACATCAAAATTGCCTATCTCAAAACCACCTGGTTTTGCAAGGGGGGTCACCTGGGTCTTTGGCCCCGTGCTCGGCGGCCGTCTAGGGAAACCTACCAAACCCACACATTTCTGAAAAGTAGACACCCGGGGGCTTCCAGGGAGGTATGGCTTGCGTGGATCCCCCAACGTTTCCTTACCCAGAATCCCCTGCAAACCTCAATTTTAGCTGAAAAAATCACTTTTTTCACACATTTTTGTGTGGGAAAGTGTGGCATCACTGGCCTCACACAAATTTCCTACCACCCAGCGTTCCCCCAGGTCTCCCGATAAAAATGGTGCCTCACTTGTGTGGGAGGCCCAAGTACCCGCGACAGGCAAGGGCCCAAAACGTAGTGAGGCGACATCAAAATTGCCTATCTCAAAACCACCTGGTTTTGCAAGGGGGGTCACCTGGGTCTTTGGCCCCGTGCTCGGCGGCCATCTAGGGAAACCTACCAAACCCACACATTTCTGAAAAGTAGACACCCGGGGGCTTCCAGGGAGGTATGGCTTGCGTGGATCCCCCAATGTTTCCTTACCCAGAATCCCCTGCAAACCTCAATTTTAGCTGAAAAAATCACTTTTTTTACACATTTTTGTGTGGGAAAGTGTGGCATCACTGGCCTCACACAAATTTCCTACCACCCAGCGTTCCCCCAGGTCTCCCGATAAAAATGGTGCCTCACTTGTGTGGGAGGCCCAAGTACCCGTGACATGCAAGGACACAAAACGTTTTGAGGCAACATCAACATTGCCTATCAAAAAATGTTTTGGGCCCTTGCCTGTCGCGGTACAAATGGTGGCCTCTGTTAAACAGTCCTCTAGCAAGATCCCACAAAATTTTCTCTGAAACTCCAAAAGTGGACGGACAACCAGGGGGGTCAATAGTGGAATCCCTACCAGTGTACACACGCAAATTAAAAACATATCCTGTCCTACTCTCAGACAACATATTCAGCTTAATTCCATAGCGTGCCCTCTTGCTAGGAATGTACTGCCTAAAAACCAAACGGCCCTTGAACAGGACCAAAGACTCATCAATAGATATTTCTTTCCCTGGGGTATAGATCTCTGAAAATCAATCTACAAAGTGATCAAGAACAGGCCGAATCTTAAAAAGACGGTCACATTCAGGGTGATCTCGTGGCAACGCCAAACCATTATCAACAAAATGCAGCATCCGAAGCAAAAGTAAATACCGATCACGAGTCATAACTGCAGGAAATATGGCCGTTGCCATCAAGGGACTGGTAGACCAATATGAACCCATGGACGGCTTCCTTATCAAACCCATCAAAAAAGTCAAACCCAAAAACTTCTTCATCTCTTCCAGATTTGTGGGACTCCACCGGGTAGCTCTAGAATGGGGCCTAAGTCTGGCACTGTTGTCCCTCAAAAACTGTTCAGCATACAAATTAGTCTGCTCATCAATCTCACCCAAAAATACATCATCCATAAACAACTGAAAATACTGTATAGGCAAATAATGTTCACAATCCACTCTACACCCTGCATAACCACTAAAGGCAGGCAACACCGGCTGCACCATGTTTGGATCAACCCAGAGTCCAGCACTTCCAGTAGGAAGCCTAGCAGCCCCAGGCTGCAATCCAGATGCCTCTTGCACCATCGGCACAGTAGTATCCTACTCTAAAACAGGCACTTCATCTGCACTGAGAGTACCTTCATCATCCGATGATTCCATGTGGAGAGAAAACTCACTGCCTGAATCTTCCCCTCCCTCCTCTCCCTCAGACGCACTGTCAGTCTCATAATCCTGCTCAGAGGAAGATTCAAGAAGCAAACCAACCACCTGCTGAGCAGTAATTCTACGGCTAGCCATAACGCTTACTAATAAAGGTTACTTGTCAAACAAGTCAACAACAACAAACCCTTTGTAAAAAAAAGAAATAAACAAAATGTAGCTTTATCACAAAGACCTATATACTCCAACACTATACCACTCACGTGAAAGAAGCAGCTAGACTCACCACCACCTACTCTGCACAGACACAATAAGGATCAACAATATCCCACTAAAAAAGAAGAAAAAAAATTACACATAAGACAATGCAAAACATCGCAAAGAATTTCATGCTCTGAACACTAACAAATATGCTGCCATTATGACACCACTTACAAAAAAATTCATTCATGCATGACAATAATACTCATTTGGAGTACACACAACAAAAATATTTTTCTTACCAAATAAATGCAATTATGCAAAACTGCAGAACAACCACTGCCGAAACCGCAAACAGGAATCAAAAGCTTTACACTAGAATAAAAAGGAGAAAAAAACATTACAATCACATATGCAAATAATGCACCAGTCCACACACAATCCACCAGCCAAGCTAAGGGGTAGGTGGGCCAAAGAGTATAAATAAAATATTCACCCCCGTAAAAGGGGAGCAACCCTTGCCCTTTTGGCCACTCCCCAACACAAAAATTAAAAAACCCTGGTGTCTAGTGGCTTCTGCCCTCCTTGGGGGCAGATGGGCCTAAAAACATACTGCTAGTCTGCCACCCAAGGGGTCACTCTCCACAAATAAATGCCTGGTGGACTAGTGGGAAGATACCTTTATCTTCCGCACACGATCTCTCACTACTCAACTCTACTCTCAACTCTATTCACAACTGGATGTTAGCTCACCAACTCATTCTGAATCCCGCCAAAACTGAATTCCTCCTCCTCTCTACCTCTCTCTCACCTCCTCCTGTTCAATCTTGGATGGATCAGCTGAACCTACTCAACAACAAACCCATCATTGTCGACAGCGCTAAATCTCTAGGTGTCATTCTTGACAAAAGACTCAACCTAATCTCCCACATCAACTCTATTGCTAAGAACGCACGTTACCAGTTGCGCCTTCTATGGGGGATCCGCCGGTTCTTCCCGGAGAAAGACTTAAAAACCTTGGTACAATCTCTGGTTCTCTCAAGACTGGATTATTGCAATTCTCTTCTGACGGGCCTACCCAAATCCCACCTCTCCCCTCTCAAATCCATCCTCCATTCAGCAGCTCGCTTCATTTCAGGGTCTAAACGAAGCGACCACGTCACTCCTATCCTGTCCTCTCTTCGATGGCTTCCGATCGAGGCAAGATCTATTTACAAAACTGCCTGCATCACACACAAAGCCTTACACACGTCCTCCCCTCGTTACCTGGCGAATAAATTGAAATTGTCCGGTGGCTCTCGCCCTTCTCGCAATGCGAAAAAGCTTCTGCTTGAGCCCCCCCCCGTCTTCAAAAGGGAAAGATCGATGGCGCAATCCTTCTCAGGCAATGCGGTAAGAATCTGGAACTCGCTTCCCCCATTGCTCCATGCCACCTCCTCTACCCGGATCTTCTAAGCTGACCTCAAATCTCTTCTCTTCCAAAGACACTTTCAGAACTAATACTTTCACTCTCAGCCCCCTCTAGGAAGTTCGCTCTTCATTGTAAATTTGTACTTTTTCCTGTACATTCCTCACCCTTGCGTGCTGTGCTGGATTTGTGTACCCTTCATTTTATTCACGCCCTCTCTACTCCCTCAAGGAAGTTCTTCCACTATAGGAAATTCTGTACTCCTTGCCTATAGAAGTGCCTTCCCAGTGTGTTCTGCCACTTATTGCAGTATTATACCTCTATTTGTATTTTGTATCTCATGTATCATGCACAATTGTCACTTTTTCCTCATGTAATGTAACGCTTGCTTTTGTATTATGCTCACTTGTAACCTTCTCATCCATGTAATGTTACTGTTCCTATTGTGAAGCGCTCTCACACCTTCGGGTAAAGCCCTGCGCTATATAAATAAAACTGCCCCCCCTGGGGGCAGAGCACCAAAAACATAAGGCCCCCAAAAGGGGAGCGACCCTTGCCCAAGGGGCCGCTCCCCAAATCAGTATTTTCCGTTTTTAAAAAAGATTCCCTGGCGTCTAGTGGGCATTCCTGCTGCACGATCGCATGATCGTGCAGCGGGAATGCACAAAAGAGGCATTGAGGGAAAGGAAAGGGTTTTCCTTTCCCTCGATGCCTCTTCTGTTTCCAATCCCCCCTCCCCGGAGCCAAAACTAACCTTATTCCCCGATGCGCTGGAAGCAAATGGCTTCCAGCGCGTCGGGGAACAAAGGGAAACCCCCAATGACGTCAGCGCGCCTCGCACGCTGACGTCATTGAGGGGGGCGGGGGATGCAGGGGAAGCCCTTCCCCTGCCTTCCCCCGAAAAACCCGACGATCGGATTCCCACGGGGGAGCGCCAGCACTTCCCCGTGGGTGGTCTTATGACGAGCTGGACTCGTCATGAGCACACGACCACTGTGTGCCATGACGAGTCCAGCTCGTCATGAGCATCGAAGGGGTTAAGGGAGTTGTACATGCTATTATACAGTCGTTAAGATAGTAATGTATTTAGTGTGTTGGTTATAATTCATTTTGCAGTTCTAAGTTTTGAATGTGGTGGTGGCTATTGAATGTCTGCATTTGTTTTGTCATTCCGCAGCGTGTTTTCGGTGATCGCGGCTAGCGATTTCATTGTGACGCCCACCATCACCGCAAAAACTGAAAATCCATTTAAATGGTTGTTTTTATGCAAACTCTCTACAAAAAATGACTTTAAACAAAGCAGTAATAAACCCCTAGTGTCTAAAATACTGTAAAATGTGTGCATATATGTGTTTTGCACCCCCTTAAAAGGCATGATCGTTGCGGTTACCGGAGTCATCATGACTCTCGGTGTAATCGGGAAAGTGGGAAGTAGGGTTCAAACACAGTTTTTTTAAAAGTTACTACAAATATATGTGTACAAATATGTTTTTGAACAGTGATGTGGTTAGTAATGTGTGTATCGTAATAGTTAGAATGATTTTTTTAAGTTAACATTTATTTATGTGGTTGTGGTCGTTGAATGTCTGCTTTTGTTTTGCATTTTTGTGATATGATTGCGATCATTGTGATGTCATCATGAAGTTCAAAGCATTTTTTACAAATTATTTGACAAGAATACAAACAACATTTTGGCCTCTTGGGTGGCTCTGATTTAAAAAATGTCTTTAAGTATATTATTCAGTATGTGAAATACATTTGCTGATCACAGATTCTCCACAGTATGTATAGTATAATGTTGTGCCGACTCAAAAATTTCTTAAAAATAAACTCAATTATTAATGTACTTTCTGATAAACACATAACAAATAAAATAATGAGTGGAATATAGTATAAATATAATATACAACATTAAATTATAGAAAGAAAATACGGAAATCTTAGAGGATCACTTAAAAAAAATTGCATTGCAATTAAGAAATAGAATTTTAAAAAACCTTAGAAATTTATTGAAAAAAACAAAGGTTACAGGGACGTTAGACTTAACAATTAGCATTTAAAAACCTTAGAAATTCAATGAAAAAAACAAAGGTTACAGGGACGTTATAGTTAGGAAATATAATTTTAAAACAACCTTAGAAGTTCACTGAAAAAAACAAAGGTTACAGGGACGTTACAGTCAGGCTGTCATTTCACTCGTACAAAACCAGAGAAATTCAGCAGTTATAGTTAGCTGAGCTAACTATAACTCACGCCCCCACAACGCACTGCTTATGACCTCACATGTTATATCACTCATGACATGATCAGTGACATCACTGATGACATCACTGATGACATCACTGATGACTCAGGGTAGCATTCCAATCAATTGTTCTTTTTCCCACCGCACCACCTCAGATCAGACCAAATCAGATGCAAATCAGTTTTGGTCCTGCTTAAGTAGGAACTCTCCAGCTGGAACTGCCCATCCAGGGCATCTCTGAAATGGAACACAAGCAACCCAATACCAGTTTCAACCTGTATGAGGAGATAAAGTTTGTTCCCGAGTCAGAAATGACCGTCCTTGGAAAGCCAAACCTAGAACACCCTAGGAGATCTGTTGGAACCCCGGTGCGGTCATTCAAATCAGAGGTACATCCTCAGGGTACTTGGTGGTGTGATCCACAGCAATCAAGATATACTTGTTGCCTGACTGGATGGAGCATCAAATGGGGGTGTCTATTTCCACCTGCTCAATTGTAACAGCTGGAAGTGCCTTTGTCCTCCCTTCTGAATTACCACTCACTTCGCAAGTGGGATAGGTTCTACTGAACCTCTATTTGTCTCTTCACATCCCTGGCCAGGGGAACAGACAGTTAAACCTATGCTGGGTTTTTCTAATACCCAAATGTCCTGCATGGGGCACCTCAGGGGCCAGTGGCAATAGGATATGTCTGTGCACTACAGGAACAACTAGACTCTTGCTAGTATTTGGCTCATGATTCATTGGATCACTGTACAGCAAACCATCCTCTTAGCCAACATATGGTTTACAGTTATGCATTTGCTGACCTGTTTATGGACTTTTGTCCAAAGACTCAAAAGCGTAGGGCACTCTTCATATGCTTTGTGGAAAACATCCTGGGTAGGCCCTCCATAATCTAGCAACCCCTCCAGCTCTGGCAGTGATCCAGATTCCAGCACCTAGTCCGCTTCCACAGCCTTGTCCTCCTCACCCTCAGGAGCAGAGTTGAGAACCTCTACAGACTGTGCCTTCCCAGAATCAGCCCTTTCTTACAAGCCCTTGTCTTGGTCCCTATAAATGATCACAGTCTCCTTTATAGACCGCTGTGCAACCTTTGCTCTCATTAGCACAGCTTATGCTGTCCAGGCCACATAGGCTTCTAGTCTAGACAGCACCTTCCGAAGCATGCTAGCTATTACTGGTATTGCGGGTACAGGAAGTTTCACATGACAGTCTCTTCTGTAGTGTCCCACCTGTTGACACTTATAACAATTCACCACAATGTACCTGAAATAACCTTGCTGCCCTTCTTTCCCATAGTGCTCCTGAGGAGACACACCGTGACCCTCCCCATTTCTCTTGGACACTCCCTGAGTCCCACAGAAAGTACCCAGGCCATTACCCTTAGGTCTAAAACTAGTGTGTGGAGCTGGCCACTCCCCTTATGTCATGCCATTCCAGCCCCTTGTGAACTCTGTTAGCCAACCCCTTATCAGACAATACTGCAAGCTTCTCTGGGTCCCTCTCTGTCAAAGTGGACGGGTATTGCCTACATTGGGTAGAGCACTCACCCTGTCACCATCAATTAGTGAAAGGAAAAGAAATTCTTGCCTTCTATTTCTCTCACCTACTCATACCAATCATCCAATACACCATCAATCCAGGTCTCAAATGGAAAACCCTCCGCTCTCTTTCAGTCCCAGAACCTCTGAAGGTACTGAGTTGACTTCAACCTAAACTGTCTAATCAGAGTGTCCTTCATCTACTCATAGACAATCTGGTCTGCCACAGGCATCCTTACAATGATGGCTGCCCCTTCCAAGTGTAAGTGACCCATTAAGGCGGCTGCCTTAGACACCTCATTCAAAGCCTGCACCTGCTAGGCGACCTTAAACCCCACAAACCATTCTAAGATATCCTGGCCTTCAACATACAAATGAAAAAGCTCTCTTAGAATCTTGACCACAAATGGCCCTGAACTGAAGGTAACTAAACTGGAGTTGGAGTCGCTGGTCCCAGCTGGAGCCTCACCTGCTGCCATCTTAAGCTGATCCCTCTCAAGGCTATCCATTTCCTATTCCTTTCCCTTTCCTTTTTCCTATCTTCCCTCTCTGTGAGCTTCTCCTCTCACTCTCTTTTCTTTTCTTTTTCCTTTTCACCTCACTCTTTCAAATTTGTTTCTCAGGTCTATTCCTCCTGCTTCTTCCAATTCTTTTCCTCTTGTTCCTGGCGAGGTGGCCCCAGCTTCTCCTTCTCAAACTCCCTGGATTTATTATCTTGCTCACCTTAAGCTTTCTGGAGAGCTAGCTGCAAGTTCAGGGAAATTGGGGACATGGGTATCCTAGAAATTACAAATTATATATGATGTATCCACAAGGGAAAACATATAAACTATCAGGGGGGAGTATATTGTGGAAACCCTGGAAAGTGCATTAGTTGACACAGTCAGGATGTTTCTGGGAATCTATATGCTAAAAGGGGGCAAGAGTCTGATTTTACAGTACTCTCCTCCTGGGGTCCCAATATGGTTTCCTCTCCTGAATCTACTACAGCCTCTTCCTTTCCACCCAGTGTCTCAAACGGATCCCTAAATAAATCAGGAAGGACCTCTCTGCACCTGCTCCTGAGAACTCATTACCTTTTGTACCTACATAGATCCTTCAAATGCTAATTGCCAGAATCCCTTTCAGGGTGTCATGGGGCAAACAGGAGTTGCTGTGCCCAACAGTGGACATTGAAGTCTTTTACTCCTGATGTCCCAGAGCCCAACATACCATGGGTCATGAGTAACTGGGCCAATGACTACCCCATCCAGCACTTGCCTCTAAGTAATAGCATGGGTTTGGCACACAAAAGCTGTTCAGGGGGAGGTAGGTGTTAGGCATACAAGGGGTCATACCTCAACACACGCACAGTAGCAGCAATAGAATTATTTTCCAGTCAAATACTATTGTTTGTGAAAAAAGAGTATTTAATGAGAAGACAATAAATAATCCACATAGTCTTCTTCGGGGTGGAGAGCTATCAAGAGAGAGATCCCTGAGTGCCTCTGTCCCTTCTAGCAATGGTGATTATTCCCTATTCAAATAATGGAGGCAACTACCAGATGCAGCCCATGCTAGTCCTAAACACCCCGAAGTTTATGATTTGACTTAAGAGTCCACAAGTACCTCAGCGCTAAGTCTGTGCAAATCCTCAGAGACCACACTGACCTCTTGCAGGCTTTCCCCAATGCCATGCCAGGCCTCCTCGGTCGTAGGATGGCCCTCTTTGGTTTTGGATCCTCTTGAAGCTCCAGGAGATATGAGTAAGTGTTCTATACATCATGCATAATACAAAAACCAGGGCAACGGCCCTATCTCCTCAGTGGCCCCCTCAAGGCACATGAGTTGCCGACTACTGAACTCCCACTTGAAGCAGCCGTACTTCATGGTGGCTCCCTCCTGGCACAGAGTCACTAACTACACCACTCCCATGGGCAGTGACCCGCCCTTCATTGTGGCCCTTTCCTGGCACACAGGATCATCAACTACAGTGCTATCAAGGATGATGAACTGCAGGGTTCAGGGGTCACTGACTACAGTGCTTCCAAAGGCAATGGTCTGTACTTCATGGCGACACACTGCTGGCACATGAGGTCACCGAGTATAGTGTTCCCATTGACAATGGCCCTTTCTTCGCAGTTGCTATCTCCTGGCACATAGGTCATGGACATAGACGTGTATAGCCCTCACCATCCAGGGCAACAGACCTAGCTTCCACAGAATTGGGTCAATGGCTCACACTCCCTGATGGTCCCAATAGACTAGGTGTCTCAGTCTGGGTCTCGCTCCCGTCAGGCACTCCTCTCCTCCTCAAAGGGCTCTCTACTCTTGGCAGGCAGACAAACTCTAGCCACTCTCTTTATTATATTGTACTCCGGTCTAGGCGTGGCCAGAACTTGCGGAGTTTTACTCCATGGAATTTCAGAAAAACTCTGCAAGAGTCTGCAGAATTCAACCAATGGGACTGCAATTTAGTGCCAGTAGTGTGAGCAGCACTGAAATACAGCACAAACAGAACCATGCATTGTGCAAGAGCCCCAGGCCATTTGAGCTGATTTTGCTGCCTCTTGAGTAGAAAATCTACTCGAGCGGCACCAAATCTGCTCAAATGGCATCCCTCAGACCGTAACTGCCAGTGTGAGAGAATCGCGCAAGGGGACGCCAAATCTTGCTGGCATAATCTGAAGCCTTGCAGTAGAAAAATTACATTACACATTGATTGGTGGAATTTAGACAGAACTCCATGTTGAAGAGTAACATGGAGTGGCCAAAATTCCACAAATTCCGCCCACCATTACTCTGGTCTTGGCAGGCAGGCATGCTCTAGGACCTTGTCCTACACACAGGAGATTATGGTCTCAGTAGGCAGGCAGACGGAGGGTACTCCAGGCTTTGGACAGATGTTCTTGACTTCCTGGGCGATGTCCCCTTACTCAGCAGAGGGAGACTGGCTAACCTGGTTCCAGCAGCAAAAAGTCCAGGCAATCTTTCTTCCCTTAATGGGTCGGGTTGTTCATCAAAGGATGAGTTTATGCTCTCACCTTTACAGTACAAACCTGGAAACATCTGTGATTTAGTGTCCGGCCTTAGACAATTGTGTTGGAGGTATGAGCTCCTTTAAAGGGCTCTCTCCTCTGCACTACTCTTTCTCAAAGGGACAGTCTGCGACAGCAGCAGTGGCTCCAATTCTGAGTGACCCACAGCACAGGCCAAGGGAGTAACCGGGGATCATACTTGACTGTCAACCTACACTGAAATATGACCCATAAAGGTTCAAAGGACTAAGCCTTCCTCTCTATCAGATTCCTTGGTAGTGCCAACTTTATCAGTCCCACCATCTCCACAACAATAAGCTGAGCACCCACTGGCCAGTAACTCTTCTTGGAATCAATAGACCTTTGATGTGCACAGAGGATGCTCTGCTCCTATCCCTTCAGTGTATGTGACCCACACCTGCCTTCCCTTCAGAAATGTTAGCAATACACATCTCCTGTCTGGGGGTTGCAGCTCTCATGACTCTAGGCTCTGCAGGCCCTGTGCTTCCAAAGTGGAATCCGCAGGTCTCTATGTTATGTACTATCTACCGGCACACACATGTAACCCATCACATATACCCAAGTATCATGCGCTATGTGAGCACACACACACACAAGTATTGTGTACTATCTGGCACTGCACACTATCCATGTAGGCCAAGGATGAGTTAAGTACACCACCACAGAAATTTACACAAGTGGGCCAGCAGACTTCACTCCAATGACATAGTTAAAAAGGCTTGTTAACATCACTGATTTTTCGGAACACAAAAAGGGTATGCCACCATTGTGCTTGTGTCACTTAAGTGTAGATAAGGGCAGTAGCCCTTATCCTTCCTGAGGGTAGCCTTGGTGCTCCCTTCCCGGTCTAAGCAGACCACATTACTGTGAGACAGTCCTAGGCCATGGTGCACACACATGATCTGTGTTTGCCCATGACTGAAAAGCAGTACCAGGGATCCAGATATCCATGCAGTTGGGCCACTTATCATAGAGATGCACATCCATCACCATAAAGGGTGCTTCTCCATCCCAGTAAAGTCAAAATCATTTAATGAGGTAAGGCAGCAGATTGTATCTGAGAACATCCTCACAAAGTCAGATAGCATTGGACGAGGTCCCACTGAAACCATTAGTTTTGGCAGGAAAAACTATGAGCAGGAGAAATTCAACTTTCATGCCCAAATCCTCTTGCTGGTCATATAATTTTGCAACCTTCAGCCAGTCAAGATTTTTTATCTTGGGCCTCTTTTTATGGGCTCAGAAAACTACAGTCAGGCAAGGCTGTGATTGTATCTTATACTGAGGTCCATGAGACTGGATACCTTCTCGTTGAGGGTCCGTTTAATTGGATTTACTGTTGTGGAGAAGCTCCAAGCAGGAGAAACATGATTTCTTAGTCCAGGGAGGTTGTTCCTTAACTGTGTAGGCTGGAGTGGTTTGTCCAGTCCTCTGGAGATCTGGAAGTCCAGAAATGTTATACGTTCCAGGTTTTAAAAGGTGAAAAGAGAAGTCCAATTAGGCACAGTCAATGATCCTAGGACCTCAGGAACTGCACTTGGATGTCAAGACTCAAATCATCAGAGGTCACCAACAAGGCACAGATCAGGTCCAGTTGGTACTAGTCATCTTGGCGCTTCATGGAAAAGGACTATATCAGCTTTTTGTAGCCTTTTAGTCGCAAAGTAGTTCAGCCAACTGACCCCTGAATTCCACTTCTTTTTCCTTGGTACAAAACAAAGAGGGTGAAGTCCTTCAGGATTCTTCTCATGTCACAGACAGCAGGTCCAATCCTCTCCTGTTCTTCCATAGGTCAAGAAAGTGTTCTATAGAGGTTGCAAGGAGATGATAAATGTTTGCCTGGCACTGGTTAGTGGAAGGGGGTGACTCCTGGCCCCTCCTAACCAATGGAGTAAAATTTGCCAGGGGTCGACCCTACCCACTTTCATAGTGGTTCCTGTTTGCCGTACTGCAAGCAATCACACAGTGCCCCTAACTCTCGAAATACAAGTTGGAGAAACTCCAATTGTCACTCCAAATAACTAATAATGTCATATATTTAGTATAAATACAGTTAGTTTATCAGTGGAGTTCCTATGGTAATGGTCATGTGCATTTCCACACACTTCATCAATAGAAAAAGAGCATTCAAGTCAAGGAAGATTTTTCAAGCACTTTATTTCAGATTCTTCCTTTAGTTATCCAACACATACAGCTTTATTCCATCTTAATAAATAAACATCAACATGTACAGCGTTTCCCTTCAACACATTTCACCCCCACCATGGACTTTATCAGAGCCTATAAAAATATAGGCAAACAAAATCTTTATTTACAAAAAAAAACAATTGAAACCATCTATTTAGTAGTACCATATCATCAAAGAATGGCGAGTGTGTATGATTTTCCAAATGAACTGCTGTGTTCAACCAGACTCTCCTTCTCTAAATGAGATTGAGCAATGCACCTGATGAACAAAGCAGCGGGCACCAGAGAATTAAATCCCTCTTACAAAATGTTTACAAACTATAAAACAACCGAGGGACTTGTTTGCTCCATTTACACTATACTAAATGCGCACCAGAACACTCACAAATGGGCCTACACTACATGTAAAAATGCGGTAGGTAGCTAGTGAAGGAAATAACACACTAGGAATTGATAGGACTCTGGAGGGATATACTACAGACAATTCACACTGTGCAAGGAAAGAAAACTCTGTACAAGATTATTGTTGTTCGGTATATGGCCCTAAAAAAATAGCATTGGATCATCCTGAACACAGTAGAGAACTGCTTAAGGGGAAAATATTACGGAAAGCTCTGCATTAAACATCAGGTGGCCATGTCTAGTGATCAAAATATTCTGGAATGCGATTTTCAGTCATATAAAAAAACAACCAGTCTTGTGATCCCAGCTGATCGTATGATAATAATCAGACTAAGGAACTTGGAGGGACTATTGAGGAGAGACTGGAAGGTGACTGCACAGATGCTCTTCACAGAAAAATAGGAAGTTACAGCACACTGTAAAAAATTGAAGCCTCCAGATGACATAAGTTAGGTACATAGACGATGAACATTAGTAGCCATGGAAACAATATCACATGACCTACGTGATGACCATAAAAGAAGTGAAGTTACATGGAAACCGGTCATGGACTACCACCAATAGATACACCCAACTAGAAATGCACTAAACAGTGAAGCCACTAGACTGAATTGATCAACAAAAGAATTAAGATGAAGGAATACTAGAGATGTTCGATTGGAAAGAAATGCACATAAGTATGTTAAAAAGAAGGATGGGCAATGAGCTGGATTCAAATCAACCTTTGAGCGGAGGATCCGTTCTGCAAAGGTAGGAGTGAAAGGGATGTGGAGATTCTTGGAACCAGATGATTAGTGGTATATACAATAAGTAATGTTTTGAAATTCAATTCCCTTTGACACCAAACAAAGGGACACATGTACAAAGCATTTTAATAGTCACAAATACTCCAAGGCAGCTTCTGCAGCCATTAAAATGCAGTTTCTTATGTACTGATCACTTTTTAGGATTCAGAAGTGTTAGACCTGGCATCATTGGTGTGGGTCTCCCTTCCTCTTTTCGCTTCTGACCTTTTATGTTGGCTGGATTTAGATGCTCTGGGCGCTGTGCCACTGCCAATCAGTGACACAGCGCGAATGCTCCCTGTGTAAAGATAACTGTATGAATTGGGATAACCATAATTGGCTCGGTTGGTTTACCTGTCAGCCCCTAGTATCAGTGCACTGTGTGTGCCCAGGGCTGGTAGACCAAATACTGCTGGTGGGCCTGCAGCGCTGATTTGCGCTACCCACCGAAGCAGCTTTGAAAGTATGTCTGTGTAGCATGTTCTAATAGCGAATTACCCTCCATTTCCCTGTTTACTATTGTGAGGCTATCCGTTCTCATAGGCCAGATGGGCAGGCTGAGCATTACATGCCCTAGTCCTACCTGTCCCAAGGAACCTGATAGGAACATCGAATTTGATATGTATAAGTTCAGAACAGTGAGATACATCTTTTAGTAAGGATTATTAGCATAGCCCGTGTTCGAAAATGCCTCTACTAGAAACGAGGTATTTTCTGGCCTAAGCTTTCCGGTAAGCTTTGCTAGCGTGTGTATTGGCCATCTGGTTTTGGAGCAGCAGGGCCAGCTGGGTCAGACCTGGCTGGAGAGAGAGATCGGCATTTAGAGTAGGGTGAGGGGTGACTCTTTGATCTGAGCAGGGCCGTGCCTGGCAAGGTGAATGATGGCTCCACCTCCCACTGGGCGTCTGATAGCAGACCCCCAGATTCTCAAAGGGCAGGATGTCGCCTCGTAAACCAAGTGCTCCCCGACCCCACTGAACTGGTTCTGGCTGGATGCAGTGATTTGTGACTGCAGAGAACAAAGACTTTTTAGGTATAAAACGCTGCGCTGAAACCTTTTCAGGTGTGTTCCTTCTGGATGTCAAGACAAAACTCTGTCCGAGCGGACAGAGGAAAGGACTTTGAAACTTTCACCAAGCTTGCTGAAGAAACTACCCGAGGGCCTGAATTGAGAGCGCCTCCTGCTGAAGTCTCAGGGACATTAGACTTCACCCCGTCAGCCGCCTGAATTCCTGTGCTAGGGATTCTACTTGCAGGTGAGGCCTCCGTCGAGTAATCCGGAACCTCTAGTTCTACTGTGAGGAACGCGGACTGGTAACCCTTGTTGACTCTGTGTGTGGGCCGCCGCAGCTAAGAGAGAGCTGCCGCCGCTGAGCGCCCGCCTTAATTTGAATCTTCTGAACCTTCGCTGAACCTGTGTGGGCCGCCGCAGCTAAGAGAGAGCTGCTGCCGCTGAGCGCCCGCCTTAATTTGAATCTTCAGAGACTTCGCTGAATCTGTGTGGGCCGCCGCAGCTAAGAGAGAGCTCCCGCCGCTGAGCGCCCGCCTTAATTTGAATCTTCAGAACCTTTGCTGAATCGGTGTGGGCCGCCGCAGCTCAGAGAGAGCTGTTGCCACTGAGTGCCTGCACTTGTGTCAGCTGTGCATCATCGTGATATTTCCTGTGTGCCGCCGCAGCTAAGAGAGAGCTGTTGCCGCCGAGTGCCCGCACTTCTGTCAGCTGTGCATCATCGTGATTTGTCCTGTGGGCCGCCGCAGCTAAGAGAGAGCTGTTGCCGCCGAGTGCCCGCACTTGTGTCAGCTGTGCATCATCGTGATTTTTCCTGTGGGCCGCCGCAGCTGGGAGAGAGCTGTTGCCGCTGAGTGCCCGCACTTGTGTCAGCTGTGCATCGTCGTGATTTGTCCTGTGAGCCGCCGCAGCTAAGAGAGAGCTGCTGCCGCAGAGTACTCGCACCTTTGCTAACTTTGCATCATCGTGATTTGCCCTGCGAGCCGCCGCAGCTAAGAGAGAGCTGCTGCTGCCGAGTGCTCGCACCTTTGCCAACTTTGCACCATTGTGATTTGTCCTGTGGGCCGCCGCAGTTAAGAGAAAGCTGCTGCCACTGAGTGCCCGCATCTTTGCCAACATTGCATCATCGTGAGTCGCCCTGGGGGCCGCCGCAGCTAAGAGAGAGCTGCTGCTGCTGTGAGCCCACCACGGAGCTGCACGACGAGAGTCATCGCCACCACCAGCCCGGGCCGCCATAGCCGCGTGCTGCTGCCGCTGGGAGCCAGCCTGTCCCCAAGTGCCCGAATCAATGTGAGTGCACGTTGCGGACCACTGCAGTCAAGAACTGTGGTCGCTGGGAGTCCGCCTGTCGCCGTCTCCGCTTCTTCGAGAAGCTGCGTACTGTGTCCCCGTCCAACGGCAGGTATCTGGTGCGCAACGGGTCGCGTAGACCCACGTCTTGAACTCAGTCAGTGCCACGTTCTGGTGAATACGTTATTGCCTTTTTAAAGTCCCTACTGATTTACGTGCATTGTGACTGGTTAAAACGCTTTCGAGAGTCTCGTACTAAACCTTAGATGAAGATACTATTTTTCTATACCTCCTTGAGTTGTGTCCTTTTGTGGTGTCGTTACTGCCTTATTGTGCATGGTCATAAATGCTTCACACACTGCCTCTGAGATAGGCCTAACTGCTCGTGCTACGTTACCACAGGGTTGAGCAGGGGTTATCAAAGGGGGTAGCCCACTTGCCCTGACTTAGGAAGAAGGGTCCCTATTTGGGCATTGGCGCCAGCCATGGCCAACTAGAGACCCCCATTTCTAACATTGGTGGCAGCGGTGGGATCAGGACTTGCATATATGATCCACGTACAATAACTGGTAGACACCACTAGTGAGTACAGACCAAAGCGCAGACACGCGCGGATATTTTTTTTCCTCTTCGAATTTGTTTTTCATTGGTTGTTTTAGTATTGAATTGTTGATCGCAGCCATGAGTACTGCTAATATGGGAAGGCCAACATCCAATGCTTCGGAGGATCTCGCCTTTGAGGAGGAAAGATTAAATACCTATACTGCCAAACAGCTGAAGTCATTATGTAAGCAATTCACAGTCCCCATGGTAGGTCTCTCTAGGAAGGAGGAGTACCACAAGGCGCTGAAGGCCTGGTGGGAAGCCAGAGGGTCCACTGGGGATGAGGAAGAGAATGCTGGAGGGCAGCAGGATGATGCAGTAGAGGGGGGAGATAGAACACCCTCCAATCCAGGTACTAGTGTATCCCAAAGGAGCCTGACCCCAGAAGAGCTGGAGGACAGGGAGAGAGATAGGAGGCATAGTTTGGAGATGGCGAAATTGGAAGGTCAGAAGGACCTTGAGAGTAAGAAGTTAGACATTGAGAAGAATCGATTGTCAATTGAACTTGAGAAAATGAGAATGGAACATGAGAGAATGTTGAGGGAGATAGAGATCAGGGCGAGGAGTGTCCCGGTCTCCCCTCTGGTGGCAGCATACCTTTAGTAACTCCTGAGAGTAGAGTTTATATTCCTAAGGATGTCATTAAGGATTTTCACAAGAGTGAGGATATTGGGCAATGGTTTGCCGCATATGAGATAGCAATGGTGTCCCACCGGGTCCCTGAGCAGGATTGGGGAGCGGGATTGTGGGGGCGCTTTGTGAGTGATGGTAGTGATACCCTGTTGGACCTGCCTGAGGAGAGCAGGATGGTGTATGCCCATATGAAAGAAGCTTTGATGACCCGTTATGGTTTGACCCCAGAAATGTACAGGCAGAGGTTTAGGACCTGTAAGAAGTTAGAGGGTACCACGTGGGTTGAATATGTGTCTTTTTTCTGCAGAGCAATGGATCGCTGGGTAAAGGGTAGCAAAGTGGAAACTTTCGAGCAATTGTATGATTTGTTTGCGTGGGAGCATTTTTCTAGTAACTGTTTCCCAGAGCTAAGCCAGCACCTGATTGATAGCAAGCTGACTAACCCTAGGAAGCTTGCTGAGGAGGCGGACCGCTGGGTGAACACCCGGGTCCGCGAAGGTTTTGTGGGAGACTTCGCCAGAGGTGGGCAGGGTCCCCAGCAGAGAAGTGGGGGGGACAAGGGTAAGCCGAGGGAGTTCCAGAGAGGGCCCCAAAGTAATTCCCAAAGGAACCAAGCAGTGGTGTCCCAGACTCCCCCTGAGAAGAAGCCAGTGTCCCCGACTGGTAGGCCTGTTCAGAGGGGGCCACTCACCTGTTTCAAGTGTGGTCAAGTGGGCCACCGGTATTATGATCCCCAGTGTCCCCAGAGGGACCCCAATGCATCCCCTCATGCACCACCCCGTGCACCACCCTGCCAGATTGCCAGTGTAGCCCTGGGGGGGGAGGAGGTAGAGGTCCAAGGTGGGTGGGATCCCGTAGAGTTAACCCTTGTCTCGCTAGGAGACTTTGAGAAAGTCCCTAACCCCACACTGCCGAATAACACTCAGAAGTACCGGCAGTGGGTGACCATCAATGGCCATAGGGTGGAGGCTCTCGGGGACACCGGAGCTATTGTGTGACTGCTGTCAGTTCCTGGTTAGTGTCCAAAGAGCAGGTTGTCCCCCATGCATTCTTCCCCGTAGTATCAGCGGACAACTCAGAGAGCCAGTGTGAAGTGGCTCAGGTTCCCTTCGAGTGGGGGGGGTCTCAGGAACTCTTCAAGTGGCTGTGAGGCCCACCATGCCTGTAGACTGTCTGTTGGGCAATGATCTAGAGAACTCCCCGTGGGCTACGGTGGAGAGAAAGTCTCATTTGAAAATGTTGGGTCTGCCTGAGTGGGCGTGTGTGACCACTCGGTCCATGACAGCTCAGAAGGATGTTCAGGAGGGTCTGGAGCCTGAAAGTATGGCCCAGGCCCCTACCTCAAAGAGAAGGGGTAGGGGGCACGGGAAACCGGCCCCCGCGGTTCCCACGGTCCCGGAGGGAGCAGACCTTGAGGGGGATGCCCTGGAACCTACAGGGGAACAAGTGGCCAACCTGAGGGACCTACCGGAGCTGACCCATTGGCAGCAGGAAGGGGGGCCCTCCAGGGAGGAATTTTGCGAGCAACAGAGAACCTGCCCTTCTCTTGAGGGGGTGTGGCGGCAGGCCGCCGCCCAAGCAGCAGGTGACCATGATGGAGCAAGGTTTCGCAAATGAAACTTGCTCGTATGCAATCTTCCTCATTGTATTAATATTAAAACTTGTATTGTCTGTATTAATATTTGCACACACTACATGAATAGTTAGGAAGCTTGCCTATGTTGTTTTTCCTAACAAATAACGCTTGTTCCTAGTCTAAAATGGCCGCTTAAGCGCGGGATTTTAACTGCGCATGTCACAACCTGATCACATGGTGTGACGTCTTTCTTTGCTTGGTGGGAATTTCTGCTTCTGCGCAGTGTGCAATAAAATGGCCGCTCAATGTTCTCACATGCTTAAGCTTGCTCCTGTGTCATTACTAAATTGTCATTTCTTAACACAATTAATGCGGGATAGGTTTTTATAATTTAAAGGGATTAGAAATAAGATAAGTGGTATACAGTGAAACGTTTTATTTTTGATATTAATATTTCCTTCTTGCACTTTTAGTAATTCGTAATCTTGGGCCTGGGTTGGTGACTTGAAACTAGAGAAGCAGAAGGTTCTGCGCATGCGTCCTGAAAGACTGCCAAAATGAAGTCAACTTGGACGTCTCACAAGGCCATGACCTATCGGCCGAAGAGGATGTTCTAAATGTATAAAATTGTAACAAAAGATATAATTGCTGTAGAAATTGTATATAATTTGTTGTGAGACGGGTGGGAAATAAAGTGAATGTATTAAATTGAAGGGGAGGGAACGTTAATACAATAGGCTTCACAAATTAAGCCAAATTTGTCATGGTACGAGAATCCACTTCCTGTCCCTGCCCAATCAGAAGTAGTGGTCCCATATTTTAGCAACATTAAGGGGAGGTACATGGGCGTAGAAGGGTATAATAGAATATAGCATTAGTAGTTAGTTTAGCTCAGACTCTTAGAATACACAGAAGAGCTCCAGGCTGCCCAGCTGATCGATTGCTGACTGAATCCCTATCCAGAAGAGGTCCTGTGGAGGGGGCAGCGGAGTCCATTAGAGGGAAGAATCGATGAGAAGTCGAGTACCAGAGAGGGGAACGGCGCAGGCGTCGTTGTAGAGAGGTCACCAGTCCGGTCCTGATCCCGAAGAAGGTCCTTGCTCTTCATCCTTCCAGGGTCCTATCCATTCAAACTCCTTGGCTAAGGGTTTGGTTCTTGCATTTAGGTAAATATATGCAACTTTTAGTTGCGCTGCTGTTCCTATCTCCTCTTTTCCTTAAACACCGTCATTGATTATCAATAATTATTCTATGCTTTTCCACGAGTATTCTGATCAAATACCGTGTCTTTTTCTGTATTTACTCTGCTAAAACTTTAGATAAACATTTTAAAACTTCCTGACTCTGTGGTTATTTCAGGATTATGTACAATAGTGAATGTCACTCATTTTAAATTTCCCAATTAGCAAAGGATCCATTGGTAAGTTATTACTCTTCAATCAGAAGGTAATTGGTAGCAGGGATTTTGATAAAAGAGTACATCTGACACCCAGCGTAAGTATTAGTGTAGTATGAATGTATGGGCCCAAGTGAGTATATGGTGTATGAATGTTGTTTGCTAATATCGCGCTGGATCAGTTTTCTGGTAAGCAGAGGACGGTTTGTGTTACTCTTTGTTAATTGGGTAATGAGAATTTTATTGTGTATATTTATGAACTAATACCCATTATTCTTGAGTATTGTTTTATGTTGTCCAGAATACCCCGTGGAAAAAGAATAGTGGGTGGCAAGTAGAAGCCATACTGCAGTGAGGTTATCTGTCAGGCAGAAATAGTACTGAATAGTTAAGCAGGACTATCAGCACTTGTTAGGGATTCTATGCGTGTAAGTATAGCCAAAGGAGTACGCTAGTGAAAAATTTGATGTTATATCACCTAGAAAGGGTAACATTGAAGAAGTAACAAGTATTTCAGAAGCTTGCGTGAAGAGTAAACGGAAGGGTTTTACTCGTAGTGTATGTTTAGTAAACGGAAAGGGTTTACTAAGTATGTAAAAGAACCTATCTTTCTGAATTAGAGAAACTGGCACGATAGCGAATGTTTTATGTTGTTACTGAAATTTTATTAAGAACTATAGAGAAAATAAAGTTTGCGTAAAATTTTGTAAAGGGAGGGTCAGTTGCCGGAGAGGGAGCTGACGTCACAAAACGCCGCGCTGGGATTGGTTGGATCCGCGGGCATGGGAAAACCCTTGTAAAGGAGGGGTCAGTAGTCAGGAGTAGTACTGACATCACAGGTGCCGCACTGGGATTGGTTGCATCAGCGTGAGAACAGAAAAGAGCAGATTATAAAGGAGGGGTTGACAGCGAAACGTCACCAAAAAGGCCGCGTAAGGATTGGCTTAGAATTAAAAGTTAGCAAAGATTTGATTGGTTGAGATTTTAGAAGCAAAATTCTAAGTGGATAAGGATTACATGTTAAAACGCGATCCGACTTTAACAGGGAATCGTCCAGATAGGAGATTTCTAGGGTTTGCAGAATATAATTTTATACATCGGTATTTGCCTAAGATGTACGGAGAAAAGAAAAAGATGTCAGTCTTACAAAAGATCAAGAATTATTTCAAAAAGGACAAACAAATCAAGACTAGGGAGGGAATTATTATTCCCCCAGCCAAAACACCCGCATCATATATGATGATGGAGAGAGGTTATCATACTTGTGTATGGATAGAAAATTGGAGAGAATATACCAAAAATGACGGAATATTAGAATTTCCTGAAAATGGCACATTCAATGGACGAATTCTTCAAAATTTGAGACAAAGGATGAATGATTTAGAACCTAGACCCAGATTGACTCAATACGAAGCTTTAGAGGAATGGGAGACTGAAGCATTTGAGCGTGATAGATCACGAAGTAATGGGAGATATCCAGGATTTTTCCCCAGATACTTACGGGAGAATAGGGAAGGTCAGATGAAGCAATGGAGAAGGACAATGCTTGTTGAGGGATTATATCCACTACTCACAGAAGGAGAGAAATCAGGAGGCAAGTGTACAGAAAAGACAAAACATTTAATGAGACATGAAGACTCAGAAGATGAGTTTATGGAAGAAATATTGAGGAATCCTCCACCGTATCAGGAAGGGTCAAGTGGAATTCCTCCTAGTGCCCCACCACAAACACCAATGGTACCTCAGGTACTACATGAATTTACCCCGAATAGAATACTTCATGAGAAAGAAAAGGAAGCATTAGAAAAAACCAGAGCAGAATTAGTAAGGAAGATATCCCAGATAAAAACACATCCTGATTCATTGACTATTCCTGTAACAATTGGTCCAGTAGTGCCATTATATGGTATACAAGGAAATTGTCCTCCCCTGATACCCGTATCTTCTCCTATGAATACTCCCGAAAATTTTCAAAAACTTGAAGCTCCAGTTATAATTGAAGATCATATTAGTGATTGTGATTCCACAATATCTCTCATGGATTTACCTGTCAGAGGTCCAGTAAAGGGTACTCCAAGAAAAGAAATATCTGAGCGTTCAAAAGATGTAAGTTTAATAACTTCATCGGGGGCAAAGAGTGCTACCATAGTAACACCTGAAGATTTAGAAAGGTGGGTACAAGGATCAGATAAATTGTGTACTCCTCCAAAATTGCTAGACATTCAGAAATTAAAAGCTGAGTTAGAAGAAATGATAGCAGGAAATATAGGAGTAGAACGCTTAAACACTTATGATGAGGAAGAATTGCTGTTCCTATGCAGGAGTATCACTAGAAATGTAAGGTTATTTCATGAAAAATTGTCCAATCTAGCCCTACAAATGGGAATTGAAATAGGGAAATCAAAAGTACTACAGAAACCCTATAGAGCAGAATTTTCAGACAAAGATTTAGAAAATATGAATGCTTCTGGAAGAAGACTGCAAATACGAGAATTAATGTTAGTTTTGCAAAAATGGGGAGAACTAGATAAATGGAGAACTAGGTGGGCAAAGAAAAAGGAAGAAGCTCGTTCAAGTCGAACAGCTTCTGAATATGTAATGAAAGAAACAGAAAAAGTTGACAAAATGTACCCGATGCGAGAAGTTGCAGGAGGAGGTTATGTACATGTCCCATGGAGTAGACAGGATATTTTATCATTTACGAATGATTTTCCAAAGCTGAGAGAAAAGCCAATTGAATGGTACAAGCAGGTTGAAAGGTTTGTGAAAGTATCAAAAGTATTATTGAAGGATGTGGATGGTCTGTTTGACATAGTGGTACCTGCAGATTTATGGACAGATTGTAAGATCACAGTTGATTGGCCGAATGATGAATATCCCAGAGATCCTAAAACAGGTGCCCCGTCAAATGATGTGATGAAAAAGTATCAGCAGGTGATAACATACCTGAAAGGGAAAATACCGCCGAAAGAAACAGATTCGGTAAAAATAGATCGAACTACCCAAGAAGCCAGTGAAACAGTTCATTCGTATTATGAGCGGCTTTTGCAGGTGTTCAAACAGTACAGTGGATTTGAGGACATTGGAGACAAAAACATGAGTCAGTTTGTATACCGATTTGTGTATGGTTTGAAGCCCGAGATTTGCCAGATGATTAAGCAGCATATGCTCTGTTGGCAAGGGAAACCAATTGACGAAATTTTGAAATATGCAAAATATTGTGGGGATGACATTGAGGATAGGCACAAGAAATTACAAGAAAAGGTAATGTGGGCACAGTTGAAAATGGCTGAAAAACAGGGTATTAATTTAGACAATCCCAATGAAACGCAAGGAAAAGACTCTGGAACGAATGGTGATTCGGGAAATGGTGGGAGAATGAAAGGACGAATGAGTAGAGAAGAAGCCAAAAAGAAATTTCCCTGTCATGGATGCGGAAAATTGGGGCATTGGAAGGATGAGTGTAAAAAGATTCGAAATAATAATGGCCCAAATCAAAATTTAAATTCACAGACGCAGAATGACTCACAGCAAGGGGTAAATCTTCAGAGTCAGTTGCCACCTCCACCTGTTCAGGGTAATGTAAGCAGAGCAAAGCACGGTACAGACATCGGTTACTCGGGGGAAGTGGTAAGAATGATTATATGACCTCACAATTTCTTTTGCAGGATGATTTTTGCGGGTTCGACGCATGACGGTGCCTAGGAGAGGGGGAGAAGGAATGCGTACTTGGCGCATCCCTGCAGGTAGATCAATCAGGTCCATATGTTGAAGGAAAAGTGAGAGGTAATGATATTACTTTTCTTTTGGATACTGGTGCTACCAAGTCTACTGTGAGAACAGTAGACGTCCCAAATCTTCCTCTCTCTGGTGAAGATATTCAAGTTGTAGGGGTTGCTAACCAAAGAATTAGAACACCACTTACCGAACCAATGGAGGTTAAAATTGGAAATTTCAAAGAAATGCATCAATTTGTAGTATGCGATTCTAGTCCAGTAAACTTGCTAGGTAGGGACTTGTTGTGCAAAATGAATTGCACTATTTTCTGCACACCGGATGGTGTGGCAGTACAAACACCAGATGAAGATCATGTATATAAAATTATGGTCGCAAAACAAGGAACAGAAGTAGATGAAATGTTTTCATTAATAACAAAAGATGAATTGCCAGAAGAATTAAAAGATACAGTAAATCCCATAGTATGGGATCTCACGGGAAAAGAAGTAGGATTCATGGCTAAAATAGACCCAGTTCAAGTAACTGTAAAAGAAGGTGCAATTTTCCCAAATACAAAACAGTACAAAATGAGTGCAGAAGTAAAAGCAGGTGTCATTGAAGAAATCAATCGGATGGTCAAACAAAATATACTGAGAGAAGTAATGAGTAGTCCATGTAATTCACCAATCATGGGACTAAAGAAACCTAGTGGTAAATATAGGATCGTTCAAGATCTGAGGAAAATCAACAAAATTGTAGAACCATGTTGTCCTATAGTGCCAAACCCTGCAGTAATTCTGTACCAGATTCCTTGGAATGCTGGATGGTTTACAGTCATAGATCTGTGTCAAGCCTTCTTTTCAATTCCGTTACACCCAGACAGTCAGTATCTTTTTTCATTTAAATTTGAAAACAAAGTCTATGTATGGAATCGTGTTCCTCAGGGGTACACAGAAAGTCCTTCCATTTTTAATCAGATATTGAAAAAGTGTCTCGAAAAATTAGTGATGCCAGGAAGCTCAGTCTTAGTTCAATACATAGACGATTTATTAGTGGCATCAAGCACCAGAAATGACTGTATTGTCGATACTATAACACTCTTGAATCTTTTGGCATAAGAGGGACATAAAGTGTCACCTCAAAAATTACAGTTTTGTACAACAACTGTTAAATACCTGGGACATCAAATTGAGAGAGGAAAAAGAAGAGTAACCTTTGAAAGAGTAGCATTAATAAAAAGAATGCAAATGCCAGTAACGCAAAGACAAGTAAGAATGTTCTTAGGAATAGTAGGTTACTGTCGACAATGGATACCAGGATTTTCCATGTTGGCTAAGCCCTTGATTAACATGACTAAAAAGAAAGCAAAAGATCCTGTTGAGTGGGAAGATGAAAGTGTAGAAGCTTTTGTAAAATTAAGAAACTCCCTTTGTTCAGCACCTGCTTTAGGCATGCCAGATTATAAAAGAGAATTCGCATTATTCTGTCATGAAAGAGAAAATTGTGCACTTTCAGTTTTAACTCAAAGACATGGTCTGGACAGACGTCCTATAGCATACTTTTCCGCTACACTAGACCCTGTAGCATCTGCGTTGCCAGGATGTTTGAAAGCAGTAGCAGCAACATGTTTGAGCATCGAACAAAGTGAATCAATTGTGATGGGACATCCTATAAAAGTATATGTTGCACATGCAGTGGTGATTCTGTTGACCAGAACACGAACTCAGCATCTCACTCCTAGTCGGCTGACTAAGTACGAGAGGATAATAATGGGTGCAGAAAATGTAACCATGGTGAGGTGTACAATAATAAATCCAGCAAGCTTATTACCAGATCCATATCATGAGACAAATAAAGATGACGAAGAAGATGAACATGATTGTATACAGATTGCAGAACTATGCACAAAACCTCGCCCAGATATAGAGGAACAGCCTCTTAAAAACCCAGATAAAGAACTGTTTGTTGATGGCTCTTGCCAGAGACATGAAGATGGCAAGCTAACAGCTGCTTATGCAGTATGTGAATTAACTGGAATAGTCGAAGCATCCTATTTACCAGGGGTAAAATCTGCACAAGTAGCTGAATTGATTGCACTGATAAAAGCGTGCAAAATTGGGAGGAATCAGAAAATAACCATATTCACTGATAGTCAATATGGTTATGGGGTTGTGCACGATTTTGGCCAACTGTGGATGCAGAGGGATTTCATGACTTCTTCAGGATCTCCCATTAAAAATGGACAATTTGTAAAAGAATTGCTAGAAGCAATACAATCACCAAAAGAATTGGCTGTGGTGAAATGTGCCGCACATCAGTCAGGAGATGACTGGGTGGTAGTTGGCAACAGATATGCAGATCTGGTGGCTCAATATTGTGCCAAAACCAGAACATCAGTGAATAAGAGGGTGGAAAGAATGGGAATCAGCTGCCAACTTATGTTATTTATGCCACCTGAAACCTGGAACGAAGTGAAAAGATTACAAGATGAAGTGGATGAGGTTGAAAGAAAATTGTGGATCAAAACAGGTTGTTCTCAAAGAAGAGAGGATGAAGTATGGGTCAGTACAGATGGCAGACCAGTCATGCCTGATTGTTTACTCTCACAAATGGCCAGAATGTATCATGGAGACACACACATTGGGAGAGATGCAATGATTAGACTATTCAGACAAAATTGGTACAATCCCAAATTCAGAGCTGTTACAGAGAGTCTTTGCCAGAGATGTCTAATTTGCCAAATGCACAACACAGGCAGGAAAACGATAATTGGGTTTGGGAAGATTGGAAAGGCAGAGGGTCCATTCATAAGACTACAGTTTGACTTCATACAGTTACCACCATGCAGAGGGCTGAAATACGTATTAGTCATAGTGTGTCTGTTTTCAAAGTGGGTGGAGGCATATCCAACTAGGAGAAATGACAGCATTACAGTTGCTAAGCTGTTATTAAGAGAGCTCATACCTAGATTTGGTTTCCCAGTATCTTTGGAATCAGATAGAGGAAAACATTTTAACAACGAAGTGATCCTGATAATCTGTGAAGCATTTCAAATCAAACAGAAACTGCATTGTGCATATCGTCCAGAGGCTTCTGGAGTGGTGGAACAATTGAATGGCACCATAAAGTCAAGATTGGGAAAAATGTGTGCATCAACATCATTGGAGTGGCCTGATGCATTGCCACTCGTTCTGATGGGACTCAGAAGTATACCTGATCGAACAACAGGTTTGAGCCCCCATGAAATTATGATGGGAAGAGCGATGAGACAAACACATGTTCCCACAAATAGACTGGTGAATATTTCTGATGATATGGTGTTGGACTACTGTAAAGGATTGGCTGACCTAGTGCGTTCTGTCTCTCACCAGGTTGGAGAAGACGCAGTTTCCAGACAGCCTGAACTAGAGCATGATCTGAATCCTGGTGATTGGGTGGTGGTGAAGAATCACACCAGAGAAACGTGTCTATCACCCAGGTGGAGCAGACCTTGTCAAATCATATTGACCACAAACACAGCAGTGAAGTGTGCCGGATTTCCGAATTGGATTCACATAAGTCACACCAAGAGAGTACCCGACCCAGAAGAAGAAAACACTCAGACGACACTGAAGAAGCTGAAGGTTGCCAAGCTGAAGAATCTCAGGCTCGAGGTTCAAGAGAGGCTGACGGAGAACAACCGAGCACAAGTCAGGATTGGATACCAGTGGTCGAAATTCCTGAAGTTTTCCACCGAACAAGAAGTCAAAGGAAATTAAAAACAATTGAAGAAAACCAGAAAGGTGAAGAAAAGGGGGTTCAGGATCAAGAAGACAAGCCAGTAAACGACCCTGAACAAAATCAGATAGGGAAAGAAAAATGGACTGAAAGCAGTGAGGAATTAATAGAATTTGAACAGGGAGAGACAGGTTTAGAAGAAGCAGGTCAGGCTGCAGAAGTACACAGTGCAATAAGCCCTGATCAGAAGCAGTTAGGTCAAGAGGAAAATACAGAAGAAATAGAGACTGAGAAAAGTGAACATAAAGAAGTAAATACAGAACAAAGTGAATTATTGGAAACTCACGTGGAGCTACAAAGGAGAAACCAATAAGACCAGAAAAAGAACAATTAGATAAGTCAGAGAGAACAAAGAACAAAACAGTACCAACTAGTGAAAATAAAAAGACACTTGAAGACGAAACTTTAGAAACAGTACAAACAGAAAAGCCAAGAAAAGGAGACCAGTGGCCAAGTTTCATTAAAAGAGTGAAGTGTCACATAAAAACAAGAAGTGAAGATCCAGATCAAGTACCTGAAGTAACAAGTCAAACAGACCAAGAGAAAAAGTCTGGGAAAAGAAAAAGTAAAAGATTAAGACTTGTGAACAACAAATTCAGGGGTCCTGATTGGACTTATATCGTTCTTGAAGACTTTGAAAGCTCAGAATCAAGTGACAGTGGTGGTGAAGGAACAAGTGCAGAATTAACTTACGAAGAAGAAACAAGACCACCCTGACTAAACAAAAGAATCCATTGAAGAAAAGGAACAGAGATAAGAAGAGCAATCTTCCTTGTCGAAAGATGCCTGATGATAGGGATACTGGGAGACCAAAGAGAAAATGTTGTAGGAGATGCTGTGCAATTTGCATATGTAGTCTAGTATTGGTGCTTATAGTATGGTTAGTCCTGATTGTAGCAATTCCTTACCTGATGATAATAGATAAAAAGAACAATAATGAAACTATAGGGAGGACAGCAAACATGAAAGGAAATAGGGTAGAACTAATGGCAGAAGAAGATGAAGGAATTCATCATGTGATAGCTGATAATGACACTAGTTTAAATGTTTTCACGAAGTTATTGTTTCAATATGTAGACACTATGGAAGTTAGTAATTGTTATGTTTGTATGAAGTTACCTGAATCAGTAGCAGAAGGATTAACATATCATCATTTACCCTTGACATATGGCATTTCATGTAGCGTATTAACAAGTTTATTTTATAGTACAGGTAGACTACAATATTACTATTCCAATATGGATGTTGTATTTTCTGAAGTTCCTATTCGCAAGAGTATGAACCCAGTGCTTAGCGCCTTAGATGCACAGTTTATGGGAGAATTTTTCTTAACAATGAAATCAATAGACTTAACACATGCACGTAGACACAATCTAACATGTTCTTTATTAGAAGAAGAGAAAATATTTTTGAATTTAGTAGAAGATAGAAGACAGGATTTTCAAAAGAAAGCTACAGAGCATAAGGCTCATTTACCACCTTGGGCAGAGAAAGAGGGAAGTTACACCCCTGGCAAGGCTCAAGCTGCTATGGTTCTGGATTTCGAAAAGAAGGGAAAAATTTGTCTTCATAGGTTAAAGACTGACTATAACAATGTTTTCATTGGTACCAGTGATTGTGAACACAATTTTTTAATATTGGGAGGTTGGGGACTCAAAGGAGGAACAGATTCAGTTTTTCCTGGAATCTATTATGTCTGCAGGAATAAGGCTTACTTTAGGCTTCCTGCACGGTGGTATGGAAGTTGTTACTTTGGAATAGTCTTTCCAAAGATATACCACGTAAAAAGAAACACTGGAAGAAATGAAAACAATGGCGAATTAACACGTAATAAAAGAGCTAGTTTTTCAGAAATAATAGGTGATATATTTGGTGCATTGATACCTTCAGTGGGAATAATTCTGAACTCAAGGAAGATATGTAAATTGTCTACAGTAGTTGATCGTTTATGAACGAATACTGCTGGAGGGTTTCTAATGATTAATACGGAAATGGTTGCGATTAGATCCATGGTAATGCAAAATCGACTTGCTCTTGACATAATATTGGCAAAAGAGGGCGGAGTCTGTAAAGTATTGAAAACTAAACACTGTTGTACATATATTCCTGATAAGAGTGCAGAAATTGGGACATATATTCAGAATATAACTAAACTTGAGCAGGAACTTAAACCACTGGAAGTTGATAATGTATGGGAAAGATTGACAAATAGTATATCATCAATCGGAACCTGGTTTTCTAATATAGGTAAAGGACTTATAGGTCAAATATTAGTTCCCTTAGCAGGGATAGCAATAATAGTTCTGACAATAATATTTTGGTGTAAATGTTGTAGAAAGAGTGGCACTTGTAAAGTGACTGAAAAAGGAAAGAAGAGAAAGAGAGATGAAATTGAACTGGAAGAATGGAAAAGTGAATTATACAAAAAGATGAAGGGAGATTGTAAAAATAGAAAAGCTAAAAATGAAAATGAGAATGAAGTGATTTGCTAGAAGTTGGCATCTGATTGAGGGTACTTTTGATAGCTCAGAAACGCCATCAGAGAGGGGATTGATGGAGCAAGGTTTCGCAAATGAAACTTGCTCGTATGCAATCTTCCTCATTGTATTAATATTAAAACTTGTATTGTCTGTATTAATATTTGCACACACTACATGAATAGTTAGGAAGCTTGCCTATGTTGTTTTTCCTAACAAATAACGCTTGTTCCTAGTCTAAAATGGCCGCTTAAGCGCGGGATTTTAACTGCGCATGTCACAACCTGATCACATGGTGTGACGTCTTTCTTTGCTTGGTGGGAATTTCTGCTTCTGCGCAGTGTGCAATAAAATGGCCGCTCAATGTTCTCACATGCTTAAGCTTGCTCCTGTGTCATTACTAAATTGTCATTTCTTAACACAATTAATGCGGGATAGGTTTTTATAATTTAAAGGGATTAGAAATAAGATAAGTGGTATACAGTGAAACGTTTTATTTTTGATATTAATATTTCCTTCTTGCACTTTTAGTAATTCGTAATCTTGGGCCTGGGTTGGTGACTTGAAACTAGAGAAGCAGAAGGTTCTGCGCATGCGTCCTGAAAGACTGCCAAAATGAAGTCAACTTGGACGTCTCACAAGGCCATGACCTATCAGCCGAAGAGGATGTTCTAAATGTATAAAATTGTAACAAAAGATACAATTGCTGTAGAAATTGTATATAATTTGTTGTGAGACGGGTGGGAAATAAAGTGAATGTATTAAATTGAAGGGGAGGGAACGTTAATACAATAGGCTTCACAAATTAAGCCAAATTTGTCATGGTACGAGAATCCACTTCCTGTCCCTGCCCAATCAGAAGTAGTGGTCCCATATTTTAGCAACATTAAGGGGAGGTACATGGGCATAGAAGGGTATAATAGAATATAGCATTAGTAGTTAGTTTAGCTCAGACTCTTAGAATACACAGAAGAGCTCCAGGCTGCCCAGCTGATCGATTGCTGACTGAATCCCTATCCAGAAGAGGTCCTGTGGAGGGGGCGGCGGAGTCCATTAGAGGGAAGAATCGATGAGAAGTCGAGTACCAGAGAAGGGAACGGCGCAGGCGTCGTTGTAGAGACGTCACCAGTCCGGTCCTGATCCCGAAGAAGGTCCTTGCTCTTCATCCTTCCAGGGTCCTATCCATTCAAACTCCTTGGCTAAGGGTTTGGTTCTTGCATTTAGGTAAATATATGCAACTTTTAGTTGCGCTGCTGTTCCTATCTCCTCTTTTCCTTAAACACCGTCATTGATTAGCAATAATTATTCTATGCTTTTCCACGAGTATTCTGATCAAATACCGTGTCTTTTTCTGTATTTACTCTGCTAAAACTTTAGATAAACATTTTAAAACTTCCTGACTCTGTGGTTATTTCAGGATTATGTACAATAGTGAATGTCACTCATTTTAAATTTCCCAATTAGCAAAGGATCCATTGGTAAGTTATTACTCTTCAATCAGAAGGTAATTGGTAGCAGGGATTTTGATAAAAGAGTACATCTGACACCCAGCGTAAGTATTAGTGTAGTATGAATGTATGGGCCCAAGTGAGTATATGGTGTATGAATGTTGTTTGCTAATATCGCGCTGGATCAACCAGACAGGGTCACATTGGATCTATTGGGAGAACGACCTCCTTTATAGCGAGCCTAACGTTGCTGAGCCTGGGTCAGCCCATGTGCTGGTGGTACCCCAGCGCTTTAGGACCTTCCTACTGGGGTTGGCTCATGATGTGCCACTGGCCGGGCATCTGGGGCAGACCAAGACCTTTGAGAGGCTGGTCACCCACTTCTATTGGCCCCAGATGCGCAGGAGCTCAGATGCTCACTGCAGGACATGTGAGACTTGCCAGGCAAGTGGGAAGAGTGGGGGGAAGATTAAGGCCCCACTACAGCCCTTTCCCGTTGTGAGCACCCCATTCGAGAGAGTGGGCATTGATATTGTAGGGCCTCTGGATCCCAAGACAGCCATGGGCAACAGGTTCATCCTGGTCTTGGTGGACCATGCCACCCGGTACCCTGAGGCCATCCCGCTCAGGACAGTGACGGCCCCCGTGGTGGGACGGGCACTGATGGGGATTTTCTCCCGTGTGGGATTCCCCAGAGAGGTGGTGTCCGATAGAGGAACTAACTTCATCTCCAAGTACATGAAGTCTCTGTGGGAGGAGTGTGGGGTAACGTGTAAGTTCACCACTCCTTACCACCCCCAGGGGAATGGGCTGGTTGAGAGATTCAACCGGACCCTCAAGGGCATTATTAAGGGCCTAGGTGAGCCCATGAGGTGTAAGTGGGATGTCCGCTTGCCATGCCTGTTGGTTGCTCACCGTGAGGTGCCACAGAAGTCCTTAGGGTTCAGTCCCTTTGAGCTGCTCTATGGTCACCCGGTAAGAGGGCCTCTGAGTTTGGTCAAGGAAGGCTGGGGGCAATCTCCCAGGGAACCTCCCGAGGATGTGTTTAGTTACATGCTGGCCTTCAGGAACCAGACTCAGCGTTTCAGGAAACTTGCTGAGGCAAACCTGGAAGCCACGTACTTAACCACAACAACCTGGAAGTGATCCAGGAAAGGGAACTAGAGGCACGGGGTATTAGGAGAAGGCAGCCTCCACATCAAACTGATTAACACACAAAGCCTCTCCTAATTATTGACCTAATTGCTATAATGCCTGCTATATGAGTGTAGGCATCTCACAAAAGGTGAAAGACTGGTCTCACACACCACCTGGTGTCATGCTTCATCATTGACCAGTCCTCGCCCTCTAAAAACTTGGTTTGATAGAGGGCGGGCATGCACCTGAAGACAGGGATGCACTTCTAAAACTAAGTGGGGGCCCTTAACAAGAAAGTGAAGTTAAAAAGCCATTACGGATGTCAAACCTCTTTTAATGTAACTGACATCTGTATGGGGTTTAAAAGAAATGATCGGTGTATTGGGGATATCGTGGTCCCCCCACCGTATAACTAATGGTCAACATGTTTCTGCCTAGTGGCCCAAAAGGGTCCGCGGCATTCATCAGGACCTATCATACACCAACGGGCTCCTACCTTACCATTCAGTGTAGGTGAGGTATCCACTATGTGGGGTGATCAAGGTCACCCACCACAAATTTGCGGCTGTGTTATTCCAGCCTGTATAAAATAAGGAGACAATAAACATTTGACAGAAATAGCAATAAAGTCACATAATTATGTGAAGATCATTCGAAACGCCACATATACATGCCAAAATCAGTGAGTGGCTATAAGTGCAGCAAACTGTGTCAGTCATATGTGCACCTAAAGATAATGACGGGGGATACTTGGTCCCCAAAGCTTACCCTATTCCCTGGGACCTACTTGCCCCATAGGTAGAGTGAGAAAGGAGGACCCCTTAGGTCACGTGCCCTACAAAATATGGAGAAAAACGGAGAAGAGAAAAGAACATCCATAAAAATCAGATACAATAATCCAATAGCGAGGAGACTTAGGCAAACTGCTCCAAAATCGCTTGAAATGGAAAAGCACTAAATGCGTGCAAAACAGGAAGTGCAAACATCCATTCAAACCATTCATACTCTTACTGTTGTTGAAAGGATCTCCCGCTACTGCACCTATGTCTGCATGTCTCACCTCCTCGCTGGTAAATGAGGGGAGACAGGGAGCACTTTATATAGGAATGGCGCCTGGGCGTGGTTGTGTTAATTAATATGTAATTAAAGTTAACTAACTAGCAATCTCACCGATGTTCAAAATTGTGGCCACCTGACCTGTAAATGGCTGACATCCGGTGTCTCTAAAAAGTCATGGAGATCGCTGCCTGACCTGCCTGGCAGCCAATGCGACCCACGGAGTACGAAAGCGATTGTTTTCATCATTGTTGGATGGCGCTCCCATCGTGGAGAAACATGTAGTGAACACATGCGCATGCGCAGGTGTTCGACACAGTATGGAGATACGTATAGTGAGCGCATGCGCAGGTATTGATACACTATTCCTGAGCGATCAAAGAGTGGCATCACCCAACATGATTTCAATAAATATAGCGCTGCCAAACGTGGTCGCGTTACCTACTCAAGTGTATATATATATATATTCTCAAGCTCATGACTGTTTAGGAATTTTATGGACTCCTAGTTCATAACAGTTTTAGTCACATGCGCCCGTAATTAAAGGGCGGGGGGACATTTAAAATCAAAGCAGCTGGATTATAAGACCCGCAGATAGCAGGTGCTCAAGAGAATAAGAATCTTATGTGGCTCGACTTATTCGATTGTATGCATATTATCAGATAATATGAATATTAGGTATCAAGAGTACAAATTAGAAATAGCGCAATGTATAAGGCGCAATGTCTGTATCACAGTTGGTGTTTTAGGACTCAAAGTTTACTTAGCGGTGTGGGTCAAATGGGGCCAAAGTGTAAGATATGGATGACAAAATCTCAGCCATACTCTATACTACTACAGCGTAATGCAAAAAGGTTGACTTAAATGCAAATGTGTATTACTGGTATAATGCTCAATGTCAAAACTAGGGTTTACAATGAATATGCATGATTTATAGCGCCATTTGCAACCAGGGAATTTCGTCGTTCAATCCTTTCTCCCAGGACCGTAGTCTGTACACCCATCGTTGCTCTCTAATGTGGAGTGGTCTTGTCAGGTCCATTTTATGTTTCTTCATAACTTCTAGAACCACCCATTTAAGGTCATTTTCATTATGGTTAAGTTCTAGAAAGTGCCTTGTGAATTTGGTGTTACTTTTCTTGCACCTGATAGTACTACGATGTTCATTAATACGGATTTTGATCTTCCTGGTTGTCATGCCCACGTACATGAGACTGCAGGGGCATATGAGAAGATAGACCACATTTTCTGTATTGCAATTGCTAAAATTGTTCAGTTTCCATGCATTTCCAGTTCCTATATCAACTTCTTTGGTGGTAATAGTCAAAGGACAAGCAACACAGCCTCCACATGCATAGTGACCTGTTGGTCTCTGGGTGTTCCACAGAGTGATCTGGTTTACTTCTGTTCGCTGAGGATCTTTGGCATGTACTAATGTATCCCGGATATTTTTGCTTCTTTTAAAAGCAAACAAAGGACACTCCCAGTGGCGATTGGCACCGTTCAGGATATGCCAGTTCTTTTTAATGATTTTCTGTACCATATTGGACGCCGGTGTATAAGTAGTAACACATACAAGGCGGTCTGTTTTTTCTTTAATTGTATCCTCAAGGAGGGCCTCCCGGTTATGATTCCTAGCTCTTTTTTGGCTTTCTTAATCATTTTTTTGGGATAGTTTCGATCAAGAAGTTTCTTTTCAAGTTCATCCGCCTGGGTAATGAAATTCTCTGTTTCTGAACAATTCCTGCGTACTCGCAAGAATTGACCTACTGGTAAGTTGTCTCTTAATGCTTTGGGATGGTAACTCTCGTATAATAGAAGACTGTTCTTATCCGTAGGTTTCTTATGTACTTTTGTACTAATGCCTTCTTCTGTTAGGCTGATGTCTAGATCAAGAAAGACAACATTCGTCCTGCTGATGGAATGGGTAAACTTAAGATGATGATCTTTCGTGTTAACCCAGTCTATAAAGCTATTAGCTGTCTCTTCATTACCCTGCCACACAATGAAGATATCGTCGATGTAGCGTTTCCACATTTTGATTTGTTGAGTAAAAGGATTAACAGTACTGAAGATGTAATTTTCTTCAAAATGGTGGACATAAAGGCATGCTAAACTGGGGGCAAAGGTACTGCCCATTGATGTTCCGGTAACTTGATGGTAGATGGTTTCTTCGAATTCAAAGTAATTCTCTGTAAGGGCAATCTCAGCGCATTCCATTACGAAATGGCGGGGAGTGAGGAAGTTCCACTCAAGATTCAATAGAATTTCTTCCACTACTTCTAGTGTGCGCCTTTGAGGGATGCTCGTATATAAAGCTTCTATATCCATAGTGATAAGGATATCCTCTGTTTTGTTAATTTGTGTATCACGCAGTAGGCACAGTACATCCTTTGTGTCTCTAAGGTAAGATGGTGATTGCTGTACTAGGGGTTTCAAGAACCAATCGCAAAATTGCGAGAGGGGCTCCAAAATAGACCCAATACCAGAGACTATAGGTCTTCCTGGAGGTGGTATTCTTCCTTTGTGGATTTTGGGTAAGATATAGAACCTTGGTGTTCTGGGATTCTCACAGATAAGAAACTCAGCTTCTTGTTTCGTAATCCAATCCTGACTCAAGGCCTCGTCTACCATAGACTGGATTTTCCTCATCAAACGTGGTGTAGGATCTTCTATATGTATCTCGTAGCTGGTGTCATCTGAGAGTAAACGGTTACATTCGTCCCTGTACATAATTTTGTCCATCAGGACAGTTGCACCGCCTTTATCAGCCGGTTTGATGGTAAGTAAGCTGTTGTTTTTCAAATTTTCAAGTGCATTACGTTCTGGTTTCGTAAGGTTTTGAAAGCCCTTTTCTTTGCCAAACTTAATCTGTTCTATTTCTCTAAGAACTTTCTGTTCAAAGGCCAATATATGGCAAGGAATGGTGTAAGATGGGGGAACAAATGTCGATTTTCTCCTCAGACCTGTATTAGACATCTCATGTTGTTCTTCCCTTATGTCGCCAAAGTGGTTGCGAAGTTTAATTTTTCTGAAAAACTGGGCCAATTCCGTATTAAGTGTAAATGGATCATTAATAGGTGTGGGTACAAACCCTAAGCCTTTCGAGAGGACTTTTTCTTCATCAATGGAGAGGGTATGTGTACTCAAATTGACGATGTTAGTTATTCTCGGCTCGTCGATGGACCGTTCCCTCTCCCTCTGCTCCTCGTTCCCATTGCAACTGATTGTTGGTCCTCCCATTGTACTCGGGTATTCTGTTTTTTTCTTCCTTTTCCCCTTCCTCGGCCTCTGTATAAAAAAGGCTGTGGACCTTGAGGAAACCCAAAACCTGAAGGGTAAAAGGGTTGCTGCCAGAAACCGAAGGGTGGCATAGGTGGTTGCATCATAGGATTGCGATAAGTCTGCTGTCGTCTTCCCTGATAGCCATCAGTGCTCTCATCACTACTGCTTCCACTTGTGCTCCTCTCATCTCCTGAACTAAAAGTCCAATTCTGTGGGGTTGGTCTAAACCGAAATTGGTTCTTACCCGAGTATTGTTGCTGGGGTTTCTCATAATACTCGTCAGTAGTATACGGATATGTGGTTTCCTGACTGAACTTCTGAACATCTTTTTTAAGTTTCGTCAATTTTGACTGAGTGAGGTATTCCTTATAGTCAGTGTGGTCTTTATTTATCTCATCCAATTTTTTCTTAAATACAGTTAGGTGTACCAACGTTTTAAGTTTACTCTCACTTTGTTGGATCTCAATCAGGAGTGCATCAGCCAATTCCCTGGCTGTGTTGATGATAAGGACTAACCAGTCTTTAGTGCATTTCCATGCAATTCTAGACCAGTTAATCCGAAATACTTTATTGTTGAGAAAAAGTCTTGGTTCATTAGTGACCACCAGGCCTCTTGGGGCGCTATTCTTGCGCAAGTACTCTGTCATAAA
This sequence comes from Calotriton arnoldi, assembly GCA_963921515.1. NCBI lineage: Eukaryota > Metazoa > Chordata > Amphibia > Caudata > Salamandridae > Calotriton > Calotriton arnoldi. The sequence continues at coordinate 99,914 of CAWUFW010006867.1, forward strand.
TGCTCCATGCAAAGTCGTCCGAATCAGTTCTTTTTTCTTAGTGGATAGTGCTTCCCACTCATCTGAATTCTGGACCACTTGTGATACCACTGATTCTGCTAATAATGATGGTGTTCTAAGAATTTCTGCGTAGTTCTCCTCACCGAATGCTAGTTCAGTTTCCATGTTTATGTTTAGGCTGAGCTGGACTAGTCCAAATAATAGCCTAAAAACAAACCCACTCTTGGGTCAGTATTCTACCCCTAAAATGTTCCCACAGCTATCCGCTGTACTCACGTACTTAACCACAACAACCTGGAAGTGATCCAGGAAAGGGAACTAGAGGCACGGGGTATTAGGAGAAGGCAGCCTCCACATCAAACTGATTAACACACAAAGCCTCTCCTAATTATTGACCTAATTGCTATAATGCCTGCTATATGAGTGTAGGCATCTCACAAAAGGTGAAAGACTGGTCTCACACACCACCTGGTGTCATGCTTCATCATTGACCAGTCCTCGCCCTCTAAAAACTTGGTTTGATAGAGGGCGGGCATGCACCTGAAGACAGGGATGCACTTCTAAAACTAAGTGGGGGCCCTTAACAAGAAAGTGAAGTTAAAAAGCCATTACGGATGTCAAACCTCTTTTTAATGTAACTGACATCTGTATGGGGTTTAAAAGAAATGATCGGTGTATTGGGGATATCGTGGTCCCCCCACCGTATAACTAATGGTCAACATGTTTCTGCCTAGTGGCCCAAAAGGGTCCGCGGCATTCATCAGGACCTATCATACACCAACGGGCTCCTACCTTACCATTCAGTGTAGGTGAGGTATCCACTATGTGGGGTGATCAAGGTCACCCACCACAAATTTGCGGCTGTGTTATTCCAGCCTGTATAAAATAAGGAGACAATAAACATTTGACAGAAATAGCAATAAAGTCACATAATTATGTGAAGATCATTCGAAACGCCACATATACATGCCAAAATCAGTGAGTGGCTATAAGTGCAGCAAACTGTGTCAGTCATATGTGCACCTAAAGATAATGACGGGGGATACTTGGTCCCCAAAGCTTACCCTATTCCCTGGGACCTACTTGCCCCATAGGTAGAGTGAGAAAGGAGGACCCCTTAGGTCACGTGCCCTACAAAATATGGAGAAAAACGGAGAAGAGAAAAGAACATCCATAAAAATCAGATACAATAATCCAATAGCGAGGAGACTTAGGCAAACTGCTCCAAAATCGCTTGAAATGGAAAAGCACTAAATGCGTGCAAAACAGGAAGTGCAAACATCCATTCAAACCATTCATACTCTTACTGTTGTTGAAAGGATCTCCCGCTACTGCACCTATGTCTGCATGTCTCACCTCCTCGCTGGTAAATGAGGGGAGACAGGGAGCACTTTATATAGGAATGGCGCCTGGGCGTGGTTGTGTTAATTAATATGTAATTAAAGTTAACTAACTAGCAATCTCACCGATGTTCAAAATTGTGGCCACCTGACCTGTAAATGGCTGACATCCGGTGTCTCTAAAAAGTCATGGAGATCGCTGCCTGACCTGCCTGGCAGCCAATGCGACCCACGGAGTACGAAAGCGATTGTTTTCATCATTGTTGGATGGCGCTCCCATCGTGGAGAAACATGTAGTGAACACATGCGCATGCGCAGGTGTTCGACACAGTATGGAGATACGTATAGTGAGCGCATGCGCAGGTATTGATACACTATTCCTGAGCGATCAAAGAGTGGCATCACCCAACATGATTTCAATAAATATAGCGCTGCCAAACGTGGTCGCGTTACCTACTCAAGTGTATATATATATATATTCTCAAGCTCATGACTGTTTAGGAATTTTATGGACTCCTAGTTCATAACAGTTTTAGTCACATGCGCCCGTAATTAAAGGGCGGGGGGACATTTAAAATCAAAGCAGCTGGATTATAAGACCCGCAGATAGCAGGTGCTCAAGAGAATAAGAATCTTATGTGGCTCGACTTATTCGATTGTATGCATATTATCAGATAATATGAATATTAGGTATCAAGAGTACAAATTAGAAATAGCGCAATGTATAAGGCGCAATGTCTGTATCACAGTTGGTGTTTTAGGACTCAAAGTTTACTTAGCGGTGTGGGTCAAATGGGGCCAAAGTGTAAGATATGGATGACAAAATCTCAGCCATACTCTATACTACTACAGCGTAATGCAAAAAGGTTGACTTAAATGCAAATGTGTATTACTGGTATAATGCTCAATGTCAAAACTAGGGTTTACAATGAATATGCATGATTTATAGCGCCATTTGCAACCAGGGAATTTCGTCGTTCAATCCTTTCTCCCAGGACCGTAGTCTGTACACCCATCGTTGCTCTCTAATGTGGAGTGGTCTTGTCAGGTCCATTTTATGTTTCTTCATAACTTCTAGAACCACCCATTTAAGGTCATTTTCATTATGGTTAAGTTCTAGAAAGTGCCTTGTGAATTTGGTGTTACTTTTCTTGCACCTGATAGTACTACGATGTTCATTAATACGGATTTTGATCTTCCTGGTTGTCATGCCCACGTACATGAGACTGCAGGGGCATATGAGAAGATAGACCACATTTTCTGTATTGCAATTGCTAAAATTGTTCAGTTTCCATGCATTTCCAGTTCCTATATCAACTTCTTTGGTGGTAATAGTCAAAGGACAAGCAACACAGCCTCCACATGCATAGTGACCTGTTGGTCTCTGGGTGTTCCACAGAGTGATCTGGTTTACTTCTGTTCGCTGAGGATCTTTGGCATGTACTAATGTATCCCGGATATTTTTGCTTCTTTTAAAAGCAAACAAAGGACACTCCCAGTGGCGATTGGCACCGTTCAGGATATGCCAGTTCTTTTTAATGATTTTCTGTACCATATTGGACGCCGGTGTATAAGTAGTAACACATACAAGGCGGTCTGTTTTTTCTTTAATTGTATCCTCAAGGAGGGCCTCCCGGTTATGATTCCTAGCTCTTTTTTGGCTTTCTTAATCATTTTTTTGGGATAGTTTCGATCAAGAAGTTTCTTTTCAAGTTCATCCGCCTGGGTAATGAAATTCTCTGTTTCTGAACAATTCCTGCGTACTCGCAAGAATTGACCTACTGGTAAGTTGTCTCTTAATGCTTTGGGATGGTAACTCTCGTATAATAGAAGACTGTTCTTATCCGTAGGTTTCTTATGTACTTTTGTACTAATGCCTTCTTCTGTTAGGCTGATGTCTAGATCAAGAAAGACAACATTCGTCCTGTTGATGGAATGGGTAAACTTAAGATGATGATCTTTCGTGTTAACCCAGTCTATAAAGCTATTAGCTGTCTCTTCATTACCCTGCCACACAATGAAGATATCGTCGATGTAGCGTTTCCACATTTTGATTTGTTGAGTAAAAGGATTAACAGTACTGAAGATGTAATTTTCTTCAAAATGGTGGACATAAAGGCATGCTAAACTGGGGGCAAAGGTACTGCCCATTGATGTTCCGGTAACTTGATGGTAGATGGTTTCTTCGAATTCAAAGTAATTCTCTGTAAGGGCAATCTCAGCGCATTCCATTACGAAATGGCGGGGAGTGAGGAAGTTCCACTCAAGATTCAATAGAATTTCTTCCACTACTTCTAGTGTGCGCCTTTGAGGGATGCTCGTATATAAAGCTTCTATATCCATAGTGATAAGGATATCCTCTGTTTTGTTAATTTGTGTATCACGCAGTAGGCACAGTACATCCTTTGTGTCTCTAAGGTAAGATGGTGATTGCTGTACTAGGGGTTTCAAGAACCAATCGCAAAATTGCGAGAGGGGCTCCAAAATAGACCCAATACCAGAGACTATAGGTCTTCCTGGAGGTGGTATTCTTCCTTTGTGGATTTTGGGTAAGATATAGAACCTTGGTGTTCTGGGATTCTCACAGATAAGAAACTCAGCTTCTTGTTTCGTAATCCAATCCTGACTCAAGGCCTCGTCTACCATAGACTGGATTTTCCTCATCAAACGTGGTGTAGGATCTTCTATATGTATCTCGTAGCTGGTGTCATCTGAGAGTAAACGGTTACATTCGTCCCTGTACATAATTTTGTCCATCAGGACAGTTGCACCGCCTTTATCAGCCGGTTTGATGGTAAGTAAGCTGTTGTTTTTCAAATTTTCAAGTGCATTACGTTCTGGTTTCGTAAGGTTTTGAAAGCCCTTTTCTTTGCCAAACTTAATCTGTTCTATTTCTCTAAGAACTTTCTGTTCAAAGGCCAATATATGGCAAGGAATGGTGTAAGATGGGGGAACAAATGTCGATTTTCTCCTCAGACCTGTATTAGACATCTCATGTTGTTCTTCCCTTATGTCGCCAAAGTGGTTGCGAAGTTTAATTTTTCTGAAAAACTGGGCCAATTCCGTATTAAGTGTAAATGGATCATTAATAGGTGTGGGTACAAACCCTAAGCCTTTCGAGAGGACTTTTTCTTCATCAATGGAGAGGGTATGTGTACTCAAATTGACGATGTTAGTTATTCTCGGCTCGTCGATGGACCGTTCCCTCTCCCTCTGCTCCTCGTTCCCATTGCAACTGATTGTTGGTCCTCCCATTGTACTCGGGTATTCTGTTTTTTTCTTCCTTTTCCCCTTCCTCGGCCTCTGTATAAAAAAGGCTGTGGACCTTGAGGAAACCCAAAACCTGAAGGGTAAAAGGGTTGCTGCCAGAAACCGAAGGGTGGCATAGGTGGTTGCATCATAGGATTGCGATAAGTCTGCTGTCGTCTTCCCTGATAGCCATCAGTGCTCTCATCACTACTGCTTCCACTTGTGCTCCTCTCATCTCCTGAACTAAAAGTCCAATTCTGTGGGGTTGGTCTAAACCGAAATTGGTTCTTACCCGAGTATTGTTGCTGGGGTTTCTCATAATACTCGTCAGTAGTATACGGATATGTGGTTTCCTGACTGAACTTCTGAACATCTTTTTTAAGTTTCGTCAATTTTGACTGAGTGAGGTATTCCTTATAGTCAGTGTGGTCTTTATTTATCTCATCCAATTTTTTCTTAAATACAGTTAGGTGTACCAACGTTTTAAGTTTACTCTCACTTTGTTGGATCTCAATCAGGAGTGCATCAGCCAATTCCCTGGCTGTGTTGATGATAAGGACTAACCAGTCTTTAGTGCATTTCCATGCAATTCTAGACCAGTTAATCCGAAATACTTTATTGTTGAGAAAAAGTCTTGGTTCATTAGTGACCACCAGGCCTCTTGGGGCGCTATTCTTGCGCAAGTACTCTGTCATAAATGCTCCATGCAAAGTCGTCCGAATCAGTTCTTTTTTCTTAGTGGATAGTGCTTCCCACTCATCTGAATTCTGGACCACTTGTGATACCACTGATTCTGCTAATAATGATGGTGTTCTAAGAATTTCTGCGTAGTTCTCCTCACCGAATGCTAGTTCAGTTTCCATGTTTATGTTTAGGCTGAGCTGGACTAGTCCAAATAATAGCCTAAAAACAAACCCACTCTTGGGTCAGTATTCTACCCCTAAAATGTTCCCACAGCTATCCGCTGTACTCACGTACTTAACCACAACAACCTGGAAGTGATCCAGGAAAGGGAACTAGAGGCACGGGGTATTAGGAGAAGGCAGCCTCCACATCAAACTGATTAACACACAAAGCCTCTCCTAATTATTGACCTAATTGCTATAATGCCTGCTATATGAGTGTAGGCATCTCACAAAAGGTGAAAGACTGGTCTCACACACCACCTGGTGTCATGCTTCATCATTGACCAGTCCTCGCCCTCTAAAAACTTGGTTTGATAGAGGGCGGGCATGCACCTGAAGACAGGGATGCACTTCTAAAACTAAGTGGGGGCCCTTAACAAGAAAGTGAAGTTAAAAAGCCATTACGGATGTCAAACCTCTTTTTAATGTAACTGACATCTGTATGGGGTTTAAAAGAAATGATCGGTGTATTGGGGATATCGTGGTCCCCCCACCGTATAACTAATGGTCAACATGTTTCTGCCTAGTGGCCCAAAAGGGTCCGCGGCATTCATCAGGACCTATCATACACCAACGGGCTCCTACCTTACCATTCAGTGTAGGTGAGGTATCCACTATGTGGGGTGATCAAGGTCACCCACCACAAATTTGCGGCTGTGTTATTCCAGCCTGTATAAAATAAGGAGACAATAAACATTTGACAGAAATAGCAATAAAGTCACATAATTATGTGAAGATCATTCGAAACGCCACATATACATGCCAAAATCAGTGAGTGGCTATAAGTGCAGCAAACTGTGTCAGTCATATGTGCACCTAAAGATAATGACGGGGGATACTTGGTCCCCAAAGCTTACCCTATTCCCTGGGACCTACTTGCCCCATAGGTAGAGTGAGAAAGGAGGACCCCTTAGGTCACGTGCCCTACAAAATATGGAGAAAAACGGAGAAGAGAAAAGAACATCCATAAAAATCAGATACAATAATCCAATAGCGAGGAGACTTTAGGCAAACTGCTCCAAAATCGCTTGAAATGGAAAAGCACTAAATGCGTGCAAAACAGGAAGTGCAAACATCCATTCAAACCATTCATACTCTTACTGTTGTTGAAAGGATCTCCCGCTACTGCACCTATGTCTGCATGTCTCACCTCCTCGCTGGTAAATGAGGGGAGACAGGGAGCACTTTATATAGGAATGGCGCCTGGGCGTGGTTGTGTTAATTAATATGTAATTAAAGTTAACTAACTAGCAATCTCACCGATGTTCAAAATTGTGGCCACCTGACCTGTAAATGGCTGACATCCGGTGTCTCTAAAAAGTCATGGAGATCGCTGCCTGACCTGCCTGGCAGCCAATGCGACCCCACTTAGTTTTAGAAGTGCATCCCTGTCTTCAGGTGCATGCCCGCCCTCTATCAAACCAAGTTTTTAGAGGGCGAGGACTGGTCAATGATGAAGCATGACACCAGGTGGTGTGTGAGACCAGTCTTTCACCTTTTGTGAGATGCCTACACTCATATAGCAGGCATTATAGCAATTAGGTCAATAATTAGGAGAGGCTTTGTGTGTTAATCAGTTTGATGTGGAGGCTGCCTTCTCCTAATACCCCGTGCCTCTAGTTCCCTTTCCTGGATCACTTCCAGGTTGTTGTGGTTAAGTACGTGAGTACAGCGGATAGCTGTGGGAACATTTTAGGGGTAGAATACTGACCCAAGAGTGGGTTTGTTTTTAGGCTATTATTTGGACTAGTCCAGCTCAGCCTAAACATAAACATGGAAACTGAACTAGCATTCGGTGAGGAGAACTACGCAGAAATTCTTAGAACACCATCATTATTAGCAGAATCAGTGGTATCACAAGTGGTCCAGAATTCAGATGAGTGGGAAGCACTATCCACTAAGAAAAAAGAACTGATTCGGACGACTTTGCATGGAGCATTTATGACAGAGTACTTGCGCAAGAATAGCGCCCCAAGAGGCCTGGTGGTCACTAATGAACCAAGACTTTTTCTCAACAATAAAGTATTTCGGATTAACTGGTCTAGAATTGCATGGAAATGCACTAAAGACTGGTTAGTCCTTATCATCAACACAGCCAGGGAATTGGCTGATGCACTCCTGATTGAGATCCAACAAAGTGAGAGTAAACTTAAAACGTTGGTACACCTAACTGTATTTAAGAAAAAATTGGATGAGATAAATAAAGACCACACTGACTATAAGGAATACCTCACTCAGTCAAAATTGACGAAACTTAAAAAAGATGTTCAGAAGTTCAGTCAGGAAACCACATATCCGTATACTACTGACGAGTATTATGAGAAACCCCAGCAACAATACTCGGGTAAGAACCAATTTCGGTTTAGACCAACCCCACAGAATTGGACTTTTAGTTCAGGAGATGAGAGGAGCACAAGTGGAAGCAGTAGTGATGAGAGCACTGATGGCTATCAGGGAAGACGACAGCAGACTTATCGCAATCCTATGATGCAACCACCTATGCCACCCTTCGGTTTCTGGCAGCAACCCTTTTACCCTTCAGGTTTTGGGTTTCCTCAAGGTCCACAGCCTTTTTTATACAGAGGCCGAGGAAGGGGAAAAGGAAGAAAAAAACAGAATACCCGAGTACAATGGGAGGACCAACAATCAGTTGCAATGGGAACGAGGAGCAGAGGGAGAGGGAACGGTCCATCGACGAGCCGAGAATAACTAACATCGTCAATTTGAGTACACATACCCTCTCCATTGATGAAGAAAAAGTCCTCTCGAAAGGCTTAGGGTTTGTACCCACACCTATTAATGATCCATTTACACTTAATACGGAATTGGCCCAGTTTTTCAGAAAAATTAAACTTCGCAACCACTTTGGCGACATAAGGGAAGAACAACATGAGATGTCTAATACAGGTCTGAGGAGAAAATCGACATTTGTTCCCCCATCTTACACCATTCCTTGCCATATATTGGCCTTTGAACAGAAAGTTCTTAGAGAAATAGAACAGATTAAGTTTGGCAAAGAAAAGGGCTTTCAAAACCTTACGAAACCAGAACGTAATGCACTTGAAAATTTGAAAAACAACAGCTTACTTACCATCAAACCGGCTGATAAAGGCGGTGCAACTGTCCTGATGGACAAAATTATGTACAGGGACGAATGTAACCGTTTACTCTCAGATGACACCAGCTACGAGATACATATAGAAGATCCTACACCACGTTTGATGAGGAAAATCCAGTCTATGGTAGACGAGGCCTTGAGTCAGGATTGGATTACGAAACAAGAAGCTGAGTTTCTTATCTGTGAGAATCCCAGAACACCAAGGTTCTATATCTTACCCAAAATCCACAAAGGAAGAATACCACCTCCAGGAAGACCTATAGTCTCTGGTATTGGGTCTATTTTGGAGCCCCTCTCGCAATTTTGCGATTGGTTCTTGAAACCCCTAGTACAGCAATCACCATCTTACCTTAGAGACACAAAGGATGTACTGTGCCTACTGCGTGATACACAAATTAACAAAACAGAGGATATCCTTATCACTATGGATATAGAAGCTTTATATACGAGCATCCCTCAAAGGCGCACACTAGAAGTAGTGGAAGAAATTCTATTGAATCTTGAGTGGAACTTCCTCACTCCCCGCCATTTCGTAATGGAATGCGCTGAGATTGCCCTTACAGAGAATTACTTTGAATTCGAAGAAACCATCTACCATCAAGTTACCGGAACATCAATGGGCAGTACCTTTGCCCCCAGTTTAGCATGCCTTTATGTCCACCATTTTGAAGAAAATTACATCTTCAGTACTGTTAATCCTTTTACTCAACAAATCAAAATGTGGAAACGCTACATCGACGATATCTTCATTGTGTGGCAGGGTAATGAAGAGACAGCTAATAGCTTTATAGACTGGGTTAACACGAAAGATCATCATCTTAAGTTTACCCATTCCATCAGCAGGACGAATGTTGTCTTTCTTGATCTAGACATCAGCCTAACAGAAGAAGGCATTAGTACAAAAGTACATAAGAAACCTACGGATAAGAACAGTCTTCTATTATACGAGAGTTACCATCCCAAAGCATTAAGAGACAACTTACCAGTAGGTCAATTCTTGCGAGTACGCAGGAATTGTTCAGAAACAGAGAATTTCATTACCCAGGCGGATGAACTTGAAAAGAAACTTCTTGATCGAAACTATCCCAAAAAAATGATTAAGAAAGCCAAAAAAAGAGCTAGGAATCATAACCGGGAGGCCCTCCTTGAGGATACAATTAAAGAAAAAACAGACCGCCTTGTATGTGTTACTACTTATACACCGGCGTCCAATATGGTACAGAAAATCATTAAAAAGAACTGGCATATCCTGAACGGTGCCAATCGCCACTGGGAGTGTCCTTTGTTTGCTTTTAAAAGAAGCAAAAATATCCGGGATACATTAGTACATGCCAAAGATCCTCAGCGAACAGAAGTAAACCAGATCACTCTGTGGAACACCCAGAGACCAACAGGTCACTATGCATGTGGAGGCTGTGTTGCTTGTCCTTTGACTATTACCACCAAAGAAGTTGATATAGGAACTGGAAATGCATGGAAACTGAACAATTTTAGCAATTGCAATACAGAAAATGTGGTCTATCTTCTCATATGCCCCTGCAGTCTCATGTACGTGGGCATGACAACCAGGAAGATCAAAATCCGTATTAATGAACATCGTAGTACTATCAGGTGCAAGAAAAGTAACACCAAATTCACAAGGCACTTTCTAGAACTTAACCATAATGAAAATGACCTTAAATGGGTGGTTCTAGAAGTTATGAAGAAACATAAAATGGACCTGACAAGACCACTCCACATTAGAGAGCAACGATGGGTGTACAGACTACGGTCCTGGGAGAAAGGATTGAACGACGAAATTCCCTGGTTGCAAATGGCGCTATAAATCATGCATATTCATTGTAAACCCTAGTTTTGACATTGAGCATTATACCAGTAATACACATTTGCATTTAAGTCAACCTTTTTGCATTACGCTGTAGTAGTATAGAGTATGGCTGAGATTTTGTCATCCATATCTTACACTTTGGCCCCATTTGACCCACACCGCTAAGTAAACTTTGAGTCCTAAAACACCAACTGTGATACAGACATTGCGCCTTATACATTGCGCTATTTCTAATTTGTACTCTTGATACCTAATATTCATATTATCTGATAATATGCATACAATCGAATAAGTCGAGCCACATAAGATTCTTATTCTCTTGAGCACCTGCTATCTGCGGGTCTTATAATCCAGCTGCTTTGATTTTAAATGTCCCCCCGCCCTTTAATTACGGGCGCATGTGACTAAAACTGTTATGAACTAGGAGTCCATAAAATTCCTAAACAGTCATGAGCTTGAGAATATATATATATATACACTTGAGTAGGTAACGCGACCACGTTTGGCAGCGCTATATTTATTGAAATCATGTTGGGTGATGCCACTCTTTGATCGCTCAGGAATAGTGTATCAATACCTGCGCATGCGCTCACTATACGTATCTCCATACTGTGTCGAACACCTGCGCATGCGCATGTGTTCACTACATGTTTCTCCACGATGGGAGCGCCATCCAACAATGATGAAAACAATCGCTTTCGTACTCCGTGGGTCGCATTGGCTGCCAGGCAGGTCAGGCAGCGATCTCCATGACTTTTTAGAGACACCGGATGTCAGCCATTTACAGGTCAGGTGGCCACAATTTTGAACATCGGTGAGATTGCTAGTTAGTTAACTTTAATTACATATTAATTAACACAACCACGCCCAGGCGCCATTCCTATATAAAGTGCTCCCTGTCTCCCCTCATTTACCAGCGAGGAGGTGAGACATGCAGACATAGGTGCAGTAGCGGGAGATCCTTTCAACAACAGTAAGAGTATGAATGGTTTGAATGGATGTTTGCACTTCCTGTTTTGCACGCATTTAGTGCTTTTCCATTTCAAGCGATTTTGGAGCAGTTTGCCTAAAGTCTCCTCGCTATTGGATTATTGTATCTGATTTTTATGGATGTTCTTTTCTCTTCTCCGTTTTTCTCCATATTTTGTAGGGCACGTGACCTAAGGGGTCCTCCTTTCTCACTCTACCTATGGGGCAAGTAGGTCCCAGGGAATAGGGTAAGCTTTGGGGACCAAGTATCCCCCGTCATTATCTTTAGGTGCACATATGACTGACACAGTTTGCTGCACTTATAGCCACTCACTGATTTTGGCATGTATATGTGGCGTTTCGAATGATCTTCACATAATTATGTGACTTTATTGCTATTTCTGTCAAATGTTTATTGTCTCCTTATTTTATACAGGCTGGAATAACACAGCCGCAAATTTGTGGTGGGTGACCTTGATCACCCCACATAGTGGATACCTCACCTACACTGAATGGTAAGGTAGGAGCCCGTTGGTGTATGATAGGTCCTGATGAATGCCGCGGACCCTTTTGGGCCACTAGGCAGAAACATGTTGACCATTAGTTATACGGTGGGGGGACCACGATATCCCCAATACACCGATCATTTCTTTTAAACCCCATACAGATGTCAGTTACATTAAAAAGAGGTTTGACATCCGTAATGGCTTTTTAACTTCACTTTCTTGTTAAGGGCCCCCACTTAGTTTTAGAAGTGCATCCCTGTCTTCAGGTGCATGCCCGCCCTCTATCAAACCAAGTTTTTAGAGGGCGAGGACTGGTCAATGATGAAGCATGACACCAGGTGGTGTGTGAGACCAGTCTTTCACCTTTTGTGAGATGCCTACACTCATATAGCAGGCATTATAGCAATTAGGTCAATAATTAGGAGAGGCTTTGTGTGTTAATCAGTTTGATGTGGAGGCTGCCTTCTCCTAATACCCCGTGCCTCTAGTTCCCTTTCCTGGATCACTTCCAGGTTGTTGTGGTTAAGTACGTGAGTACAGCGGATAGCTGTGGGAACATTTTAGGGGTAGAATACTGACCCAAGAGTGGGTTTGTTTTTAGGCTATTATTTGGACTAGTCCAGCTCAGCCTAAACATAAACATGGAAACTGAACTAGCATTCGGTGAGGAGAACTACGCAGAAATTCTTAGAACACCATCATTATTAGCAGAATCAGTGGTATCACAAGTGGTCCAGAATTCAGATGAGTGGGAAGCACTATCCACTAAGAAAAAAGAACTGATTCGGACGACTTTGCATGGAGCATTTATGACAGAGTACTTGCGCAAGAATAGCGCCCCAAGAGGCCTGGTGGTCACTAATGAACCAAGACTTTTTCTCAACAATAAAGTATTTCGGATTAACTGGTCTAGAATTGCATGGAAATGCACTAAAGACTGGTTAGTCCTTATCATCAACACAGCCAGGGAATTGGCTGATGCACTCCTGATTGAGATCCAACAAAGTGAGAGTAAACTTAAAACGTTGGTACACCTAACTGTATTTAAGAAAAAATTGGATGAGATAAATAAAGACCACACTGACTATAAGGAATACCTCACTCAGTCAAAATTGACGAAACTTAAAAAAGATGTTCAGAAGTTCAGTCAGGAAACCACATATCCGTATACTACTGACGAGTATTATGAGAAACCCCAGCAACAATACTCGGGTAAGAACCAATTTCGGTTTAGACCAACCCCACAGAATTGGACTTTTAGTTCAGGAGATGAGAGGAGCACAAGTGGAAGCAGTAGTGATGAGAGCACTGATGGCTATCAGGGAAGACGACAGCAGACTTATCGCAATCCTATGATGCAACCACCTATGCCACCCTTCGGTTTCTGGCAGCAACCCTTTTACCCTTCAGGTTTTGGGTTTCCTCAAGGTCCACAGCCTTTTTTATACAGAGGCCGAGGAAGGGGAAAAGGAAGAAAAAAACAGAATACCCGAGTACAATGGGAGGACCAACAATCAGTTGCAATGGGAACGAGGAGCAGAGGGAGAGGGAACGGTCCATCGACGAGCCGAGAATAACTAACATCGTCAATTTGAGTACACATACCCTCTCCATTGATGAAGAAAAAGTCCTCTCGAAAGGCTTAGGGTTTGTACCCACACCTATTAATGATCCATTTACACTTAATACGGAATTGGCCCAGTTTTTCAGAAAAATTAAACTTCGCAACCACTTTGGCGACATAAGGGAAGAACAACATGAGATGTCTAATACAGGTCTGAGGAGAAAATCGACATTTGTTCCCCCATCTTACACCATTCCTTGCCATATATTGGCCTTTGAACAGAAAGTTCTTAGAGAAATAGAACAGATTAAGTTTGGCAAAGAAAAGGGCTTTCAAAACCTTACGAAACCAGAACGTAATGCACTTGAAAATTTGAAAAACAACAGCTTACTTACCATCAAACCGGCTGATAAAGGCGGTGCAACTGTCCTGATGGACAAAATTATGTACAGGGACGAATGTAACCGTTTACTCTCAGATGACACCAGCTACGAGATACATATAGAAGATCCTACACCACGTTTGATGAGGAAAATCCAGTCTATGGTAGACGAGGCCTTGAGTCAGGATTGGATTACGAAACAAGAAGCTGAGTTTCTTATCTGTGAGAATCCCAGAACACCAAGGTTCTATATCTTACCCAAAATCCACAAAGGAAGAATACCACCTCCAGGAAGACCTATAGTCTCTGGTATTGGGTCTATTTTGGAGCCCCTCTCGCAATTTTGCGATTGGTTCTTGAAACCCCTAGTACAGCAATCACCATCTTACCTTAGAGACACAAAGGATGTACTGTGCCTACTGCGTGATACACAAATTAACAAAACAGAGGATATCCTTATCACTATGGATATAGAAGCTTTATATACGAGCATCCCTCAAAGGCGCACACTAGAAGTAGTGGAAGAAATTCTATTGAATCTTGAGTGGAACTTCCTCACTCCCCGCCATTTCGTAATGGAATGCGCTGAGATTGCCCTTACAGAGAATTACTTTGAATTCGAAGAAACCATCTACCATCAAGTTACCGGAACATCAATGGGCAGTACCTTTGCCCCCAGTTTAGCATGCCTTTATGTCCACCATTTTGAAGAAAATTACATCTTCAGTACTGTTAATCCTTTTACTCAACAAATCAAAATGTGGAAACGCTACATCGACGATATCTTCATTGTGTGGCAGGGTAATGAAGAGACAGCTAATAGCTTTATAGACTGGGTTAACACGAAAGATCATCATCTTAAGTTTACCCATTCCATCAACAGGACGAATGTTGTCTTTCTTGATCTAGACATCAGCCTAACAGAAGAAGGCATTAGTACAAAAGTACATAAGAAACCTACGGATAAGAACAGTCTTCTATTATACGAGAGTTACCATCCCAAAGCATTAAGAGACAACTTACCAGTAGGTCAATTCTTGCGAGTACGCAGGAATTGTTCAGAAACAGAGAATTTCATTACCCAGGCGGATGAACTTGAAAAGAAACTTCTTGATCGAAACTATCCCAAAAAAATGATTAAGAAAGCCAAAAAAGAGCTAGGAATCATAACCGGGAGGCCCTCCTTGAGGATACAATTAAAGAAAAAACAGACCGCCTTGTATGTGTTACTACTTATACACCGGCGTCCAATATGGTACAGAAAATCATTAAAAAGAACTGGCATATCCTGAACGGTGCCAATCGCCACTGGGAGTGTCCTTTGTTTGCTTTTAAAAGAAGCAAAAATATCCGGGATACATTAGTACATGCCAAAGATCCTCAGCGAACAGAAGTAAACCAGATCACTCTGTGGAACACCCAGAGACCAACAGGTCACTATGCATGTGGAGGCTGTGTTGCTTGTCCTTTGACTATTACCACCAAAGAAGTTGATATAGGAACTGGAAATGCATGGAAACTGAACAATTTTAGCAATTGCAATACAGAAAATGTGGTCTATCTTCTCATATGCCCCTGCAGTCTCATGTACGTGGGCATGACAACCAGGAAGATCAAAATCCGTATTAATGAACATCGTAGTACTATCAGGTGCAAGAAAAGTAACACCAAATTCACAAGGCACTTTCTAGAACTTAACCATAATGAAAATGACCTTAAATGGGTGGTTCTAGAAGTTATGAAGAAACATAAAATGGACCTGACAAGACCACTCCACATTAGAGAGCAACGATGGGTGTACAGACTACGGTCCTGGGAGAAAGGATTGAACGACGAAATTCCCTGGTTGCAAATGGCGCTATAAATCATGCATATTCATTGTAAACCCTAGTTTTGACATTGAGCATTATACCAGTAATACACATTTGCATTTAAGTCAACCTTTTTGCATTACGCTGTAGTAGTATAGAGTATGGCTGAGATTTTGTCATCCATATCTTACACTTTGGCCCCATTTGACCCACACCGCTAAGTAAACTTTGAGTCCTAAAACACCAACTGTGATACAGACATTGCGCCTTATACATTGCGCTATTTCTAATTTGTACTCTTGATACCTAATATTCATATTATCTGATAATATGCATACAATCGAATAAGTCGAGCCACATAAGATTCTTATTCTCTTGAGCACCTGCTATCTGCGGGTCTTATAATCCAGCTGCTTTGATTTTAAATGTCCCCCCGCCCTTTAATTACGGGCGCATGTGACTAAAACTGTTATGAACTAGGAGTCCATAAAATTCCTAAACAGTCATGAGCTTGAGAATATATATATATATACACTTGAGTAGGTAACGCGACCACGTTTGGCAGCGCTATATTTATTGAAATCATGTTGGGTGATGCCACTCTTTGATCGCTCAGGAATAGTGTATCAATACCTGCGCATGCGCTCACTATACGTATCTCCATACTGTGTCGAACACCTGCGCATGCGCATGTGTTCACTACATGTTTCTCCACGATGGGAGCGCCATCCAACAATGATGAAAACAATCGCTTTCGTACTCCGTGGGTCGCATTGGCTGCCAGGCAGGTCAGGCAGCGATCTCCATGACTTTTTAGAGACACCGGATGTCAGCCATTTACAGGTCAGGTGGCCACAATTTTGAACATCGGTGAGATTGCTAGTTAGTTAACTTTAATTACATATTAATTAACACAACCACGCCCAGGCGCCATTCCTATATAAAGTGCTCCCTGTCTCCCCTCATTTACCAGCGAGGAGGTGAGACATGCAGACATAGGTGCAGTAGCGGGAGATCCTTTCAACAACAGTAAGAGTATGAATGGTTTGAATGGATGTTTGCACTTCCTGTTTTGCACGCATTTAGTGCTTTTCCATTTCAAGCGATTTTGGAGCAGTTTGCCTAAGTCTCCTCGCTATTGGATTATTGTATCTGATTTTTATGGATGTTCTTTTCTCTTCTCCGTTTTTCTCCATATTTTGTAGGGCACGTGACCTAAGGGGTCCTCCTTTCTCACTCTACCTATGGGGCAAGTAGGTCCCAGGGAATAGGGTAAGCTTTGGGGACCAAGTATCCCCCGTCATTATCTTTAGGTGCACATATGACTGACACAGTTTGCTGCACTTATAGCCACTCACTGATTTTGGCATGTATATGTGGCGTTTCGAATGATCTTCACATAATTATGTGACTTTATTGCTATTTCTGTCAAATGTTTATTGTCTCCTTATTTTATACAGGCTGGAATAACACAGCCGCAAATTTGTGGTGGGTGACCTTGATCACCCCACATAGTGGATACCTCACCTACACTGAATGGTAAGGTAGGAGCCCGTTGGTGTATGATAGGTCCTGATGAATGCCGCGGACCCTTTTGGGCCACTAGGCAGAAACATGTTGACCATTAGTTATACGGTGGGGGGACCACGATATCCCCAATACACCGATCATTTCTTTTAAACCCCATACAGATGTCAGTTACATTAAAAAGAGGTTTGACATCCGTAATGGCTTTTTAACTTCACTTTCTTGTTAAGGGCCCCCACTTAGTTTTAGAAGTGCATCCCTGTCTTCAGGTGCATGCCCGCCCTCTATCAAACCAAGTTTTTAGAGGGCGAGGACTGGTCAATGATGAAGCATGACACCAGGTGGTGTGTGAGACCAGTCTTTCACCTTTTGTGAGATGCCTACACTCATATAGCAGGCATTATAGCAATTAGGTCAATAATTAGGAGAGGCTTTGTGTGTTAATCAAACCTGGAAGCCAGCCAGGAAGAGATGAAACGCTGGCACGATCAGAATGCCACTCTGATCGAGTTTCAGCCTGGACAAAAGGTTTGGGTCATGGCCCCGGTGGAGCCCTGTGCGCTCCAGGATAGGTGGACCGGCCCCTTTGAGGTGGTGGAGCGCAAGAGTCCTGTTACCTATGTGGTGGACTTGCAGTCTCCCAGGAACCCCTTGCGGGTCCTGCATGTTAACCGCCTGAAGCCCCACTTTGAGAGGTCTGAAGTGGGCATGCTTCTGGCCACAGATGCTGGGATGGAGGAGGAGAGCGAGCCCCTTCCTGACCTCCTGTGTGCAGGGGAGCGAGACGGGTCAGTGGAGGGTGTGGTCCTCTCCACCACACTGACCCCAGAGCAGCAGGGGGATTGTCGCCAACTGTTGGTGCAATTCAGTGATCTGTTCTCCCTGGTACCTAGTGTCACTGATTGGTGTGTCCATGATGTGGACACTGGGGACAGTCCTCCTATTAAGCACAAGGCTTAACGAGTGACTGACCGAGTAAGGGTCTACATTAAGGATGAGGTTACCAAAATGTTTGCCCTTGGGGTGATTGAGTCCTCTAGCAGCCCTTGGTCCAGCCCAGTGGTCCTGGTACCAAAAGCTGCAGTGCCTGGTACCACCCCAGAACTTCGGTTCTGCGTGGACTATCGGGGCCCCAATTCAGTCACGAAGACTGACGCACACCCCATCCCCAGAGCTGATGAGCTCATAGATCGGTTAGGGGCTGCAAAATACCTCAGCACATTTGATTTGACGTCTGGGTATTGGCAGATCGCCTTGACCGAGGGAGCGAAGGAGAGGTCAGCCTTCTCCACACCCGATGGGCACTACCAGTTCCGGGTGATGCCCTTTGGAATGAAGAATGCCCCTGCCACCTTTCAGAGGCTGGTCAACAGGGTGTTGGTTGGGCTGGAAGACTTCAGTGCCACCTACCTGGATGACATTGCAGTGTTTAGCTCCTCTTTGGAGGACCACCTCCGCCACCTCTGGGAGGTATTGATGGCAATGCGGAAGGCAGGCCTCACAATCAAAGCCAGTAAGTGCCAGATTGGGCAGGGTTCTGTAGTGTATTTGGGGCACCAGGTGGGGAGCGGCCAGGTGGCGCCCCTTCAGCCCAAAATTGAAACTATCCTGGCGTGGGAACCCCCCAAGACTCAGACGCAGGTGAGAGCCTTCTTAGGACTCACGGGGTACTACAGGAGGTTTGTCAAGGGATATGGCAACATTGTTGCACCCTTGACTGAGCTGACTTCTAAGAAGCAGCCAAAGAAGGTAAACTGGACTGACACCTGTCAGAGCGCTTTTGACGCCCTGAAGACTGCCATGTGCACTGCACCCGTGCTTCAGGCGCCCGACTTTTCAAAGGAATTCGTTGTCCAGACAGACGCCTCAGAGCATGGTATAGGGGCTGTTCTGTCACAAATCAATGAGGAGGGACTAGACCAACCGGTAGCCTTCCTAAGCAGGAGGTTACTTCCCCGGGAACAGAGGTGGAGTGCAATTGAGCGTGAGGCATTTGCTGTGGTCTGGGCGCTGAAGAAGCTGAGACCACATTTGTTTGGGACTCACTTCCGGGTTCAGACAGACCACAGGCCCCTTAGATGGTTGATGCAGATGAGGGGTGAGAATCCCAAGTTGTTGAGGTGGTCCATTTCCCTACAGGGTATGGATTTCACGGTGGAACACCGCCCTGGTACAGAACACGCCAATCCTGACGGTCTGTCCAGGGTTTTCCGCCTTAGTGATGAGAACTCCCAAGGGAATGGTTAGTTCTCCCCAAATTTCAGCTGGAGGGGACGTGTGTTAGACCTGGCATCATTGGCGCGGGTCTCCCTTCCTCTTTTTGCTTCTGACCTTTTATGTTGGCTGGATTTAGATGCTTTGGGCGCTGTGCCACTGCCAATCAGTGACACCGCGCGAATGCTCCCTGTGTAAAGATAACTGTATGAATTGGGATAACCATAATTGGCTCGGTTGGTTTACCTGTGAGCCCCTAGTATCAGTGCACTGTGTGTGCCCAGGGTTGGTAGACCAAATACTGCTGGTGGGCCTGCAGCGCTGATTTGCGCTACCCACCGAAGCAGCTTTTAAAGTATGTCTGTGTAGCATGTTCTAATAGCGAATTACCCTCCATTTCCCTGTTTACTATTGTGAGGCTATCCGTTCTCATAGGCCAGAATGGGCAAGCTGAGCATTACATGCCCTAGTCCTACCTGCCCCCAGGAACCTGATAGGAACGTCAAATTTGATATGTTTAAGTTCAGAACAGTGAGATACATCTTTTAGTAAGGATTATTAGCGTAGCCCGTGTTCGAAAATGCCTCTACTAGAAACGAGGTATTTTCTGGCCTAAGCTTTCCGGTAGGCTTTGCTAGCGTGTGTATTGGCTGTCTGGTTTTGGAGCAGCAGGGCCAGCTGGGTCAGACCTGGCTGGAGAGAGAGATCGGCATTTAGAGTAGGGTGAGGGGTGAATCTTTGATCTGAGCAGGGCTGTGCCTGGCAAGGTGAATGATGGCTCCACCTCCCACTGGGCGTCTGATAGCAGAACCCCAGATTCTCAAAGGGCAGGATGTCGCCTCGTAAACCAAGTGCTCCCCGACCCCACTGAACTGGTTCTGGCTGGATGCAGTGACTTGTGACTGCAGAGAACAAAGACTTTTAGGTATAAAACGATGCGCTGAAACCTTTTTCAGGTGTGTTCCTTCTGGATGTCAAGACGAAACTCTGTCCGAGCGGACAGAGGAAAGGACTTTGAAACTTTCACCAAGCTTGCTGAAGAAATTACCCGAGGGCCTGAATTGAGAGCGCCTCCTGCTGAAGTCTCAGGGACATTAGACTTCACTCCGTCAGCCGCCTGAATTCCTGTGCTAGGGATTCTACTTGCAGGTGAGGCCTCCGTCGAGTAATCCGGAACCTCTAGTTCTACTGTGAGGAACGCGGACTGGTAACCCTTGTTAACTCTGTGTGTGGGCCGCCGCAGCTAAGAGAGAGCTGCCGCCACTGAGCGCCCGCCTTAATTTGAATCTTCTGAACCTTCGCTGAACCTTTGTGGGGCGCTGCAGCTAAGAGAGAGCTGCCGCCGCTGAGCACCCGCTTTAATTTGAATCTTCAGAACCTTCGCTGAATCTGTGTGGGCCGCCGCAGCTAAGGGAGAGCTGCCGCCGCTGAGCGCCCGCCTTAATTCGAATCTTCAGAACCTTCGCTGAATCGGTGTGGGCCGCCGCAGCTCAGAGAGAGCTGTTGCCGCTGAGTGCCCGCACTTGTGTCAGCTGTGCATCATCGTGATTTGTCCTGTGGGCCGCCGCAGCTAAGAGAGAGCTGTTGCCGCCGAGTGCCCGCACTTGTGTCAGCCGTGCATCATCGTGATTTGTCCTGTGGGCCGCCGCAGCTAGAGAGAGCTGTTGCCGCTGAGTGCCCGCACTTGTGTCAGCTGTGCATCATCGTGATTTGTCCTGTGGGCCGCCGCAGCTAGAGAGAGCTGTTGCCGCCGAGTGCCCGCACTTGTGTCAGCTGTGCATCATCGTGATTTGTCCAGTGGGCCGCCGCAGCTGGGAGAGAGCTGTTGCCGCTGAGTGCCCGCACTTGTGTCAGCTGTGCATCGTCGTGATTTGTCCTGTGAGCCGCCGCAGCTAAGAGAGAGCTGCTGCCGCGGAGTACTCGCACCTTTGCTAACTTTGCATCATCGTGATTTGCCCTGCGAGCCGCCACAGCTAAGAGAGAGCTGCTGCCGCTGAGGGTTCGCACCTTGGCTAACTTTGCATCATCGTGATTTGTCCTGTGAGCCGCCGCAGCTAAGAGAGAGCTGCGGCCGCTTAGTGTTCGCACCTTGGCTAACTGTGCATCATTGTGATTTGTCCTGTGGGCCGCCGCAGCTAAGAGAGAGCTGCTGCCGCCGAGTGCTCGCACCTTTGCCAACTTTGCACCATTGTGATTTGTCCTGTGGGCCGCCGCAGTTAAGAGAAAGCTGCTGCCACTGAGTGCCCGCATCTTTGCCAACGTTGCATCATCGTGAGTCACCCTGGGGGCCGCCGCAGCTAAGAGAGAGCTGCTGCCGCTGTGAGCCCACCACGGAGCTGCACGACGAAAGTCATCGCCACCACCAGCCCGGGGCGCCGCAGCTGCGTGCTGCTGCCGCTGGGAGCCCGCCTGTCCCTGAGTGCCTGAATCATTGTGAGTGCACGTTGCGGACCACTGCAGTCGAGAACTGTGGTCGCTGGGAGTCCGCCTGTCGCCGTCTCCGCTTCTTCGAGAAGCTACGTACTGTGTCCCCGTCCAACGGCAGGTATCTGGTGCGCAACAGGTCGCGTAGACCCAGGCCTTGAACTCAGTCAGTGCCACGTTCTGGTGAATACTTTATTGCCTTTTTAAAGTCCCTACTGATTTACGTGCATTGTGACTGGTTAAAACGCTTTCGAGAGTCTCGTACTAAACCTTAGATAAAGATACTATTTTTCTATAGGCCCTCGTCAGCAGCAGGCTGGACTACGGAAACGCCCTCTATGCAGGAACCTCGACCAAACTCCTGAAACGACTACAACGCATACAGAATGCCTCTGTACGCCTGATCCTCGACATCCCTCGCCACAGCCACATCACACCCCACATGAGAGACCTGCACTGGCTTCCCGTCAACAAGAGAATCACCTTCAAGCTCCTCACCCACGCACACAAGGCACTCCACAACACCGGACCAGCATACCTCAACAGACGACTCACCTTCTACACGCCGAGCCGCCAGCTCCGCTCCGCCGACCTCGCCCTCGACACTGTCCCCCACATCCGTAGAGCAACCACCGGCGGCAGATCATTCTCCCACCTCGCCGCCAAGACCTGGAACTCCCTCCCCATCCTCCTACGGCAGACCCAGGACCTACTAACCTTCAGGAGGCTACTCAAGACCTGGCTATTCAAGCAGTAGCAGCGCCCCGCCCCCCCCCCAGCGCCTTGAGACCCTCACGGGAGAGTAGTGTGCTTTACAAATGTTCTGATTGATTGATTGATTGATACCTCCTTGAGTTGTGTCCTTTCGTGGTGTCGTTACTGCCTTATTGTGCATGGTCATAAATGCTTCACACACTGCCTCTGAGATAGGCCTAACTGCTCGTGCTATGTTACCACAGGGTTGAGCAGGGGTTATCAAAGGGGGTAGCCCACTTGCTCTGACTTAGGAAGAAGGGTCCCTATTTGGGCATTGGCGCCAGCCATGGCCAACTAGAGACCCCCATTTCTAACAAGAAGCATTTTGAGACTCCAAAAATGGGATTGTGAATGGATACAGATTCAGTATCTGGAATGGTCGTGTTTTAGGCACCCTTAATCAATATTTTGCAACGAAATCTGGTCACAAAATGTTGATATTTTGCTGAAAGAGGTGGTAATGCATTCGCAAAGGAGAGGTGTTCCCCTGAGACTCTATCCCTTTTGTGAGAATAAAAAATAAATAAATGTTGAAGAGCAGGTAGCAGTTAATGAGACTACTGCCATTTGTTTAACAAACAAAAGGAAAGATGTAACCTTTCTTTTAAATGCAGTTCCATTTCCTTTAAGGAACATAGGCTGCGTTAAAAAAAGTCATCACAGATTCGGTGGTCGGTTGGTCATAGGAGGCCACCATCCCTGTGATGGCCTCCAATCATCGTCAGTCCCCATTTGTAACCTAGATCATCAAAATGAAAGAGGTAAGTCAGATTGCGACCCCCATACCATTCAGTCTTTTAGTACATGGGTCAGTTCTTAAAAATCTTTACTGGTCACAAAGATACTGGTCCCAATTTTCGACCCTTATATTGCAATCAGATATTCGTACATCTCACCCTAAATGTATTTGAAAGAAAGAGTTTAAAGTGAAGCAATGAGCAGCAAAAGTAACAGAAGCGATATGTAAAGTAATTATAGAGCAAGTCTGTAAAATAGATCAGGAACATTTTGCAATATATTCCAAGGAAAATGGCTTTATGCCTCTACCAGAGAGGTGTACTTTTGTGAAAAGAGGTATTCAGAAGCAAGGAGACCACATAATGTCACTGATGCAGTTATCAGATATTTGATAGTGAACTAGTATGTAGTGTTTGTTAAAATGTTGAAGAAATTCTGCCAAATATCTGCCAGATATATGGTCCGAGACCTGTATAACAATGGAAGTTTTACTCATAGTGGGATGTAAGAGAAAAAGCATCAGAAACTAAGACTTTTTTCAAATAGAATATATAATTGGCAGTACCAAACAGAAGATAAAAATACTGTTATAGTTTAAACCATGTGGTGAAGAAACTGAGTAAATTTCAGTGACGCGCGCTTGTATGTTTGTCAGAAAAGTATGTAACAGTACCTGCCATCCTATTATAAGAATGTTGCCTGTCCATCAAAGTTGCAAGTGTTAGTTTGTGCAAAAAATATACATTTCAAAAGCACCAGTACTTCATCTCCAAAAACTAAGTGAAGCACTTCTAACTGGTAGTGCTTTTCAGGAAGACTACTTTTCCTTGACGTTTGTGTTAAACGCTTTGGGGACCTCAGAATGGTGAACAAAACACAGGAGCCTGTGCTGAACGTTCAGAGAAACCTTTCTGGAAAACATATTCTAGTTCTTGGTGAAATGTGCAAAGACACGCATGTGTTTGCTGCTGTCATGTAAAGTACAAGCATCAAACAAGAAGAATAGGTGTTAACTTTATAATTAAAAAGAACGAAGACCCGGGACCTAGATTGGCCTTCTAGCACATTGCAGAGAAGATGTTTTACTTGAGGGAATTGCATGTGTTCTGTGAGTACTGTAAAACTAGATTACAGTATGGTGGATAATAGGGATGCTCACAAAAGTATGGAGATCGAATCATTGCCAACTGAACAAATGAACTAAATATGCATGAAAGCACCATCATCAAGACAGTGCACACTTTCCAGTCAGGATCAGTTCATAAGCAAATAGACGTGTATAGACTCCCTCAAATGAATTAAGAAAGATGCAAGGTTGTATACTCACCTTTAGATTTGAAGGAGAAAATTTAAATACTAGGGATTGGACACAAAGTTGCTGAACTAATTGTGGTTCTGATTATTTGTGTGCCCACTAAAGATAGAACGATATGGCAAGAACTAGTTGAGTTAAACAAAGATTAGGAGGGTTAAAGCATTTGAAGTGGAACAAACAGTACTATGCAGACGCTGACATTGATAGTATGCTGTTCACTGTAGGAACAGAATGTGCGGGAAGAAGAGGTCACCATTCATCTCATGCAATTCAGGGAAGCAATGGGTGATGCTATAGAAAAGCTCTTCAGGTGTACCAGATCTGACAGGCTGAAGATGAAGTTGTAATTGTGTGGGAAAATGTTTAGAGGCACAGTGTCTTCCCTTAGGTACAGAACAACAAGATTCTTAAGAATTCATCATGGGAATCTTTACTAAGCAACAAAAAGAGGAACTTACAGTGCACATCCTTTTTAAACTAGTATCTGTGGTAGGATACGTGGATCTTTTGTGCGGCAGT
This sequence comes from Calotriton arnoldi, assembly GCA_963921515.1. Taxonomy (NCBI): domain Eukaryota; kingdom Metazoa; phylum Chordata; class Amphibia; order Caudata; family Salamandridae; genus Calotriton; species Calotriton arnoldi. The sequence goes on from CAWUFW010006867.1 coordinate 125,079, forward strand.
TACAGATGGGGGGCTTGAACGTTTGTCTACATATGTGTGTCAAAGGAATGCCAAATGCAGTTGAATTTCTAACAAAAGAGGCAAAACAAAACGTTCTGTGTGATGTCTGCTTAGCTGAAGCATGGACACATTTGAGAATTAGACAAATAGGGATCTATTTCATACTAGTTGTGTTGAGATATGAGGATGGTTTGCATATTGGGGAAAAATACATTTTATTAAGCACAGACAGAAACTTTTTGATGAAAAAGTATACTACACAGTTCCATCATTTTCCACAAAGATGGTGTTAGACCTGACATCCTTGGTGTGGTAGGCCCCCAAACGTTTTGCCTTCACCCCTCCTGTTTTGCTGAATTTGTTGTTGGTGGCATTAGGACTCCGTGCACTTTACAACTGCTAACCAATACAAAAGTGCTTGTGCTCTCTCCTTCAAACATGTGAAAATTGTCCTATACCTGATTAGCACATTTCATTTACATGCAGTAAATGGAATTACCTGTACCCAGGGTATGTGAATTAAATGTCACTAGTAGGCCTGCAGAACCCATAGTACCACCAACTGAAGTAGCCATTTAAAACATGTGTCATACCTGCCACTACAGCCTGTAGTGCAGTTTTAAACTGCCATTTAGACCTGGCAAAATACACCTTTTGCCAGGCCTACACCTTCCTTTTTAATACATCGAAGTCACCCATAAGGTAGTCCCAAAGGCTCTTAGGGCAGGGTTCATTGCATTTGAAAAGTAGGACATGTGGATTTAAGATTCACATGTACTAGCAGTTAAAAACTCCTGAAGTCATTTTTCACTATTGTAAGACCTATCTCTACCATTGACTAACACTGAGTTACCTTATTACATTCATTAAGTGATAACTTTTGGTTAGGAACAGAGACCTATGGTGTCTACATTCAAATGAATTGCAATTTTAAATCCTTTCTAATGGTAAAATCAGATTTTAAGTCACAACTCTGAAAATGCCACTTTCAGATAGTTGGCATTTTTTTGTTCTACCCATCAGTGCCTTCTAACAGTGTCCTGGGTCACATGCCTGTGAATGGCTGTACTGTTGGGGTATGTGTATTGTTTTGAGACAGTGACACAAAAGAGGACGAGTTGTAGATAGGATGGGCCATCTTGGCAGGATGCCTGGGGCGGAGCTGTGTTTTGCCCAAATTTACTTCAAAGAGCTTGCCTTCAGTGCACACAAATGAACATGACACTAGTCTTTTGTCACCCAAGACTTCTTGGAGCCCTGAATGGGTAAGTGAATAACTTTACAGAACCCAATATGAGGGTAGTATAAGGAGCCCCCCTACTTTAAAGGCTGGTACCAAGTATATATATTGGTCCTCCAGAGTCACTCTTCAGTACACTCCTGGTCCTGTAGGCATCACAGGAGAAGAGCTGCCTTGCTCCCCAGAGGACTGCCCTGCTTCTTGAGACCTGCCTTGCTCCCCAAAAGACTGCCCTGGAGCTACCTTGGGACTGCCCTGCTGCTTGAGAACTGCCTTGATGACAAGAGAGCAGACCTGCTGCTTGAGGACTGCCCTGTTATCTGAGAAGGAAGACTGGACCTGCTCCCTTCATCATAGGCTAACCTAAGTGACTCCAAGGGTAAGTTGGGTGGCCTCCTGCCCCAGCTACAGGGACACAATAAACTCCAGAGGCCTCCCTGCAACTGCCCAGCTGACCTCCTGCAATAAGCCTGCCTTGACCAGCAACAGGACCTTGCTGAGTCCGGCTGACCTCTGCTGGAGTAAGTTCTCAATACCCAAGAGGAGCCTTCCTTCTGTGAAAGAAGGTTAAATCCTGAGGTTTTGGGCTCTTTGTGACAGCGAATGGGCCTGTTTGCTCTGAGACTTTGCCCTCCATAATGACCACCAATCTGAAGCTCTGGTGAAGCCGGCTCTTCACCCTACAACGAATGCCAGGGACGACCTGCAACATGAGATCTGCACTCCGCGCTACAGCAAAGACAGCCCGCGATGACAACCAACATCTGAAGTGCTCAACTAGATCTTTATGCTACAGTGGCGACCATCTGCAACACCAGGCCTGCTTTTCTGCTACATTGATGACCATCGCAATGCTCTCCATGCTCATCACGGCTTCCTCCACAAAGAACATGCTGGATTTTGAAAAGGCAACTTTTTAAGCATGACTAACCTGATCCCCGTATTCAGGCAATGCTACTTCATGGTTGGCCTGAACTGGTGACCTTATCCCTGTCTAGCACGACCAGATGACCATGAGTGGTGCTTTGTGCTTTTGGGCACCATATCTAACTAAAACATCAAAAATGAATATCTCCAATCCTACTGATTGGATTTTTGTCATTCTGGTAAAACTGTATTTATTAAAATTTAATGTAATTTTCTAAATTGGTTTGGGATTTTTCTTGTGTTGAATTTTTACTTCATTATGGCATGTGTACTTCATAAATACCTTACAGTTTGCCTCTAAGTTAAACTTGACTGCCTCTGTGCCAAGCTGTCAGAGGGTTAAGCACAGGTTAATTTAGTGACTTTTGTGGTTCACTCTGGCAAGGATTGTGGTTGTTGCCTGAGTGGGGCTTCCACCCCCATCAACCAATAACCAATAACCCCATTTCTTAAAGGGGTCCATAAAAATTCAGGACAATATACAGTGTTCTACAAGAATACTGTGGCCTAAATAGAGTGCAATGATTAAACTATTCCAATGAACGAGTAAGAAAGAAGTTAAAATTAATACTTACAATACCTGGAACAGAACATTTCAAATTGTGACAACTTAGGAAAGCACAGGAATATATCATTAAAAATGTTAAAGGGCTGCAAAGAAATGGCAACACAATTAAGCTCAACATAGAGATTAAAATGCATAAGAGAAACTATACAAGAAAATAAAAAATGCAAGGATAAACAAGTATAGACAGGAAAAGTATAGAGTAACTGTGTAGAGCTAAAAAGATAGACATGTTTGAAGTTACAGGGTGTGGTTCAAAAATTGGTTGTGCTGTCAAGTTGTCAATGGTCATAAAATTGACCTAAAAGAGAATGAGATCTCAAGGAGATTTGTTTTAAATTCAAAGGGTTATATTTCCCTCCTTGAAAAGTGTTCTGAAATTATAAGAACAACTTGTAAAGCCAAATAACAGTTGAAAGTTTGCAAAAGTTGCACCTGAAAACACAAAAATACAAAAAGATACATTTAAAAAATGTTTTATAAGCATTGTTCAATGAGAAGAAAACAAAAAAGAGAAACATGGAATTTGAAAGAGAGCAGAGGTCAAAGGTATGAGAAAAAAATCTTGAATTAGCTAATAGTACAAGTAAGGAAAGAAAAATATTAGTACTTAATTACTTAAGTAGCCTAAAGAACGAAACGAAAATAGTTTTAAAAACTTTAGCATCCAGGTTTTCATTACCATAAAGGTGTAGATTAGGGAAGCATTTAAAAAACAATCAAATTTAATGAAAACTCCACATTTGAAAACAGTTATGGTTCAGGCTCAAATCACTAACAGGCACATGCATCAACCATTTTTGCGAGCGCAAACGGTGCGATTCGCAAAAATCGGCCGTTTGCGCCCACAAAAAGGGCATTTGCGATGCATCAAGGTTCAAGGCACTCGCAATTTGAGAATTCGCAATTAATTGCGATTTCTCAAATTACAGTGCATTTAAGGAATCGCAATTTGCGATTCCTTAAATGCAATGCAAGAACCACTTTAGAATAGCGATTTCGCTACTAGGGGCGCAAATTACCATCAAGTTGGACTTGATGGTAATTTGTAAAAACTTTGAAAAATGCACTAAAGTGCATTTTTCAAAGTTGTAGATTACACACACACATGCCCTTGGGGCATGTGTGTGCGCAACATGTGTGCACAGAGCAATTTCAGGGTGCAACAGGGTGTCCTTTTGACACCCTTGCACCTTGAAATGCATGCGCAATTTGCGAGTACCTATTGGCACTCGCAAATTGCGCATGTACTCTCCCATTCATTCCTATGGGCCTGTAGGCCCATAGGAATGAATGGAAGGCATTCCTTAATTGCGACTCTCAATTTGCGAGTCGCAATTAAGGAATGTCTGGGAATCGCTAATTTCATAGAGATTCCTTCATACATAGGCTTTTGCAATTCCTTAATTGCAATTCCTTAATAATCGCAATTAAGGAATCGCAAAGCCTACATTGATGCATGTGCCCGTAAAACCCCTGAATTGCACCAGTTATGCTTTACAGCACATACAACATCACACATGACATTAATAATGACATCACAAGTGACATCATCGATTAGATCACTTATAACATTATATATGCAATGCTCAATTTGAGCCTGTGGTTTCTGGTGCTCGGCACCGGTACTTAGTCATCAACACTGGCGTTATGTCAGTCTGCCACATGTTAGAGCTGTTTGTCTAATTTAGAGATGAGCACAACAACTGCTGTTTGTTGCTTCAATATATATTACAATTGCCTATTACTGCAGCTGAAGCCATTCCTATAGGTATGGGGGCCTGGAATAGTCAGAACTGTCACACTTGTAGGAGTGTGAGGGTTAGTAGTTGTTTTGTTACTATTATTGGCCGTGCCCGTAGGGGCAATTGGTGGTGCAAGCAGCAGTGGCTTGACGAGGATCCTGCCACTTTTTTTTTTTAATTAAGCAGTGACGTCACGTGTGACATTGATGTTCAGAACGGAGACAGCACACCCAGCATCACAGGAAATACTATTCATTTAGAAAGGTCACAGAAAGTAGCACTTCTAGCATCCAAAATCCAGAACAGACACAGCATGAACTAAATCAATCAATAGTTTAAGTTAAGTCACGTTTCTCTCAGCCATCAGAACAGCATGTCTGTCTCTTTACTGAGCTACAGTGTTCTTGCCTGTTTTTCAAAGTCTCCTTTCCCCTCTTTCATTTTCTAAAATGTCTACCTTATTTGGAATTATTTTTCATTTTGATCCTAGGTCCCTATATGGGTTACACACCTTAATGTTGTTTTTGGGCTTTCTGTATTTTGCTTTATGGGGCAGCATTGAGGTTTAGAAATTCAATTGATTGTTGAACCGGCAGCCTGTGCAGTTTGCATAAAATTGTAGTTACATGGTCAATTACAGGTGCAGTCGTAGCTGCACTGGCCTTTAAAATCCTGAAGTACTTGAAGTTTCATGACATTTGTTTTCATTACACCTATATAAAGGGCATCGCAACCATTCACTATATCTCAGACTACTGCCACGGTACTAGAGGTCACATGGGAGTCATTTTGAACTTGGCACTGACTGGATCTCTAAATATATAAAGCAACCCTCCACCACAGTAACAAGGCTGAAGACTATGCTGAGCTAGCAGACAAGTGGGCCACCCACCATACTCTAAATTAGCCCCTATGTTTCTCTCGCAAAATAATGTTGAATTTCTATCATCATGGTCAGGTGGAAATTGGTTGGGACTGTCAGAGCACTGAGCCAAATATCCAAATGACCATTTTGAACATCATCCAAGAGTTCAATTTACAGTATAGTCTATTTGGCTACACAGTGAGGACCCTAAGTCAATAAATGGGATTAAATGTAGATTTATTACAAATTCAAAGCAAAGTAAATGTACACAAGTCTCAAGAATATGTTGTGATGCTTTAATATGAATTTAGCTTAAAAAACAAGGACAAGAGGAGTTTGCCAAAACAGGAACAGTTGGTTTAATTAAACACTGCGGCCGAGAGTACAGCATACAGAAACGGGTCTGAAGACTAACTCCAAGTACAATCGTTTGGAGTGCCTTTATATACATTTCTTGGAGCATTATAAAACATTTCATAGATCCAGTTTAGGGTGAGGAATGTGGGCCTAGTCATGGAAGCATAAATTATTTCCACCTGATAGGAAATGCAGGTGAATCTCGACTTTGCGTAGACACAATACGGGCCAGTAGGTATTGTGTTCAGATGTCTGGCAATGGAATCGTGTGATCACTGCGTGTGCTATGTCCTGATTGGCTGAGTGTTTCTAACTTCATGTGACATCTAACTTTATGGCGTTTTGAGAACACGCATCCCTCCGGCCATGTGTGCTTTATTCGGGTCAATCTCCCCAGGCCATTGTGGTGTCGCTGCCCATCTGTGGGACTAATCTGGGTTTTTCCTGTTTGCGCTTTTGTTCTGCTGGTTACGTGCCACCTCACCTGTGATCTGTCAATCAGTTGCTTCAGGCCTAGGTCACAGGGCTTGCCTGGCCACGTGTTTCTAACTCAGGGTTGATGGAGATGCCATATCGGGTGATTTCAATAACAGTGATTCGATTTCGTTTTCATTCACACTTGTATCATTGGGTATATCGACATCAATATTAGCAGTTGTACAAAAACAGAATCACAACTGGCAGTCCAAATCGTCAGACAAAATGTAGTCCCAACAGCATGAAGCATACAAGGAATTCAGTAATAGCAATGTAGAAAATAAGGAACAGAGGGCCAGATGTACGAAGATATTCAGCATTTCTTAACGGACCAAATTGCTATTTCAGGCCGTTAAGAAATGCTAAATGGGCTTTTGATAAGTACAAAGCTCTTTAAGTGGTCGCAAATTGTGATTTCTACCCAATAGAAATTTCAATTTGCGATCTCCTAAATAGGAAATCGCCAATTGGGATTACCTATTTGCGATTCCTATTCACAGGTACAATGCATTTCCTAAAAGCAAATTAGGCATTTAGAAAATGAAATTACCATCAACTCCAAGTCGATGGTACCCATGTGCAATTTAAACAAAGCACCCAAAGATACTTTTTTTGAAGTGCGATAGAGCACACACATGCCCCATGGGCATATGTGTGCTCTACATGTGCACCACTATTTTTGGGGTATATCATGGGGGGGCCTTATGCTCACAGCTATCCTAGGTTTAGCATTTACAAAATAGGAAATGGCTGTTTTGGAAATGCTAAACTGGCCCATTGCAACAAATGGCATGAGATTTTCTATTTGCGATTTCCTAATAGCGATTCCTACTCTGTTGGAATCACTTTTAGGAAATCTGATATTTCATACTTATCATTTTGCATTTTAAAATAGCGATTTTTAAAGGGTTGCTATTTATAAAAAATTAAATTGCATTTTCGTACATCTGGCATAAAATCTGGTGATCAGTATATGATTTCTGGTTCTCTTGTCTATGCATGAGTAAATCTAAATTATCTAACTAAGCCTGAACTAAGTAGCATAAATTGGGGAAACCCTAATTAGATCAAGTAAAACAGGAAGGTGTCAACGTTGTAGAGACTTCCGTAGTTCTCCATAATCAAGAGTTATGCCTTATATAAAGTCACACAACAGAAATATAGTAAAGAGGTCTGTACCCCGCTGAATCTAAAAGGAATCTGCCTAAAGCTAAAGTGTGACCATCAATTAAAACTCTACAGAACATTCAAGAATCCCACTTCATGTGTCCCAGTACTTTTTCACTTTCTCACAGTAGAACTTAGCAACCTTATTCGATACTCCCATCTCATGGTCTGAACATCAGGACATCCTTGAATTCCTCCTAAATCTAGAAATAACATGAATAGGTGCCCTCCCTTTGTTCGTTAGTGCCTCTCATACTTGCCAAAAGTTCTTGTCCCGAGCCTCATTATCTCTCATACACAATGTGCCTTTCACTAACTATGAGATCATATGAACGCACCTACAAAGAACTAGAAAACATTGCAACCCGAGCAAACTTTCACGTTGAAGGTTAAACAGAGTCCAAATGTTTAAGGCATTCGGTCAAGCTAATGCAGCAAAACAATTTAAAACACATTTAAAAGCATGGTTATGGACCTATATGTATATATATAGTTATAAAATAAATGCATGGTACAATTCAAATGAATACATGAGTATATCTAGAGTTAACAAAATTACTCAAACTACACAAATGCAGATATATATGAAAACTGCAATTTGGTATCACTATAAGCAAAATATGTGTATGCACACTCATGTAAAGGTCTGAATTATACAGCAAATGCACCTTCAGTATTCCAGTCAAGTGCACCACTTTACGTTAGAGATATAAAAGCACACAAATATGTGGTACTACATGCACATATATATGGCACAGTCAAGACGTAGAAGGGTGGAGTCAAAATTACGCTGCTCCAGGGCTATTATGCAGTAAACTTGTCTATCCCTGTTCGTTTTAAAGACATAGATTATCCTTATGATTTTTACTCTGTTAGCCATTAATAATTTACACACTGGTAACTTGAAATCTCTGTGTTATTCACTAGGAAGTCTGTTATTTACTGGTTAAGGCTGAGGTAATCTGAATCCATTCCCCTCTAAATTCTTCAAAAGAAAAACACCAGAATCACCTCACGTACAGAATAGACAGATTGTAGGGCCATAGTTATTGTTTGGCAAACAGGGTACTTGGCCACAAACGTGGCAGAGTAACCTGTTGGCTATCTGCCGGTCTGCCTGCTCTCTTTAGTGTCAGATGGACAATCATGTTTCAGCTAGTGTGTGCCTCTGATGGCTCCTTCAGTGAAAACTTTACACAGACAGCCCAACGGACTTGGGGCGATCGGCGTAGGTAGGTCACTGACCCTATTTGGGGTGGACAGTCAGGGTTCTGATGTACTTCAGGGATTGACAAAAGAGTCTTGCATTCCTGAATAGGGAGTCATGTCATTAGTATTTTGGTTGCTGATTGAATGCATTGGACGGTTCAGCAAATTTTGGCTGCCTTCAGAGTATATGCTGTGGTGGTGTCTTCTCTGAAGGCATCTGGCTCTCCCTTGTTCACACGGGACTCTCTAAATATGTCTGTTTTTCCATACCTGGTTTGATGTCAATTGCAGTGCATTCGGGCATCTAAATCAATTTGGAATTGAGATCTTGCCTTTCTGTCTTCGTGATTGACGTTTTGTGGTGGTTAAAGGTAGTGCCAGCTACAGCAATAGCAATAGCAAGACATTGCAATTGCTAAAGCCTTTCATCCAAGAAACACCCATAAATATTGTGCCCGCACCTCTTCCTTGACCTTGCCTCAAGGTTGTCAGTGGCTTGTGACAGTAAAGAAAGGGATAAAGAGAAAGCTGAATGTTCTGCCTTCTGTGGCAGAATACATATCGCATATCCAAGGAACTGTATTATCAAGTATATGTTGAGCGTTACATCCTTGTGCCAGATGCAGTTATGCATGTGTAATGGGTCCTGCAGCACACTTGTAGGATGGTATTTCTCATTTCTCCTAACTAGTTGGAGAAGTAAAACAAGACTTACCCTACAGGCTAGACATCATTGCAGTGCAAGAGAACTCAAGTTTTGTAAATCAACCTGAAGTCATCTCCAGGTCTCTGCTCTCTTAACTATGTTCTGCAGCCATTCCAGCCAAAATCTGGAGTGTCGTAGGCGGAATTGTGGGATATCTTTCGCAACATTATGACCTTTAAACATCTGCATTCACGCCTTCTTGCCTTCATCGTCCCTCCTCAATCCCATTACGTTCACCACCCCGTCTAACTCTCCGTCCCTTTTTCTCCAGATCTCTGCAATGAGACTGCATCTGCACTAGTGTATTGTAGGAGACAACCTAACAGATAAATAGTACAAATTACAAGAGCCTTGCAGGAAAAAAATATCGGTGCTCCCATCCCAGAAAGAGAAGAGAAATGCTGAGAGGAGAGGACCTTGAAGAAAACTGATGTAAACCAAACCAAAGTTATAAAATACGACTTCTATATTAATGTTTTTCTTGGCTAAGAAATGAGGTACACGGACGAAGTACACCATGTTTGTTTAATTCTGTAACTGCAAGTTAGAGGTTCTGAATAAATACTAATATAAACAAATGTAACTTCATAAAAACATAAAGATGCCACTATGATCTATTCCATTGGCACCAGCATTCTTCACTTGCATTGAGTTTCTGCTGTTTTTACGACTGTCGGATCCTAAATTAAACAGATGGTTGAGCCACAGAATAACATTATTCATTATTTTTAATGAGCTTCGGAAGCTCACAATTTAACAACGCATTGCATATTTTTTTTAGCGTAGTTGTGAATGTTTGCAAATTGGGCAGGCGCATGTATGGCAGTAAACGAAGTGCTACAGACAGTTTATGTATGTATATAAATACATCTCTATGGCTGTAAAGTAATTTACAGGACTGAGAAAAGACTCAAAGCCTTAACTACGATTTTAAACATGAGTTAGATCAGCGGAGCAAGTGATGACAGACATATGATATACGTGTGATGTTTTACTCCTGTGTACTGTCTAGTTTGTCCCTAGGATCTTTTTTTTTTTTTTTTGCTATTAGGAAACTCGACCACTTTTACACCTTTTCCCTGTGCCCCATGTAATTTGCAGGCCAGATTTGCAAAGAGATGTGAAAATGTGCTCTTAAAGGTTTACATCCTTGCATGGGATAAGATTTATGACTTGCTGGTATTCACAAAAACTTTCAATGGTGGAGCATGGGCGTTCCCGTGCATCCACCCATGGATTCTGATGCAATCCCAGATTTACTAAGGATTATAAACCTGTGATTGTGTCAAAATGGTTCACCTTCCCAAAACAGACTTAACAAGGAGAAATATATTTATTTCTCCCCGTTATTTCCTCTTACGACGTGTGCTGCATTCTGCTGATTTGCAGAAGGTTGGATACTGTCTGGAGTGACACAGTGACACATTAAGCAATGGACTGGGATGCAGGCCAGAATAATTACCAGTGCTAAGATTAATTCAAGTGTTCCAAACATTAACCTTTTGTATTTCTTATTGAGGTGCCTTACGTGCAGATGGCATGCCCAGATGTGGGTACTGTGCTCACTTTTTCATGGACTTAAGCTGCACCTCACTAAAACCTTTACTGCCCTAACAAGCATTGGAAATGCAAAAGGTCTCGCATTTACTTGAGTTAGAGCTATTGGTGTTGTAAATTACAATGTCTTTCACCTATGTGTTATGGATGTATGTGGTGTGCAGTGGAATGATGTGGGTTGGATTGGAATTGTTAGTTGTGGTATTGTGTGGTGTGGCGTGGATTTGTGTATTGTACCGTCAGAGACGTACAAGTTAAAAGAGTTAGCACTCAACGCTGTTTGGAAGAATGCACACTAGTTGTACAAGCTTGTTTCTCATTGCATACCACTGCCTATGTTTCTGTAGAGAGAGACAATAAAGGAGAAAAATGGCAGCAGACTACTCCAGGAATCATTTTCAACATACAGGGGTATGAAAAATTAAGTTCCAGTTAATATACTTGAGGCTACCCTAGGCGATACAAGAAGCAAAGTCTACAGTTACAGAGCACGCCACAAAACTGAATTGGCTCTATGCTCTCAACTAGCAGATGTAATCACCAAAGTCAATGGTTTTGTTTTATTGACGTTGAAATAATGAAATGATGAATCGGCCTTAGCGTGAGTTTAAACTGTGGGCTGCATGTCTTTGAACGGTACATCAACCCCCTGATATATCTCACTAGGGAGGAAAAAACACACTCTTTGCCGCTAAGACAGTTTAACGCTGATTCTGTAAATGAATAAATGTTAGCAACCGGTAAATGCTGGACAGACCCACTGGACTTGAAATGTTAACGTTGCAAATACCAGTTATAATAATCCTTGCACCAGATAGAAACTCATGTAGAAACACTAATTTTGTTTTCCCAGACTTCTTATTACAATCGCATTGTTCATAAGAAAGCCGCTGAATGTCTCACCTGAGTACAGCAAATAAATGCGATGGAAAGAGTGATTAAAAACACTGAAGACACTATGACATTCACTGACCGCTGCGGACTACACCGCTGTAGGAGAAAGTGACATGGAAACTAATTGCAACAAAATACAGTTTAATATCTATCAGCAATAACCTGCTCTCTGCCCACAACCTCAGTCTCAACACATCAATTGAAATGTTTATTTTCCACCAAAGCTCGTGGCACAATTCACAAATAGAGTGGTAATCTGTACATGTAGTAGTACTGTTCCACACGGGTGTAAATCTACAATTGTCCCCTCTTCGGGAAACTCAGCAATAATAGGCATGGACATCTCACAACTTTCTAGCTGTACTTCTGAGTCGTGTGATTTTATTTAAAGCTGCTACTTCCACATTGTGTAATTGTAAACTTCTGACCATTTCCATGGAGGGGACGGCTTGGATAGGAGTTTGTGAATGGCAAAAAACTCACGAGTTAAGGGGAGACTGTTTCAGCTGTTAACATCATTGTATGCTATGGTATGGGCTGTTTTTGTACACTATGGTATGGTATGATCTGTCAGTGAATAGTATGATTTGGTATGGATGTGGTGTTGGTTGTCATGAAATGGTATTCCTTTTATTCTGTATTATGGAATAGTATGGTTTGTCATTGAATAGTATGTTATGGCATGGTATGGCTTGGGTAACAGAGTGAGTCTGGTGGCTCACTCTCAGAAGAGGAAGCCCATAATTACAGGGTAAGTCAGTAGCATATTTTATGGCGTATCCATTTCTGACTTCTAACGTTTAACAATCACTGGATGGCTGACCGTTTTAGCAGGTCTTGCACTTTCATGCTGGGGGGTCTCCAATCGATGACCCTCTCTTCCTTGGTCTCTGCTTAAAACACCTAGGGCCCGATTCACAAAAGTAATCTGAGACAAAATCCTAACTTTATGACTTTCGGTATTCACAAAAGGCATTTAGGAGTAGTAAAGTTAGGATTTTGTCTTAAGTTTTGGTCTAAAGACAAAATCCTAACTTAACTTAAGTTAAACTTAAGTTAAACTTAAGTTAGGATGTTGTCTTAAGTTTGTCTTACGTTTTGGTCTTAAGACAAAATCCTAACTTAAGTTAAACTTACAGACTTACAGACGTGGCATGTGGGCCCGTGAGTCAAACAAATACTTTCTGAAAAAATGGAGAAAAGTAAATGCAAAAAGCTCAGTTAATGTGCTAAGTGCCATGCTTTCTGCATGCAGGATAGAAGTCCAAGTTATGTTTGTTGTAGGTATGGAAAAGAAAAAAGACGATTCCTGACATAAACGCTGTAGAAAGCAAGATTTTTGTTACAAATGCAATTTTTTTTTTTTAGTATACATCTCGGTGTGCCGCTTCTCAAATTATTTTCTTATCAAAGATATTTTGCCCTCTAAATGCATTGCTATTTGGCTGTGTAATCGAAATGCCCAATCCCTCCCAAGTTTGTTCTAAATTCCTCTTTTCATGCCGAATTATGTTGCTTTTAGTCTTAGGCAGCATGGAAAGCCAGACACCCCTCAGAATAAAAGTGGAATCGCGCCGTTAGCTGACTCCCACAAAGCAAAAGTGTATTAGTATGTGAGCTAATTGAAAAGGACACATTTTGACGGGAGAGTTTTTTTAATCACCACACAACGGAATAACGCCGTACACATATGAGATTAGGGGGTTGCTAAAATTGTCCGACTGCCCCCTTCCATGCCCATTGCACTGCGGCAGTCCTGGCAGTGAGTGGGCGGCAGAAGAGGAGAGAGAGGTGGGGACTGGAGTGGGGCTTCAGCCTCACAGCACAATGCAGTGTATGTTTACAGCATGCTGTGGGGGGATGACCATGTGTCCGTCAGTGATAGCCCTCAGTTCAGTAGTGAATGCAATTCTGTAGGGCACGCTGCTACACGCTACCGCCTCCTCACATTTTACCACTTACACTGTGGCACACATATTAAAGAACACACATTGACAAAGTCAATACCTCTTGGCTATGCCAGATCGGTCGGCTTTGTCAATGTCATTTAGTCATGTTGCAGAGCAGCGCGGCTGCTGTGCAGCATGGTTAAAAGTTAGACATAAAAGAGCTATGATGCCGGTACCACTCGCTAAATGCACCTCCAAGAAGCGTGTACAATTAACATTGAAATAATGCTCGAGTTCATCATTCAGCAAGACATTACACTAAATCTGACAAAAGAATGTCTTGTTCTCTATGTCTTCTCTGTGCCCTGCACATATCGCTTCACCCTGGTGCCACTGTTTGTGGTCCCATGATCCGTGCCCCCCCTCTGTGTAAAGCCCAGTATTTATAAAAGGAAGCCACCCCAAATGCTTTTTGACATCCCTCCATAGAACAAAGAGACCTAGCACCCACTTTACAAACTCAGGGTACAACCACCAGATGAACTATATGCACCTCCCACAGATGAAGCCAGAAAGACACTCCAAGCAATAACCGCTCCTGCAAGCAAGAACTAGAGCAAGAACTTGGAAAGAACCGGAAAGAACTTGCTCAGAAAATAAAAAGCGATGAAGGGCATGTCACCCGCAAGTTTCCTATGAGACGATGGGCACGGATGTTTACCTACATCAAACATGGCCACCAATTTGGACAGTAATAAGCTAATACTGTTGTGTAGTGTTTAAGTTAGCCGGTACCAGTCAGCAGCCAATTAAGAGTCCAAATTCAAAGAAGGGTGGGGACCTGAAAACTAATCAAATGAGAGTTTCAATGGGAGGTGACGATTCAGGTCCTAAAGAATCATACAAATACCATACCTTCCTTTTTAAAATAATATTGACACTCAAACCCCTACAAAATTGTGCCGTAGCGAAGAAATACAATATTCATTCTCAACATATAAAACTCAAAACATTAATGTATTGCATGTTTTTAATGCAGCTGGGATTCAAGAGACCAGAGTTGTATGCAGCTGCCAGGACCTGGGTGCAGGGCAGTGAAGGGCAAACCTCCCGCCTCCTGGGGTGCGGAGCCTGTGTTGTTGATAAAAGCGGTCACACATGTTGTTAGTGAAAGCGGGTGCCCATGTTGTTGATTAAAGGGGCGCCCATGTTGTCAATGAAAGCGGGCGCCCGTGTTGTTGATAAAAGCGTGTTGTTGGGAAAGCGGGTGCAATAATCTAAATAGTGCTCACATACTTATAACGCACACCATGTAACAAGGCATGTAAAAGTTCCAGTCCTTATGGGCGGTAACAAATGGAGACAAGGCGGTACTAACAAGCCTCGAATCAATCGGAAGCCAGCGTTTACGAAAGACAATGACACAAAGCCAATGACAAATATGGGCGGAGAGTGGGTGGGGCTGCAAGTGCATACCCTAATACAGCATGCCTCCCAGAGCGAGCAGTGCATGTGCGCTGCCGCTAGGCTTGACCTAAAAAGGTATGTAGGGCAATGTAGTTTGGGCCTAACTGTTCCGAAAGAGGCAGGATTGAGGCTGATGTGACTAAAGATAGTCCCTGTCTAAAGTTGAATGATGAGTAAAGAAAATGATGGACTATTTTGAGATCCCGAGTAATTCAGCATTCCATCCCTCCATTTTTTTGTTTTTCTTTGCAAGATATCCTTACTTTGAACAGTCTGCCCCGATGTTGGTCCCTTGCTCACTGTGCCATAGGACTTCAGCAACACTTCACTGATGAACTCAACAAATCCCATTACTCTTTTGTTTTTCTTTGAAAATCCAACTATACATGTTTTTTTCCAGGACATTCACTGATATTTATTGTTGCAAACCATTTGTCACTACCTACTCGCAGGAAGAAGATGTAAACAAAAAAGTGAAGCTATTTTGTCATGAAATATCTCTGTAGATAGTTTTGTTTCTCAGAGTCAAACATAGTTCCCAAATGGTGACTAGAAAAATGCTGTCCAGCAAGCTTAGGGCCTAATTAAAAAAAAGAAAACTCAGAATCGAAAACTACAAATGTGCTAGAGTACTTCACTGGCCATACATATGTAAGCTACTTATGAATGTTTAATCCATAATATTCTATGAGCGTAGCTGTGAGTCGATCCGTCCCATTTCGAAATTAAGGCATGGTTAATTGATGTATGCCTGACTGTGCAGATGTCATGATTCAACACATAAAATTTCATGTGAAAATCATGCAACTGCACATAGAGCACTTCATAAATGACATATACAAAATATTGTGCAGTTCAAGCAAAGGCTATCACCACAGAAGACACCGAAAAAGAATATGAGGAGCATACACTCCGGAGCACCCACTGACCCCTGCCCCCTGCATATCTTCCACAGGGCCGCCTCCGCCATCGCACCACAACTACGGCGGACAATTAACTGCACCCTCGAAACAGGGACGTTCCCCGATGACTGGAAACGTACAGTAGTCAAACCCCTCCTCAAGAAGCTCTCCACAGACCAGACGGACCTCAAGAACTACAGGCCCATCTCCCTCCTCCCCTTCTTCGCCAAAGTCACAGAGAAGTTCGCCAACATCCAGCTAACGAACTTCATAGAATCCAAAAACATCCTCAACACATCTCAATCAGGCTTCTGCAGCAACCACAGCACCGAGACCTCCCTCCTAGCCGCCACAGACGACATCCGCACACTCTTCGACCAAAGCCACACCGCAGCCCTCATTCTACTAGACCTCTCAGCAGCTTTTGGCACTGTCTCCCACTGCACACTAGCAGCCAGACTCCACGACGCCGGCATACAGGGAACTGCCCTAGACTGGATCTGCTTCTTCCTCGCCGCCCGAACTCAAAGAATCAGACTTCTGCCCTTCCTCTCCGAACCCACAGAGATCAGATGCAGAGTATCCCAAGGATCCTCCCTCAGCCTCACGCTCTTCAACAACTACATGGCCCCCCCGCACAACCATTGTCAGAAAACACGGACTCGGCATAGTATCCTACGCTGTCGACACCCAGCTCATCCTCTCCCTCACCAAGGAACCCGACACCACCAGGCAAAACTTCCAGGAAGGAATGACGGACGTCGCAACCTGGATGAGAAGCAATTGCCTGAACCTCAACTCAGAGAAAACGGAAGTCCTCATGCTCGGATCCACCCCCTCCGCGTGGGACGACTCCTGGTGGCCCCCCGCCCTCGGCAACCCTCCCACACCCACGGACCACTCCCGCAACCTTGGCATTGACTCCTCCCTCACCATGAACCAATAGCTCAACGCCATATCCTCCGCATACTTCAACACCCTCCGCATACTCCGCAAGACCTTCAAATGGATCCCCCCGAATCCAGAAAGACCGTCACCCATGCACTCATCACCAGCAGGCTGGACTACGGGAAAGCCCTCTATGCTGGAATCGACAAATCTCTACTCCACAAACTCCAGACCATCCAGAACGCCGCTGCCAGACTCGTCCTAGCATCCCACGACAAGACCACATCACCCAGCACCTATGAGACCTCCACTGGCTCCCTGTCAAAAAAAGTGACCTTCAAGCTGCTTACACACCCCTACAAAGCCCTCCACAACACCGGACCCCAATACCTCAACGAAAGAATCTCCTTCTACGCCCCCAAGACAACCTCCAATACGCTGACCTGGCCTTGGCTGAAATCCCCCACATCCACACAGTCAGAACGGGAGGCAGGTCTTTCTCCTACATCCTGGTCAGGACCTGGAACAAACCCGCCCCCTTAGGATCAGATGAACCCCCACACTGCAAGCATTCAGGAAGAGCCTCAAGACCTGGCTTTTCGGATGACCGGAGTCAGGTAGAGCCCCTAGACCTGGCTTTCAGATGCCCGGAGCTGCCGAAATCCCCCCCCCAAGCGCCTTGAGACCCTCACTGGTGAGTAGTGCGCTCTACAAATCCCTGATTGATTGATTGATTGAAGGCTGAGAAGCATTCTAAAAGGGGGTATATGAGAAATTAGCCACAGCTGAACGAAAGTCCCGCACCAGAATGCAATTAAACCTCTTCTCATACATATCAAACCACATAAGTGAGATGGAGCCCAATACACTGAATAGAAAGAAGATCTTTACTGAGAAAAAGCAGACTTTGTGATCAACATAAACTGTGATGCTGCAGTCCTCTTAAGGCTTTATGCTAATTGCAGCCCTCAACAGTGTTGATAGATTCACTCAAGTTTTCACCACCCAATGACGGCACAGTCAGTGCTGGCTATTCATTTTATATTTAATTGACACTCATCAGTA
The DNA here is from genome assembly GCA_963921515.1 of Calotriton arnoldi. NCBI lineage: Eukaryota > Metazoa > Chordata > Amphibia > Caudata > Salamandridae > Calotriton > Calotriton arnoldi. The sequence goes on from CAWUFW010006867.1 coordinate 142,999, forward strand.
AGAAGCAGTCAAGTTAGTTTGGGGCTGCTTGGCAAGCTGCTTTCAGTGTTTTAGGTTCTGTACTACTCCAAAGGCACAGAGGATCCACCAGGTTTGTCATCCTAATATATATAAACATTGATGAAGGCAAACTCACTGCCGGTCTTCCTTCACAAGCCCACCCATTGCATCATAGTCCAAGCAGTCCTCAATAGTGTTGACACTCAAGTGACCTACGTCTTTGGCACCCAGTGTTGGCACAGAAGGCCCTTGCTATTGTGATGAGCTACACAGATCCCTTAGTTTGGCAGATAACCATGTCAAGTTTTCAGACTTCACTAATCAAATGAATAACGGGGGATGGAGAACCACGCAAACACAAGGAGATGATGGACGGAACGCTGAAACTTTTCAGACACTCACCCCCAGTCACAGATCTGGGTTGAATCCATCATCGTTCTTTAGCTCACTTCGCCACCCCAGTTCAGACACAGCTGTATGCAAATCAGTCTTGACCCTGTGCCTCATGGGAACAATCCAGCCCGAACTGCCAAGCCAAGTCTTCCCTGGACCGGAAACAAGCATCCTGGGACCGGTTTCGGTCTAACAGCCCTCATCAGCCAGGCTAGCTTGAAAAATATCACCTGTCTATCCCAGCTTATATATAACCACGTCCATATTTCGATTGTCGACGAACTAGGAACATGGTGGTCAGCCAGAAAGCGTGTTGTGGGTCCGTGCCAAAGGAGGACCTCTCTTCCTTATCGTTTTTACCATCTTTGTGCCCCATTCTTTTTCTTTCACTCCCTCTCACAGATAGATGTCAGCAGATTCCAAGGAAAACTGAAATACAACAAAGCATTTTCTTTTAAATGCTCACACCTACTAGCCGTCCAGAGCTTTCTTCTCGCTGGGGCAGAGCTGCCTTTCAAGTATGCTGAGGGAAGAGAGCTATCACACAGATTCCTCTAGGGAACAATGCCAGCAGTCAGCACAAGTCAGGCAGAGTGACCACAGGAGCTTTAGCTGGTGATATTCTGAGAACAAATGCAGGGCTGCTTACGACAACATAATTATCAAACATTTGGAACCAGATTGTAAGGTGGCTTTGCCTTACCAGCTTTTGGAACGTGTATCGGAAAGAGGACATTTTGAGCAGCTCGGGGGCTTACTTATGAATGGCACTGCCTCATATAAGGCATCCACAAAGAAACCCTTGACAGGACTGTACATTTATAAGCACGGGGCGTAATGAGTACTCTTTACGCTCCCACTTACAAAGACTGTCTCTGCCCATAGATACGGTAGGTTCGGATAGTCATTTCTATGCTTCTTCTAGCAACTCTAAGATTGTGTCCATTTTTTGGGGGGTGGAGGGGAGAGGGGGAGATTGAGGTAGACAAGTGGGTGACGATGATGCTTTGTTCTTACAGGTGACCTGGAAGTGAGTTCTCTAGGGGAGGAAGTTTATTTGCTTTCATTGATATTGATTTGTTATCTTATTGAAGCGAGCTCTCGCTTACAGTTTTTCTTGTTTGCATCATTGTAATGCAATAAAACAGATTTGAACATAAACAACATAAGTAACCTCATGCAGCCACCAGCCCCAGAAGATCCTTGCACTCCTATAAATCCAGAGATATTGACTGTTAGCAGCACACAAAAACCTATGCAACTATTTTGCATACTTATTGTATGCTTCACTGCATCTAACCGGACAGTAAATATATGTGCCAAGGGCTCAATAAAGATCACCCACAAATCTCTTCCAAACACTGTGCCACTTTGGTGTGCCCCTGACATATGTTCCATCAAAATACCACAAATATGGTTTCGAAGTAAATTCTCTGGCCAGTTCTACAGAACCACATATGTACATGTTCACGGTTCCTTCCCAAATGTGTGTTTGTGCATATCAAACAGCATATGTCTACTGCTATCCACACAGAATTGCATGCTGTGTCTCATCCACATATTTACAAACCCAAACACCATTACGGGGTCTATACTGCCAGCATCATGGCTTTGACCAGCACAACTATGAGTGTAGTAGTTGCCAGTCTCCTCTTAGAACTAGCCACATTCGGAGCTAGATGACAGAGCCTGGTAAGTGTTGCTATCATATACTAGAAAGTTTGATTTTGTAGTAAAACAAAGACACCTACCTACATCTCACCCATACCTGTCATCATGAAAAAGCCAGGATGTCTAATATGTGTGTTCACCCTGCCTATTAATTGGTAGCCGCTCAAGTGATGTACTGACTTCAAAACATGCTTGGTAAGAACACAACTGTTTTGACAGATTCAGAGCAACCCATTAATGAACTATGGAGGTCTCATGGTGTGCTCATTTGGAATGTCTTCACATTGCGTTTTGTGTTTTGTGTTGTGTGTTTTGTGTTTTGCTTCTGTCCACTTAACACTCCCACCTCAGCTGAGTCCTGATGACATATGACACATTCATTACGTGACACATTCCAGTCTGTGTCACGTAATTGCTTCAGTTGCCCGCATTGCACTAGGAACATTTTTAAAATCCACCCACCCTGGTTGGTCGGGACCCCACACAAGTGTCATCCGTCAGTCAGGTAGGTGTGCATCTTCATTGATAAAACAAGAATCTGTGTAGATAGGTGTTTCAAAGTGAATGCCACTAGTACACATTACTGAGCACATGGGCACATCAGTATGCAGGCGTGTTCAGCTCATACCATCACAGTGCTACATAAGTTCTGTTGTATAGTAAGAGCTACAGGTGTAACCCATATACTCATGTGGGACCAGGGTATGCTTTATATAAAAAAACAATGTCCCATAGGGACATCAGATTCAAATCACATCAAGACAATATGGCCACACAGTTAGAAATCAGAATAGGACAGCATCAAATATACACTAAGAGAGTGCTCAAGAAAGAATTTGCTGACTCTCCCTTTTCAATTATGCTGTGCAGATTTCCTTGCATTATCACAGGTGTTTCCGCTGTGGCCATATGAATTTGTAGTTTAATTGATTTTAGGTCCAACCATTACTGAAGTATTGTTCATTTGCTTCTCAGGCAGCAATCACGTTTGTAATACTTTTCCCATCCTGATGATGACGTTAAACAAAGAAAGGTCAAAACGATGACGTCATATGCCCGCAGAGAAATGGATTACTATTGTGCCATGATAATTTAATAATGGACTGGCATGATTCATGCACAATATTTTCTGGATGTATTTCTTTTCCTCGTTGTCCTTTTCTTTTTTGGGTTTCTCATTGTGCAATTTACTTTGTATTCCAAGAGCACTGTGTGTTCATTTGCAATTTCTTGAGCATTCTCTAATGGATATTTGATTCTGTCTTATTTTGTAAATTCTGATTGAATTAATACAATTTGATTTCTAAGTGAGTGGTCATATTGTCTTGGTGTGGTTTGAATCTGATGTATTGTAGATCTATGGGACATTGACATACGAACAGTGTCATTGTGTCATCATCACAAGTCATTTCTTGTATTGTGCATCATCCTCTTCTCTCCACACACAGACCCCACCATAAACCACTTTTGGGTTTCATCTCGTCACTTCTATGGATTTGAAAACCTGTGGTAATTCTATGCTAAAGTCAGGTAATTTCAATTTTAACTTTGTAAGGAATGCATTCGTGACTTTCCAAAAGATCGTGTAGACCTTGTACTGTCTTGTTGGGACTATGACTTCTCCAATTCTCGGGGACTTCCTTAATGCTCTCTTTGATCACTTCATGTGAAATTCTACAAAATTAGTAAACAAAGGAGAAAGCTCTTGTATCGCCAGTATGGTGAAAGAACAACTGGCCTTTTGTACAAAGGGTTTTAGCATTCTCAAACCCTCTGATTGGGTAAATCAGTAGGTTTGCGAACTCTACAAGCCTTTTTCAAATATACTAAGCCCATTTAATAATCCGGATAAGGTTTTCTGAATTGTTATATGGATTTAGAAAACCATGCTGAATCTGTATTTGGAATGGGCATGTTTAGGACATCCCTTCAAAATATACATTCATATGGCATGTATTAATGTTTTGTGACCGAAATTCAGTTTCAAAACATTAATATTTTACTGACTACACAAAGTTAGTGAAAACCTACTTGCCAATGGGAAGGGGTCCGCTAGGGACCGCTTCCCCTTTGTGAATGTTGACAAAAACATTTTTAGGGGTAGGCCGTGGACTTGGGACCAATACTTACTCCTAAAAAAGTTTGCCAAAAGTTTTTTTCTTCTTTTTAAAAGTCATTTAGTTTTCCTTTAAGGAAAAGGAACTGCATTAAAAAAAAATGATTGCTTTGTTCAAAAGCAATTACAGTCATGGTGGTCTGCTGACCCCAGCAGATCACCATTCTTCTGATGGCAGTAAATCGCAGTGGGTCTCAATTTGCAACCTACCTGATTAATATTCATGAGGTAGGTTGAAATGTGATCTACTACGATTCGGTATTTTGTGAACTAACCTATTAGTACATTTGTTGATTCACCAAATACCAATACATTCAATAAACGTCAGTGAGCAAATTGCGACCACTTTTGCCAAATGAATTATGGCCCAACATTTACTCTATAGAGACAACTGTATTTCATTTATGTACTCACATATTATTTATACAGCAATGCCCACTGCCACTCCTAAGTATCTGGCAGCCAAATTGAATTTGCTATATGATCTTAATTGCTCTAGTCTTCAAGTATTGCTCTCCTGCACCATCAAAAAGCAAAGGCTGTCCAATACATATGGTTACCTGGGATTAATACACTGTCTTCAGATTAAGGGTCCAGCTTCTAGGTGTGAGTATATACACTCCACCAACATGTTGGCTCTCCTGTTGTGTATTCAGTTTTTAATGGACGTGTGCTTAATAGTAAATTAGTCTTTGACTTCAGTCGCATGGTGTTTCCTTTTATTTATTTATTTATTAAATTCTTTTATTTATTTTATTGCAATGAAATAACTCGGTTTAATACAAGCAGATAAATCTGTTTAAATCGGAGCACAAAAAGCTATCATTATCATCAAGAAATACCATAAAACCAGACAAATTCAAACAGGTTCGGAGACTGACAGCAATACGTAGATGAAAAAAATCAGAACAAAGAATAAAACTTGAAAGATGTTAAAAACAAATTTCATTCAACATTCATGTGATCGAGCATAGCTCCCAAGATCTTTAACCCTAGTTTCCGTCTACTAAGTCCTTTAAGGGAGTATAGGCTATATTCAAGATTAAAAATAACATAAAATCTTGCTCTCCACATCTCAAAAGAAGGGGATTCTTTTTGTAGCCAAGAGGTGGGTCATGGCAGGTACCATGAATTTCAGATATCTGACCTGCGATATATACGGGCCGGTCACAGATTGCCTTGACAGACCCAATAACATTGCCAAGGGCGTGATCGTAATTTCTATGCCAGTCACGTTGTTTAAAAAGGCCTCTATTCCTAATAAAGTTGATTCAATTTTGAACATGTAAAAAACATATGTAGGATATCGGCCAAGTCTGTCTGACAACGAAAACATTTGCCATCATTGGCACCACCCCACTTTATCATATTTGCAGGCATATGGTAAAGGTTAAAAATAGTTTTAAAGTGCTGTGCCCTAAGGCTGGAAGAGATCAAGATTTTCTCGGAAATTTCTATGGTTTCCTGTATGATCCTTCACCCATGACCCAAAATCGTATTCCATTTAAGGTTCTGGGCCTCCAAATCATCCACCTGCATTTCCAAGAAACACATCTAAAGACTGCCAATCTTATCCCTGCGGTCAATTGCTTCAATCAAAGCATTTTCACCAACTGCCACCTGTTGCAGTTTTTTCTGCAAATAATCCCGAATCTGCAAAAAATTTAAAAAAAAGTCGGTGTAGGGCAGACAGAATTTCCCTGCAAAATGCAGAGGATGTATATATATACTCTTTCTCATAGAAGTCCCCAAGAATCGGGATCCCCTTAAGTTTCCATCTGGCCACTGTCGTATCCCAGAAGATAGAGGGTAGTAGCTGTAATGATGATGTGGGTGTATAATAACCTATTTTATCAATTTTTAAATATCTGTGGGCCTGCTTTCAAACTTTAAAAGCTGCCAGGAGAACCTTAAAGTGGGTCTCTTTGTAATAGCTTGGTTTGACCAGCTTAAACAAACACCTCTCTGCTTCCCAACCAAGCAACATTTGGCAAATAGAAGGAGCTTCAGACTGATTCCTGCTCACTTGTCGGTTAATAAAATCCCAATATTCTGCAAAAGACATACATAATAATAAAATGTAAAGTTAGGGACCCCCCACCCTCCCCGATTTCTGGGTAGTATCATGAATTTCATAGCCCTGCGGGTTTTTTTCTGACCTCAGATAAAACTGCCACATATCAACTGCAACTTCTGTAAAGGAGTTCTGCTAAGCTCTAATGGTACTGACCTAAAATAATACAACAACTTGGGGCGTATATTCAATTTTTTTTAAATTACACCTTCCTACCAGCAAAAGATGTAAACATTCGATACTATCCAACTATTTTTTTATCCATGTTAACATAGAGCCCCAATTAACAGCAACTAATTAATCCAGATAGGCTCTTATTTTAATACCTAAATAGACTGCCTCCTCAGTAACACCTGGATGGTTGAAACGGGCCTGGTGTGTGCAGATAATTTGGGTTTTTATAGTATTTAATTTATACCCAGATGGTTGACCAAAGATAGCAGCCAATCACTCTATTTCAGGCATTGCTATAGCTGGTGCTGTAGTAATGATGGTCACGTCATCTGTATAGGCAAACACATGGTAATCTTCCCACTTGATTTGAACAGATTTAATAATCGTGCTATGTTCTAACATAATCAAAAAGGTGTTAATATACTAAGCAAATAATAATGGAGAGCACGGGCACCCCTGTCTTGTCCTTCTGGAAATGATGACGGGCTGAGGTTCTAAGTCTATTGCACAGATTCGGGCTATGGGTGACCTATACATAGCTTTTACCGAGTTGATAAAACCCATCCCAAAGCCCGAGCAACAAAGCACCTTCCATAGAAACTCCCAAGAGACACGGTCAAATGCCTTCTCGGCGTCAAGCAGTATCAGCCCTAATGGGGCCTGATGAACCCTGTCTAAATCGAATAAAGTCACAAGTCTAGTAATATGACTGACCGTGCCTCTAACCGGGATAAAACCATGCTGATGGATCGAAACCTAGGGAGTAATTACCCTAGCTAAGTGCATCATCAGGATCTTTGCGTAGATTTTATCATTGCAATTTAGCAGTAAGATCGATCTATATGATCCTCGCAATGTGGATGGTTTATCCCTTTTTTTTTTTAAATAACAATATTGGCAGCATCCCAGGATGTTGGTGCCCGCCCCTGCTGATCCTCCTGAAAAGTTAACAGCATATCAGTTTTTAATTCTTGAAAAACATTTTTATAGAATTCTAAAGGTAATTTATCAGGGGCAGATGCCTTACCTATCGCTAATGATTTAATAGCGTCTTTAACCTCTTCCAATGAGATAGGGATGTCTAGCTGTGCAGAATGCTCACTGCTAAGAATCCACACAATTCCTGCGTTGTGATATCAAACATGGCGCACTCCGCTCCTACGTCCTCTGTATACAAATCCTGATAAAAAGTCCTGAGCACTGTTAAAATCTTGGGAGACGTATTAACCAATCTCCCGGTTGAATCCTCTAGGGATTCTATCCCTCGCATGACCTCCTTACACCGAATCCGTTTCGCCAAACATCTACCAGTAGCCTCCCCAAATTCATATCATTCTCTTCTGAATGCTTGATATCTACAAGTGATAGCTTTGGACAATACAGAGTTAATCCTGGCCCTGCAACGAGCCACTTCAGTTTGTATCGCAGTAGATGACACCTTATCCTGCATACATTGTATCAACTTATATTCTCCCCTTCTAAGATCTTCATATAAACTCTGTACCAGAAGATTGTGCTGTCTCTGTTTATGGATACCGAAGCTCAGAATTTCCCTCCTAAGCCCGGCCTTTAAGGCATCCAAGACTATGCTATGAGAAGCTGTATTCCTGTTGACTTCCAGAAATTGAACTATCCAGTGCTTAATATAGCTGATGAATGAATCGTCTCGTAATAGTTTCCTATCAAAGAGAAGGCTATCTGGGGCCGAAGGAAACACTGCACTGGAATTTCTATTACTACAGGACTATGGTCAGACGTGAGTCTAGGGTATATCTGAATGTTAGCATCATCTGCTATTGCCCTGGAGATAAAAAAAATAGTCTAACCTAACCCACTTATTGTGAGGGCAGGAGAAAAATGTATAACCTGGATCAGGATATTTCCTTGTATACCACAGATCCATTAAACCATGCTCAGACAGAAACTGCTGCAATGCCCTAAAAACCTTAGGTTTCCTGCCAGTATACCGTCTGTTGCCTGGTTGTAACTCTGGACCTTCTAAGTGTATATTGAGGTCACCACAGAGTACTAGTGGAGTGGGTCAGGATGCAAGCTCTATATTGAGGAAATCCCAAATCTCTGCCTCATCCATATTTGACCCATAAACTGAGCATATAACAAATTTGGTAGACCCGGTGGCACACTCAGCAATCACCCAGTGCCCATGTTTATCGGCAATTGCCCTGCCAACCAAGGATATGCTTGGTTTAGTCAGAATGGCCACGCCTCGGGATGTGAAGCCATGCTGAGTGCAAGCTAAAACTGTATACCCCAATTCTGCCATAACCCCACGTTTCTCCCACGGAATGAGTGTTTCTTGTAGGCACACCACATCAAATTCTATTACTCTTAGCTCCATCGCAACCCTCTGCCTCTAGGACCTATCATTCAGGCCAGACACATTGAAAGAGCAAATCCACAATTTCACTGCCAGCAGCCCATCCCCCATCTAGACACAAGGCTTATCTCCACACCTACATGATCATGATGATAAATATGAAACTCTATGGAAAAACATTTTACTCCAACTTTTGACCTGCATGGCTTCTTGGTTTTTGTCCCCCACCAGCTTTCCCCCTCGTGCCCTGCCACCCGTACAGCCCCTCCCAAAGACCCCACAACCCAAACCCCTCTTGCCTCCACTCTTAACCCCGGTGGCCTCACCCTCCTGGTGAGAAACCCACCACCCGCCCACCTAACGAGGTAAAAGGACCCAAAGGTCCGGTATGATGAGAAGCTATCCTTACCCCCGATCTTTCACCTCCCTCAAGAAATACCACCTTGGTGATTAATATCGTCTACCACACTCCCGGCTCTATACATAAAAAATCATCTAGTGCCCGAATCCAAGCCCCCATATAATAGCCTAAATTGATTGCAAGTATTCTTTTGCTTGGACCTCAGAAGAAAAAAATGGAGTTTGGCCCATACTAATGACCTTCAGTTTTGCAGGGTTGAGTAATAAGACCTGAGCACCTTTACCCTGAAACACTGGCATTAGTTGCCGCAATTGCCACCGCTTATCGACTGTCGCATGAAAAAAATCAGGTCTAACAAAAAACTCACTTCCCTTCCATGCCCTTTTCCTGTCTGGCTGTGCAAAATCATAGATGGCTTCTCAGGCCAAAAAATGATTTAGGCAAATTAAAATTGCCTTAGGTTTAGGTGTTAACTATCCTGAATTCTGGTACTGCTTAAAAGGAAATCGATGAGCTCACAGAACTTCAAGGTCCCAAGTCCAATGAGTGAGCTCAGGAAATCCCTCCGTGAACAGCTCTACAATAATTTTTCATGCATCCGATCCTTCCAATCCTTCATGTATGCCGAGAACTCTAAGGTTATTTCTCCTAAGGCGATTTTCCAAATCCATCAGCTTCCACTGTGTGTCATCCTTTTGTGTCCTTAAAGAGTCCGTAAGGGATCTTTGGGCAACAAGCTCGTCTTCCAGCATTGAGATTCTAATCTCTGCTTCAGTTATCCTCTCCGCGAATTCAGAGTAAGACTTAGCGACTCAGCAGATGGAGTTCTGTAGCTTGCGGCATGCACCTTGGGTTCTTTGGCTCTCCGTCCTAGTCTCCTTTCTGTGTGGCATAATACTCTGATAAATGACGGAGAGCGAGATTTCCTCAGAGCTACCCAGTGCCCCTGAGATTGCATGTGTGGTTGCTTCACCCCCATCACCCAAGAGACCAGGAGAACAAGTGTAATCCCACACTAGCGATCCTGTTTTTCCTTTAGACTCAGGCCCTGGCAGCTCTCTCTGCTTCCGGACAGTGAATGGGTCGATCCCGATATTTCCAGCAAACCCATCATCTAAGTGTAGGCTGCTTGTATCGCTCCCATCGCTATGAGATAATTCTCTACCTAGCCAGCGCTTTGACGCACCTGGACTCTCACTACAAAAGGAATTAGAGGGATCTGGCAAGGAAAGAAATCTGTCACCAGAGTCTACCTCCTTTGGGGCATTGAGGTTCTCAGAGCTGCAGTTTTGATCTGCCCTATTCTGGGCCTTATCATCCCCAGACGTTTTAAACTCCCCCCCCCAGAGTATCTCACAGGTGCCACAGTCTTAAACCGATGTGTTCCTACATGTTCTACATCGAAGCACGGGGAGCTCGAGAGAGGAGTAGCCCCTATGGCTCCTCCAGCCGAGACCCCCCGTAATTCTCCAAACAGACTTCAGGATTAGAGGGCCCCCCGATCTCACCTGTACCACCCCCATGTTAAGGGCTCACCTCACTGCTGCGTACGGAGTCCTGGTCGGGCAGACGGGTCTCCGCTTGCTGGCTCAAATGGGTACCTGTGTCATTAGCTTGGGCATTTGAGCCGTCCTCATCTGGTACCATTTCCTTTCCTATTGCTGGAGGGCGATTTTTTTTATTTTTGGTTGTTTGAAACAATGCTGGAACCGTTTTCTTGCCATTAGTCGGAGGAAGAAGCCTTCAGAGAGGTATCTCTGGAGCTGGTTGAGGCGCCTCCCACTGTGGGTTGTGCTCCCGCAGCCGCCTTCGCAGACCCCGAAGCATCGGCCGGTCCACGACCCTTTGAACCTCTCGTGGGCTTTGGTGGCATTTGAGCTGCAGGAGGAGACGCTCCAAACAAAAACAAGCGGAGCACTGAACTGACGCTGCAGTGGAAGAATGAGGTACATCTCAGAGCCAGCAATACTCAATGGGTGAAGACTTTGTATGCCGTCCAGATCATGCCAGTAGAATTATTAGCAACTGCTCAAACAACTTTGGATGTCCCAAGCGCTGGCTGGTACATACGGGAGATGGTGGGTGTTGACCGGGAGGGAAGGAGAGAGCTCACTCGGCCGAGGAGACGGCCACCATCTTGTCTCTTCTGCCGAGTCCGTGTTTCCTTTTATATGTGTTTATTTTCTATTTATGTTATACAGTGCTCTGGAGAGAGAGAAAGCAAAAGGACATTTTCTCAATACCTTGCAAATTCTAATAATAATATGTAAATGTTGGACTTGGCCCTTTTTGGCAGGTTCACCCCTAAACTTTTTGCCTTGTCTGTAACCTGGTGTTGGTGAGTTTAGGCCTCTGAGCACTTTCGCACTGTGGTCCAGTGGAAAGTGCGTGCGCTCTCTGTGTACTTGTGGTGAGATTGGCCTGCCCTCCCATAGGAATGCATGGGGGATACGTGTGTCCATGGTAATTCCTGGTATGAGAGGAGCAGTGTGGTCAAGTCTGGTATGTATGAATTTGTGAGAATAAATGATGCGCAATGGTGTGCGCAGATTTATTGTGACTGGTGTAGAAATGCCACTTTAGAAGTTGGCATTTATGTGTGCTCTGTGTCTGCCTGCCTGATGTGAATTGCATGTCTGGCTTGTGAGTGACAGGGGCTGGGAGGTGTGTGTGGCTCCAGGAGGGGCAGGGTGAGTCAGCGCAGGGCTGAATAGGGAGATCTGCATGTAGATGGGAGGGAGGAGTTGCACCTGGGACCTGAATAAGACTGTGCCTTCCCGCCACAATGCTGGCTCCGCCCCCTGTGGTGCGTCTAATCACTGAGCCCCCACCTGACAAAGGAGAGAGGAGCTGAGCACAACAAAGTGCTCCAAAGCTCCCCCAAACCAGTTGCGTCTGGTTTTTCCCCAGCCCTGTGCTGTGTCACAAAGGGAAGATGCTGTATAAAAGAAGGGGCTGTGACCCCATGAAAAGGTTCAGAGTTCCAGTTGCTGTGCTGTTCCTGACGGAGGGGGCTTGCTACTGCTGGGGCCCAGGGGGGGGCTGCCATGAGGGCTTGCCTCCCTGGGCCCTGCCTTGCCCCTTGATGACATAAGGACTTTCTGGTTGGGACCCTGTTTCTTCCTTTATCCCCCAGGTCCTTTGTGCCCCTAGCGCCCTGTGAACACTTTTATTTTCATTCTTCCAGTGGGAGGAATGTGGGGGCTTTGCAGCACTGAGCTGCCCTTCATTGAGAGGGGAATCCCCGGTGTAGGGATTCCCCCGTGCTTCATGATCGAGCGGGAGCCCACCCCGCTGATCTATGCCTGTTTTATCGAGCGGGTGCCCACCCCACTTATTTTTATATTTTACTTGCGGGTGCCCACCCCACTTTATAACTATTGAAGGCGGGTGCCCACCCCGCTTGTGCCTTATTTTAAATGACGGGAGCCTACCCCGTATTGCCACCGCAAAAGAAGAAAACGGAACGGCCGCCGCGATCGCGCGGCGACCCGGAAGTCAGGCGTTGCCTTTGCCTGATTGTGGGCGGACCGGGAGAGCAGCGCGACCGGAAGAGCAGCGCTAACCAGAGGACCCAGGCGGGAGCCCACCCCGCGCTGGGAAGCGCGCCAAAACAAAACGGAGTCTGGCCGCTGGGGGGGGCTCCCCATGTGGAAGGGAGAGCCCCTCGGGCTGCAGCGGAGTGAGTGTCTACGGTGCAGGGGGGCCCGAGGCACACTGTCGGTGCCTGCCCCCGCTGCACTCAAGGAGCGCCGGTCAGAGGAGGAGGAAGTCTACAAAGGTCGCCGAGAGCAGCGCGGGGCTCCCGTGAGCGAGGGAAGCCCCGTGCCAGTTGTAACGGTGCAGAGTCCCGGGTCCCAGGAGGGGGGCCCGGGTGAAGTACACCGAGAATCCAGGCGGGAGCCCACTCCGCGCTGGACATTGTGAGGAGAGGAGACCAGAGGAGACCCGGAGCGCGCCAGTGAGCCCGGTGAGTGAGGGCTGGGCAGGGGACGTGGCTGCATTTTGCTACCGCTCCTACGAGGGGGCATGTTTTGCTTCAAGAGCCAGTGCACTCCAACGAGGGGGCTAATTTGATTTAAAAATCCCTGTGTGGTGCCAGTGAAGGCACAGTGTCTAACTGCCATGAGCGGACCCGCCGTTGCGGGCCGCTCCAACATTGGGGCACATTCATTTAAGGCACCCCAGTGAGGCCTCTAGGGCACAGTTGTGCCAGGGCCTATTTGTGTATCCACAGCTGCCCAGCAAGTAGTGGGCAGCTGCAACGTTTAGGCTGTTAGTTCTTGGGGCCATTTTGTTAGGGAGACAGGAGTGAGATGCACTCCTTGGCCCCAGTACTTTTACAGCTGCCCAGCAAGTAGTGGGCAGCTGCAACGTTTAGGTTTGCGCAGAGTGCGCACCCTTGACTTTCCGCTGCCTTGGCAGCGCGCCCTGACATTGGGACATTGGGCATTTGAGCCCCTGTGGAAAGCCAGTTGGCCTGGGGGCAGGTTGGGGACATGGTTAGAGCGCCAGGCTCTACAGGATGGCGTAATGTAATTATGCCTACTCTTAATGTTGCCAAGAATGATTTAGGCCCATTGCGTAATGTGTTTATGCTAATGAGGTTTGGGCCTAATGTGGTTATGCCTAATGTCGTGTTACGATGTCTTGAGGTAGTGCCTATTTGCATAATGTGTTTATGCAGGTGAGTCCCATTGCGTAATGTGTTTATGCTAATGAGGTTTGGGCCTAATGTGGGTTTATGTCTAATGCTAATAGGATAATGCTTAGGGCATTATGGTACCAGTAGTTACTGGTTGTGTTTTATATTTGCATTTACTTACCTGATCTGATGGTTCTGACCATGGCCCGATTGGCCTGGTCCTGTATATAATTCCCCTGTGAATATTGCCCGTGCCAGTTGGCACAGTGTAAATATGTGATTACGTTTCTAATGTGTTTTATGATAATACAAAGGCTATTTTTTATATAACCTTGTGTGGAGTTCCTTTTGTAGTGTGCCTAGTGTGTTGCTGCTGTATGTGTGTGTTGCGCAAACGCTTTACACATTGCCTCCGGGATAGGCCTGACTGCTCGTGCCAAGCTACCAAGGGGGTGAGTAGGGGTTATCTTGGGTGTGTAACTCCCTTGCCCTGACTAGAGTGGTGGTTTCTGCCTGGCTTTGGCGCAAGCCTTAGCCAACCAGAAATCCCATTTCTAACATTGGTTGTCAGCGGTGAGGATAGGACTTGCTTTTGCGCAGTACCACAGCGACAACTGGTTGCACTACAAACTCTGCATTTAGATAATCACATGTTTGGGGATTATTTTTACTTATTTTATTTTTCTCCTCAAGAGTGTCATTTTTAAATGGTGTTTTCTGCGCTTTTATGTTTGGTGGCAGAAGAGAGAAAATGACAGAGCGGGACGCCAGTAGGTGGGGAGGTTCCCATAGATAGGGAGTCCCTTGCTGGGTCCAGTGCCCAATCCCTTTTCCTGTCCCCAGAGGTGTGGGTGGATAGGAGGAAAGAGAGGGAGTGTGGAGGAGAAAAAGTTAGCTCTGGAGGGTAGTTTATCCCCTGAGCTCAGTTGAGTTGTCTGGATTCACCAGTAGGGTGGGATCCAGTGGTGGCAGCAATATGGTGTCCAGTGCATGAAGTCCCAGTCCCAGTTCCCAGAGTATGGTACCTGGTGCTCAGTAAGAGGGGTACAGGTTGAGATTCAGGGGCAGTGAGGAACTGTCTCACCAGTCTGGGGGGGCGTGTCTGGATGAGTGGTGTGTTGCACTGGACGAGTGGGTGTGAGTTCTTTTGGTGATAAGGAGCTTGCACGGGAGGTGGACCTCTGGCTGTGTGCTAGAGGTCCTGCAGAGGCATTGGGGAGTGATTCCAAAAGTAGTGGCTTGGGTATCTTCCGGTCCTGTGTGGTGGAAGAGGTTCAGTGTAGCCCAGCTAGGTCCCAGTGGAATGGGAGGGGTGTAGTGGCTCACGTCCGGTCTCAGTGGAGACAGAGTGAGTGTGGGACGGTGTGTCCCACGGTGGCCCGAAACCCCGTCTCAGGGCCGGGAGGGTTCCCTAGGGGAGCGCCAGGTCGGGGGCCTAGGCTGTACTTGTAGGTCATTTGAGGAGGATCTTCCAGTGTCTAGAGGACGTGGAGTGTCTGTAACTAGAGCTCCAGCGGTCCTGGTGTCTGGCGGTACCGCTCCAGTTGGGAGGGTGCAGAGGTCCAGAGTGAGGGGTGAGAGGGGGATGTGTTCCCCAGTGGGAGAACCAGTGGGTCAGGGACCAGCCATAAGGGCTGAGTCTCCTAGAAGTGACCATGGTGACACCACTTCTGTCCTGGGGGATCTTTGCGCACTGTCAGATGGACAGGGGTCGGGAGATCTGCGCCAGGCAGACTATCACGCAACACGTGAGTCGTGTTACCCTCAGGGGGTGCTGTGTGCGCCCCCAGAAGTCCTGGCGTGCCAGGCAAAGTGCTCAGCCGCGGGGTTTAGCTCCAAGGTTGGGGAGGCCAGGTTCAGGTTCGGCCTGACCTGGAGGGAAGGATGACTGTAAACAGTGTCCTGACCGGTTTGGTTTCCAGAGGTACCACTCCAGTTGGGAGGGTGCGAACTCAGGAGAGGGTGCAGAGGGAGGGAGTCCTCGCCTCTGACCCTGGTGCAACCTGAGGGTTTAGACCCTAGGTTGGGAGATTAGGAAACTTCCAGGTCAAGAAGGAATCTCTGCCAAAGTGGATCAGCTGAAGAGACTGAGGAGACTGCCCTTGCTGTGTGTTCTGGGGCTCACCTGCAGTTTGTTGTTTCCACTGAGGAAGAGGAAAGGGGACTTTGCTGTGTGCTGTGTCCCCCACCTGCTTGAAGAGGGACTTTGCTGTGTGCTGTGTACCTCCGAAGTGAAATAGTTTCTATGGGCCTGAGTGAGCTGTCCTCCTGTTGGAAGTTTCAGTTGGGAGGAGAGTGTGTCGCTGATACGCCGCTGGCGTGTGCTCTGTCTAGCCTGGGACATACTGAGACTCCCCCTGTGATCATGGAACTGAAGGGTACCGGACTCTGGAAGGGGGTGCAGAGGGAGGGAGTCCTCGCCTCTGACCCCGGTGCAGCCGGTGAATGTAGATCCCAGGTGGTAGACCAGTTGATGGAGAGAGGTCCTGAACTGGTGGGAGAGTTGTGTTCTGGTGGGTGCTTCCCCTGGGAGGGTGCAGAACCCCAGAAGTAGAGGTAGGGTGAGGCAACTCTTGCCTGTGACCTCTGGTCAGCCTGAGGGTGCGGACCCTAGGTTGAAGGATCAGTGGTAGTTTGGAACTACACTGAGAGGGAGAGTGGAGAATGGCTATTGGATGCCAGGGGTTACTGCCCCCCACTCTGTGGATTGGCAAGGACCAGTGACGTCTGGGTGGCCTAGGGCCTGGTCCTGGCCGTGGACAACTAGGAAGTACCAGTGGGGTAGCCTAGTTGGGCCTGAGAGTTCTTTCTCAGAGGGAACCACATGGGTTCAGAGTGGCGTAGAACCGGAGGGTGTCCCTGCAGTGAGGGCCCGCATCCGTGTTCTATCGCCCGAAGCAGGGAAGCCCATCAAGGTAGTGATTGGTCTGCCCTGCGTTTTGGCTGGAAGGGGGTTGTGTTGGACTTGGCCCTTTTTGGCAGGTTCACCCCTAAACTTTTTGCCTTGTCTGTAACCTGGTGTTGGTGAGTTTAGGCCTCTGAGCACTTTCGCACTGTGGTCCAGTGGAAAGTGCGTGCGCTCTCTGTGTACTTGTGGTGAGATTGGCCTGCCCTCCCATAGGAATGCATGGGGGATAAGTGTGTCCATGGTAATTCCTGGTATGAGAGGAGCAGTGTGGTCAAGTCTGGTATGTATGAATTTGTGAGAATAAATGATGCGCAATGGTGTGCGCAGATTTATTGTGACTGGTGTAGAAATGCCACTTTTAGAAGTTGGCATTTATGTGTGCTCTGTGTCTGCCTGCCTGATGTGAATTGCATGCCTGGCTTGTGAGTGACAGGGGCTGGGAGGTGTGTGTGGCTCCAGGAGGGGCAGGGTGAGTCAGCGCAGGGCTGAATAGGGAGATCTGCATGTAGATGGGAGGGAGGAGTTGCACCTGGGACCTGAATAGGACTGTGCCTTCCCTCCACAATGCTGGCTCCGCCTCCTGTGGTGCGTCTAATCACTGAGCCCCCACCTGACAAAGGAGAGAGGAGCTGAGCACAACAAAGTGCTCCAAAGCTCCCCCAAACCAGTTGCGTCTGGTTTTTCCCCAGCCCTGTGCTGTGTCACAAAGGGAAGATGCTGTATAAAAGAAGGGGCTGTGACCCCATGAAAAGGTTCAGAGTTCCAGTTGCTGTGCTGTTCCTGATGGAGGGGGCTTGCTACTGCTGGGGCCCAGGGGGGGGGGCTGCCATGAGGGCTTGCCTCCCTGGGCCCTGCCTTGCCCCTTGATGACAGAAGGACTTTCTGGTTGGGACCCTGTTTCTTCCTTTATCCCCCAGGTCCTTTGTGCTCACCTAGCGCCCTGTGAGCGCTTTATTTTCATTCTTCCAGTGAGGAGGAGCGTGGGGCTGTGCAGCACTGAGCTGCCGCTTCATTGAGAGGGAATCCCCGGTGTAGGGATTCCCCGTGCATCATGATCGAGCGGGAGCCCACCCCGCTGATCTGATGCCTGTTTATCGAGCGGGTGCCCACCCCGCTTATTTTTATATTTTACTTGCGGGTGCCCACCCCACTTTATAACTATTGAAGGCGGGTGCCCACCCCGCTTGTGCCTTATTTTAAATGACGGAGTCTACCCGTATGCCACCGCAAAGAAGAACACGGAACGACCGCCGCGATCGCGCTGGAGACCGGGCGTTGCCTTTGCCTGATTGTGGGCGGACCGGGAGAGCAGCGCGACCGGAAGAGCAGCACTAACCAGAGGACCCAGGCGGAGCGCACCCGCAGCTGGGACGCGCGCCAAAACAAAGCGGAGTCTGGCCGCTGGCGGGGCTCCCATGTGGAAGGGAGAGCCCCTCGGGCTGCAGCGGAGTGAGTGTCTACGGTGCAGGGGGGCCCGAGGCACACTGTCGGTGCCTGCCCCCGCTGCACTCAAGGAGCGCCGGTCAGAGGAGGAGGAAGTCTACAAAGGTCGCCGAGAGCAGCGCGGGGCTCCCGTGAGAGAGGGAAGCCCTGCGCCAGTCATAACGGTGCAGAGTCTTGGGTCCCAGGAGGGGGGCCTGGGTGAAGTACACCGAGAATCCAGGCGGGAGCCCACTCCACGCTGGACATTGTGAGGAGAGGAGACCCGAGGAAACCCGGAGCGCGCCAGTGAGCCCGGTGAGTGAGGGGTGGGTGGGGGACGTGGCTGCATTTTGCTACCGCTCCTACGAGGGGGCATGTTGTGCTTCAAGAGCCAGTGCGCTCCAACGAGGGGGCTAATTTGATTTAAAAATCCCCGTGTGGTGCCAGTGAAGGCACAGTGTCTAACTGCCATGAGCGGACCCGCCTGCTGTGGGCCGCTCCAACGTTGGGGCACATTCATTTACAGGCACCCCTGTGAGGGCCTCTAGGGCACAGTTGTGCCAGGGCCTCATTTGTGTATCCACAGCTGCCGCAGCAAGTAGTGGGCAGCTGCAACGTTTAGGCTGTTAGTTCTTGGGGCCATTTTGTTAGGGAGACAGGAGTGAGATGCACTCCTTGGCCCCAGTACTTCACAGCTGCCCAGCAAGTAGTGGGCAGCTGCAACGTTTAGGTTTGCGCAGAGTGCGCACCCTTGACTTTCCGCTGCCTTGGCAGCGCGCCCTGACATTGGGACATTGGGCATTTGAGCCCCTGGGGAAGGCCAGTTGGCCTGGGGGCAGGTTGGGGACATGGTTAGAGCGCCAGGCTCTACAGGATGGCGTAATGTAATTATGCCTACTCTTAATGTTGCCAAGAATGATTTAGGCCCATTGCGTAATGTGTTTATGCTAATGAGGTTTGGGCCTAATGTGGTTATGCCTAATGTCGTGTTACGATGTCTTGAGGTAGTGCCTATTTGCATAATGTGTTTATGCAGGTGAGTCCCATTGCGTAATGTGTTTATGCTAATGAGGTTTGGGCCTAATGTGGGTTTATGTCTAATGCTAATAGGATAATGCTTAGGGCATTATGGTACCAGTAGTTACTGGTTGTGTTTTATATTTGCATTTACTTACCTGATCTGATGGTTCTGACCATGGCCCGATTGGCCTGGTCCTGTATATAATTCCCCTGTGAATATTGCCCGTGCCAGTTGGCACAGTGTAAATATGTGATTACGTTTCTAATGTGTTTTATGATAATACAAAGGCTATTTTTTATATAACCTTGTGTGGAGTTCCTTTTGTAGTGTGCCTAGTGTGTTGCTGCTGTATGTGTGTGTTGCGCAAACGCTTTACACATTGCCTCCGGGATAGGCCTGACTGCTCGTGCCAAGCTACCAAGGGGGTGAGCAGGGGTTATCTTGGGTGTGTAACTCCCTTGCCCTGACTAGAGTGGTGGTTTCTGCCTGGCTTTGGCGCAAGCCTTAGCCAACCAGAAATCCCATTTCTAACAGTAAACAATTGCCTTCTGCACCTTAATATTTTATGTAGCTATATTTAACCCTGCTTAGTGCTGTTATATGGTTGCTACGAATCTAGAAGACTGTGTATTTAGAACAACAAAACTTCATTAGACAGAGCCTGAGTCTTACAATATAATTAGTAAATGTTTGTTTTCTTGGCTAGCTCACTAGTACCACATCTAAACTCCTAAACTTATAGAGTTATAGGTGTAATTAGTAACCTCAAACATGACTCTCTGATTCCCAAGGAAATTGTGGATACAGATCTAGCCCTTTCGTTTGTCACTCTTGCGTGCCCAATGTGTCACAAAGAGAAGATACGAAAACTCATTTTCAAACATTTATTGAAAAGCTCTAATCTTTGAAAATAAAATATGAACTGAGATTATCAGAAAGATGAGACACATCATTTTTACAAGCATAATTAGAATGGTGAAAAACACAAACAATTCAACCATGTTAATTATTCATTGTGTTGCTAAGATTTACTCCTATCTATTACTAATTTATCTATGCTAAAGAGAGCATATAGGGACTACCCATCTGCCAGGCCTATTGGAATGACCTAGCCTCATAGCTTGGTACTGTATGTCAGGAAGCCTGTCTCATTGCATTTATGAATGCACTCCCTTCTGTTTGTGCAGGCCTGGACGGCTCTCATCCTTCCCAGCATGAAGCTCGGGGACAGCAAAACTGCATCTCAGGCACAGCTCACAGCAGCGTACCATAATGACTCCGGCAGGAAGTGGACCTCTCACTGACTTCAGCATGGAATGGACGCTGTTTAAATAATAATAAAACAGCAAGCTTATCACATTGTGCCAGAGGTGCAGTACCACGTCTGTTGCAATGCTGGATAGAAATAGTCATCTCCAAAGAAACAAAATAAAGAAGGCATTGTGCTCTCATTTGTGGAACCCTGGAACTAAATGTGCAGACTACAGAGCGACAATGCCTATCAGAAATAAATGTTTGCATGGCACATCCTAGCAATAGGGAAATCATGTGCAAACCACCATTAGAAAATTATGCTAAATTCAAACTAAAAGGTAAAATGGAGACTAAATGTAAGCTACATAACTCTGCAATTAATGGACTTTGCAAATGTAACTTGCAGCAAACTTAGGGGCATATGTACAACGAAGTGGCGGAGCATGGCGTTAGCCTCCTTGGCTTAACGCCACGCTCTGCCACTTCTGAAATGCAGGGCTGCACCATATTTACAACAATATGGTGCAGCCCTGAATTTCCCCCTGCGCTAGCGCTAAATTTAGCAGCCTAAAGCCAATGCAGGCACCCTTGCACCATAGTGCAAGGGTGTCTGCATTGAGGGGAAGATTATTTATGTGCAGGAAGGTGTCCCTTCCTGCACATACACAATCTTTAAATGGCGTTTTGTCACTTCTATGTGTGCTGCCTAATGCAGCACACATAAAAATTACAAAATGTCGTTTTTTAAAAAAGATTTTTTATGTGCAGGAAGGGACACCTTCCCGCACATAAACAATCAATGGCCTGTTGCTGTTTCTATGTGTGCTACACAATGCAGCACACATTGAAATAGCAAAAATTAGGAGAAATAAAGCATTTCTCCTCGTTTCACCTGTTTAAGACCAGGTTTTCCCTTGTCTTGATTTTGGCGCTGCCTCCTATTTACGCTGCCCTTGTAAATAGGGGGCAGCATCAAAATCAATTGGTTTTGTGGTGGGACGCCCACCGTAACACCCATTGCCCTCCCCTTTCAGGCTAAATACAGCGTGAAAGGGTGCCTTATGTACAAGGCAGTGTTAAGTCACGGTAAGTGGCTTAATGCTGCCTTGTAAATAAGGCAAAGCACATATTGCCACAGGAACGTCACTAAAAGTCGCGTTCCTGTGGAGATAGGGGCTTGTAAATATGCCCCTTAATTGTATATTCCTGCGGTAAGTTATGCAAGGAACCATATTTATTGTTATGTTGCTAAAGAATATGAAGCAGTTTGGTCATGCCAGTTCTTTAGGACTCCTTTCGGTATTCAGAGCACACAGGCATTAAACATAAGCATCTAAGTTAGAAAAAATGTTTATTTTGCATATTTTTTAATTACATTCAATTCCTTCAAGCAACAACTGTTGGTTATCTATTGAGCATAATAATTGCATCAAGTCGAGTTTAAGGTAAATTAACTTTGTTCGCAAAACACTATGATTAATAAGCTATTATATGAGTAGCCATGCTTTAATTGCACAAAGAAAGTTCATTGCAAAGACAAAATTAATAGGCCATAATGCTAGGGAAGGTGACACTTCCTCCTTTCTTTGAACTCTGGGTAAGGAATGTGAGCACAAATAATAAGGTACTGAATGCAGAAGTTTCCATCTAAATTGGTGCCTGGTTGGTAGTTAACTGAAAATGCCTTCCATCCCTTTGCAGCAATGAAGAGAGAAGACTAATTACCCCTTTTTATAGGTGCAATTTGAACTTAAAGCTCTAGAGAGAGCATGAGCAGTAAACCACTCTTATAGTCGCTTTCACCATCTGCACCTCAGCATTGCAGCCACCCAACCAACAACATGCAAAATATCTTTTAGACAGAAGTGGAAATGTTTTTCAAAGCCTCTGTAAAATAGTGTCACATTTCTTACTATTCGTAGATTTGTCAACCTATATATGTCAATGTGTATTTTAGATGCTGTTTCAAAAAATATGATAAAGACAAGAGATTTTTTTTCTAAGTCAAGTTTCAAGTCAGATATTGCACTCCTTGAAAGAAAATGGCAGCGAAACAAATGGGCTCTTTGGCTCTTTATATATTTGTACTTTAAGAGCGTCAGTGCTACTAGTTATCATCACGAAATAACCATGTTTGTGTTGTGAAGGCCATTGCGAATCTTGCTCTTGCTTCCCAGATACTGTGACGGGTACGTGACCATAGCTGTAAATGTGATGCATCAGACAAGCCTGTTGGGTGGAGCTTCTTGACTACATACATCACTTGATTGGTTTGATGAATTGTACTGTTGCTTGGGGAGCACCGCTCCAGGGTATCAATTTGGAGCTAAGGATGGCAGTAATCTGGCAATGTCTTCATCAAGGTGAAACAAGACCAGTTGAACGGTATTTCTGAATGCTGATTTGGGGAAGTATGCTTTGGTATAGTGGTGGCATCTAAGAGAACAATACACACTTGGAATAAGGAGCAACACAATACGGAATATTTAAAGCAAATTATCAAAGCATGGGCTCCAAGCCAACTAGGATATGAGATTTTTCTATAAATCTGATACATAACCCTGTCTCATACTTAAACGAAGATGATTTGCTTCATTGAAAAAATAAAATTACAGATTTGATAGTGTCGATTTTAATGTATGATTCTGTTATTCTATGATCGAAAAGAATTTAGTTGGAGAAAATAGGAGATATGCAAATATGGCAAGTGTGCATCTGCCCCCTCTTAAGGAAGTTCAAATATATTTGTATTTCTCATGCACAAAAATGAAAAAGTAATCATGTCCAGCTTTTAGCCAATCGTAATATATCTGATACAGTATTTTTCGCCTCATTTGCCAAGTTTGATCCATTTTCAAAACCTTTAATTGAGTATGTTTCTCTGAACTGTCTTATGATGAACCTTTCATGAGAAAATGTTTCTTAGTTGATACTTTTTCCTTGACGCTCTTTGTCTGAATGCCTGAGTATCTCCTCTTATTTGCAACATACTATTTTGTTCTCCAATCTATAGTCTCTAAGCAACGTATTTAGAATAGCGCGGGAATGAGACATCTACCAAAAATCGGTCGATTTCACTACATGCCGATTCCACCCCATTCAGAGGCTAGAAAATTCGTTTTTTCTAATGGTGGAGCACTGCCATTTCTGTGGTCAGGAAAACCTTTGCAAGAAACCCCACGCTAATGAGAATAATGTCAGGGGCTGTCTTATTTTGTTAAAGTCCATTTTGTCCAGGACTAGATAAGTCCGCAAATGTCCCAAAAACACTTAGAGAAAATTCTCTTGGATAAGGAACATGAGTATTGTTTAATTTTTTTATTTATTTTTTACAAAAATGCTCCGCTTTGGTGTCATGTAAATCGAAAAAACCCACAAAACTACTGACAGTACTACCATATCAAGGTGAACCTGCTGTGACTGTTTTGCCTCAAAGCACTTCTTTGCGGGAAAAATGTCAACGTAAATGATGAGCAACTGAACCCTCCGTGGGCCAATTGATGCTGGGTTGACAAATGTAGGGGCATATTAACAAGGCGGCGTTAATGAATTATCGCCGCTTTAGCGTCCGTTTTCGGACGAAAAGCGGCGATAATTCTATCGCCTAATTAACAAGGACACGCTAGCGCGTGATTCCTGCATTAGCGTCCGTTTTCTGCACGCCTCCCATCGCATCGCTAATGAGATGCAAAGGAGGCGTGCCTGTGAAAACAACATGGGGAAATATCGCTAACCCAGGTATCGCCATATCAACAACGTGGGTTAGCGATATTTTCAATCGCGTTAAGTATGCCTTAACGCAGGAATTTAACGTCTGCTAAATTCCTGACTAAGGCATACCTAACATGGGGGTGGATTGTGTGGCTAAGACCACAGGCCCTATCACCAAGAATATCGCCGTTTTCCATGGGACATCGCTGGAAAACCAGCGATGTTCCATGGAAAACATCGCTGTCACTGGAAAATTATCGCCTTTGCGCTAAGCGTTGTTAATACAGCGCTAGCATGGCGATAATTTCCAGCGATAGCCGGCGATAGGATTCCTCGCGCTAACAGCGGCCAGCGATAATTATCGCTGCCGCTTGATAATATGCCCCGTAGTTCTTTTGCCTCCCAGACATCCTGCAACTGGCAACAGTTCTTTAAAGGAAGCCCAATGTATTTTACTGTTTACCAATTCTATAGTGTTTGTGTTTTGACAAATGTACTGAAATGAGTTAGGCTATTGTTCCTTTTGAGGGATCTATAACCACCCTTATGGCAGTTACTGCTAGCTGTCCTTCTTGTACTCTATTCATGGTTACACAACAATTCCAAATATATTTGGCTTGTCTAGACTTAAGCATGCAGGTACTGAGAAGTCTTTGTTAGAAAACACATTAGAGAGCCTCAATGAGTGGCAGAGAGATTCAACATAGTAACATTGACTGTTCCCAACATTGAAAACAGCTCCATTTGAAAGACATAGGCAACCAGATATATTCTGTCTTGATATGAACTTCAGCAAAGTCAAATCATCTAATTTCTAATCCAAAAACAAGAAAAGATTTTTGTGAGGAATATCTAGTTTTCAGATTGAAGCTGACCACCAAGAAGCAAAGACTTTCTCAGAAAAAAACATAATTTGCCACAGGATGAACAACACCAAACCAAGATTAGAGTCAAGAAATGAACATTGGCAAGCACTCAAAATGATGTTTCCACAAAAGCAATGTTTTGTTAATTAGCTTATACAAATGCAAATCGATTAGTATGCAAGCATCAGGAGACTTAAACATATTAAAAATCATTGCATAAAAATATTATGAATTAAAAATTACACCTAACATGACACTGCTCGCCAACATCATCGATCACAATGCATCACCGTCATCTCCTATGCTGATGACACCCAACTCACCCTCTCCTTGAAGGACAAAACAACCACTGCCAGAACCAACTGCAGCAATTGCATGACCATGGTAGCAGACAGGATGCAAACCACCTGCCTGCAGCTCAACTCCATAGGACTCCACCTGGTGGCTGTCGAAGCTAGGACTAACACCCACACAAGAAATCTGGGGATCATCCTAGATGAAAAGCTCAACATGATAGCTCAAGGAAATGCAGTGTGCACCTCCTGCTTCCACATCCTACGCCTGCTGCAAAAAAATCTTCAAATATTTGCCTCAGAACACTTGACGGACTGTCATGCAAGCACTCATTACCAGCATGCTGGACTACGGCAACACTCTCTACACCAGAATCTTCAAACATCTCCGACAATGATTCCAGACCATCCAGAACACCACTGCAAGACTCATACTCAACCTCCCACGCCGCAACCATGTCACACCGCACCTCATGAAGCTTCACTGGCTCCCCATTCAAAAGTGCAGCCAGTTCAAACTTCTCACACACACATACAAAGCCCTACACAGAACAAGATCAGAATACCTAAACAGCTGCATACACTTTGCCAACCCACCAGACACCTATGCTCTGCCTCACTCTCACTCGTACACATTCCCTGCATCTGCAAAACCAAAACTGAAGGCTGCTCTTTTTCTTACATCTCACCCAAGACATGGAACGACCTCCCTCAACACATCAGAGCTGCCTTATGATTTCTTGAGTTCCGCAAGAAGCTGAAGACCTGGCTCTTCGTATAATCACTATGTGGCCCACAAACCTACACACCTGCCCAAGCACCTAAATATCCTCTTGGGTGATTAGTGCGCAATACAAATCAATGTAACATAACATAATAAAAAGCAATGCAAGTCAATAGGACATGGGTGACTGAGACTAGGAATTCTTTGAGGTAGAATGGATCTAATGAATGATGTATTACAAGAGGTTGCTTTGCCCCAGGCAACATTTAAAAAGGCCCAACTAAGAATTTTTGGTGACTGACCGGTGATGGTGTGAGGTCTGTAAAGACTGGACATGATGTATATCTGTTGAGTGCCCTTTGAGATTGCCCAAGAAAAGGTTGATTCCTCCCAATATTGACAATTCCACAATGCACAAATTGTACAAATGAAAAAGTGACACGTCTCCTTTAGAGGGTCACAACTAGAAAGAGAAATGCACAAGGGGAACAACCGTTTTTGGGCAATTCTTGTAGATTTTGATTGGTGAATGTACGAAAGTAAATTATCAATTGGAACTCACTGGACCTGGGAGTCTTGATGCCAGATGAATGCCCAGTTGAAAAGAGAAGCTACATCACTCCACACTAAGGACTTTGGCTCCAACGGGCCCCCATAGATTAGAAGCATTTCCCCACGGCCAGGGGTGCTGGCCCCTTTTTAGCCTCTGAAAGACAGT
The DNA here is from genome assembly GCA_963921515.1 of Calotriton arnoldi. Lineage (NCBI taxonomy): Eukaryota > Metazoa > Chordata > Amphibia > Caudata > Salamandridae > Calotriton > Calotriton arnoldi. The sequence continues at coordinate 169,688 of CAWUFW010006867.1, forward strand.
AAGGGATGTACCTTATTGGAGGGACCCTGGAGAATTGCCCCCAATCGACTTTGAACTGGCCCTTGAGATTGGACACATTCATCAGGACAGTGGCCCTTACTCTGCTTCTGACACACAGGTGTCCTGCAAAATGGCCGAAGCCATGGGGCTTGAGGAGTGCGGCATGGAGGGTCCTTTGCCGGTGGACTGCCGAGCGGCAGGTGCTAATTCCCCAGATTCCCCAGACTGGGTTATCACTCCTTCCCAACAGCAGGAGCCCAGTTCCAGGAAGAGAAAAAACATTTATAGGCCAAGAGGCCTGAGGAAACCATTCCTGGTGTGTGGAGCATTCCACTAGGAGCAAACTTACACCAAACGTACACCAAAAACATGCAATCTGCCCAACAAGGTCATACGATTAGCCTATGAACGCAAAGTAAATTGCTGAAATGTTCCCAGGTAGGTATAAGCCCTTGGGGGAAAGTGCATTTTAATTTGTTAGTTGGACATGCATGGGACTCTCCTCTCCAAGAAGGACTACAGACTACAGACCCAATACACTGAAGAGCTGTCTCAGGGCCCTAATCTCCCTGGGAAAAAAGAAGATGAGCACCACCACCTACCTTTGTGGGGTCTGTGTAACCCACTTCCAGTGGAGTATCTGGAGGGAGTGGAGTGCACTCCACACCACTACCTGCTCGTAAGGACATGGCTGGGAGAAATGAGATGCCGGCTCTCTTGCTGAAGAAAGAGTAGCGTCAGCTGGGAGGAGCCAGTTGGGAAGTGCGGTAGTGGGCTCCCAGCACTGCCCCCACCTGATATAAAAATTATGTCAAATGTGGCATGAGGAACAGAAAGCAGCAAAGCCACTTATTTGAAATTCTCTGGCTCAAGAAAAGAAGTACCCTAGAATTCTTTGTAGTGCTCAGAATATCTAATGTGGTGCCTCAGGATGGGCAGGGGCACCACTAATCGCTTGGAGTTTGTTTAGAGGGCCACAAGAAATGCAGCAGTCCCCCAGAAGAAGCCCCACAAAGGTTGCCCAAGTCTCATAGAGAGTCATATTGATGCCCCCCCCCCAAGTAGTTTCACCAGGTTTAAAGCAGGCTTTCAGTTGTGTTTTTGCATATAGGATCTGGAGTATGAAATCCCCTGTTGATTGGTCATAAATCTGCAAAGGCATTATGGTAAAAGTAAAACGAAGGCTTTCACAATAGCTTTTTAAAAACATATAGACAATGAAATGGCATAATGGTTTTTTAAGGTCATGGAAAGGTTGTATTGACAAGCACAAAGTTGATTTTTATATTTTATCTTACGTTTTTCAAACATTAGAGTGCACATGCATACAGCACATAATGGGTTTAACTTATGCAATCATCTACTACTTACATAATGCAGAAAAATTGGATTCAGCTTTTCATAATTGTAACCACATCCACAGGATGATCTATGCTCGTATTTTAGGTCAGAGACTACTACGTCTTTTTTATCCCCCTTATTATACATCCTTGGAATCATTCTAACAAACAAATGCGTCTTCCGTGGCCCTAGCCTTCCTCGGCTAGCGTCTTTAACTCACCTGTCAATTCAAAATGTAGGTTCATCTCTAGTTATCAAATACAATTGTAGGGGCCGCAAATAGTCTTAAGTGTCTGGTCTTCTGGAAGAGTAGTATAGTACAATTCCAACTGATTGTTACAATAAACGAGGTCATCCATTCATGTTTGAATAGCCAGGGCACGATCCCTTGCCCATAGACAAGCCACCATCCACTTTTCTAACAGAAAAGCCACAGAAGTGAATCTCCACACAGTCACAGGTATATCAATAGTCCATCCCAGTAAAGCCATCTTTTGGGATGGCACCATAGCCACTCCAGTCATGCCAGTCAGAGAGTGGAACACCACAATCTGGTAACTACAAATCCGAGGGGCAAAGCCAGGCAAGATGCATAAAGTCAGTGTTCTGGTGAAAGATATCTTGCACACCTCAAGTCCACACATAATTTAGTCTTATACTGCTTAAGAGGTGTGTGGTATGTTTGAGTGTAAGAACTTGAATTGTTTTAATGTCTCATTTTGGGATATGCTACCAATGTGCCCATACATCAGTACGTCCATCCATATCTGGAATTACAACCTCCAAATCTACCTTCCATTTGGTCCTTGTCTCAAGGTCCATGCTGGTAGCCTCAGTTTGCATTGCATAACTTTAGAACTATTTGCTTATTGGATTGAGTAGTGATAAGTATGGTCAGTATTTTACGGGAGACCAGTTCTTTTCACAAGCAAAAAGTTAACAATCAATAATTACACTAAGGTGATGTATTTCAAAATGCTTTATTGATAACCCCAAGGTTAACACTGAGCCATGCCAAGCTTTAATGAATGACATTGAAGATCGTAACATCAGTATTAATTTCAGTATAGTTCTAGTATTTTCTATGCCATATTCCTACTCTTATCAATTTGGGTACACCCTGCCAAAGCCAGTAGCTGTATGCCTAATATAGTACTTTTCCTTTTTTTAAGACAATGCACTGACTGGACAATGATTTATTGAGCGTCTATTCCATAGAAACGAACTAGGCTACTAGCCTTCCCCACCTCTGCTGAGTAGGCCTTAGACTACTCTGTTCCCTACCCTGAGAAAGTCAAGTGCCACAATGGACTTTGTGGTTCCCAGTAAAAAGAAGGCTGCAAAGTTATTACTTGTGAAGAACTCACGTCCCTTTCAGCTGATAACCCACTATCTTACAGCCATGCAGTTTGCACTGGTGATAATCAGCAAGATAGCAAATGTACCACTGACAACAGGAGGGAGAAAAGATTAAGTCCAGAGTCAGATGATTCATAGTGGAAGTTGATTCATAATTGCGTAGAGGAAAAACAACAACAAAAATAGCAAAACCTACACTAGGCAACAAACAAGGAAATATCCACAAGACATAATCCAGTTCTGCTAGGAAAATCAGTGTAAAGAATTTATCGCAATGGGGGTTGAAAACAATGAAAAATCATATATTTAAATGTGTTGTCACATATCCACCCTTTCAAAGATCTGCCTTTTATATGCAAAAAACAGGAAAGTGAAATCAGAGAAAAAGACTCTGCCATATCTTGGATTAGGAAGTTCATATGATTTCAAATTGTTAGACCTGTCAGACTTAGAGTGGTCTTCCCCTCATTTTTGATGGACTTAGGAATTAGTGCTCTTTACCACTGCTAACCAGTGCTAAAGTGTGTGTGCTCACTCATTAAAACATGGTAACATTAGTTTGTCCACAATTGCCACTTTCAATTTACCAATAAGTCCCTAGTAAAGTGTTACTCCTTGTACCCAGGGCCTGCAAATGAAATGCTACTAGTGGGCCTGAAGCACTTACTGTGCCACACATTTAAGTAGCTCTTGAAACATGAAACATTGCAGCCTGTGTGTGCAGCTTTAAACTGACATCTAGACCTGGCAAAATAAACATTTTGCCCAGCCCAAACCTTGCTTTTTAAAATATATGTCACCCTTGGGCGAGACCATAAGCAGCTCACAGGGCAGGGTGCAACGCATTTAAAAAGTAGGACAGGTACTTTTAAGTTTTACATGTACTGATACTGAAAAACTCCTAAAGTAATTTTTCAATATTGCAAGGCCTATATCTCCCTTAGGATAACAATGGAGTTACCTTATTACACTTAATAAGGGTATCTTGCAAATTGTCGCAGGTAAACTGTTCGCGTTTGGAGTCTTTGGAACTGTAATGAAAAATCCTTTTTTTAAAGTCAGACTTTCAAACACAATTTTTCAGAAGCCATTTTTAGAAAGGTGGCTTTTTCCTGTCCTATACGTTTAGTGCCCACAACATGTCTCTGGGTCACATGACTAGGCGTAGTCGGCAGGTGGTCTTTGTGTATTCCTCCTAGACAACCACACACAATAGAGAGCCTAGGTGAATCTGAGTGGGCCATCACTGGCAGGATGGGAAGGTGAAGTTAGGCACAGCCCTGCCTACATCTAAATAGGCTGTGTCCAGCCTTCACACAAAGGTTTGCATACCCCGTGCAGTTAGCCTCGAGCCAGTGCTGGGAAGGCAGAAAACCTGTGCACTTCAGACGTTTCTCCCACTTCCAATAAGGAGCACGGTATAATATATTCGACCTCAGACACCAACTCATCAGTACGCTTCTGGACCTGTGGAAGACTTTGCCAAAAAGAAGGACTGCTGTGCTGGTGAAAGGATGGCCATTCTGCTGGACTGGTGACCCAAAGGACTGTCGCCCTGCTGAGCTGACCTGCTGCCCTCATGCCTGGGTGAGAAGGACAGGACCTGCAACTTGCACCCAGGACCAACAGAGTGTCTCCAAGGGCTAGTGTCTTGTAACCGGCACTTGCAATTTGCAACTCTGAACTCTACCCAGCCAAGTAGTGGCACCCCAGTCCTGAACTGTTGGAAGTAAGTGGGCCTGAAGGTGCTCTGGCAGCTGGTGGAACCTCGAGCAGCACTGGTGCATCACTTATGCTGAGAGGATTATTCTAGAGTATGGCCTAAACATCGACCTAGCAGCCCGCAGCCTCATCAGAACCACCGTTATGCGACTAATCCCCGATGTAGGCCCTCGCATCATAAGCCTCTTGTTGAAGGCAGCCTTAACAACAACACAGGATTTCACATCACAAGACCAGCCGGTGCATGATAAACCCTTGACGAAGGACTTCACATCGCTAGCTTCCCTCATCGATGGGCTCCTTGTCAATGATGCAGGACTTTGCATCCTAGCCTCACAGCTCCCAGAACCTTTTGCTGCATGACACATCTCTGACCCAGACCTCACATCACCTTAGCTGCACAACACATCCTCGAAGAGGGACCTCACAACACTATGTGACCAGGATTTAGTGTACTTTTATTCAGCTGGCCTAACTGGGTCCCTGTAGCTGGCCCGTGCTCCATCGTGGTTGGCCTGCACTTGTGACTTAGTCCTGGTTCGGTACGACCAGATATCCACAGTTGGTGCATTATGTTTTTGGCGCTATTTTCACTGAAATCTTTAAACCTGCTTATCTCGGTTCTACTGATTGGATTTTTATTAAAAATCACTCTATTTTCAAAATTTGTTGTGGGATCATTCTCATGGGGTGTATTGATGTTATTGCTGTTTGAAGTGTTGCACAAATACTTTACACATTACCTCTGAGGTAAGTCGGACTGCTTGGTGCAAAGCTACCTGAGAGTTGAGCACAGTTCAACTTGGAGTTTGCCGGTGGCTTCATCTTGAAAAGGATTGTGGTTGCTAGTTGAGTAGAGTTTCACCCTCCTCAACAAGTAACCAAATTTCGTGCACCAATGGAGATACAACCATCTTAGATGATACATTTTGGGCCATATTTATAAAAAATTCACGCACCGCAAAAAGCCATCTTGCTGTGCTGTGTGAAAGGACAGGAATGCACTGCATTTACAATTATAAGGCACATTCATGTCATTTCCTAGCTCTGGGGCACTTTCGGTTGCCTATCGCCAATGCACGCACTCTTGTGCCATGTTGAAAGGGTGACTGTGTTGCAGGCAGAATTGTTTTGTGTGCAGGAAGGGGCACCTTCCTGCACAAAAACAATCCTCAGATGCATTTCCTCTTTCTGAGTGCGCGGCACAATGCAGCACACTTAGAAAGAGGAAACAACGAAGAGGAATAAAGATGTTTCCCTTGTTGCGCCATTGGTGAGGAGGCATACAATTCTGACACATTCCCAGGTCTACCAATGTTGTTAAATATGGGAAAGTGTCAGAATCCATAGGTGGATGCGTGGGAACACCGAAACTTCACCCATGAAATGCCTCTCTGCCGGAGAGTAATGCAAGGCAGCGATTTGCAGTTCCTTGAATTACTCTAAATTTATCAAGCCACTCAGGGCCACACAAGGTGGCCTTGATTGGCTTGATAAATCTCATTTAGGTTTTACGTTGCCCTTATGTCCTCTTGCATGGTGCAAGGGCGATGCAAAACCTTAATAAATATGCCCCTTTATTTGATCAAGCTTAACCGTGCCCAGGGAACACATGGGGACAGATTTACAAGCCCCTTGTGACACATTTGCGCCGCCGTTGCGTCACTTCTGTGACGCAGGGGTGTCGTAAACAATGCGCCACGTTGCAACATATTTACAACGAGACGCATCTAGGGAGATGCATCACGTTGTAAAGCCCTGCGCTACATTATACCTGCGTCAGGTATAATGTATGCAGGGTGGGCGTTCCGTCGCAAGAAAGCCTCGTAAAAGTGACGCAGTGAAATCTACAAGATTTCACTGAGTCACTTTTACGACACCCCTGCGTCAAAACCTTATGCCTGCTTATAAGGAGTGACACAGCACAATAAGTATAGGCAGCCCCTGAGCATTGCTGGAGTTGCGTCGCGCTTGCGACACAACTCCAGCAATGCGCTGCCCTTACGACAAAAGATGCGACACGCATCTGTCTATCCTTGCGCCACGGTGCGCCGCATTGTAAATGCAACGCATTCGTGGTGGCGCAAGGGTATTTTTGCGTGTCGCATCTTTACTGGCGAATCCCTGCTAATATGCAGAAATGCGCCAGTCCTTGTAAATCTGCCCCAAGGTATTCATGATTCCATGAAGAAGTAGCTCCAGAATGACATTTGGTGTGCCATGCTGTAGCCTGGAGGCACACCAAATGCAGGCAGAGCCAACTGATAACCCATCTTGGCTCCTGTGGGCACGGAGGTGCTGGAGCAACTTTGATAAATAGAAAGCCCTGCTCTGAACATGGCCTGGCAAACAGCAATATACAGAACAGGAGCCTGTTCAAGTCTTCTCCTCAGAAATGTGAATGAACTTGAGTAAGTTCCAATTCTTTGTTTCACCCTGGGCATGAATGTGAAATGTTTGTACTTTTTACTTCAAACATATCCAATTTTATAGAATTCAAACATCCTCAATGAGGCAAACTAAAGTCATTTGGCTAATCAGGGCTCCATTAGGTATAATATGCTTGTTTTCTCAGCCCCACTTAAGCCACTGAGGGGCTTATTTACAAGCCCCTTTCACCGAAGGCACATCACATTGCTTGATGCACCATGGTGCAACCTGCTGCCTGATATTTACAAGGACATGCAAAGCCACCCTGCGTGGCTTTACATGTGCTTGTAAATATCGCCCTTCTCACGTAACACTTTGCGTGTAAGGGGCATGCCATGGGTGTTGATATGGGTATTCCCAAGCAACACCCATTTACTCTGATGCATTTCCAGATTTACAAGAAATCGTAAACCTGGAAATGCATCAGAATGCTACGCCACCCCAGGGCCGCAACGAGGAGAAAGTTTTACATTTCACCTCGTTTTTTCCTCTTTCAATGCATGCTGCATTTTACAGCACACATGTAAAGAGGAAAATCACCTCAATTGATTGTTTTTGTGCATGAAGGTGTCATGCACAAAAACAATCTCCCCACGATGCAGGCATCCTTGCACCATGGTGCAAGGGTGCCTGCGCCGGCGCATGGCAGCCGATTCTGCGCCAGCGCAGGGGAAAGCACAGGGATGCGGCATATTGTTGTAAATATGTTGCATCCCTGTTCCCAGAAAGTGACTCTGTGCGGCACAGCCAAATGGCTTGCCGCACGCACTGAGTCACTTTTCATTGTAAATATGGCCCTTAGTTTGTAGCAAAAAACTTTAAGCAAACCCAGACATTTTAGCTCATATCTTCAGCAGGAATGCTTTTGTGTCATCACCGTTATGGACGTTTACCTTTGGACTTTAACATTTTTCAGGAGGTCAGAAATTGTCAGCATGGCAATGCTGGAAGCTGGAGCAAGGTAGGTCTCCACAAGGTTGGAGCCTCCTTTGTTTGGGTCATGTTTTTGCATCAGCTTTTGTGCTATAAATGCGGTGAGTGTGACAAACCATGAAATCATAGTGCTTTTGGTGAGTAAACTTGACTTCGTATCGCAATCCTCCAGAGGTTGAAAATCTCAAACTTGTAGAAACATTTTGTCACTTCTTCTGTGAGGCCATACAGGTCTCCAGACATTCAGGGATGTCTTCTTGAACACAAATGGGATTAAGTGAGGAAAATAATTTTCTTTAATTCCCTTTCAGGTCAAAAGCCAAATATCCAGTCAACACTGACATTGTTGATTTTTTTCCAGACAGTTTCAGCACAGTTTGTAGTTAGAGTCTAACATACTTTCCAAGTTCCAGGAAAGCAGCCAAACAGAAAAAAGGCTGCTGTCTGTTTGGTGTCATCAAGAAACTACTTTCTTTAGCCCTCACTGCATCTTCCATATCTAGAGAAGTAGGGCACAATTGGAAATGTCTTTACTTTCCTTCTTCAGGTAGCTAGGTATCGGTCTAAGCAGGTTATCCTCTCTCAGTTCAGCTTTCTTACTGAGAGTGGTGTGTAACAGCTGTTAATAGGTGAATTCAGCTGTGTTTTGCAAAACTAAGCAAATCAAGCTAAAATTCTTGCACATTCTCCACATGACCTTTACTGCACAGTGACCTGTTTCCTGTCCAACCAACGTGCATTACATCAATTACAGTCCCATAAGGTCCTGTGCTCCAGTTCAAGCCATCCAAGCAACAATAGAATCAAGCAAAGATCCCACCTCTTCTAGTTACATCTGCTATCACACCCTTTTGTAAGGAATATAGTGTCATAAAATATCTTGATAGGCAGATACTATTCCACGAGGGAGCTGTAATAGAAAACGCTGCTTTATGTCATGAGTACAGCAGTGTTAGGTGCATACAATGGACATAACAACCTGGGAGTAGTTTACAACACAGAAGCAGATAGCAGTTAATGGCAAAGTCCCACATTGTATATTTTGCTCTACTTCACCCTAATTTCCTCACAAGTCATTCAACCCCATGGACGTCATTTGGAAGTAGTCAGGGGGGACAGCTGTGACTTCTAGTTTGCTCTGTGGTACTCCTGGTACTTACTTTGCAATCCCTGGCCTCAGAGGAGGCAAAATCGTTGCCTCCTCTGAGGCCAGGGGTACCAGGAGTAGCAGAGATTAAGCTAGAGGTAACAGCTGTGACCCCTGACTACCTCCAAATGACGTCCATGTTCCACCCATGCAGGAAAAGAGAATGCAAGCAAAGGAGCAAGAAGAACCAGAACAGCAACATTTTAGCAGCACAGCTTTACAGCGCAGCCTCATCAGCACAGACCAATAGGAATGTAACAGAACTCCTGCTATATCCCATGTGCAGACATCCTGGCCATGGTTGCCCTATTTAACTCCCACCCACTGGTTTGTCTGCAGATCCCACCATGACTTCTGCAATAAAAAACATTGCATTGATGGCAGTTCACCTCCTCTCTTTCTGACAACAGAAAGTGAATTTTCATAAAGTGTGAGAAAACTCCAAGAACCTTGAGCACAGTCCTGAGTGGGAAGAAGAACGATCCTGAAGAACACTTCATTGAGAATTTGAGAAGAAGAGCACTCTTATATGTTTTGACAGGAGGTTGAGAAGAGACATCACATTTTGGGCATCTACATAGGATGTGAAGAACACTGGAGTTTACTTGTGAGAGACATTGAACAACATATTACTGCAGCTTGAGTCAACACAGATGCATAAAACATCACAGGACTACAGGCTTTAAGAAGCAATCCCTCCATGGTGGCCTGTGAATGCTCTAGCACTTGATTGTCAGAACAGAGCTGTGGGTGGGTGTGTGGCAGAGACACCGACTATAACCAATATTGCAGTCCAAAAACCATTTCATTTAACACATATCCTTTTATGTCCTATATGGAAGCAAGGAAGGAAGCCGTAGGCTGCCACAGGAGTATTACTTCTCTTACTGAAAAGAGTGAAAAATGGAAATACTAAGTCGAGAACAGTAAGGCAAGGGACAAGGTATCATAGGAGTAGCTCTAGCACAATAAAACGTGTAGGGCAATAATGGAAAGGAAGGTGGAGCATTTATCATGATCTGCCAAGTGTTTGCCACTAATATATCAATGAATTGCAACAGCAACCATTAGTAAAGAAAATTATTTGATTCCATTTATTATAATGATCAATTCTCACACCCGAATGGTGTTTCTCCTCACCTCATTCTGCTGAGTTCTCTGAATGTCACACTGTATACAATACATGTGCAGCAGAAGGTCTGAGGAGAGAGTCAAATGTTACAAATTCCTTGCAATCATATGGAGGGTTGAGATTCATGACAGCTTCGGGAATGCTTTGCATTAGAGCCATTAGTCACCTCTACCGGTGAAGTCATGAGGTGTGAAAATGCAGCAGTAAACTGTGAGCCGAAGGAAAAGCATTTAGGGCTTGATTATGAGTCTGGCGGTCCATGGACCACCAGATTCATGGGGCCCGATGACGGCGGTCTCCCGACCGCCATACTAAAATTAGGGTGGTCAGACCTCCATTGCCCAGCCCCAGCCACCAGGGAACTGCCATTCCCTGGCAGTAGTGCAGCGGTGTAGAGATAGCAATATGCTTGGCGCAACCACTGCAGTCCCGTCAAGCACATTACAAGTTTGCTCTCCGCCACGGTTTTCATGGTGGTTCCACCTCCATGAAAACTGTGGCGAAGAGGTAACAAAGGGGGCCCTAGCAGCCCCCTGGTGCCACATGCCATGTGGATGCCCACAGGGGGCACAAGATGTGCCCTCCTGTGTGCATGCGCACCAGATCCTGTGTTGCATGGACTTTATAGTCCATGCCGCGCATAAACAGTTTTTGGTGTTCCTATTGCAGTGCCCATTTTCTGAGACACCGCCTGGAGCACGTAAAAAAAAGCCTGCCAGACACAAGAACACTCGTAATCTGGCGGGTGACCCACCCATGGGTTTGGTGGTGCAGTAGCGGGACGTTACCCGGCACAGCATCGCCAAACTCGTAATCAGGCCCTTAGTTACCAAAACACACTGGTTACATCCTTTGGCCATTGATAACCCTACAAAAATCATATTAGCACCACAAAATATTAAAATCCAATGTGTTCATGGCTTCTTTTGATTATTGTACTGTGTGCTACAAGAATCTCATTTATTGCAATTTCCTAACAAGGGAAAGCAAAAGTACATTTTAAAATCACAACATCAGTTTCCAGCTGCAAAAATGTGTTTTCTCTTTCTTCTTACACTGAGGGCTGGCATTTTGCAACTTCTTTAATTTGTGTGGTATATCCTTGTGAAATCCAATGGTGAACCCAGAAAGCTAAGCATTTCTGAAACAAAGGTCTGAATACAGCAATATTTTTCTTGTGTTGATTGCTCAAGATTTTTTGTTTTTTTAAAACTAATGATCACATTTAGAAAATGTTACATTTATGTCAGAAAAAGTCGAAATTGGTGAAAAAGGTTTTAATCATTCCAATTTTAAATTAAGAGTGGTCTATGAAATTGAAATACTGTTAGGTTCCCTAAACTCTTCTTTTCAGAAAGATATATATCTTTTATAGTTGTCCTAAACAGTATGATACCTGAAGGCAACACTTGAAGTTTAGCTTTTAATGTGTTATCTATGTGTAATGACCAAATACCCCTTCTTGATGACAAATAAATAGAAGTTTGGTAACAAGGCACAATATGCACAAGATGTACACAAATATCCGAGTTTACAGAGAGGTGTAATTTGTGCCTCTCTGAATTTTGAACCACCCATAATACTATGTGATTGTATGTTTTTGAGAAAAAGGATTTCATTGAAGTTTCATTACCATAGGAAACCAGAAATGCTGCTAAAATCTGTAGGTAATACTAAATGCCTTACTTCCCTATATCCCCATTCATCATTCAATAAAAATGCTGCCCAACATGTACTGGTGGGCCTATTGCACGGAGGGGAAAATGTTCAAACTGAGACAATTTAAGGAACGTAAGATCTTCTGGAAAAATGTTGAATTTTATGTTGCAGAAGATCCACAGATTTTGTGCTAGAGAGCAATTGACACCCAGGGAACTCTACCAGCCACACATGATTTAATAAAAGATCCAGAAAAAGTCAGGGTGGGCTTGATTGTGTGGATACTAAAACTTTTTCATATACAGAATTCCCTCGATATCCAAATCCAGAGGAATGATACACATTTTACTCAGATTTGTGGCACAGAGAATTCCAGGATCTATTGTCAATGGCAAAAGTCATGCCATTGTCCAGCCATATTGCTCTCTGTAAGAAAAAAAACCTAAATATGTGGGTGGATCTATCACATGAAATAGGAAAAGTCTAAAGCTGTGTCCCTAATAAAGGTTGTTGAGATCCAGTGGAGGATGGTATAATGGTGGAGGATGCCAGTGTCTGTTCATGGGATCAAATGTAATTCAGGGAACACTATGCAGACATTTCAGAAACCTAGAGATCCAGGTGAATTCCTTTGTTCCCACCCTTTTCCTCATAAAAACTAATCCCTTACATCTAGGGATTGAACTATTAAAGGACTTAGGGGAAGTTTTTAATCATGCCAACATCAAGATAAAATCAGAGATGCTGGAAAGGTTGTATGTCAAAATATTGATGATAGAAATATCATCTTGCTCATATATCTGCAATCGCTGTGTATATATATATATATATATACATATTATCTACTGGCGGTCGCCAGTAGATAGTTATAGTTAAAACCTATTATCCATAGGAAATCCGCGACATTCTATTTGAAATAACGTTGGCGCCGGTTGACGAATGTTCGCGAAAGTTTCCAACTTGTTGGGGCGCTCCGGTCCGCTCCTATCCTGAAAGTCTCGGGGTGATACGTCAAGCGGGGGCCGAGAAAAAGGGGGTCCCAAAACGCGTTTTCCCCATTCATTTTTCCATAGGAACCTTTAGTCGCAGCTACAGCCCGAACTGCTGAACGGAATTACACCAAATTTGGCAAAGAGGTAGCCCTTGGTTCAGTGTCGTGCCTTTTGCTTAAATGGTGTAAATCCGTTCAGTAGTTCCTGAGAAAATCAAAAGTAAAGTCACATATATATCTGGGCGGAGCCTAACCACACTGTCATCGTGAGATCTGATTGGCTGTCAGCACTTCATCCTGGAATTGCTGGCAGCCATCTTGAGACCAATATAAATGATAGTACCTCATTGAAATGCATTGTAGTGAATAGAAGATTTTGAGGGTCACCAAAAGGAGAACTATAAAGGGTGATAACAGGCTTTAGTTACATTAGAATTTATTTGTTGATGGTACCATACTAATTTTAGGAATTGTGGTGTATTCTAAGGTGATTTTACCATGTGAAAAACCTTCTGCTGGGATATCATGAATCATGTTTGAGAGAACACTATTTTCTCATGCTTGTCCCATGGAGGTTTGGAAGGTGCTCAGAAGCTAAAATGAGAGCATATTTTCTGTAAATTCACATTATCTTTCTCACTCATGTGAGAATGAAGTCTGACATTCTCAGTAAAACATGTACATCCAACAAGGGCAGAGACTGTCAGTTGATTCCTTTGTGTTCTACTGCAGCTTCCCAGAGTGTTCTAAAGAACAACTAGAGTGCTAACAGCCTTACTTATGACAAAAGTATGGCACACCTGAAGCCATCTTGATTGGAATAAACTGGTAACACTTAAACAATTTAATTTAAAAAGGAACAAAATGATGGGGTTCATTTTGTCATAGAAATTATGGTTAGTGCTGTAGAAAGAAAAATTAGGACATGTTTCAAGTGTGATCTCAAATATCTTCCTGTTATATTTCAACAGGAGCAGCCTGCCAGTTGATGCCTTTGTGTTCTACTGCAGCTTCCCAGAGTGTTCTAAAGAACAACTAGAGTGCTAACAGCCTTACTTATGACAAAAGTATGGCACACCTGAAGCCATCTCGATTGGAATAAACTGGTAACACTTAAAACATTTAATTTAAAAAGGAACAAAATGATGGGGTTCATTTTGTCATAGAAATTATGGTTAGTGCTGTAGAAAGAAAAATTAGGACATATTTCAAGTGTGATCTCAAATATCTTCCTGTTATATTTCAACAGGAGCAGCCTGCCAGTTGATGCCTTTGTGTTCTACTGCAGCTTCCCAGAGTGTTCTAAAGAACAACTAGAGCGCTAACAGCCTTACTTATGACAAAAGTATGGCACACCTGAAGCCATCTTGATTGGAATAAACCGGTAACACTTAAAACATTTAATTTAAAAAGGAACAAAATGAGGGTTCTTTTTGAAATAGAAATTATGGTTAGTGCTGCAGAAAGAAAAATTAGGGCATGTTTTAAGTAAGATCTCAAATCCTCTTCTATTTCATTAGAAAATTCTGACATGCAGACTGAAACAATCACTTTCAATACCAGCAGCAGACTACCAGTTAACTCCCTGGTGAGCAGTAGCTTTACTCCAGTGATCTAATGAGCAACTAGAGTGCTAACATTCTGAATTTATGGCAGATGTGAGACACATCTGAATGCCTTCTTGATGGAATCAAAGTAAAAAACTGAAAGCATTTCCTACTGAGGAGACTGCAGTAAATGAAGAAATTAGGAAGCTTCATAACAAAGAAGTCTTCCAAGATGGCCACCAGTGAAAAAAGAGCCCAAATGTAGCACAAATATTACCCAGATGTAGCCCACATATAGCCCAATGACAAAAGTGTGCAAAACACTTTTTTTTTAAAGTTTTTGCAGTTTTATGTAGTGCAGACTGGTCAGGTATTGGAGCATTGCATCTTAAAACATGACCCCCTACACTACAAAAACACCACTGCACTACCTTAAACCCTAAAACACTACCCCCAGCACGACCCCTACACTACACAAGCACCACTGCACTATCCTAAACCCTCAAAACACTACCCCCAGCACGACCCCTACACTACCCAAACACCACTGCACTACCTAAATCCTAAAACACTACCACCAGCACGACCCCCTACACTACCCAAACACCACTGCACTACCCTAAAACACTGACCCCCTACACTACACAAACACCACTGCACTACCCTAAACCCTAAAACACTACCCCCAGCACGACCCCCTACACTACACAAGCACCACTGCACTACCCTAAACCCTAAAACACTACCCCCAGCACGACCCCCTACACTACACAAACACCACTGCACTACCCTAAACCCTAAAACACTACCCCCAGCACGACCCCTACACTGCCCGAACACCACTGCACTAACCTAAACCCTGAAACACCAGCCCCTGCACGACCCCCTACACTGCCTGAACACCACTGCACTGCCCTAAACCCTGAAACACCACCCCTAGCACGACCCCTACACTGCCCGAACACCACTGCACTGCCTAAACCCTGAAACACCACCCCCAGCACGACCCCTACACTGCCCGAACACCACTGCACTGCCCTAAACCCTGAAACACCAGCCCCAGCACGACCCCCTACACTGCCCGAACACCACTGCACTGCCCTAAACCGTGAAACACCAGCCTCAGCACGACCCCCTACACTGCCTGAACACCACTGCACTGCCTAAACCCTGAAACACCAGCCCCAGCACAACACCCTACACTGCCCGAACACCACTGCACTGCCCTAAACCCTGAAACACCAGCCCCAGCACGACCCCCTACACTGCCCAAACACCACTGCACTGCCCTAAACCCTGAAACACCAGCCCCAGCACGACCCCCTACACTGCCCGAACACCACTGCACCTAGACCCTGAAACACCAGCCCCAGCACCACCCCCTACAATGCCCGAACACCACTGTACTGCCCTAAACCCTGAAACACCACCCCTGCACCGCCCCCTACACTGCCCGAACACCACTGCACTGCCCCAAACCCTGAAACACCACCCCCTGCATGACCCCTACACTGCCCGAACACCACTGCACTGCCCTAAACCCTGAAACACCACCCCCTGCACACCCCCTACACTGCCCGAACACCACTGCACTGCCCTAAACCCTGAAACACCACCCCTGCACCGCCCCCTACACTGCCCGAACACCACTGCACTGCCCTAAACCCTGAAACACCACCCCAGCATGACCCCCTTTACTGCTCGAACACCACTGCACTGCCCCAAACCCTGAAACACCACCCCCAGCATGACCCCCTACACTGCCCAAACACCACTGCACTGCCCTAAGCCCTGAAACACCATCCCTAGCACGACCCCCTACACTGCCCGAACACCACTGCACTGCCCTAAACCCTGAAACACCACCCCCTTCACGACCCCCTACACTGCCCGAACACCACTGCACTGCCCTAAACCCTGAAACACCACCCCCAGCACGACCCCTACACTGCCCGAACACCACTGCACTGCCCTAAACCCTAAAACACCACCCCCAGCACGACCCCCTACACTGCCCGAACACCACTGCACTGCCCTAAACCCTAGAACACTGCCCCCAGCATGACCCCTACACTACCCGAACACCACTGCACTACCCTAAACCCTAAAATACTCCCCCAGCACGACCCCTACACTACCCGAACACCACTTCACTGGCCTAAACCCTAAAACACTCCCCCAGCACGACCCCTACACTACCCGAACACCACTGCACTGCCCTAAACCCTAAAACACTCCCCCAGCACGACCCCCTACACTACCTAAACACCACTGCACTGCCCTAAACCCTAAAACACTACCCCCGCATGACCCCCTACACTACCCAAATACCAATGCACTACCTAATCCCTAAAACACTACCCCCGCACAACCCCCTACACTACCCAAAGACCACTGCACTACCCTAAACTCTAAAACAATACCCCGCACGACTCCCTACACTACCCAAAGACCACTGCACTACCCTAAACCCTAAAACACGACCTCCTACACTACACAAACACCACTGCACTACCCTAAACCCTAAAAAACTACCCCCAGCACGAACCCCTACACTACCCAAACACCACTGCACTACCCTAAACCATAAAACACTACCCCCAGCAGTACCCCTACGCTACCCAAACACCACTGCACTACCCTAAACCCTAAAACACTACCCCCAGCAGTACCCCTACACTACCCAAACACCATTGCACTACCCTAAACCCTAAAACACTACCCCCAGCAGTATCCCTACACTACCCAAACACCACTGCACTAACCTAAACCTAAAACCCTAAAACACTAACCCCAGCACGACCCCCTACACTACCCAAACACCACTGTACTACCCTAAACCCTAAAACACTCCCCCAGCACAACTCCCTACACTACCCAAACACCACTGCACTACCCTAAACCCTAAATCTACCCCAGCATGACCCCCTACACTACACAAACACCACTGCACTACCCTAAACCCTAAAACACTACCCCCTGCACGACCCTCTTCACTACCTAAACACAACTGCACAATTTGTTACAGGCGTTGCAACGCAGGCCTGTGGTGCTTACTGGAAGTACCTGGTGGGCTAGTTGGGCCCCAGGGACTCTCAGGATTCAAGGTGACCTAATCCCCCAACTTAAAAACGCGCCACGGGCGCGTTTGCACAGTGGTGAAGGGAGGGGCGGGGCCTCAGGTGACATGTGCGCAAACACGCCCTATGGTGCGTTTTAAGTTGGGGAGTTAATTCCCTTTGAATCCTGGGGGCCAACTAGCCCACCAGGTACCTTCAGTAAGCACAACAGAGTTGCGTTGCAGAGAGGTGAAAAAAGTGCGTGGCCTCGGAACGCCTTTCTGCAACTCAGCTCTGTGGTCCTAACTGTAGGTACCTGGGGGGCTAGTTGGGCCCAGGGACCCTCAGGATTCAAGGGGACTTAATCCCACAACTTAAAACGCGCCACGGGGCGCGTTTGCACACATGTCACCTCAGGCCCCCTCCCTTCACCACTGTGCAAGCAGCGCACTGGCTCTGGTTAGTCAGAGTCAGTTACCACCAGTACCCGTCTGAAAAAGTTATGGGCACAGGATGATTTTGCAACAAGGCCTCTTTCTGCTCCTCTGTTGGTTCTTTCTGCACATCTTTTGCTTCTTTCTGTGCGTTTTTCTTCTTTCTTCACATGTCCTACCTCTGTTGGCATAGTTAGAAACTAGCATTTAAAAAACCTTTGAAATTCACTTAAAAATCATAGGTTTCAGGCACGTTATGGTTAGAAATTAGCATTTAAAAAACCTTTGAAATTCACTGAAAAACCATAGGGTTCAGGCACGTTATAGTTAGAAATTAGCATTTAAAAAACCTTTGAAATTCACTGAAAAAACCATAGGTTTCAGGCACGTTATAGTTAGAAATTACCATTTAAAAAACCTTTGAAATTCACTGAAAAAACCATAGGTTTCAGACACGTTATAGTTAGAAATTAGCATTTAAAAAACCTTTGAAATTCACTGAAAAAACCATAGGTTTTAGGGACAGTTATAGTTAGTTGGACATTGCACTCGTACAAAACCCGTGAAATTCCCCTGTTATAGTTAGTTCAGCTAACTATAACTCGCGCCCCCACAATGCACTGCTGATGACGTCACATATTACATCACTCATGACATGGTCAGTGACATCACTCATGACATCACTGATGACATCTCAAATGACATCACTGATGACATCATCCATGTGATAATTTCATGCATCTTCTCACACCCTAATATAACTTTTGATACACCCACTCTAAATTACAGACTGCCATTCTCAAAACCGTAGACACTCCAACACCAAAAACTACATACCCACTCACTGATTCTTAGGTCTACACACACATCCACTCACTCACCTGTACAGTCACTCATACTTACAGTCACTCAGTACAGGACTATCATATGCACTCATACACCTATATAAACACTCACACACCGCCACTCATCCATAGAGGTACTCACACACCTAGTCAGTCATGCAAAAAATTAATCACACACCCATTTACTCACCTATACAGTTATACACACACCAGCTCACTTACTCATACAAATACTAGCACATTCTTACGCTCTTATACAATAACTGATACAAGCACACACGCATCCATACAGCCACTCTCACAATAACACACTCTCACTTATAGCCATTTAAATACTCTAACACACATATATACTGCCTTTTACATATGTAGTTACTCGCACATGTACCACTGAGATATACATTCACTCACTAACACACCCATACACACACTCACCCACCCAAGCAGTCCATCACAGATGCACTCTTGAAATCATGCACCCAGTGAATCACCCACTCACACATCTATGTATAGAGTCACACACACCCCACCCACACAAACACTCAGGCAGCCATACAGATACTCAGAGAACCAATCAATAACCCATATAGACACTCATGTAGCTATTCGCAAATCCATGCATCCACTTACACACCAACAAACAGACGGATACAGACATTCACACAGTTTAGTCACTAACCCATGCATTCAGTAAGATACGTTTAATCACTCACGTGTAGAGTCAGTCACTCACGTACTAAATCATCCATTCAGACACTTATACACCCACTCATTCTTCAATACGCCTTTCCCTATATATATTAAACATATTTAAACTTTACAGAAACACACAGTCACTGGATGATGTCATCAGTGATGTCATCAGTGATGTCATTTGAGATGTCATCAGTGATGTCATCAGTGATGTCACTGACCATGTCATGAGTGATGTAATATGTGACGTCATCAGCAGTGCATTGCGGGCGCGAGTTATAGTTAGCTGAACTAACTATAACAGGGAATTTCACGGGTTTTGTACGAGTGCAATGTCCAACTAACTATAACTGTCCCTAAAACCTATGGTTTTTTTCAGTGAATATATATATATATATATACATATATATATAACATGGTAGCCATTAATATGGGAAGTTTATTTTTACTATTATAATTCCACATATACTTATCTTAACAACATAGGTAAGGAACATTTTATTGTACAGTTAATTAAAACCATTACAAACATCCGTCAGTTTACACAATTTCATAGTAAAAGTCCATGTCATAACACATTGCCATTATGGCTATTCCAGGATAAAAAGAGAAAGAGAAGCTATTAAATACAAGAAATAAAATCTATTAAAATACGGCTAATGATTTTTGGGCGTAAAATTAACCTGGGCACTGTCCCAGTCCCGGTCTGTAAGTGCAAAATTCGCAGCTGGGTATCTTAGGCCTGCGGAAAGCAAGAAAGTAAAGTGCCGTGTGCGCAAGCGACTTGAGGCCTAGATCGGGCATCCGAGAAAGCATTAGGCGGACAGTTTTGTTATTCAAAGCCTATATGCTTAGATGCTGCGCATACAATGTTGAGCTGACCTTAGGAGCAAATAGCGGGGTCTGTATGCACAGAAGTGCCTCAAGATCTATAATCAGTAAAATCCGGGTGCCAGTTGAAATTCGTACCTGATAGCTACCAGGAAGTACATGATGTATTTAGTGTGCAAATATTTATCAAGCTTAGGTTAATGACAGTTTAAGTAAAAAGTAAGTTGAGAATGATGACTGGCAGCTATTGCAGGCCTGTGATTGACAACATGGCCTGGCCAATCAACCTCTTGATCGTATGCTTGACAGTGGTGTATCGTACAACATAGAGGAATTGGATATTGTGGCATTGATATACATGCAGTCCAACATTTAAAATTCAAGATATTTGATATAACACCAGCTGAAAAATAACTATTTTAGAGGTTGTGGATGGATGCAGTTTTCATGTCCAGGATCGGACAGCAATAAGGAAACCCTATCCATAATATTTTTTAAACCAAAGACCCAGCTAAATCTAGAGTTATGTTGCTATTGTTGACCCCATCCGTTTCTCACTCCCAGAAGTCATTGTAAACATCAAATGTTGGGGGAAAAAAATAATTTCCTCCTATTTCTTAGATGGAAAACTCCCCTATTTGTGGTGAACAGCAAAAAGTCACCCCTCCCAGTATTACTACTTTATAGCTGATAAAAATGGTGGGCCACATGTGTGGGTGGACTTAAAATACAAAGGAAGAAAGGGCTAAAATCACAACTATTTCTAGCATGATTTTGAAATGATATCTAAAACCATGTCGGAGGACTTCGGTGTTCAGACCATTGGTCAATGGACCCTACCAATCACACACATATTTTAAAACCAGAAATCAAGAATTATATTTTATACAACCAACTTGTCCTAGTTCTTCCTGTGCTGTTGCCCAAGCTGAAAACCACTCAAGAGTGGGGCAATCTTTGCGTATATTTTAGGGGTCTAACTGAGCTTGTCTTCCCTGCTGCTCGTTAGCCTTAACATCCAGTCCACCAGAGGAGGGTCATATTCACATTCCTAGTTATCCCTCATGGGATTTATTAGATATCATTGTGCTGACCCACAAGTCAATGAGGTCATATTCTACTAAATGCTGGTGCAACACTAGAAACAAATTATTTAAAAATTGCTGTTTCATGCTTAAATTTTATGGTTCACCTTAAGTTGTCACTTTTATTCACTTTACTTCATTATGACCCACTCATCTAGTGCATTCAGGAAGGCGATCATAAAATCTTCTCAAAACAGGTGAGACTTATTTGCATTGTCCCTAAATTCCTGAGAGTCTTCTCATGGATTAGCTCCAACTTTCTTAACAAAATCTCCTTTATATACTTATAACATGTGTGCTGCACATGTTGAGCATTGTCAACAGTTATAGGGAACCATCCTCCTTCAGAATTCCTCCATAAATGACCTTCCACAGAATGTTCCTCATCTACCTGAATGAAACAACTTAGTTAAACATATTTTAGCCATTTTTTGTGTCATTTTATATCACTTCCAGTGTTGCAACCTCCATTGAGAAGTGGAATTCTGACTTCTCCACTCCTGCTGCTCTACCCATTTTACACTTGCTGCCACAAGGAGAAATGTATCATGGTGTGTTCGAGTTTTCTGCAAGTCATTGTTCCACATTTTCATGGTCTGCTAATAGTCTAATTCTTTCTAACTTTTTCCGTGACTTCAACTGACCCCTTTCTTGCAGATCCTAAGCCACCTCTCCTCAAGTAACTCAAAGGCAGCCAATGGTATCCAGGATTTATGTGGGGATAGCAAAATGATAAATCAAGGTACAGTCCAACAAAAAAACAGAAACAAAATGGATAAGTCACCAATATAGCAGTTTATTGAGATTCATTCAAACACACCCTTAACCAGCTAACATTTCAAATTTTAGAATGTTTCTAAATAATATCAAGATGACAAGAAAAAGTTCTT
The DNA here is from genome assembly GCA_963921515.1 of Calotriton arnoldi. Taxonomy (NCBI): domain Eukaryota; kingdom Metazoa; phylum Chordata; class Amphibia; order Caudata; family Salamandridae; genus Calotriton; species Calotriton arnoldi. Next base: position 191,786 of record CAWUFW010006867.1, read on the forward strand.
GCTTACTGAGAAATGCATTGAATGAGAGCTCTGGATAGTCTCCAAGAGGACAATGACCTTTTCAATCTGGCTTGGTTTTAATAAAGTAAAATCAGCACACTGAAAAAAATATCTGTTACTGAACTACTATCGCTTCCTAATTTAGCTTTGTGGGAATAAAAAATAAGGCAGTGGTGTTCTCTCTGACTGTGATTATGCATCCTGAATGTTACCTCACATGCTTGACTTTTCTTAAAATCGTGCAGGTATTGTAACTAGTTTATTTTTAATTAACTTTCCAAACCAATCCTTGTGTCAAGGAACTCATTTTTTTTCCATTTTTATTCTTAGTGTTACTAACATTATGATGGCTGTACTGAAGTCAATATACATTATTTTTACACTTTAAATACATTGAGAATTTACATATATTTATAATCTGCACCTTCTGAATAGGAGGAAAGATAGAAATATTAATTACGTGAACCACATTATATGCTTAATCATAAAAACTAAGGGCTTGGTTCACAAAGGTAAACTTACACTTTTGTGTAAGTTTACGATTGTTTACTGTCCACAAAGGATTTATGAACAGTATCTTTACGAGTGTGGAGTCTCCGCACATAAAAATAACTATGGGGCATATTAGCAAGGGCTTTATCGCTGCTTTAGCGGCACTTTTTGCTGCTAAAGCGGCAATTTTTTTATCGCCCTATCAGCAAGCTGTCGATAACAGGCGTTAGCGACAGCTTTCATAGCGATAGCGGCCCGTTTTCCCATTGCCTTGCATGCCAGCGATAATTATCGCTAATGACATGCAAGGTAGGCGTTCCCAACTAAGCGACTGAAAACAGTCGCTAACACCACTTCCCCTATTAGCAACGCATGGCGAGCGATAAAAAAATTTGCGCTAAGCGCGAATATCGCTAGAATTTAACACCTGCTAAAAACACGACTTACCTGTTTGTTGAATGGGAAGTGGATTGTCAGGCTAAGTCCCACATGGCGTTAATGCGTGAATATCGCTGGATTTCCAGTGATATTCACGCATTCACCGCTTATCGCTGAGATATTTTATCGCATTGGAGATAAGCGTTGCTAGTAGCGTGTTATCTCGCGATAATATCAGCGATCTGCAGCGATAAAAAAACCGCACTAAGCGCGGTTTGCGATAATTATCGCAAGTTGTTGCTAATATCCCCCTATATTTTTAGTTTTTCACTACCAGGACATGTAAAACCATAAAGTACATGCCCTACTTCTTAGATACATTACACCCTGCCCTCTGGGCTATCCAGGGCCCTAACGTAGGGCTGCATTATATGTATTAAAAATGAAGCATTTGCCTGTTAAGAGGTTAATTTTGTCAGGTCGAAATGGAAGTGTAAAACTGCACAGCAATGGCAGGCCTGAGACATGTTTAAATCGCCACTTAAGTGGGTAGAACAAGCAGTGCTACAGGTCCACTTATAGCCTTTAATTTACAGGCCCTAGGTACATGTAGAAACACTTTACTAGGGGCGTATAAGTAAATTAGAAATGCTAATTTGGAAAATGCAATATTATAATGTTTTAAGGAGTGAGCACATGCACTTTAGCAATGGTTAGCAGTGGTAAAGTGCTCAGACTCCTAAGGCAAACAAAAAACAAGATTAGTAAAAAGGGAAAAGGAGGGCAAAAGGTTTGGTGGAAGACCACCCTAAGGCTGGCAGATCTAACATGTCCCCTCCAGCTGAAAGTAGGGAGAACTACCCAACTCCTAGGGAGTTCTCATCACTAAGGCCGAAGAACCTGGATAGACCATCAGCATTGGTGTGGTCTGAACCAGGATGGTGTTCCACCGTAAAGTCCAATCCCTGTAGGGAGGTGGACCACCTCAACAGTTTGGGATTTTCAGTCACAGCTCATTTGCATGAGCCATCTGAGGGACCTTTAGTCTGTCTGAACCCAGAAGTGAGTCCCAAAGAGGTATAGTCTCAGCTTCTTAAAAGCTCAGACCACAGCAAAGGCCTCCCTTTCAATCACATTCTACCTCTGTAACCTCCTGCTAATGAAGGCTATTGGTTGGTTGATGAACTCCTCATTTAACTGTGCTAAGATAGCCCTTATGTCATGCTCTGAAGCATCTGTCTGCATGTCGAACTCCTTAGAGAAGTCAGGAGCCTTGAATAAGGATGCTGTACACATGGGCTCCTTCAGGGAATCAAAGGCTTTCTGCGGGCTACTGTCCGGATCACCTGTCTGAGCTGCTTTTTTGTAATCAGCTCTGTAAAGGGGGCAACAATGGTGCCATATCCCTTAACAAACCTCCTATAGCATCCTGTGAGGCCCAGTACGGCCCTCACCTCAGTCTGTGTTTTAGGAGGTTGCCATGCCAGGATAGTGTTAATCTTGGCCTGGAGGGGTGGGACCTTGCCCCAGCCCACAATGTGGCCCGGGTAAACCATAGACCCCTCCCCTTTCTGGCACATACTGTCCTTGATAGTCGGGCCCGCTTGCTGCAGGGCCTGAAGTACCACCTGGAGAAGGAACAGGTGTTCCTGCCAGCTGGAGCTGTAGACAACTATGTCATCCAGGTACATGGCACAGAATGCCTCCTTCCCAGTCAGGACCCTGATGATCAACCTCTGAAAGGTGGCAAGGACATCCTTCAAATTTAGGGCATCACCCTAAACTGGAAGTGGCTCACTGGGGTTGAGAATGCATACCTCTCATTTGCCCCATCATTTCGAGCAATCTGCCCGTAAGTCAAAAGTATTGAGAAATTTGGCAGCACCCATCCTGTTTATAAGCTCATCAGCTCAGGGGATGGGTTATGCGTCAGTCTTAGGTACTGAATTGAGACTCCTATAGTGCATGGAGAACCTAAGTTCTGGAGTGGCATCCGTGGAGTGGAGGCAGCCTTGTGTGCCAGCACCACGGGGCTGGACCAGTGCTGTAGGAGGCTGAATCAACCCTAGCACCTAAGACCTCCTCTTTGATACTGGCCCTCACCTTGTCTGACAACCTGTAAATCCTCTTTTTAACAGATGGAATGTTGCCAATGTCTATGTCATGGATACACAGGTGTGTGTTCCCAAGTGCGAGGGAGAAAAGAGGGGTGAATTTCCCCAATAACTGGTGACAGTCACTCTGCTGTTTCGGGTCACAGTAGGGCAGAGGTTGATAACCGCCACTAACCCATCATGCTCTTGGGCAGACATGAGGTCAGGGAGAGGCTCGCTCTCCTCCTCCACTCCCTCATCTGTCACCAGGAACATGCTGATTTTGGACCTCTCAAAGTACGGTTTGAGGCGGGTCACATAGATTATCCTTAAGGGGTTTCTAGGGGTCTTCAGATCCACCAAGTAGTTGTCCTCCCAATCCCACTCCTTCACCTGATATAGGCCTGTCCAGCGGTCCTGGAGAGTACTGGGATCCACAGGCTCCATAACCCACACCTTCTGGCCAGGTTGAAACTCTTCCAGAGTGGCCTTCTAGTCATACCAGATTTTCATACCTTCTTGACATTCCTTAAGATTCATTTCACCTTCTTGCAGAAGCGGTGCACCTGGTACAGAAGGCCATCATATAGCTGACCACATCCTGAGGGGGTTTCCTGGAAGCTTGCTCCCACCCCTCTCTTACAAGGCTAAGAGGCTACCTAACAGGGTGGCCACAGAGGAGTTCAAAAGGGCTAAACCCCACTCCCTTCTGTGGCACTTCCCTGCAAGCAAAGAGAAGGCAAGGAAGAAGGACATCCCACTTTTTGTCTCATGGGCTCCTATAAGCCCGGTATTATGCCCTTCAAGGTCTTGTTGAATTTCTCTATGTATGATGACATGAAGGTAGTGTCTCTGTCAGACACTATCTCTTTTGGGAACCCCTCACAGGTAAAAATCCCATTCAGGGCCCGTTCACTGCAGATGCAGTCACCAACATTATAAGGATGGCCTCTGGGTAATGAGTGGCGTGATCCAACAAGATCAGGATGAAACTGTTGCCTAAAGCTGCCCTGGGGTCCAAGGGTCCAACAAGCTTGATGCCTACACTTTCAAAGGGAGTGCCAATGACAGGAAATGGGGCCTGTGGAGCCTTGAGGTTTTCCTGACTTCCCACTAGCCTGGCAGGTGGGACAGTACCTACAGAATGCATCTGATGCCATCTTCATCCGGGGTCAATAGAAGTGGGCAACAAGCCTTGCAAAGGTCTTGTTTTGCCTGAGATGTCCTGCCAGGAGTAAGTCATGAGCCAAATCCAGTAGATAGGTCCTGTAACACTGGGGGACCACCAGCACACAGATCGCCCCAGGACCAGGAACGGGAGGCTCACTGTATAGTAGGTCACTCTCCCAATGGATCAGGGGATCCCCAGAGGTGGCACCTTCTGCCTGGGTCTCAGTTTGCCACCTGAAGCTCTCTAGAGTGGGGTATGCTTTCTGAGCTTTTCAGAATACCTCCCTGGTGGGCCCACCCTCAATGTCAACCAGCAAGCTTAGGCAGATCACCCAGAGCATCAAAGTCCTCCCCAGTTTGTTCAGGGGCATCCTCCACTAGTGCCCTGTCAACCTCAACTGCGGGAACTTGAAGGGCAGGTTACCTGCACCCCTTGCCCCTCTCCTTTGTGGCAGCTGCCTTGGCCATTGTTCCAGGCTCCAGGCACCCTTGACTCTCTTCCCCGGCAGCCATATATTATGTGGTGATATAGACCCAAATATGAAAACGGTATGGTCGCTCTTCTATTTTCTCTTATATTCGAATGGTTATTTAAATGTCATCAAAGTGAGGTAGGTTTGGGTGCTTCAGAGTATCACCTTTAATCCATAAGGTGTAAAACTGCGATAGCAAACTGATGACTCTTCACTCGGGAAGAGGCAACTCTGTAAAGCACTCCTAAGCGCGGGCCTGCGCTCTTTTAGAAAATGTGTAGCAAACAATGATACATAAAGTGTCCAAGATCAAATGTTTTTATTTACTTATATATTCAGTGTTGTCCTGGATTTAACCAAGTAACAGCAAGTGGTTAAACTTAATCCAGTAAGTTGTTTGACAGAATAGTAGATCCAATACTTTCTGTTTAATCACATAACAGAAACATTCATTGTCCCCGATGCATTTCGGGTCCTGCCCTTCTTCAGGGGGTATGTTTCTATAAAGAAAATAACTAGAATCAATTCCAAGGGCTGAAAGCAACACTAGTAGTTAACTAAAGTGTAAGGGTAAGCAAAGATAGTGAGATGTATAAAAGGCCAATGGAAACCAGTGAAAGGAAAAGAAGAGTTTCGAATTAGGCAGAGAGTGCATACCCGTGATAGGAAAAAATACTAAAACCGGTAATGATACGTGCCATGCAACCGTCATAGAAAATGGTTCAAAACGTAATGCGAATGCGTGATGAGTGCACACCCGTAATAGGAAAATTGAATGAATCAGTAAAGGTACGTGCCATAGAACTATCGTGGAAAATAGTTAAGGTCGTAATGCGAACGCGAGATAGACCGTGCTTGCAAAGAACACAAAAATCAATATCCAAAGAGTGAAGCTTCTCGGTTTAAATCATAAATGCAAGTCCCGGGATGCATTAACCGAATTATAATAGGCATGCTCTGCAAAAAACAGTCGACAATAGTTTCCCAGAATAAACAAAGTGCACACATACCTGTAGCAGTGAAATCAGCGAGCGCGTCTACGTACGCGCGAGAAATGTTTGTTACGGCCAGTTGCCGGAACAGAAAATTTAAACATATTCCGGAAGTGAAAGCAGGTGGTGGAAAGTAAAAACGGACGGTAGAGGTAACCATAGCAACTAGCAACGCCACAGCGGGCGTTCTCTACAATGTCAATAAACTGTGAAAAGCAGTAAAATGTACGATAGAATACGAACATGTAGATGCAGTGGAAAGGTGTGTAAAAGCGCAGAAGTGCAAGATTATTGCAGATAGTGAAAGATAGTTGAAAGTAGGAAAATTACAAAACGTTCATCCAACTGGAGTAATGTCTGAAGTAAAAGGAGTGTATGAATCTGGTATCACAAAATAGTACTAAGAAAGAGGGAAAAACGCGAGAGGAATGAAGTGAAACAAAAAGCTTTAAAGCCACAGAGAAATGTAAAGGGATAGACAGGAGGAAACAAAAAACGTGAAAGAAGTTAGCTGCATGGACAGTCATGCAGACACAAATTAATCAGACAGTGTCAATTCAGAAAATAAGAATGCCACGGGAAGAGATGTTATAAAGAACAGTGCTATAAAATGCAACTAAATTCCACTCTTTCGTTTAACCCCTTAGGGTGAATCGAGTTCAGCCTGTGTATCCAAAAGGTTTCTCGTTGTAATAAAAACTTCCGATTGTCTCTTCCTTCTTGGTTCGTAATTTGTTCCAGCACTATATAGTGTAGTTGACTGATGTTGTGATTTCTTTCTGAAAAGTGGACGGCAATGGTAGATTTGGAATTCTTTGTACGTATATTACTTTTGTGTTCAGTTAAACGGATTTTAATTTTACGTTCCGTCTTGCCGACGTAAGGCAATCCACATGGACATTTTAGAAGATATACGACATTGTTGCTGTCACAGGTAGCGTTGACTTTAAGTTTGATTGGAGTACCTTGTGTAGGATGAGTCAGTGTCGTGCCTTTTATGATATTATTACAATGTCCGCAGTTATGGCATGGGACTGTCCCTTTGTATACTTGGTGCTTTTCTTTGGGTTTTGTATTGAGCAATTGTTTCAAATTTTTGGTCCGTTGGTATGCAAAGATGGGTGTGGATTGAAAGATGCCATTGAAATCAACTTCTGCCTGTAATAGCGGCCAGTATTTCAATATGTTTTTTTTTATTTTATAGCTCCTGGTGGAAACTTTTCATCATTTTTAGGAATGTTACTTTTGGGCGTCAATAGCTGAACTCTCTGCTTTAAAGCAACTCTGTTTTCTGCTTCTTGTAGAACTGTACTAGGGTATGCTCTCTCTTGGAATTTGGCTTTAATCTTTTCACTCTGCTCTGAATATAAGTTGTCTGTAGATGAAATGCGTTTGGCCCGGAGTAATTGCGAGTACGGCAAATGCTTTTTTAAGCTCAATTGGTGAAAGCTGGAATAATGCACATAATTATTGCGGTCAGTAGGTTTAGTATACACTGCTGTGATGAGTTCGTTATTTTGAAGTGAAATGTCAACATCTAAAAAGGCAATAGAATTCTTACTGATGGTATAGGTAAATTGAATCCTTTCATTGATAGCATTAAGTTGATTTAAGGCCATCACAAGATCTTGCTCCTCCCCCTTCCAAATCAGAAATATGTCATCGATATATCTGTAAAATATCACGAGATTATTCTTCCAAATGGGTTTGGGTAAAATGTGTTCAAGCTCATAAAGGTGCATAAACAGGTTCGCATATGCTGGGGCAGCACAATTGCCCATGGCTACTCCAGATAGTTGAACATAGTATTTGTCATTCCAGGTAAAATAACTGTGGTGAAGGGTAAACTGCATTAATTCCATCAGGAACACTTTGAGGTCTTCATTTTTATCAGTGTTGACTAGAAACGATTCCATTGCTTGTAGTCCCAGATCATGTGGTATCGAAGTGTATAAGGATTGTACATCAATAGTACATAAAATGAATTCTGTGCGTTTGTCTAAATTGATGTTGTTCATTTTCATCAAGAAATCTGTAGTGTCCTGTAAATATGTCGTCATTTGTTGAACACATTTTTGAAGGTGACGGTCTATGTATTTGCCAATGGGTTCGTGTAATGAATTACGGGTACTGACTATGGGTCGGAACGGCGGGTTATCCAAATTTTTATGTATTTTGGGAGCCATGTATAAATAAGGAGTGCCTGGATACTCCTTTATCAAATATTTTTTGTCACGTTCTGTTATAGTTCCCCTGACAACAGCTTGTTCAACGATGCTCTTCAGTACTTGGCCAAATTCTTTGGTAGGGTTGGTATTGACTTCCATTTACAACGTTTGGTCGGAAACGTGTGCCTCAACGCTGGTATGGTAGAATTCCGTATCTAATATGACTAATGCTCCTCCTTTATCAGCCTGACAACATTTAATATCGCGATTGTTAACTACTTGGGCAATGGCGTTCAGTTCATGCTTGGTAAGATTAGGGCGATGGCGTTGCTTGCTTTTAAAGATGTTATGCAGATCATTTTGCACCACAATTTCAAAAGTGTCCAAAGTTTTGTGGCTTGTGGGTGCCAAAAAGGTGCTTGTCGCTCTGAGATCCATCAGGGTACTTTGTGTTTCACTAAATTTAGGGTCAACAACGTTCGCAAAAAAATGTCTCAACCGTAATGTTCTCATGAATTTATATAGACAAATTCCAGTCTCAAATTCATTACTCTCAAAAGATGCGACGTAAGAGAGACCTTTTTGTAAAGTGCGTAATTGTAATGTAGACAGAGGAGTTTTAGAAATATTGATCACTAGATCTTTTGACTTCTGGTCGATTTTGCGACGGGCAGATCCCGGTCCTTTGTATTTTGCCCTCCTGGTTCTACGATTGTTGTTGGGCCTTTTTCTAAAAAAGGCACTGCTTGAGTAGTATCCTTGGAGGTAGATGGTGCACTCTCTTTTGCTGTGTCGGTGTTTCTTGGGAGCGGTCTCCTTTGTGCGCCGCTGGGCTGTGAGTCTTCTGATGACGACGTTTCCCCCTCTGTTGAACGATTCCCAAAGGGTCGTTGGTGTCTCCTGGAAGCATATGCCTCTGCCCATGTATAAACTTCTCCTAATTTGTAATCGAGAGTGTCTCGTTTAAATTTTCTGAGTTTCCGCTCGTTAATCTTCTTGGTGTATTTATCGAGTTGATTATTGATATCTTGTAATGTTTTATCCCAATCTTCACTTGATAATTTTTCAATAAGTTCTTGTTTTAATTGCAACACCTCCTTGTCTAACTCTTCTAGTAGTTTCGAAAGTTCTTCCACTATTAGGAGGATGAGGTCTAATGAACATTTGTTGAGTATACCATACCAACGTACGGTGAATCGTGGGTTATTTTTGCAAAGTGTCGATTTTAAGGGTATACGTAACCCCCGTGGAATTCTCTGAATTTTGTGGTATCTAATCAATGTGCTTGCGTGCAGACGTTGATTTATTTCTCTTTTGGCTGTGTATATTAGCTGTCTGATATTTGATTGAATATTTCCTGTGCTAGTAGAGGTGCTTTCAGGTTCTTGGATAAGAGAATAAATGCGATCAGTATCCTCGGCGGAAAAGCCAAAAGTGTCCGCTCTGTTTCCAGAAGAGTTTGCTATGTCTTCATATGACATGATGTGTTCTAGTGGGTGCCGACCAAAAAGGATCTGGAGATTATAAATATGAAAACGGTATGGTCGCACTCCTATTTTCTCTTATATTCGAATGGTTATTTAAATTTCATCAAAGTAAGGTAGGTTTGGGTGCTTCAGAGTATCACCTTTAATCCAAAAGGTGTAAAACTGCGATAGCAAACTGATGACTCTTCACTCGGGAAGAGGCAACTCTGTAAAGCACTCCTAAGCGCGGGCCTGCGCTCTTTTAGAAAATGTGTAGCAAACAATGATACATAAAGTGTCCAAGATCAAATGTTTTTATTCACTTATATATTCAGTGTTGTCCTGGATTTAACCAAGTAACAGAAAGTGGTTAAACTTAATCCAGTAAGTTGTTTGACAGAATAGTAGATCCAATACTTTCTGTTTAATCACATAACAGAAACATTGTAGAGAACGCCCGTTGTGGCGTTGCTAGTTGCTATGGTTACCTCTACCGTCCGTTTTTACTTTCCACCACCTGCTTTCACTTCCGGAATATGTTTAAATTTTCTGTTCCGGCAACTGGCCGTAACAAACATTTCTCGCGCATACGTAGACGAGCTCGCTGATTTCACTGCTACAGGTATGTGTGCACTTTGTTTATTCTGGGAAACTATCGTCGACTGTTTTTTGCAGAGCATGCCTATTATAATTGGGTTAATGCATCCCGGGACGTGCATTTATGATTTAAACCGACACGCTTCACTCTTTGGATATTGATTTTTGTGTTCATTGCAAGCACGGTCTATCTCGCGTTCGCATTACGACCTTAACTATTTTCCACGATAGTTCTATGGCCCGTACCTTTACTGATTCATGCAATTTTCCTATTACGGGTGTGCACTCTATCATGCATTCGCATTACGTTTTGAACCATTTTCTATGACGGTTGCATGGCACGTATCATTACCGGTTTTAGTATTTTTTCGTATCACGGGTATGCACTCTCTGCCTAATTCCGAAACTCTTCTTTTCCTTTCACTGGTTTCCATTGGCCTTTTATACATCTCACTATCTTTGCTTACCCTTACACTTTAGTTAACTACTAGTGTTGCTTTCAGCCCTTGGAATTGATTCTAGTTATTTTCTTTATAGAAACATACCCCCTGAAGAAGGGCAGGACCCGAAATGCATCGGGGACAATGAATGTTTCTGTTATGTGATTAAACAGAAAGTATTGGATCTACTATTCTGTCAAACAACTTACTGGATTAAGTTTAACCACTTGCTGTTACTTGGTTAAATCCAGGACAACACTGAATATATAAGTGAATAAAAACATTTGATCTTGGACACTTTATGTATCATTGTTTGCTACACATTTTCTAAAAGAGCGCAGGGCCGCGCTTAGGAGTGATATAGACCCACTCAGACAATCCCACCAGCTCCAAGTGTGGCCCGAGCTCTACTTCCTTCCAGATAGTGTGCTCCAGGCCATTGCCCAACAGACAATTTACAGGAATGCAGGGCTCATAGCTACTTTTAGAGAACCTCCCACCCAAAGTGAACTAGAGGCACCAGTTGATGGCTCTCATGTTTGTCAGTGACTTTGACTTGTTGGAATATGTTAGGGAGGACCTGCTCTGAGGACACCAGCTGACACTTTACAATGGTCATGCTATCTCCTGCATCTCTCAGATCCTCCACCTGTTGCCCATTGATGCTGACTCACTGCCTGCAGGCAAATGGGCTTTTGGCACCATCTCCTTATTTCCTAGGGAACCTAGGGTGACCTATGTCTGCTCTCCAAAGCTAACTGGGACTACCTCCTTACCGAGCACCACACTCGCCAACCCAGATATCTGTCCACTGATGGGGGTTGTGTGCTCTTGGGACGTTTCAAGTTGCCATTGGAGAGCCCATACTTGTAACACTCTGTGCATTAGGGTACAAACCACCCTGTCTGCTTATCAAAGAACCCCTTCTTGTTAGGCTCAGACTGGGACTGTTTACCACTATTCCCCAGGGAATTATTTTGGCAGCCTTTTGAGAACTCCTTATTTTAAGTTTTTCTTCCCATTCTTTCTTTTTGGATACTCTGGTACTGACCCAGAGGTCCGCCTCCTCAGCAAGCTTCCTGGGGTCAGTCAGCTTGCTGTTAACAAGGTGCTGGCATAGCTCTGGAAAACAAATACTGAGCATGTGCTCTCTCAAGATTAGATTGTACAACTCATTGTAATAATTCACTTTGCTGCCTCACACCCAAGCATTCAGTGCCTTGCTAGAGTAGTCCACAAAATCAACCCAAAACTGATCGGGGAACTTCTGACTGTCCCTGAACCTCTGACAGTACTTTTCAGGGATCAGTCAAAACTTAGCAATCAAAATGGCTTTTATGGTTTGGACCCCAACCTCTAAATTGAGAAAGGTGACCAGTCTCACTCTAGGCACGTTTCAACAAACCACCACCTCAGTGCTCCTTTGGGATCTTGCGAACCCTCAGGGATACCTCATAGGCAGGAAAAAAAAAATGTGTCTACATCATCCCTCACCACATAATGAGGAGCCAGATCCTTGAGGTTGCAGACCTTTTTGATTCCTTAAGACACAGTAGAATTGCCACCACCATCACTGATGGGCTCTGCCTGCCTGGCCTTGAGATCCATCTCTCTCAAATTCAGTTCATGAGCTCATAACAACTTTGTCTTTCCAAAGGCCCTCTCAGCCTACTTTTCTTAATCCTTAGCCTGGCCATTTGCAGCTTGAGCTCTTTCTCCTTCCTCTTCTCTGCCAGCTCCTCTGGAGATAGGCCGCAGGAAGCGACACTGCTCCCTGCCTTGGCAGGGTACTCCCCTTCAGGGTTTAAGTCCTTCCCCCAGTTGAAGGCTGTTTCTCAGGGAAGTCATCTCCTTGTACTTCCATCAAATCATTCCCTTCTGTGGTTTCACCCAGAGTTTGATGGACTTCTGCCCAGGCCCTTAGTATATTTTGCAATTCCACCTTTCTGGCGGTGCTCTTGGCAATAAGCCCTTTCTCCTTTCAGAATTTGTTCAGCTGGACCACTGTGGCATCCATGTTGGCCAGCTCGAATTCCATCCTTACAGGTGTGGTATCAGAAACAAGAGAATGAATTTGGAAAAAACAAAAAGAGCCAAGCAAGGACAATTGGTCTTAGATTATTTATGTGGGGTGGTAGTATAACACAAGATTACTGTAAGGCACTGCACAAACACAAGTCCAAATCCCACCACTGCCCCCAGTGTAAGAAATTAGGTTACTGGTTGGGGGGTTGTAACCCTTATCAAGCAACTATCACAATTCTTCTCAGAGTGAAGTCACAAGCAAACCCTAATTTATCCTGTGCTCAACTCTCGGGTACCTTGGCAAAGAGCATCCATGCTTACCTCAGAGGCAATGTAAAAAGTATTTGTGCAACACTTTTCCTTCCGCAAGAGTAAGAATATGAAAGATCACTTGGACAGAGCCGCACTACCCACTACCAAACATGCAGGAACACTGAATGAACACTGGGGGTTGGAACCCTTGATTGGACATGCCAAATGCGGAAACTGTAGTGTCTGTAAATTCACTATTGAGGGCAAGGAGTTCACTTTCAATAACACCAAGGTTGAATCCAAGCAATTCTCTAACTGTAATACAGGTAATGTAATCTATGCTATTGTATGCCCATGCAACAAAATTTACATCGGACAGACCAGGCAAAAAGTGCGAATGCGGATATGCCAGCACCGCAGTCGAATATGCTGCAAAACACCTAATGCACCATTGGTTGAACATTACTCCAGCAAGGCCCACAGCGAGGATGACTTAAGATGGACTGTAATCAGCGTGATCAAACCACCACCGAGAGGAGCAGATCTAGGACAACTGCTGAATAAAGAGGAACTCAAGTGGATTCTGCGCACTGGAAGCATCAAAACTGGACTCAACAGACTTGAAGACTGGACGACTCTATTATAAGCCCATATTCGAACAGAACCTGAACTTTTTACAACTTTGTTCTTTTATCCTTTTTCCCGCAGGCCATCCTCTGAGTTCCATTCTACTACTTACTATAATTACTGTGTCAGTATGTATAATTTCTATAAAGTGTGCCATAGCACTTCTTTTCCACCACTCTTGCATGACATACAGATGTAATGTCTTTACACCTAGTTACTACGATACACCTCGTATGTAATGTCATACATAATCAGTAAATGACCTATTTATAACTTTGTGTTCTTCCACAATCCTAAGATGGCCGCGCTCATTCTGTGCAATTCGGTCCTCTAACTACCAAGTAGCCAATCTATTTCCTACCATTCTAAGATGGCCGCCGTAACCATGTAATGATTCGGCCTATAGGGTACTATATTGGTTTTGCATCTTGATCTGTCAGCCTAATAGATCTGTATATTACAAAACATGATGCCTACAATCTTTCTAATGCATATGTAACTTTCTTTTGCTTTCTACACTCAATTCTCTCGACCTATTCTACCCTTCCAATATGGCCGCCACTGCCGAGTCACCAGGCACCGTCCGATCGCGTGATCAGTCAAATGACCATCCCTGCACTTCTTTATCCTCCACCAGGCTCGCTCATTACCCGAGCACACCGGAACTCTGAAGGATCCACAGGTAAGCCCCGCAACCGGCAAGACCCTACTTGCAGAGATACCTTGTCCCACGCCCTTGACACGCTGTTATCTCCCCACACAGGTCATTGTACCGCCTCATGAGTATTCGCATCATCGTTGCGTTACTCACAGCAGCTTTTCGAATTGGATTGCTTGCCAATATCCGTGCATTTAGGTAAGCCCCTTAGTGGCTGGCTTTATCATCCTTCACTCGCCCACCCCGCAGCACTTTCACTGTTTGTGCTCTCTCTTCACACCAGGTTACCGTGCCTCTCCAGACCGCTATCCCTCCATTGGGATTTGGTCCATTATTATTCTATTCCCTGGACTATGGTAAGAGCTTACGCATGCCCGTATAGGTATCAGACAATACAATTGTTGGCAATTCGTCTATTCCGTTCTCTCTTTTCACCAGCCCTGTTGAAGATCTTGTTGGCGGAGCTTGTGCTGCCAAATCCAGCGTCGGGGATGCGGTGTGCAGTCGGGGTGATGTGTCAGTTCTGATAAGATGTGAGGCTGCAATGCAGAGTCCAGTGTCGCCATCAAGGTTGCCGTCGATGAGGGATGTGAAGGCCTGCACCCAGGATGCGTCACGTAGTGGCAGTTCCAAAGGCATTGCGGGCTGGGTGGTGATGCGGTTCTTTACAACGGGTCCAATCCACACAGCAGTGGAGATTCATTGTCTCTGCTCGGGTTTGTGCCAGACCAGAGAAGATGCATCATTATGCTGAATCCACGGAGGCTGTCACTTTGGGTTCTGGGTTCAGGAGATGCAGAGCCAGTCCTTCTCACCCAGGCAAGAGGAAAGCAGGTCAGCAAAACAAGGCAGGAGTCCAGCAGTGTTCAGACCAGAAAAGTGGCAGTCAACCAGTGGTTGTGTCTGAGGTCTAGTGTTTATACCCAGCTGTGCCTTTCAAGTGAGGGAGAAGCTTCTAGAGGTTTTCCTTTGAAGTCCCCAGGCATCCTGCCTCCCCTGCCTCGGCACTAGACTAACTACAGGGGGTATGCAGCTCTTTGTGTGTTATGTATCTAAGAAGAAGGACATGTAGTTTAAAGTTTTACATTTCTTGGCAGTGGGATAACATTGGGATTACCTTATTACATTTTATAAGTATAATGTCCAATTGGGAGTAGATACGACCCCCAAGTCTAGTATCCCTGGAATCATAATTTAAAATCCAACTCATGGTGAACTCGGATTTTAAATTACAATTCTGAAAATGCCACTTTTAGAAGGTGTGATTTTCTTACTTTAGTCATTTTTTGTCTGTTGCCTGTCTCTGACCACATGTCTGGGGTGGGTGACAGCTGGGCTTTGTGAATTCCCCCTAGACAGCCACACACAATTGGAGCTTAGGTACGACTTGATGGGGCATCCTGGCAGGGTGGGAAGGAGAAGCTGGACCCAGCCTCACTTAAACCTGAATAGGGTATGTTCTTTCCCCACACAAAGAGCTGCAAACCCCCCCCTGTAGTGAGTCTGGAGCCAGGGTAGGAATGGCAGGACCTCTGTGCACTTCAAAGGCCCGTCTTTGAAGTCTCCCCCACTTCAAAGGCCAAACTGGATACAAATACAGGACCTCTGATACCAACACTTCAGTACACTTCGTAACCTGTGAAGACTCTGCCCCTCTACTAGACGTCTGTTCGGCTGCACTCTTGCCTTTGCTGTGCTGACCTGCTACCTGCTGCCCTCTTGCCTGGGTGAGGGGACTGGACCTGCATCACTTGAACCCAGAGGGACACCAAGGACAACCTGATCTGAAGTCTCAGGGACATAAAAGACTTCTAACCTACTTACTTCTTCTGTGAGTCTGCCCTGCCATACGGTGCCGCGCCAGTCCTGGACACTTGGAAGAGGTACTAAGGTGTTTCTCCAGCAGATCTGACCCATCCTCTGTTTAGCAACGCATCCCCGATCTGAACCGACACATCTCCCCGGATGAGCGGCACATCTTCGAATCTGGCACATCCCCGCTGTTGGATGGATTGAACCTGTAACAAAAGACTCGCCTCACCGCTGTAGCCAGCATCTGGTTCCGATGCATCACATCCCTATATGATGACAGCCTTGACGAGGATGCTTAACCTCCGCGTTGCAGCTTCACCGCTCATCGGAGCCGGTGCATCATCTCAACTGTGCCTTTGCATCCTTAACACTGGCCTTTGCATCACAAGCCATGTCAACAGTATCTTCGGTGATGATGCATCAGGACCTCGCACCGCAGCCTGTCGCACCTCGTAGCCAACGCTTTGCTTCTGCTGCATGACTCATCTTCGACGCGGATCCACGCATCGCTCCGCAACCAGAATTTAAGGTATTATGGTTCAGCGGACCTAACTGGGTCCCTGTAGCTGGTCTGCCCTCTATCATGGTCAGGGCCGGACTGGGAACCGAAACCGGCCCTTGCAAACTACTCGGCCAGCCCCCAGGGGGCCGATATTGCTCGCCCCGTAACAAAAAAGGCTCCCACCCTAGCGGCCCACCGGGGAAATTCCCAGTGCCCGCTAAGGCCAGTCCGGCCCTGATCGTGGTTGACCTTAACTTTTGACTTTGCCCCGGTCTGGTGCAACAAGCATACGCACAGGACCCCACGCTCCAGCAGAGCGGTTGGATTGGCGTATGTACCTAAGGCTCTCAGCCCAGGACAGATGTGGTATAATACCCGACTGTTGCAGGTTTTACCGGTGAATCTGATGAACTGCCGGATCACTGGTTTAGTTTTATACACCGACGTTTCTGTTTTTTCTTTTTCACCTAGTTCATTCACGTTTAGCAGTAGCTAGTAAGAGATCCTGATGAAGGCCGAGACACTCATATAGGTCAATAGGCTGAAAAATGTCGATCACTCGCCAGTGCAACTGCCTCTAATGTTGGCAGTTACACCACACACTATCTGTTTTTAATCCTAGCACCATGTTGCAATAATAAACTATGTTCGGCTAACCTTGTAGCTAGTTTTATATCACTAGTTTTTGAGCACTGCACTCCCTATACCACACATCACGCTTTCTGTGGGTTATATGAACACCCTCTTTAAAACATCCCTGAGCTCCTCCCTCGCAGCGAGGGGGTTGTAGCTCACGTCACGACTAGGTTTGTGACCCGAGGAGGTATCCCTGTGATGAAGCATGACACCTCTGGTGTGTGAGGGAAACCGTCCTTAAAAGGGAATTCCCCTCCTTTCCCCTCTCAGCATAGTTGTCTCTATCCACATACTCGCACGTCTTACTCCGGACCCGAGGGCTCTTTGTGTGCTTGGCAACAAGCTTTCCCTCAATAATGCTTTGTTATTTTTGGCACTATTTCTCTTTCAGATTCAATATCTCAAGTTCTACTGATTGGATTTTTGTTGTTTTGGTCTTTGTTTTTTTATTAAATCAAAGTCTATTTTCCTATCATGGTGTGGATTATTTTTATGATTTTTTCACTGTTTTATTGTTTGAAGTGTTGCACAAATACTATACACCTTGCCTCAAAGTTAAGCCTGACCGCTCTGTGCCAAGCTACCCTATGGTGAGCACAAGTTAATTTAGGATGTAATTGTGCCTTACCCCAACTAGGATTGTGGTTACTGCTTGACCTGTGTTTATAAACCAGTCAACCAAGAACACAATTTCTAACAATTTGCAAATGTATCTCTAAAACCAGAAGAGATGAAAAAAATATTGGAAATACTTCCTTTGTCCTTTTCCTGCTCTGTTTGGAAAGTAAGCACCACAAATCATTTTCACAACAAGTAATGCAACATTGGACTTACTTGATGTGCACAAATGCCTTCCCTGGAGTATCAAATGTTATCCCACATACGTTAACCCTGCATGCCTTCACCAAGCATGTGATACAACACGTTGACCTTTTATAACAATGAGGGGGTACTTCCAAACCCTCCTTTTTTCTTTACTCCCTACTTCCATCAGTGATGTAATCAATGATGTAATTTCAGATATCATCAGTGATGTCATCAACAATGTCACTGAGCATGTCATGAGTGATGTAATTTGTGAGGTCATAAGCAGGGCATGGCAAGTTACAGATAGCTCATTATGTTATAACTGATGTATTTAATGTTTTTTGTTTTTGATTTTTTAAACTTTAGTTTTTACATTTTTACAATACCCAACTTTAATAAATTGGGTTATTGATGAAGCGGGGTGGAAGTCCCACTCAGGCAATAACCTCTATCCTTGTTAGAGTGATCCACAAAAGTCTCTAAAATAACTCTTGCTTAACACTCTGCTAGCTTGGCACAAACACTGTCAGTTCTAACTTAAATGCAGTGTGTAAAGTATTCATACAACACACAAATAGTAATAAAGTGAAGTAATAAACCCAAGAACAATCCTAAACCAATTTAGACAGCTAGAGTAAGCTTTAGTAATTAAAATGACACCAAAATAGTGCCCAGAAGCCAACTGCAGTTATCTGGTCGAACCAGACTGGGACAAAGTCACAAGCTCTGACTGATCGAAATGGAGTGTGTGCCATGTACAGGAACACGTTTGGCCCGCTGAGTACTGTATCTTTGTGTTGAGTTGAGATGCAAGATCCTGTGTCGGTCTGCGCTTCGTTGTGCTCATTAAGTCCAGTGAAGCCGTCGGTCAAGAGATGTGATCTGATTAAACTGCTGATCAGGAGCTGTGATGTGCCGAGATGCAAACCCCTGCTCGGGTTGGGTCAAGCTGCATCGGTCTGATTAAACCGCCGATCCGGAGCTGCAAGAGGCTGTGATGTAAGGTCCTGCAACAGGTTGCGCTGGGCTGCATCAGTTCCGATGAAACAGCAAGTCAGGAGTGGTGAGGGGCTGCAATGCAAGCTCCTGCATCAGGTTGTGTGACACTGTGTCAGTTCCACACAGAGATGCGATGGGCTGGTATGCGAGGACCTGCGTTGGGTTGTGTTACTCTGTGTCGGTTCTGATGAAGCTTCAGTTGTACCAGTAGTAGTGCAGTCTGAGGTCAGTCCAGGGTCCAGGACCTGGGGAGGCACCTTTTGGGGATCAGGGACTTACTCCAGCAGAGGCCATCAGGGCTCAGACAGGTCCAGTGCAGTTCCAGGCAGTTGCAGTGCAGCGGGTCAGCTTGGTAGTTGCAGCGATGCCTTTGGAGCTTGTTGTGTCCCTGTAACTCACACAGGTGGTATGCCAACTGACCCTTGGAGGAACTCAGGTTAGCTTGGGATGAAGGTAAGCAAGTCCAATATTCCTTCCCAGACACAAGGCAGTCTTTAGTTAGCAGGACACTCCTCTGGCAGCAGGGCAGTCCTTTTTCTGCAATATCCCTAAGTCCAAGTGTGTCCTGATGAATGGCTCAGAAGGTCAAATATTTATACCTGTTGCTAGCCTATGTTTGTGGGGGACCCACCTGTCCTACACCCACATCTGGTTCTAAATCGTTCTCTCCTTTCCCCATCAAGGCACCAAATTGTCTGGGGTGACAAAATGCAGACAGGCCTGGTGTCAGAGTCCTTTATGTGTGTGTGTGATACATCCCTTTAAAGTGCAACTGGGGCTAGGTAAAACTCCTTCCAGTCATCCTACCCACACTCAAGCCCCCTGTGTGTCGCTGTCTGGAAAAAATACTCAAATCCTAACAGCAGACCCTTTCACATGCATGTGACCCAGGATACTGGCAGAAGGCACAAATTACTCCGGAGTAATCAGAGTAATTTTTATAATTCTTTGTTACTCTTTGATGCAGAATTACTGATAATTATACAATTATTTCTGCTTGCATCATTTGGGGGGAAAAATCATTCTGCAAGAGCACATTTAACTAGCGTGAGTTCCAGCTCACACTTGCTAATCATGTTCTGCTGCATTTAGAGCTTTTTCTTACATTTTGGACTTGAGGAGGCATTTTTGCACTAAGGAATAGTTCTAAATGCAGAAACACACATCTCTCAGAATTCTGTATAAACTCGAATAATTTTTAGGTAATTCCACATGATTACATTGCACAGAACTACACGAGTTAAGTCTACTCCTAGTTAGGACAAAAAAATGCCAACCTTGCTCACTGTGCCACTGGATTCAAGCTAGCCTGGTTGATGAGGGGTAATACACCGAAACCAGTTCCAGGATGCTTGTTTCCGGTCCAGGGAGGACCTGGCCTGGAAGTTCGGGCTGAACTGTTCCAATGAGGAGCAGGGTCAGCATAGATTTGCATATGGCTGGGTCCAAACTGGGGTGGCGTAGTGAGCAAAAGAACGATGAATTTAACCCAGATCTCTTGACTGGGGGTGAATGTTGGATTGATTCAACATTCCCTCCATCATTTGTAGCCGCAACCTTCTAATAACAGTATTTTCAGAAGTGCACCTTAAAATCCCACTCCACTCTTAAAGAGGGTTTTAAATTGCCATTAATTTGAGAGTAAAAAGCATGGGCCTGATTCACAAAGGTATACTAGCACTTTTGATATAAGTTTACTATTTTTTACTATTCACAAAGGTAAGTTACGAGCAGTATATTTATGACTGCGGAGTCTTCGCACTCGGGGTGCAGTCTCCGACATGAGAGTGCAGAGACTCCGTAGTCATAAATATACTAATTGTAACATACCTTTGAGACTAGCAAAAAGTAGTAAACTTACAGCAAATGTGTAAGTTTACTTTTGTGACTCAGGCCCCTAATCTCTACCTGCTCCCAATCCACAATTATCACATATTAAATGTAATAAACGAATCCTGTGTTAGTCAATGTGAGAGATAGGCTTTGCAACATTGAAAAACGACTTATGGAGTTTTTCGCTGCTATAATATGTAAAATGTTCTCACACATGTCCTACACTTTAAAAACAATGCACCCTTCCCTATGAGCCTCTGGAGTCTACCTTAGGGGTGACTTATAAGAAATAAAATGTAAGGTTTAGGCATGGAAAAAGGTCCATTTTGCCAGGTTGGTATAGCAGTTTAAGACTGCACTACAGGCTGAAGTGGCAGGCCTGAGACATGTTTTAAAACTACTTTTTTGGGTAGCACAATGAGTGCTGGAGGTCCACTAGTAGCATTTATTTTACAGGCCCTAGGTACAGGTAGTACCATTTACAAGGGATCAGGGTACCCCTATACTTCCCCTAGGTATATCATTTTATTTTAAAACAATGGACGCAGAGACCAAACCCAGATTATTGAAATGGAGACTGAAACATTTTGTTCACGTTGCAGCCTGTCAATCAAATCCCTAGATCCTGAGAGAAAGAAAAAAATCCTTTCAGCCAAGCAGAATGCTATATTTTTTTATCTGATCAACCATCCAGATATCAATATATTATTTTGATGCTTAATGTTTCTAAAACATCAGAACAATTTCACAACAATTAAAACGCTTTCTGAGTGAGAATTTAGCGATCTGCCTAATTTGGTGTACTTCTGTTCACCCATGTTTTTTCTGAATCGAATCCCAAAATTCCTATTGGAATAGCATGGGAAAAACACTTTTGAGCACCCTCCTTTTTCTCAGCTCCTGCTTGACAGATCACCCTAAAACTTTCAGGAAGGAGCTGTGCTAGATCAATTATATTTTGGGAAAGTTCCATGCAGATGTGTCAAATAGCACCAAAGTTATTAGCGAAACAAAAAATACTCTTTTTATGGAAACTCTGACCTAAATATATCTACACATTGACGGCCACCACTGTTTAATAATATAATATATTAAAATATGTCATTTAAAAAAGTATATCAATACTTAATTGTGTGATAAAGTACTGCACGGTGAAGTACCTAAAAAATCGGCTGTGTGGTACTTAACTGCATGGTTCTTACCAGCGGGGTAACATTTCACATGGTAAAAGATGCTTTGTAAAGTCTGTATACCCTTCATTACATGGTTTACAATAAATCCAAAATATATTTAAAATGCTATCTATTTACTTCCACAAGGAGGCTTGTAATATAAAGTGTTGAATTGTAAGCCATAACCCCCATGACAATAGTGATGTGGGTATTGAATTGTGCACATTGAAACATTTGTTTTTTAGGCCACATCCCAGAAAAATAGGCAGAATGACATAGAACTCCAGCAACTAATTTATACATCAACATGATGCCATTATTGTGACATGCAGCTTGTTACACTGAAAAACATAAGACAATAGAGCTACTCTCTCGAAAGCCTGTCAATAAAACTACACTGTTAGGTGACTTCAATACAGTTACAACCTGGGACCCACAACCACTCTATAGAATTGTTGTGATTGAACATTACTTTATCAACATTTTTCCAACTGGATATGAAAAGTAATTCACCAAAACCCATGGGTAGTCACAGTAGTATTGCACACTCCTCAGACCCTGATGATATCAGCAGGTTTCCACTTGTCTCAACCTTAACTGCTCAATCGCTCCCTACTTTCTGTTGATGGGCCAGTCAGTAGAAAGTGAAGCAGGGGAAACTACACAATGTAAATATGGCATTTAGTGTCCTGAATATTTGACCTGCTATAGCAAGGGCCTAGAGTGGCACAGCAGGTGAAGACAGTGGTTTGGAATGCTACTGAGAGCAATTGCCAGTGGTTTAGACTATTTGCAAGCATGCATCCTATCACCTTTTGTCGGTTTGATGTAGCCCCTTATGTGGCCATGGGTATGGCCTGTCATTTCTCCCTTGCTTGCTGTGCCACAGGATCCAAGCTGTACCTCACTGAGCAGGCCTAACAAAGCTGATGTCAGTCCTGAGTTGCATGCGTTCCATTCTGGAGGAAGCCTCACCCTGCAGGTTGGATAGGACGGTTCCCATGAGGAGCAGGGTCAGAACTGATTTGCATAAGGCAGACTTCTGTCTAGTGTGGCACCATGGGTGAATAATTATGGGTTTATTATGCCACTCAGAGTGGTTGTCAGTTGATGTGTCTATTTTCAATCTTTGCATACAATCATCTTTTATGTGTTTAATAGAAAAGGCTGCAGGAGGAATATCAAAGAGAAAGGCAGGCTTGTAAGCTGCTTCATTTGGGCATCCTTTGTTTATGTTCATGTAGTCAAACCACATTTGTTCATAACATTGAAGCAAGAGTTGATTAGCAAATTGACAAGCTGCATTAGAAGGTGCAGGCTGCTTGTGCCACTCTTACATATTTTTCCACTTTCCAGGTTATCTGTCAGCTAGGTAATTTCTTGGAGGTTGAGAAGGCACATGAACCAAAACAAAATAATAATTCAAATAGTTAACTTTTAATTAGTAAAACAGCAGCACTAATGTGCCAGGGTACCTCAGAACAAAGCATATCAAAGCAAACAGAATGCACTGCAGTAACATAACAATAAAATAATATGATCACCACATAATCATAGTACTACACAATACCTACATATCAACACACCACAACAACTAAACAACAGAAGAATGCAACAAAAAACAATGCAGCAATACAGCAAACAATACATCACACACATAGCATACCAAAATGCAACACAATCGCAATAGAGGGTACTAACAACTCGAATACAGTGCATCAGAACAAGTCAACACAAAATACAACACATCACAACCTAAAACAACAACATACCACAAAAGCACAATACCACATAAAAACGAAAGCAAAACAACCTTGCAACATAAAACAGTATAACACAACCACAGTAAAACACAACAACACGAATACAATACAACACACCAACACAAAACAAATTTCAATAGTACAACACAACAAACCTAAACAATGCACCACAAACATTGTATCACCACGACACAGCAGGGCACTATATGACAGTTCTAAAACATGGCAAACAAAGCAAGTAGAAACAATAAAGCATGATGACAATACATGGAAATTGTGGCTTTTGTTGTGTCATTTCCTGTTTTATTGCACAGTGTTGTTGATAGCTCATAGACTCATAGTGTATAGTGTTGTGTTGCAATGTTGTTACTTTGAAGTGTTTTATCGTGGAGTGTTTCATTGATATTCTCTTGTTTTTTTTCAGTCCTCATATGCAACAATAGGCAGGAGGTACATTCTGAGAGCCAAACGTAGCCCAAACAACTGAGGGTTATGACCTTCTAAGTAGAGCCTCTTTCAACATTTAATGGAAGGTTTGCGAGAGCCACCACTCAACTCCTCCTATGTGAGGTTTGTCTTTAATCCTTGGACATCTAGAGTTTGTTATCCAGCCTCGTGATAATTTCTCCCTTCTCACTGAAAATACTAACTTGACAAAGGAGAAAGGAAGGGTTCCCACAACTTGAACCTCTTTACTGAACCCTTTATACAATCCATCCTGCCAATATGTTTCGCAGAGTTAACCCAATCCATGCAATCCATGCATATCCATTTAATACAGATTTCCCAGCACGCAATTATTATTAGAATAAAGAGTAAGATGGGACTGTAATTTCACCAGTTTTCCTTTTAGCTCTTCACCTTCTTGAATTCCCAAAAATATTCAGTCAGGCTTACCCCTAACTCTCTTTTCATTACTTCTGTTAATAGCTCACCCACTTCTTGCAAGAAGAATTGGATACCTGGTCACTGAAAAAGTAGATGAACGCCGTCTGCATTCTCAAGAGCGCATTTCGGACAACACACTTGTTAGTGCACTGTAACATAGGGATACCTGTTGATAGCTGTTTGTCAGTAGTAGCTTAACATTCTTCAGCTGGAAAGCCCAACAGTTTAACTGGAAGTCTGGAAATGCTATGCCTCCATCTGTTTTCTTTTTAAGTAATTTGTTCCGGCAATTATCAAACTTTTGTTAGCCCAGATAAAGCTGCTCACGTCTCCCTGTAGCTTTTTAAACCACTCTGTCCTGAAGTGTAAAGGTAATGCATTGAAAATAAAAGTAAATTTTGGAAGGAGCATCATTTTAATTAGATTAGTTCTCCTTAAAATAGAAGGAGAAGGTTGGTCCATAGATGCAGGAGTTTCTTGGCTTCGAACATAATTCTATTAAAGTTTGTTTGTGCCATGTTATCCAGATTTTTCACCACTCATACTCCTAGATACCTGATTTCTTTTTTTTCTAGTGGATTATCTATGGCACTGTTCCAGGTTATAATTTCCATTTTGTCTTCATTTACTAGATAACCCAAGAGTCTCCCAAAATCATTTAAAATATTTAAAATAATGGGAAAGGAGCCCTTAAAATCTTGTGTATAAATCAGCAGGTCATCTTTTTAGAGGGCCTCTTTTTTAACCCCCTCGTGGTATTGAAAAAATTGCAGTCTGAGGGAACCATTGACTAATATCCTGGAAGTTGGTGTTTTATAAATTATTCTTCTTGCCTTGAAGAAACTATCACCTAAGCCACCTGGCTTGATGACTGCGTATAGAAATGTCCAACTCACTATATCAAAGGTCAACAGTTACGATGGTCAGAGGGGTATTTTGTTTCTGTAGCCACATCTATCGCACTCACCAAATCATGTGCCAGTTCATATATTGTCCATGTTTCATGAAGCCTTTTTGATTTTCATGAACAAGCTCTCCAATCACTTTATCTAGTCTTTTAGCTAATATTTGTGTGTAGATCTTATAATCATTATTAAGTAAGGATATGGGTCTATATGATTCACACATTTTTTGGTTTGTATAAGGCTTTAAAATTATTGTTATTGTAACTTCATTCCATGATGGTGGGACAGGGAGGTCGTCTACGTAGATTGCATTTATTAGACTGGTCAAGATGGGAGTGAGTTCATCTTTCAAAACAGTATATAGCTTGTTTGGTACACCGTCTGGGCCTTTGACAATTTTGTATACTTCTGCTGTACTAATTTCTTGATTAAGATGCTGCTGCTTATCCTGATCCAATATAGTAAGAGTGTCCTCCTTTAACCATTTATCTATTTGTTCTTCTGTAGCTGTTGAGTCATTGGTATATAAATCTTTAAAGAAGTTAACAAGGGCCTTCCTAATGTCAGGGTCTTCTAGACAGCGTTCACTGGTTTAATTAATTTCAATTTCTATCATGTTTCTGGCATTCTCTACCCTTGTCTTCCAAGCCAGTAACTTCCCACAGCCATCGCCATATTCATAGTGTGCTAACTTGCTAACATTACAGTTTTTCCACACCACTCCTTCCAGATATTCTGTTAAGGATCCCCTAGCCTCGTTAATCTGGTTTTGTAATTATTTTTTTTCCAGGAGTCATTTCAGCTAGTCAGCTCTTATGAATTTCTCCAATCTTCAACTCTGATTCCTTCACTTTGTTACTGCTCTCTTTCCTTCTATGTGCCCCGTAGCTAATCAATCTCCACCGAATAAAAGATTTATAAGTGTCCCATATAATGAGAATGGAGGCAGTCTGATTTCAAATAATTTATAATCTCCTGCTCCCCTAGTAGTGACCTATCAAGAGTTCATTTAGATGGGGTTGTGGTACTATCAAGGGAAAGCTTCAGTTTTACTGCTGAGTGGTCTCAAAGATGCTCTGGCTGGTGAAATACCCCCTGTAGCTTATTCCCCAGCTATAGATCTATCAAAAAGAAATCTATTTGGGAGCATTGGCCATATCTCTCTTGCTGTGATAAGTATAGTCCTTATTCATACCCGCCATCTGTCACCAGGCGTCTATTAAGCCCAAATTCCTCATCAGGTGATGTATACACTACCTCATCTTTGGACAATTACCTATTGGTCTAGTACTGGATATATCTATGCTGACAGACGCAGCCTGAGATTAGCAGAACGCGCTTGGAGATCCGCTCCATCCACTGGTCTACTAAAAACTCTAAGACTAAAAAGGAGTAGATACAACCAACTCATCAGAACGGCAAAAGCAACCTTCTTCAAATCCCAACTTGACAAAGCCAAAAATCGCCCGAAAAGGCTATTTGAGTTGATTAAGTTACAATCCAATAACACTTCTGGCCAATCCCCACACATCTCCTGCCCTCAGCCAAACTGCGATGCCGTTGCTGACTTCTTCCGCGAAAAGGCGAGTAAGATCGTATCAGACCTAAAGTCTGCTCTTATCGAACTCTCACCCTCTCCTGACTCCTCCTTACCCTCGCCCCTTTTACGCCGTCCTGTCTCCCCCCCAAACACAATGTCTCTTGGAGTCAATTCACACCCCTCAATGACACTGACACCCTCAGCACACTCTCGTCCCTGAAACCTTCAAATCACTTCAATGACCCCCTCCCCCCCAACTTCTTTAAAGAAATGATAGGATCACTAGTCCCGAATAACTATCGACCAATCACAAACATCCCTACCCTGGCAAAACTCCTTGAGAAATGTGTACATGAACAACTGCGCAAACACATTGAGCAATTCCAACTTCTCGACCAATTCCAATCGGGCTTCCGCTCTGGCCACAGCACTGAAACGGCCATCACTCATATCGTGGACGATGTGCTCACTCTGCTGGACCAGAATGAAGCTTGCCTACTAATACTACTCGATCTCTCCGCTGCTTTTGACACGGTCAAACATGACAACCTACTTAACCTCTTGGAATGCAGGATGGGGCTCTCAGGCAACGTCCTAAAATGGTTTGCCTCCTTTCTCAACAACAGAACGCAAAGAGTCAAATCCAATCAAAATCTATCCAACTCCAGTCCCTGCATGCTGGGTGTCCCCCAAGGGTCCTTAATCTCCCCCACGCTCTTCAACCTTTTCATTGAACCTCTGACTGTAATCCTCAAAGCTTCCAACATCCAATATCACATGTATGCGGATGACACCCAACTGTACATGAAAATATCTTCGCCCGAAGATATCAAGTCACTCAACGGAACCCTACTCAAAACCTTAAATTGGCTAACCTCCTACCATCTCAAACTAAACGCCCTTAAAACCGAATTCCTCCTCATCTCTCCAACTAGGCAAACCCCACTGTTGTGAAATATCTAAGAAACCTCACCGCTCTCAACTGCACACCACACATCATTGATTCCACGAAATCACTGAGAGTTGTGCTAGATAAAAACCTAAACATGCAACATCATATCAGAGCATCTACCAAAGGAGCGAACTTCCAACTAAGCATCCTAAGAAAACTCCAAACCCTACCTTCCACAAGATGACTTCAAACAGGCGGGTGCAAGCACTAGTCATCTCAAAGACTTGAATACGGCCAGTGCTACTCTATGCGGACTTCCGAAACTCAGTTTAGCACCCCTCAGAGCATCCCTGAATGCTGCGACTATTCCCCTCTCTACCTGACAAATAAGCTAGAACTATTGGGTGGCTCCCGACCCTCAAGGAGCACCAGCGCACTGCTCCTTAAGCCGAAGAAATTTAAAAAACTGAAAACCTACAAGCGTACATTCGCTAGCATTGCCCCGAGAATCTGGCACTCCCTACCTGTGGAAACAAGACTGATTCCCTCAACAGTGGCCTTCAAAAGGGAAGTGAAAGCTATACTGATGAACACGCCACTGATCTAGAAGCTTTTCTCCTTTTGCCCGCTATCCTGTTTAGCTGTTTTAGCTACTACATGGCTTCTGTTACGGCCCAGTGTCGCCCGCCAATTTGTCATTTTTGTTCCTGATGTATATTGCTTTACTTTTTTCCCGCAACTATCTACCTATGTCTTTCGCAAACATTTGTGTTCCTGATGTAGATTGCTTTACTTTTCTCCCACAACTATCTACCTATGTCTTCCACAACCCGTATGTAAAGCGCTCTGATATCCGCTAGGAGTCATGTTTGCGCTATACAAAACTTTAAATAAATAAATCTAGTACTGGGTCTAACAAAACATTAAAGTCTCCACCTATTACTATGTAGTTCCCAGTATCAGCTAACTGATTGTAGAGCTCCTTGAGTGAAGGTTGGATCGTCTATATTTGGCCCATAATAACCTGCAAATGAATAACCTATGCCGTTTCTGTTTTGACATTGGCAATCATCCATCTTCCCCTAGGATCCACTGTGAGATTTGCCAACCATGCTTGTGCAGTGTTTTAGTAAAATAGAAACCCCTTTCACAATACATGTTTGATTAGTACAGGCAAATTGTTGAATACACTTTTGTCCTTTAAAAGTTTTCCCCATTCCTCTTGACGAAAATGTGCTTCCTGCTGCATAATGGTATCATTATCAGACAGTTTCAGAACATTTCAAATCTTCCTTCTCATACTGGGTACACTCAGACCATTTATGTTCCTTGTTAAACCCTTAGGCTATGTGTTTTGTTTGATTCCATCATTGTGTCCCTTGTACCTCTGTCATGATGATCTTCCAGCACTTTTTAAAACCCTTGTCGCAAATGAGGACTTTTAATTTTGTAATTTTCTCCCTCATGCTCCCCACCCTATGATTAACTAGTTTACTATCTTACATTTGGTGTGTGTGACCTCCCCCGCCAAGCTTGTCCCCTCCCTACCCTCCTTGGGGAATCCTCCCTGTAACCAAATAGGATAGTTCATCATACCCATTGAGCTTGGTCTCACCAGTTTACCTTTTGTTTGCCTAGCGTTGCATTTTTTTCTTATTTATTTGACTCTTAATCTCAGGAGGCTCTTTTATGTTGTATATCTTATTGTGCCACACTACTCTTAATGAAGCTAAGAATTTGAGTTGAGCGTTAGCTCCTAGTGTTTTTAATTCCTGGATATATTTCCCCAGCTCCCATTGCCAGTCTTGGTTTGCCTTAACAATGTCTGATCTGACGCAAAAGGATCATCCATCTTTTTTAAAGGTATTTCCTTTTAAAGCTTCTGAGAGAATCATCTCCTTTAAAAAATAGGTGTGGAATTAATTAGCATCTTTCTAGGTTTATCTCTATTGGGGCTTCTCCTGAAAGGATCCCAATGCACCCTCTGAATATCCTGGTCAAGGGCCATGGAGCTGACCAACTGGATACACTCTTTAATTAGATTAGTAACAAACTTCTTCAAATTCCCACCTTCTGCCCCCTCTGGAACATTAAGAACCCTTAAGTTGTTTCTTCTAGAGTTATTTTCTAAGGATTCCATTTTCTCTCGAAATTCCTTCCCCACCCATCTGTACAGCCTGAATCTCTTTACTGTTAGTCTTAACCTCCTCACATAATACTCCTAAGGAGGCTTCCATGGTGCATAATCTCTCAGTAAGGTCTGCCATTTGAACCTCAAGGCTCTCACAGGCCCTCTGTATTTTAGCTTGGTTACGCTCTGATATTGCAAATTTGGTCTTAATCTCCTCCGTTAGTGTAAGTAATAAGGACCCTGTATCTACCTGATCCGTAACCCTTAGTGTTTTGTCCCACTCTTCTCGAGGTAATGGTTGAATTGCCTCTGACATATTGTCTGTGGTAAAATCCTGGCTAAGCTACTATGTATCATGGTGTGGATATTTGTTGGTGCAATGGGGGTTAGAGTTGTTTAGACTTGGCTGTTTTTCAATGACCCACACTTTAAAGTAGGATCTAAGGGAAGGCGTGATTCTGACTCTCTCACCCTGGGACAACCGCTGCATCTCAAGTATCTCTGGTGTCTTTTTGCTTATCAGCCTGGTTTAGTGCCTGAGCTGGGGTGGGTATAGTGAATGGTGGCTCCTGTGCTTGAGCAGTAGAGGCAGCAATGGGAGGGAGATAATCACCCTGCTCTGCTGTGGGCCACTAGTTTCCCCTCCTCTTATTTTTTAACAGTAGTGAACCTAGTATACCTTTATGTATACTTATTTTTACCTCCAGCTCTTGTAGAGTCAGTTTCCATGAGCCCTGTTGAATCCAGTCGGTCTATCTTCTTCCCTGGGGCCTTTCTTGTAGTGCTAAGGAGCTTATAAGCTTCTTGTCATTTGGTTTTGACCCCGAGCCTGGTTACTCACTTAAGGCTCATAGGGATGTGTCTTGGGATCATGGAGAATTGCTGCGCTTGTGCAACATACTGGAGAGTGCAGTTGCCAGCTTGTGCTGATGCTGCCCACAGTACCTCGTAAACCGATCAGAGCTGAGGCACTCCAATCTCGATGCAGTTGCAAAGCAGCCAGCGAACATGGAGCCCAGAGCGTCGCTGGCCGCAATGAGCAGTGAGAAGGAAGGCAGAGTTTGAAATACGGGCCACCCATCCAGACCCAAAATGCCGCAAAGAGTAGCCCAACAGTAGGGCAAATGAAACCGCTTTGGCTTCTTGAGGTAAGAGGTTTGCGTTTTTGCTGTGCTTCTCAGTTAAGCACCGGAGAGATGGAGAGTTCCCAGCCGGCAAGCTAGAAGACCGCCATGTTCCCCCCAACTATATTCTCTTGTTTTCTTGTGCCATTGTATTGGCATCTTGTGCTGTGGTGCATTTGTTTCGTTCTATTGTGGTTGTTGCTGTGTTGTTGCGCTATGTTGTTTTGTTATGCCATATTTTATTATTGTATTATCATTGTGATGTGTTCATTTATTGTATCATGCTTGTCTGCTATATTGGGCTGTGCTCTGCTTTTGTTGTATGTTAGTTTTGCTTTTGTATTGTGTTGGGTTATATTATGTGTAGTGTTAGAGTTTTGTGGTGTTATTTTGTTATTGTGATGCTCTGTATTGCTGTTGTTGGGTTGTGTTATTGCTGTACCTCAGCTGCCTCTTCTCTATTTAAAACACGCACACATTAATTTCGCATATTACCACCAGAGGCAATCTACATTCATGATCCAATGATAAAAGGTGTTTGTAACCGGCCACACACCATTTACTTCCATTCACATGCAATAGCGGCAACTAAAATATTTGACGACTGAAGTCGGTCACTGCTGCCAGGGATAATTATTTTGGTTTCCATCCAGCATCCTTTTGTCCACTTTTCTACCATTAAACATCCACCACCAAGACATAAACATAAACAGAATGTAGGAGAACCTAACATCATAGTCCTAATTTTAGACAGAAAGGGAAAGTTTTCAGCACCCTTTGAGATGTTTTGCATGTCAGATTTTTGTTTTTCATAACACCCACCTCACGTGAGTCTAACCCTGTTATGCAGATTATCTTCAGAAATAAGGTAATGTTTTGCAACATTCCTATTTATGACATTCATGAACTACACTAGGACTTACCACCGCACAATGCATTTTTAAATACCCTATATTTAATCACTCACTTGTTTTCTATAATGCTCACTCGCTTTATTTCCACAACCATTGTTTACTTATTCTGTTAATCACACAATGTTTTATACTCTTGTTAATTATTGACACAGTCCACTTACTCACTTGGTCTCACACTCTTTATATTTTGCTACTTTACTCACACATTTATTAATTGACTCATTCATTAAATTAAATCACCAGTTCATTCACTCACTCACTCATACATTCACTCACTCACAGGCTCTCTCAATAGCAAAAAATTAAATGGATGGTTACCACTGATATTGTCATGATTGCCCATCTAGAATGTGCGGGAGTGCCAGGAACAATTAATCAAAGGGATTCATAATAATCCCTATGATCAGTTCATCCCAATAAAAACCCACTCCTGCCCCGTGCAACCAGCACAACCGTTTTGTGTAAGGTGTTTATATTGTGAATACCGCTTCTTATGTATTATGATCTGCAATTAGTGATTCTTGTCATGAGTGTTTTTGTCTAAAATATTACAATTGGTACACTTATGCGCGCTTTGCCAGTAACACATATTTTGGTATTCCTTATGCGCGAATTGCGCGAGTAACACTTATTTTGGTATTCCAGGTATAAGTGCTCATGAGCAAAAGTAGAGACTAAGTTAAGGAAAACGAAACGCTTACTGAACTTGAAAACGATCAAGTTAGACGCGACTCCTCCGGAGCACCACAGGTAAGGAATGACCCTTAACAACGCCGCATTATGCTGTACGCGCGTCGGCGTGGCGGCCATCTTGGGTGTGGCAAGACTATTTAAGGCCACACCCAGTTCTGGAAGATGCTTAGCCTTCCGATTGTCGTCAGAGTTGGTATCCAGGGACGGTGAATTCAACAACGCTTACCTGAAAGCTGATGCAGCGGTCTACCGCTTCGATCCTTGATTCCAGTTTTTATCAGGACTCGGACTTGGGGGAAAAAACAACGGAAAGAAAGCTATGTGCAATGCTTAATTTTTATGGCACCCATCGCAAGAAAGAATTAGCATTTTACAGCAATAGTGTTTGAGAAACACGAACTCATTTTTGGAAAAACTCTTTCCTTTGCAATCCGCGGTATTAAGGAAAAGAACATTGAACTTTGTTACAAGAGACTTATCTACATGGGAAATTAAAAACAATAATAGTGATGTTGTGTCGTAATGCTTTGTGCTGTGAACTTGTTGAATTTGTATTTGTTTTACTTACTCTAACTTCAGATTTAGTGGTGAACACAGTCTAGTTAGTAAGTACCACAGTGAAAGTGACATACAACAATTGTCTGTGTTTTCATGCATCTATAAGTACAAACTGTATGATATTTATTGTTATAGCGCAACCATCATTGAAGTGCTTAGTGAAGTGAACTACGCCACACAAACACCGTTACTGAACTCCATCCACTACAACAAGATCACCTGGACGCTGTGCAAAACGTCTTTTGATCGCAGGTAGGAACATTTTAATTACACAAAGGGAATGCAAACATGTTAAGGTAGGGACTAATGCTAAAAAGTCAGAAATAAAAAATACTGAAAGCTAGTTCTTGTTGCCTCACAGGTCGACAACAAAGAGTCATCAAGCGTCCAGTATCCGGCCCTCCTCCCTGAACCCTACTACGTATCCCTAGTGAAGTACCAGTTACACAGGTTACAAGGTAGGGTACTGGGAAGTTGGTCCATAATCTCTCTGCGAAACTCAACCTTGCGGACTCAAGGTAAGAACGCATGGTTAGTCTGACAGATATCAGTTCACCTTAATTTGATACACTACTGTTCTAATGCCTAAATTATTGATTAAGAATTGGGTGATAATTAATTAAGGGCAAATTTGTGAAGACAAATTATTTACAACATTGCAAAATTATTTTTGAACATTACAAGCTTTGTGAAATGGTGCTGATTCTTTTTTGAGCAATATAACTTTATTACATTTTCAGAACGTATGTGTAGTTCCACCCAAGGAGGAACACATCAAACAAAGCAATATTAGAAAAAAATCCATTTATGAAGCATAGTAATAAGATAGTAATACATGATACATCACTTTATAGCTGGGTTGCAGTACTACACCAGTGGGGCCTAGGATTTAATAATGTAGATGTATGAGAATAAGTATAACATAAGCTTCAGTCAAAATCAACCATATTCAGTGCTAAAGGTACTGCGTCTGGTTTTCTAATGAGATTAGTTAAGGGTGAAAGCAACTGGATGGTAGAGTACTTGATGCGGAGTGGATGGGGGATGGTGGAAGAAGCAGCCTCCATTGAATCATATCAGTTGCATCATAGCAAGGCCAACTAAACTAGGGACATGGTAGGGAGGTTAAAGGGGGTAGGTCATCTGAGGCACACACTCTGTTTCAAGGCTTCATACACTGATCAAAGTGGAGTTTGGTAGGACAATGAGCAGCACCAGACATCCCTATTATCCTCCATTTGGTGGGCCAGAAAACATTAAGGGGGTGATGGAGACAAAGTATCCTCATCAAGTTTGTGACTATGGGTATGATAGAGCGATAGTGTGTTTGACTCTAATGTTAGATCAGCTGCAGAATATCAATGTGCTGACACTAAGCAGAAGAGGTTCACTGGTGAGAGGTCTATGGGTAATATAAAAAAGTACTGCTGGTTCCAAATAATAATCTGTTCTCAGAACTGCCTCTGTGAGACATGAGACACATCCCTACTGTAGCTCTGGTCAACAAGCCAAATGCTTAGCACACACTTACACGATCTTCTATAGTGTGGCCCAAGCCAAAAATATATCCCTTTCTTCACTGCCTCACTTCCACATTTACCTTTGCCAAAGGTCCAAGGGTGTAACTTCCTGAACTACAGAGTAATAAGTATGGCTGAGCTCAGAGTTTGTCTTTTCCTAATGACACTCAGGGCTGAGTGACTGAGAGAAATTGGATTGATGGTTGAGTGAGGTATTTTTTTGTTTTTATTATTAATTTCTTTATTTTGGTTTTCTAAAGGGTCACAGAATTTCCACAACACATCTTACTACATACATCCAGTTCACCATCAATACAATCTGCAAAATATAAAGTGCAAGTACGAAGTGTCAACAGGGAAGATTGTAAATAGGCATAAATATACTGTGAAATGACAGAATGATATAATTGAATTCTAGCATTATTATTATTTCATAGGAAAATAAGCGGTTATATGATTTTAAAGTGTATAGTGCAAAATGTTTCTTCTCTAAAATGTCCAATGTACAGATCCAAAGTGCTGATTGTTAAGTGCAAAGATAACAGCTTACATATACTTCTCCATGCTGACATACAATTTTGAAGTGTCAACTGCAAAAAGTTCCTTCTCTAAAGTGTTCAATATACAGATCCAAAGTGCTAAGTGATAAGTGCAAAGATAGCAGCTTACATAGACTTCTCAAAGCGCCAATTTTTACTAATCCATGCTGGGGGCAGCTAAGTCCAATCCTTCCCAAGCTCCTAAACACTTATAACCATCTTACTTCAAGCCTGTATAAATGGGCAGAATATTTCCAAATTCTTGCGAAGCTTCTCTCTTTCCCAACCTTTTCTAGCCACATTTGCAGACTAGGTGGTTCGGCAGATCTCCATATTGCCATGATAGTCAACCTTGGCAACAGCATTGCAATATACCACCAATGTCGGGCTGAAACGGGACTAATACTGATGCGCTTTGAGAAGCCCAGCATAACAGTATTAACATCCACTGAATAATATTTCTCCAGAGAGAACCACATCACTCGCAGGACATCTTCCCAAAAGGTTTGAACAATATTACAATACTGATTTGGGGCATTTGGGACACTGATCATATATATTAACATTCCATTTATGTAGCAAAGCCGGAGTATAGCATACCATCCATTGGGTATATAATTGAATTTTACAAAAATTAAGATCTCCTAAAACTTTGGAGTTAAGAGACGAAACTTCCAATCACTGAGCCTGAGTTAGATTTACCACATTCTCTCATGACCATATGGCTTGCTAATTTGAAACTGGGCGTGGAAGTTGGCTCCCTCTAAATTCAGCCATTTTAACCATTGGGTCTGTTTGTATAAACATGCACATGATGAAAAAGAGCCCCAACTACCTCCCAGGTTGTTTCAATTTGCAGTAGTTGGAGTTTCTTTAACATGGATGTAATGTGATAATATACTAGCTTATTTTGCCTCCAAAATATTGGAAAAGGGAACTGAACATTTTCCCATGGAATCAACCCCCCGTTTACCATCCAATCCCAACTTTCCCCAGACTACCTTCCTGCAATATCGAAGCTATCCTCATCAACTCCCCAGACCAAAAACACTTGACAGAGCTCTCAGCGTGTATATTTGGAATTTGTAACCACCAAGATGTTGCTTCTACTTCGTTTTACAAGCCAAAAGTTGGTTTGGGGTTCTTTTCCAAGGGAATATTGGGATCTAAGTGAAATGCAGTTCTTTCAACCATGGTG
Organism: Calotriton arnoldi; assembly: GCA_963921515.1. Lineage (NCBI taxonomy): Eukaryota > Metazoa > Chordata > Amphibia > Caudata > Salamandridae > Calotriton > Calotriton arnoldi. Next base: position 228,043 of record CAWUFW010006867.1, read on the forward strand.
TGCAGAAAGGAATTGTCAAAAGTTTTGCACTTGTCCAAAACATTATACCTGGCACAATTTAGCAGGTGGGCTGCTAGATAATACACTCTAAAATCTGGTAGAGCTGAGAGGGGTATTAACCCTTCTCAAGCAATATCCACAATCCCTGTCAGAGTGAACCAAAATAGTCACTCAATAAATCTGTGCTGAACCCTCTGGTAGCTTGGCACAAAAGCAGGCAGGCTTAATTAGAGGAAATGTGTAAAGTATTAATGCAGCACATAAACATTAATAAAGTGAATACAAAATACAAGAAAAGTCCCACACCAATTTACAAAAATAGAGTAAATGTAATAATTTTTTTTAAACAAAATGACAAAAATCATATCTGTAAACCCTACAAGATCAAACCGCCAACCACAGACTCTCGTCTTGTGAGATTGGACCAAAATCTAAAAATATATCTGACCGCGATGGAGAGCAAGTTGGATACAAAAAGTGGATTGGGCCCAATCGGCGCTTAACTTTGGAGTTTGAAGGAACTTTGACAAAAAGTTGCTTGAGAAGGTAAAGTTCAGCTGGGTAAGGCAGCAGGTGGTGTCTACGGGTAGGCATCACTGTTGGGGAGCCGCTGGGTGAAGTCACAGTGAAGATTTCCACGTTTGGACTTAGTGTCTTTTTTGGAAGTTGAAAATCTCCAGTGGGAAGAGTCTGGAGGCTGTAGCATTGAAAGTTCCACAAGGCCGTAAATCCCTTAGGTGAACAACCACTGAAAAGGATTTGCTAGAGTGGAGAAGAACGTAGCTGGAGCTGCCACAAATTCAGGCCAACCAGTGATGCACCTTGGGCAGATAGACAAGCAGGTTTGTCCCAGTCTCCTCTTGTTTCTCAGAGCAGTTTTGGCTTTTGGCTATCTAGGCGCTTTTACCACCACCACCAAGGGTCCAGAGCTGGAGGGGAACCTCTTGGAAGGTTAGGACTCACTCATTCTGGGTTCAGGTTTCTTTTCTATCCGTGAGGCTGTGATATGGATGCCTCTAAGGGTTCAAGGTAGGTTCCAGGCAGCAAAGCAATCCTCCCAAGTGCAGCAAAGATGTTTGTGGAGTACACAGCAGGCTACAGCAGCAGGCAGTCCTCTGAGAGTCCTTCCACAGGTCCAGAAACTGAACTGAAGAGTGGACCTGAGGGACCTATTTTTATACCTGGTGCCTTCTATGAAGTAGGAGAAGTTTCTAGAGAATTCCCTTTGAAGTGCTTGAAGTATCCTGCTTCCCCTGCCCTGGCTCATAGCTGTCTGCATGAACAATGCAGGGGTGACAAGTCCTTTGTGTGAAGGCAGCGCACAACCTATTCAGTTACAAGTGGGGCTGTGCCCAGCTCTGTTCCCCCATTAGGCCAGTGCCCAGCTCTGTCTCCCCATTCGGACAGTGATGTTCCATCCAGGTACACTGAATCCCTCAACTGTGTGGTTGTCTGGCAGCAATAAACAATTCCAACTGCCAACTGCACTCAGTCATGTGACTGAGGAACAGGATGCAGGCACCAAATAGTTAGGGAAGGGAAATGCCAACTTTCTAAAAATGCAAAAAGAACAATTGATGGACAGAATGCAGAACAATGTCACACATTCACCCCAGTACAGAGATCTGGGCCTAAATCCATCGTTTTTTCTGTCCATCAATTGTTGTTTAACTTTCTAAAAATGGCATTTTCAAAATTCTAACTTAAAATCCGACTTTACCATTAAAGAGATTCTTAAATAAGAATTTCTAGGAAACCAAATATGAAATGTTTGCCTGTTCCCAATCAAATGTTAGCACTTATTAAATGTAATAAGGCAACCCAATGTTATCCTATGGGATGGGTAGGCTTCACAGTAGTGAAAAACGAATTTAGGAACTTTTCACTATCAGGACATGTAAAACTTGAAAGTATATGTCCAACCTTTTATTTATAATACATCCTGCCCTGTGGGCCAAATATGACCTATCTTAGGGGTGACATATGCAACAAAGGGGGAGTTTAAGTCTTCGCAATGGGGTTATTTTGTCAAGTCAAATTGGCAGATTAAAACTGCATTCAGGGTGCCATAGCAGACCTGGGACATGTTTTAAGGGGCTACTTAAGTGGGTGGCACAATAAGTGCTGCAGACCCGCTAATAGCATTTCATTTATAGGCCCTGGATATATGGTATACCACTTTACAGATGTAAGTCAATTTACCATGTTTAAAGGAGAGAGCACAAGCACTTTAGCACTGGTTAGCAGTGGTAAAGTGCGGAGGCCTAGAGCCAACAAAAACGAATTTGTGCAAAAATAGGAGGGTAAAGGCAAAAGGTTTTGGGGGAGGACCATCCTAAGGCTGGCCGGTCTAACAGTGACAGTGAGGAAAACAATTCCCTGCAAGCAGCTAGAAGTCCCATCAATTTTGAGAAAGACATCAGTGCAGGGTATAGGGGTCAAGTGGAGCTAAACTTCATCAAATGTTAAATAGGGGAAGTTGCGGGTTCCTGTGATCAATTACATTTTCTAATTCCACCAGATTTTAAGGGTGAAATATAAAACTTTGCCTAGCCTTAATTGCATTGAAAAATATTCTCCTTCCTACTATCTTTAACGTGGAGGAGATTTTGCAATTCTTAAAGAAATCAGAGGATGATCCATTACCACCCAACTCTAAATTAAGCACTTCACGTGGCAACTGCAGCCCAGTGTCAGCTTCCCAGTCGCGCATGCATGGTTCAAACCATTTTCTCTTCCCTGTGCTCTGTTATGTGCAGCGAGTGAATAAGCTTCCGCTAATTCACTACAGACTAAATAAACCATACTCCGACTTGTTTAATGACTGCTGCACATACATTATTGCCTTGCACTCTGTTGAAAAGAGTTTTAGTTGCACTTAGATGCAGTAGTGATTTTTTGTAGCTCTGATGGTCACAGCTTGGCGTTTTTATGGGGAAGCATCGATGACAAAGATAGACCGATGGCTTCTAAAATCCATTACTGAGAGTAGACAAATCAATGGGTTTCGTCTGATGGGTACCGAGCTAGTGTCGCCCTTTACCATAATGAAAACAATGAGTGCGAATGGGCAGGTTTGCCTAAACTTGTAAACGGCGAGCTTTGGTGATTGAATCAATGTTCCAATTTAATCTTACTCTGGGGCATGTTGTTTATATGCTTGCAAATGGCGCATGAAAGAGGTGATGCTGGAAAGGCGACACAGTAATGCATTAAAAGGTAGAAATGGTGATAGCGAGGATAAAGCATCTATTATAGGATTCAGCCACTTTTAATTACTTAGGCCAAGAAGAGAGAAAATCACTCAGACCAGCATAAGGCGCTGTTTCGTGAGGTGGACAGATAGGATCATAGGTTATATTGTCACTTGTCCGACGGGCGCATTAGCTGGGGAGAGAAGAGATTGTAACTCTGTCTGCTTCTCCTGTTGGGCATCAAAAATACATGAAAGGGATCCAGCAAACAAAGCCAGGCAGGAGCTTCAAAGGCCGTCCTCGAAATGTGTTCATCTTAAGGTGTGCTGCAGAACTTGCCAGTGGAAACATGGAAACAGCAACACGGTTGTTTTCCAAAGTGGCACAAGGCAAATGCTGATTCTGTTTTGCGTATTTGTTGCTTAATTTTAAGGTTTTTAGAACAAAAGTATTAAAATTAGTAGAGGGTGAGAATGATCCTCAGTACATTACTTTCTGCTACAGAGTCTGACAAAGGTTGCCGGGATCAATTAATATAAAGAATGTTTTTTTTTTTTTGTCTGCAATTTTTTCTGAAGATCGGAGGGACCTCCTGATAAAGTGATGATGGTGGGCGTAAAAATCAGATAGCTAACCATGACAGACATGCCAAGCATTAACCAACGCAACTTCAGGCAGTTGGTGGAAACTAAATTACAAATAATCTGTCTCTCTCCTTATTGCATCTCATCTCTTTTTCTTCACACGTCTCTCTTTGCCTATTTTCTCTCTCGTTCTATACCAATCTTTTCATCTCTATGTCCTTACGTCATCTCTTTCACTCTCGAACCGTTTCTACTTCACCTGTCTAACTCACCTCTCTCCTAAAAACACCTCTCTCAGCATCTCTCTCACCAGCTGACCTCTTTCTCGGCCACTCTCTGTGCCTCTCTACATTTCAGATCCAGTTAACCTGTTCTTAGCTCTCTCTTTCCGCTCCACTCATCTTCTTGCACCTTACTGTTTTACTTCCATTCCACCTCCATGTATCCCTCCTCCAACAACTTCAACTCTTTCTCAAGCATACCACTTTTTACTTCACATCTTTATCTCTCTCACTCTTTATGCACTCTATGCCTCACCTTTTTCACTGCTCTCAGCATTCCCTAAGAAGTATAGAGGTAAGTGATGGATGTAATGCTTTGAATTAATCTCAGCCACTGGTAATTACTTGGGCCGATAACCTACCCATCGTTATTTTACACACTATGCCATCTAACTTTGGACCTAGCTATATGCCAATTAGTGTTGACCCTGCTACAATGGGAACAGGCATGCCCAAACTACCAGGCCAGGTCCTTCTTGAACTGGACCACAGGTAAGCCAAGATCGGTTTTGAATTTATTTGGACTCATTAGTTGGGTATAGCTTGGCTCCAGCTGCACAGTGTGCACAGGACCTATGTCTGGATGTCCCCTCCCTACTTAGAACAGCACACCAAAGTATAGTAAAGTGAAGGATGGAATGCTAGAATTTCTTAGCCACTCTAAGTCATCACATTCTATGTCACACTCTTCTTCATTTCTCTACTTTTTTTCACTTCCACATATCTCTCTCACTATTACCTTTCTCTCTACCCCACGTTTCCTGCTCTACTTAACACCTCAATGTACTTTACCTCTCCATCCCCTTTATTGTTCTACCTCTGTTCCATCCGCCTCACCTCTCTCACTTTCTTAGTTTGGTACTAACTATCTTTCTCTTCCTCTACCTTTTTTCCTCTACCTATTTTCCTCTATCATTACATTCTCTCTCTGTCTCTTTCATCTCTCACCTTTTCAATTTCAACTAACCATTTCTAGCTCACTTGTATCTCCAGTTCTCTTTATACATCTATTTATCTCACCTCTGACTTTAATCATCTCTCTAGTTCACCACTTTCTCTACCTCACCCTCACCCTCTCTTTCTCACTCTGCCTCTGTATTATTACCTCCCTTTCTCTAACTCACCTCTGGCTCTCTACCTCACCTCTTTTTCTGTACGCTTCATCTCTCTAACCACCTTTCATACCTCTCTCTAACTTTCTCTAAGCCACTTGAATATCTTTACCTGACTGTCCTTTATATACCTCTTCTTATTCTGACCATGTGTACCTCACAACTCTCTCCACCTTGCGTCTGTCTTTTCTCAGGATGTCTCCTGCCTAACTTTTTACTGCTTCCCCTGTGCCATACCTCTCTCTACCCCACCTCTTCTCTATACCACATTCTTCCCTCTCTCATCATTGTGCTATTCCTATCTCTATATTAGCCGACCCCTAAACCTCTCTCTAAAACTTTACCTTTCCCTCTATCTTTTCTCGTCCTACCTTGCCTTTCTCTCTTTACCACACATCTTTTCCTAAGATATCTATCTCTCTAGTCCATCCCTGTCCCTACCACACATCTTCCCACAGTGTAACTCCCACATAATTCTCGTAGAGCCCTGATGTTGTGCACAGACTCTATACAGGGCTGCAGACCATCACACAGCTAATGAAGCAGGTCTATGGGAATTACTGCACTTGGTTACTTTAGACCAACTTTGATACTTTTGAGACAGACTGCGTTATAACTGTACTTTTCAGTTATTCGTAGAAGCGAATTTCTATTATGATGTAAGATTTTGGCTCTGGACAAGGTACTTTATCCCTGATGAAGGTGCAGGAAATATCGTCCACGAATGAAACGTGTTGGCAGCAAGTAATTTTATTTATATTGCTTTTCAAACAATAAACAACGGATGAAATAAACCGAGGAGATTTTTTTGAAGCCAGAAATGGAGTTCAATATTCTTTGATGGAGTGCAGATTGGCTTAGTTCTCTTTAGTGCTTGATTCCATTTTCAAGTTTTGGATATTGAGCAATCCAATATTCATCTTTACAGTTACACCCATTAATTACTAAAGGATTATTGTACAAAACATATACTTTTCCAATCATTGCACTAGTGGATCCTGTGACGTGTGCAATCAGTTACTTTTTATTGATTATATTTATACTGTGGCCAGGACATGGAGGAAGATAGCTTGTTTTAATCTAGCCATTACCTCCTTGGGCGGTGTTAACCTGTGATGTATATTAGCACTTCAGAGTATGATTATCTCTTGAACAATTAAACTTACAAGAAACACTGATCGTTGCTAAATTGAGCCAGCAAAGTCAAAGCAACCATATGATGGCTGTCTATATTTTAGTTGTTGTCATTAATAGCCACCTGCATAAAGGTGGTCAATCAAGTTGTCCTCCAAAAATTGATCTGTCGGTAAAGAAATTCCAAAATAACATCTTTGCCCAAAATGCTTTTTCCTTTGGTCTTCACCCAGAATCATCTTCTCCTGTTGTTGGTGTCTTGCTCTAGGGGGCAGATTTTTCAAGGCTTTGTACTTCCACGAAGTCACACAAACTAACGCTAAGCAGTGCAGTCTTGATAATGATTCTCACAAATTATAAGCACAATGTTTTTTCATGGAGCCGTTCAATGTTTGAGAATCCTGCAGGTAAATTTGACCATTAATTACAAGAAGAAATTCTGGAAAAAAATCCCTCATGAATAAGCAAGATAAACTGAAAAAAGAGAATGTGTGCCAACGAAACACACAAAAAATTAAAGTAGTCTGCAACCGAAAATGGGAGCAAGCACGTGCGCATTGGTTTTCTCCAAATGAATCATATCTGTAACAAAAGAGCATCATAGTTGGGCACCAAGTGGTTTGCATGAACAAAGACTGTTTGGAGCAGAGGAAAAGAAGCACTTTGGAAAACTAAGTTTTAGCAAAAAACATATATAATCAAGAAAGAATTCCTAAGTCCAACAGAAGAAAGGAAGAGAGCTTTTAATAAATTGGTCAAAATCGATTGAAAATAATAAGGGTACAGACAGAAAAGAGATACTGCAAAAAACAAAAGCTGGAAGACGAAAATATTAAGACTGAAAAATGTAAGAAATGGAAGTGGAAGTGACAGAGTGTGTGAAGATGTGGAAGAATATAAGAAGCAAGTAGGAAAAAAGGACGAATGTGACCTAAATATTACTAGTAATATGGTGATGCGAGAGTTTTCCTATAGTCCTGGGAAAATGAGAGAGAAAGTTGCATGTTTTGAATAATATGGGTTAGCACAATCCATAAACAATTGTAATATGTGGGTGCCTTGTCATATTAAGATGCAACCAAGCAGTACGTGAGGGGATTTGTGGATTAATTAACTGCAAATTGGGTGCATAACCGAATCTATGCTGACAAACAAGCTCGCTGTGTAATATGCCGATAAAGCTTCTTCCAAAGGTTAGTAAAAATTGACCAAAATGCATTCCACGAAGTATGATACGATATGATTGGAATGTTGTACATATTCTGTTTTAAAACCTTGGGGCACATGCATCAAGCATTTTTGTCTTCGCTAACGGGCTGATACGCAGAATCGGGCCATTTGCGTACGCAAAAAATGATTTTTAGATGCAGCAAACCCTATTTTGCAATTCGGTAACCTGTTACCGAATCACAAAATGGGTTTGCGATTCGCTATTAGGAAGGGGCATGTTTAGGGCACCCCTACTTCTAATACCGAATCACATCGGTATGTGGGAATGTTTTGTGACAGAAATGCGGTTGCAAAACATTAGCATTTTACCACCTACTTTAAGTAGGTGGTAACGCATTCGCAAATGGGAAGGGGTCCCCAAGGGACCTCTGTCCCTTTGTGAATGTTTGTTACAGTGTTTTTTAAGAGCAGGCAGTGGTCCCATGGACCACTGCCTACTCTTAAAAAATGAAAAGAAAACTTTATATTTTTGTTTTAGGAACGCATCCTGTTTTCCTTTAAGGGAAACGGGCTGCATTAAAAAAAATGCTTTATTTAAAAGCAATCACAGACATGGTGGTCTGCTGACCCCAGCAGGCCACCATCCATGTGATTTTTGCGATTCCTAGGGGGTCGCAAATTGAGACCTACCTCATTAATATTCATGAGGTAGGTCATTTGGGATCCCCTAGGAATCGCAAAAAGTGTTCAACATACTTTCATGCATGCCGTTTTGTGATATCCTAATTGCAATTCGCAAGGTTCCGCAATTAGTAATTCGCAAAACAGTTTCTTCATGCATCTGGCCCCTGGTCTTTTGCTTTGAAATGGTGTGTTTTTAAGATTTTTGACCTCTAAGTAATTCAGTCAGAGAAACACTACATTCCTATTACAAGCCTTCAAAGGCGTTACACATACACAATAAGGAATCACAAACCAAATTCTAATTGTTTCTATTAAGGGGTGTGTACAATGCGTTCCTTTTTAACAAAGGGTATTTGATAAAACATATATAATGCAGTTGTAATCCCACACACGTTTACCATCAATTAGTCCAAGGGGAGCAAAGTTACTTAATCACACATGCTCTGGAATCATTAACGTAGAGCTCTCTTAACGCCCAATCTGCTTGTTTTCGAATAGAATGCCAACATGGCTGACTCTCGATAAGGCAGTTGATCACTTCTATATAAAAGGACATTTTAAAATTAAGCAAGATAGATGAAGTGGCAGAAAATGTGCCGAAGGGTCTGTTCTTCCCAGAAGTGAATGCAAAGTAGATTTTAATTGGTTTTCTCCACAAGGTTAAATTTTGTGAAAGTGAAGTATGAAGGTGTTATGTCCCAGAAGCTAGCTTGACAATTGAAGCAAGTACTTTATGATATCCCTGTGTGCAGGTCAACATTGACTTTTTGTTGTACTGTTTTTCAATCAATTTGTGCAGTTACCGTCCAAAGATAACTTTTCCTTCATAAATGCAGCTTGCAACACCTGTAACATGCCATCCGGTCTCAAAGTTCCTGATTGACTGTGACCATTGTCAGACTGCCGTGAGGGGAACGGCCATCACCAAACATCCGAGGGACCGGACTCCAAATCCCAGGACCGCCTGCACTTACCCACGCAGCCATCCCGCGCCCGGAGGCGCATAAGACCAGCGGCGGGCTCCCGCAGCGCGGGAAAGCCCGTTGTCAGACTGCCGTGAGGGGAACGGCCATCACTAAACATCCGAGGGACCGGACTCCAAGTCCCAGGACCGCCTGCACTTACCCACGCAGCCATCCGCGCCCGGAGGCTCATAAGACCAGCGGCGAGCTCGCGCAGCGCGGGACGCGCGCGGGCGTGCCCGGGCCAAGGGTGGGCCCGTCTGCGCCTGTCAGAGCCTGGAAGAGGCTGGGCTGGACCACTCCCCTAACATCGGCACCGTCAGCTGCGACAATGGGTAAGCGCAAAACTCCATGCTCCCAGGTCCAGGGGTGTGACAGGGTTAAGGTCCCCAGGAACTCTGCATCAATAATTTCTTATCTGACTTCGGCGGTGGGGGTCTTAAATAAGGAAATACAAAATGCGGAGGTTAAACTGGGGTTGAGTCTAGACCCCGTAGAGAGCGTTATTTTACCCGATAATACCTCCCTAATCCCACCGCCCACTGAGGCAAATATACTGATACTGAAGCAGAGAACAGGGGGGGAAAGTAGCCCATCTAAAGACACATTGCCAAATGATGAAGGGGGTGATCATATTGTGGAAGTACCCAGAGAGCACTTATCCCTTCAAAAGGAGCACATGAGCCAACAAGGGAAAACGAAAGCTAAGAAAAGGGCAAGTAAATTTGGACACGGGCATGTCACTGTAACCGCTGAATTGACCTCGGTTCAAGTTGAAGATCTGGTGCAACGTGCCCAAGCGGCTGTTAAGTCCACAATGGAGGATTTTTAAAATTCACGTTTGGAGCCCATCTTAATGAACATTGTAAAAGAAATCACTGTTATGTTGAACACCTGTGTAGAGGGGATCATGTCGAAACTTGAGCGGGTCAAATTCTACCTGGGGGGTCCAGAAATCAACATCATAGCAAGCTCAAACAGCAGCTCTACCGAGGTTCAAAGGCAGCCTAGTACCCAAAACAGAGAGAGGGGCCTTACTAGCCACTCTAACCAAATAACTACAAGGAACAAGATAGGGCCCATTGCCATAACTAAGTCAGATTTAGATCTGGGTAAACAGGTAGGGGCCAGTACCTGTAGCCAAACTGCTTCAGTGCAAAACCCTTCACCTAACCCTGTGACCTCGTTTGGGAATAGGGTTAATTGTGTTCAAAAGGACATCACTGAGCCGAATATGGATAGACTCAACCTGCCCCCAGAAGCCACCCCTTTAGGCGCTATTCTTACAGGGGTTCCCCCACTCAGAAAGAATTGTGTAGAATCAACCATGGAGTTGCTCCGAAAAACTACATTTTGGTGTGACCAGCAATGTAAAGATGGTCCAAGGTCTCTTCACACATCATAATGGCCAGACGAGTGGGGAAGGTTGGTCATAGAATAAAGCAGGGCACAGATGATTGTATTGTGATCAACTTCGATATGGCAGACATAGCCGGGCAGCTATTTAAGGGGAAGGACAGCGTGGGTCAGGGGAGTATTATGGCTTTACCTCTTGGTTTTTTTTATCCACCATTAAGGGGGCCACACTTGCCTAGCGGACACCTATGGGGATCTGATCCTGGCGAAACTAATCGGGGCAGTTTTTTCCCTCACCCACATATTAGGGAGAAGAATTGTATTGTTAGTACAAATGGGAGATCAGTAAATGCTGTTCAACTATCACCCACGCCCTTAGAGAGAATTGATGATGGGCTTGGGTTAGTGTGCCAAAACAGATTCCACCCGTTGTCACTCTTAGATGAGAATGATTGACTGGAGCTGCCCCATTGCCAACAGAGCCAGAGTGAGGAACCTATTACAGGACAGGTGTTAGATGACGAAGAATCCGGCTGTAAGATTATCAGCTGGAACATTGCAGGCTTAAGAAGTAAAAAGGAAGACCCTAGGTGGCTTGATTTTTTAAAAACTTATGATATAGTGAGCTTGCAGGAGACGTGGGACATGGAAAATAATTTCTGGACGGATGGTTTTAAAACATTTAGTGTCCCAGCACATCCTTCTGCGGCAGGTAGACCAAAAGGGGGCTTACTAATGTTATTTTCACTCAAACTGGTAGGTGTCAATAGGGTGGTGGAGTCGGGGTCCCATAGTCTTTTGATAATTGAATCTGTTTCCCCCAATCTAACCAAAACCTTGTTTGTTAATTTTTATAATTCTGGGGAGAGTAGTTTTTTGAATGAACATTTATGTACACTGAAATGTTTTCTAGAGGAGTACTGTTTAAAGCAAACCACTTCTTACTCAATCGTACTCATGGGCGATTTTAATGTTCATGTTTGCGAGAGGGGCTGCCAAGTAGATGACCCCTTAGGTCCGGTAATCTCCTCGACTCCCCACTTTGAGCATACACAATGTGGGGAATGTTTGGAGGAGCTTTTGGCTGCGTCAGACCTCTGTGATCCATGTTATATGGATATTAAAGAAAGGGTTCCCATCTTTAAAGGACAAGGGAAGGACACTACCATAGACTTTATATTTATTACCCCTATTTTTTTATTTCATGTAGTCTTTTATAATGCTAGGTGGTCTCCCTATAGCGACCATAATCCTGTTACCCTGGTTTTGAATAGAGATTGCGGCTTAAAGAGGAACCTGGACAAGCTAGGTAGTGACAATTGTGTGAAAGTAATTGACCAGGGTCACAGGCTAAAATGGGCTAAGGTATTTCCGGATCTCTTTTTTAAAGAACTTAAGGGGGATGACGAGGCAGAAATCTGCCTTGGTAATTTTAGTCATGGGGCGGATGTACTAACAGCTTTTGAAGGGATATGTGCGCAGGCAGCATTAGAACTCACTGTGGAAACTTCTCCTAGAACAAGCAGTGGCGAAAGGTGGTTTGACAACAAATGTTCCGTGGCGCATTGCAAATTAATCGCAGCCCTGAAATCGGTTCCACGAGATAAAATACAAATAGCCAGGTTAAGGAAGCAGTATAAGTTGGCAATGGTTAATCGTAAAAAGGAAATTAAGGAAGAGGCTTGGGAGGCGCTTTTATCAGTGGAGGTTTTAAAAAATAGTTCCAGATTCTGGGCTATTGTTAATAACCATTCTTTTCAGGAATAGAGAATAGCCCACTAGATTGGAACATCACTGAGGCTCGGTGGCTCTCTCATTTTGAAACTATATATGAGGCCATTCCGACACCAGTTTTGTTTGGTAATCATGAAGGAGGTAGGGATTCCCGAGGTATTGTTTTTAATGAAGGAGATGTACAACGGGCTATAATGCAAATGACTAGTAATAAGGCCCCCGGCCCTGATGGTGTACCGGCCGATTTATATAAACAATATCCGGCTTTCTGGGCTAAAATCCTGACTAATGTCTATAATGTAAGTAGCGTTCAGGGTTTCCCTCCATTGTGGTCGCTCTCTACGATTATTCCAATTTTTAAAAAAGGTTCAAGAGGGGATCCACAATGTTACAGGCCCATATCATTAATTGACTCCGCAGTAAAAGTTTTAGGGAGAGTTATTTTAACTAAATTAATGGACTGGCTGAACGAGAAAGAGGTTTTAACTAATTTTCAATACGGTTTTAGAAGAGGCAGGAGTACCCTGGATCAATACTTAAATTTACATTTATTAGCTGGGAAATATACAATAGCCAAAATGGGGTCATTACATTTGGCATTTATGGATCTCAGTTCGGCCTTTGACTTGGTCAATAGGTCGAAGTTGTGGTTGATCCTGCTAGACATGGGAATTGATTCAAATCTGATCTATCTGCTGGCAGAGTTGCATAGGGACCTTCATGCCAGTATAAGGATCAACCAAGAAGGAAAATGCACAAGGCACTTTAAATCTAGTAGAGGTGTGCGACAGGGCTGCATCTTAGCGCCACTACTTTTTACATTGTACATTAATAACTTAGCTAAATCTCTTGAAAATGCTAGTCAGGATATTCCGCGAATAGGGGACATGGGAGTTCCTGTGCTCCTATACGCGGATGGCGCTGTCCTATTAGCCCGCACAGCAATAGGGCTCCAGAGGTTGCTTGACTCATTCGGGGCTTATATGAAATCTTTGGACCTAGTAGTGAATATAGCAAAATCCCAAACAATGTCTATGGGTCATAAAAACAAAGTGGTGCTTAGAAGTAAATAGCACTGAAACGGTTAACTAGTAGCACCGGTCTGGGACAAAGTCAAGAGTTCAGGCCAACTGTGAGGGAGTGCTGGCCGGATACAGGGACCTGCGTAGGCCAGCTGAACAAAAGTATCTTGATCCTAGGTTCGCGTCGACAGAGGTGGGGTGCAATCGAGCAATGTTTTGGTGATCCCCAATGCAGCAGCGGCGAGGCAACGAGGGCCCGTGAGCAAAAAGTTGGTCCCGGAGTGTGGTGGGTCCGAGTGCAATGCGTCTGCTCCGGGTGCAGTGTGGAAATCTGATTCCAGCAACACCAGACAGCAAGTTGGTAACACTGCAGCAGGCCCCTAGGTCCTCGTTCAAGGATTCAGGACTGTGTTGGCACCTCTTGACAGGACAGACTCACCAGTAGATGAGCCCAAGGGATTGAAAAGGAGAGCTCTAAGCCTTTTGTGTGCCTGAGACCTAGGCAACAGGAGGCAAGCCAGGAAGCTCTTGGAGTCACTCTGGGTTCAAGTGACCCAGGTCTAGTCCTTCTCACCCAGGCAAAGAGAGAGCAGCAGCAGCAGGGCAAGACAGCAAGGCAAGAGTTCAGCAAACAACAGATCCAGCAGAGTGGCTGTCCTTTAGCAGCTCAGCAGTTCCTCTTCTTCCTGGCAGAGTGGTCGCAGGTGCGGAATTGTACTCCCTTGCTAGGGTCAGAGACTCAGTACTTATACCCAAATGTGCCTTTGAAGTGGGGGTGACTTCAAAGAAGGGTCTCTAAAGTGCACAAGGTCCTTTCTTCCTAGCCCAGGCTTCAGACTATCAGTAAGTGATAATCAGCCCTTTGTGTGGGGTCAGGCCACTACCTGTTGAAGTGTAAGTGGCAGCTCTTCCCACCCTTCCTACCCAGGAAGAGCCATCGGAATGCAGAAATATGTAGATGGGTACTCAGACACACCTAGGCTTCCTGTGTTTGTGGCTTTTTATAGGGAATGCACAAAGTGTCACTGTTACCCACCCCAGACATGTACTGGAGGAAGGCTGCATGGCACACAGAGCTAAAGCAGAGAAATGCTCAATTTCTAAAAGTGGCATTTCTAAAATAGTAATGGTAAATCCAAATTTACCAGTAAAGGAGATTTATCATTGCCATTCCAAAGATATAAAACATAATGAAGCTACTCCTTTGTGATTAGGAATTACAGCTTAAAAGTGTATTAAGTTAAGGAATTCCCACTGCTACCCTATGAGAGGAGTATTCCTCACAGTAGTGAAACTAAATTAAGTGGTTTGGCACTACCAGGACATGTAAAACGTAAGAGTACATGTCCTACATTTAACTTACACAGCACCCTGCCCTTAGGGCTACCTAGGGCCTACCTTAAGGGTGGAGTAGGTTTAATAAAAGGGAGTTTATGGCTCGGCAAGTAGTTTTAATTGTCGAAGTGGCAGTTAACTGCACACGCAGGCCCTGCAATGGCAGACCTGAGACAAGGTTAAGGGGCTACTTATATGGGTGGCACAATCAGTGCTGCAGGTCCACTTGAATCATTTAATTTACAGACCCAGCACACATGTAGTGTACTTTACTAGGCACTTATAAGTAAATTAAACATGCCTATTGGGGATGAGCCAATATTATCATGCTTAGGAGAGAGAGCACAAGCACTCTAGCACTGTATAGCAGTGGTAAAGTGTGCAGAGTCATAAAGCCAGTACACATGAGGTTATATAAATGGAGGGTGGCAGGAAAAAAGGTGGGGGAAGACCACCCTAAGGCTGGCAGGTCTAACAGGAGATTTAGAGGAATGATTTGAAAGACCAATAAGCACCATGTGGCACTTCTGAATTGTTAGTCTTGGGGCACCGCAGAGAAGCTTTAACAGCATGCAGAGCCAAAGTCAACCCAATACATCACACTGTTTTGTTAAGTAAAATCAGAGACCTAACTTTACTGTAATCAAAGTAAGTAAGTAGATTTAAATACCGCAACTTATCACCTGTGAGGGTATCTAGGCGCTGTCCATGGGCAAGTGGAGATTAAGCAATTTGCCCAGAATTACAGGATGCTGCTCTGATGCCGAGACTTGAACCCAGATCCCCAGCAATAGAGTCAGCAGCTCTGGCCACTGCGCCACATTCTCTCATTTTAGCTTCTCAAGTTTTGTGCCAAGAGTCACGTTCACAGTGGAGGAGTTCTCCGGGAGCAATGAGAGCATCACTGGCGATGGTCGGTGGGAAGCAAAGAACAGGCCAGGTATCACGGACGGGAAGGCTGGAGCCTTGCAGTGCTTATCCATGCCGACGGACAATGCATGCTGGGGGAAGAGAAGAACTTGCAGTAGCCTGCGCATATTATCTGTGGGAGCACCTCAGTTCTGATGCAAACGGGCCTGTTCATGGCTGTGAAGACTCCAAAAGCTTGAATTAAAGAGCTTGGGAACCACTCCAAGGGCTCACGACCGGAGAGGCACCTCTTGGGGGTCAAGAACTCATTGAAGAAGGGCCCTGGAGCTGTAGTCTAGTTAGTTCTTGGTTTCTTTCGGGAGAAAAGTGTCCTCTAGCACTTGGTCAAGGGTTAAGAAGCTCTGGATTGCCACTTGGGGGCTACGACTGAATCTGCCAAAATGTTCCTGCACAGTCCAGGAAAAATCCAGTTATCACTGGTCAGCTGGGGTGATCCTCTCTTTGGGCTTGCAGGTGCCTTCTTTCAGTTCTGTTGGACCAGGGCATCCACTCCTTTTCCTCTGACTCACCCACAGTCCTTTTTTGTGGAACCTTGAGAGTGCAGCAGGTACAGTCCTTTTGAGTGCAAGCCTTCTTTGGTCCAGTCCAAGGGTCCAGCAGGGCTGTCCTTCTTCTTTAATTTCATGCAGTGTTCTGAGAAGCTCTTGCAACGCTGCCATATCTATCCTCTATTCTGGGCTTGCAAGAGGGGGGACACCCAACCAATAGGGGTAAAGTTGCCTCCCTCTGCTATAACCGCTTCCTATGAAGCATGGCATATTTATGACCCAGAATGTAGTGTTCTCCCAAAATCAAAAATGGAAAAATTCTCTCCTTGAAATGGTTGTCTGTGTAACCCAACCCACAAGGTGTCGCTAACAGTTCACTAAACTCCCCTTCCAGCCACTCTCCTATTCTAAGTAGGAGGGGGGCTCCCATCAGGCTGGGGATCAAGGAAGTGGGGGCTGTGTCCTGTGACATCTGTTCTCCTGCCTTTGAAGTCCAGCTTATCTCTCCAGACCCCTTCCTCTCCCTGACTTTTCCAGGAAGCAAATCTCCTCTCACCAAATGGCCGTATTGTTTCAGCTGTTGGCCTCTTCACACATAGTCATGGAGCAGCTTGGTTCAGACTGTCAAAGGATGAACAATCAGAAGAGGCGACCACAGGGCTGTTTTAGGTAACTTTAGAATAGTAAGTTCTAAAACTACTTTTTTGTAATAGTTATCATAAATCCAATCTTGAGAAGTTGTTGGATTTATTGTAACCATTATTTTGATACTTTGAATTATGTTGCCAGCTAACTCCAATCAAAAGTTAGACTTTATTAAAGTTTAACAAAGCCTTCCCATGTTAGCCTATGGGGCTAGCAGCACTACATTGGGGAAAATGACTTTGGCTGTTTTTCCTTACCAGGGCACATAAAACATCATTTACATTCTACCTGCTTTTTTTAAAAATGCACCCTACCCTTGGAGCACCTAGGGCAGGCCTTAGGGATGACTTCTATGTAATAGAAAGGTAGTTTTGGACTTTGGAATTACTTTTAATTCCAATATCGAATTTGGACATAGTTTTATTTTAAAATCAACCTGCAAGGCAGGTCTGGCTTTAAAAAGATACCAGATACCACAGCAGTGCACATGTGTAGGAAAGTTTTTCTTTCGACATGATTATCCCCCACTTTTTGCCTGGTATCTGATGCAACTTTGAGCAAAAGTGTGCTGGGTTCCTGCTAACCATTGGCACCCCTTCAGGATCCTTGTAAGTGATGCCTCGGGTACCTAGGGCCTTTGAACTAAAGAGGGTCCCTAAGGGCTGCAGTACAAATTTTGCAACCCTAAGGGACCCCTCACTAAGCTCATGCAAACTGCCATTGCAGAGAAAATTCAAGAGTCGACATGGCACACACCTCTGTGTGCCATGCCAGCAAAACACTGCATGTGGTATAGGTAAGTCACCCCTAAGGCAGGCCTTACTGCCCGAAGGCAGGGTGCACTATACCCATGCGTGGGCATATCTGCCTGAGTGGATGTGTCCTCATAATATCTAAGTTCACCTTTAGATGTTGGGAGTGCACAGGGAAGCCATGACAAGCACATGGACTGGGCACTTGCGATTACAGGTTCCCCAGCTACATGATGGCTTCACTGTACCCCAATGTTTTTGGTACCAAAGACCTCATCTTAATACACCCACACTGATGCCAGTGCCGTACAAATTAATAGATGCACCCAGAGAGCGCCTTAGAGGTGCCCCCTGAAAACCTACCAACTACTAGTGTGTTGACTGACTGGTCTCGAACTGCCAGCTGCCGTAGACAGGTTTCTGACTGACGTCCCGAGGTGAGAGCCTTTGCTCTCAGATGCCAGGAAGGAAGCCTGCTCTGGGTGGAAGTGTTCACACCTCCTCCAAGCAAGATGGGCCTTCCAAGGCAGGAAGCATCAAAGGCCCTGCTGCCTTTCATATGCAACCCTGGGCCTCTTATATCCAGATAGTGGCGGTGCCCACCCTCCTGTCTTGACCCCATGTTTTGGTGGCAGGACAGGCAGGAAAACTAGTAAGATTAGGAGGTGTGCCCACATTCATCCAGTACTACCCCTAGGGCAGGAGAACTGATGTGGACCCCACTTTTCAGATTGCTCCATGTTGTTTTGGATGGAATTAGCATTATAGGGTCAGGGTTATCCGTACTTCTCACAGGAAGTGGTCATATAGAGGGTGTAGACACCCTAAAGGTAGGTAGCCTACTGGTTACTACCTGTCACTCCCCATAAACGCCCCTAAATTGAGTATTTAGGTGGCAACCCTGAACCCAAGAACTCAGATTCAACGGAGCAACAGAAGAAGGATGAAGAAGAGTCACTGCCATGTGAGAACTGCAGCAGAACTTTGGACTTTGGTGCGAAGCCTTGCTGTCCTCAGCCTTCTCTCAACAATCGCGACAGAGCGACTGGTTCTGTGAGCAGGAGAACTACCAAAGCTTTGCGTAGTCTGCCAGCACTTCGACAAACACTGAAAGTCTCCCTTGGAGTAGAGGAACTACTCCTCTGCAGTCCGCTGGCACCAACAAGCAGAGTCTGGTCCACCGCCTTGCAGCTATTCAGCCCAACTGACACCTCACACAACCAGGAGAAGGTACTTGTACTCTGGAAGGTCAGATCTGTCTCATCGCCGAGTGTGAAGACACAAGGACTAACCGGAGCCGTGCAGCACCAACCCCCGAGGTACCGGACACCCTGCACCAAATGCCAACAGTGGGAGTCCAGTCCGAAATCTCACAGCACCAGGACCAAGTAGCTATCGAGGAATGTTAGCATCACTTAGACCCACTTTGAGAGTGGCCCAGCTGCCTTGATTTCTATGTTTCTCTGATTTCGCTGTTTGTCCCTGAGTGGGAGGTGCATCTTTGCGCACCAGCCCAGCAGGCCTAACCACTTGGCACCCGAGCCACCCGGCCCGCGTCCAGATGAATCAGCTGTGCCCCCTTAATCCAAGACCACTTGCGACCTAAGTCCCTCTTTCGAAGCCCTCAGACATGTCCGCAAGTCCCCCCTGTGCAGCCTGTTTTTCGGTGCCCCCCTTCACCATAGCGCACCAGCTACCAACCTCACCAACATCCTGCTTCCGGTGGAACCCGGGAGGTTCCCAAAGAACTGCTGGTATCACTTTGGGCCTTGGCCCACTACAACTCTGAATCCTGAAGGTGAATCCCTGAAACCAACTGTATCTACATTTATGCATCTTTGACTTTTCCTCCTGTAGGATTGTACTGTGCATAAAAGCACACAGGTTTTTAAATTTTACTTACGTGTGATTATTGATAACTTACCTTACCTCTGGACAAAGTTCTTGGTTCTAAAACATATATAAAAAGAAGCGTTATTGTTCTAATTTGTTCTCAGATTTATTCTTTGAGTGCATGTCTCCTTCATTGCCTCTGTAAGTACAACAAATGCTTAGCACTACCCTCTGATATGCCTAAGTGCTTGCCCACACTACCACAAACAGAGCGTTAGTATTATCTACTTTTGCCACTGTAAACTAATTGGGGACCCACTGGATCTCTGCACATTTCAGTAGACTGTATGGAGAGCCAGCGTCCTACAGCAAGTAAGTGCATTAAGTCCCCTGAGGTCTCTTAACCTACATGCCCTACCATATACTATGGACTTACAGGTAGGTTGTCTTGGCCTATTAGAATTATACCAATGACCATATACCTTTTAAGACCTGGTTAGCAGAGCCCAGGGCACATTCAGAGTCAGTAACCACCAGCATCAATCAAAAAATAGGGGAGATCAGGGCAAAAAGGATGGCTTTCCTACACTGCAGTTATCCTGAAAATCTGGAATGGTTCTGTTTCATCCAGTGCTTTATTTGTAAAATAATAGGTGCCGGTGCTCAAAGCTCTGCTCAGACATCTACGGCTGGCGCTATAAAATGTCAGAGTGTGAATAGGAAGGGTGCACAGTCCCGAATCCATCTCAAGCCTCTTTAATTCAGTGCCAGTCACTCCCTGCCACTTTATCTCACTCGTAAAGGTGTTTGCTTTCTCCCTTAGTGATGGATTTTCTGTGTTTCTTTTCCTCTGTCTTTTTGTTTTGTTTGTTTTCCCTCTGTTGGCCTCGGAAAAATGTCTGATGTGGCGAAGTAAGTGCTGGTGCCGCCCACCGGCAAAAAACGGCTCAAATTAACACTTCTGGACACTGTGTAGAAACTCTGCAGAAGGAAGGACTGCTGTGCTGCTACAAGGACTGCTAATCTGCTGGACTGCTGCTCTGAAAGAACTGCTTTTCTGCTGTGCTTCCCTGCTGTCTGCTACCCTCTGCCCTGCTGAGGAAGGAATTGACCCATCTCACTTGAACCTAGAGTGTCTCCAAGGGCATGCTGGCTTGCCACCTGGAGTCTGCCTTGAACTTACAGAGGCCAGTCCTGCTGTTGAGCCCTGTATCTTCGCCTGCACCAAAGATTGCCAGAAGTGACTCCAAGGGCTAGTTTGCTGGCCTCCTGTTCAGAAGCACAGGGACATAACAGGCTCCCACCATCTTGAACCCCCACCTGGACCCAATCTGAGTGAGTCCTGAACCCCCAAGAAGTCTTTATCCGCTTCTGTACTCTTGATTGCGGTGCTAAAAGTGCCCAGATGGCAACCTTCCAAAACTGAACACTAGGACAAAATTTGAAAAAAAGAGCCTTGAGAACCAGGAAGAAACCGGGACCAACCTGCTCGCCTATCCGTCCGAGGTGCATTGCCAGTCAGATTGACTTTGGGGCTTTTACCAGTACGTTCTTCTCTGCAGCAGCAAATCAGTTTCATCTGTCCTTTGCCAAAGGGGTGCCCGACTTTGTGGAATTGTCTTCAGCTACAGCCCTCTGCTTTATCCTGCTGGAGATTTGTGACTTCCATTACTTTGACTAAGTCTGAAGGTAAAAATTGTTTCGCTCCACGGCCATCCGTCGACGGCGCTCCCTCATTGGACACTCCTGTAGCCTTGCTCCTCTGAACCACCTTCTCAGACATTTTTCTTTCAGAATGTTTCTAATTCCAAAGGTAAGCACTGACTGTGCCAATCCTCTTCTTGTATCCATCATGGTTGGCCTTAACGTTCGAGTTTGACCCTGAGTCTCACGCGATCAGGTGTCTGCGGTTGGCGCCTTGAACTTTTAGACACTATATTTCACTTAACAATTCATAACTCCAGTTTTACTGATTAGATTTTTGTCATTTTGGTGTCAAATAATGTATTAGAATGTACTCTATTTTCCTAAATAGGTTTGGGATTTTTCTTGCATTGTGTCTTCACTTTATTGCTGTATATGTGCTGCATAAATAATTTACACATTGCCTATAAGTTAAGCCTAACTGCTATTGTGCCAAGCTACCCAGGGTTAAGCACAGGCTGATTTACTGAATTTTTGTGGTTCGCCATCCAAGGGATTTTGGCTGTTGCTTGACCAAGGCTCAGACACCAGTCAACAAGCAACCCAATTTCTCACAGACTGCATTTGTTAAAGAAAGAAATAAGTGACTATGTCTGTTTGTAATAACAAAATGTTGCAAAGGGTTATGTATCCTCTAAAACAGAGCCCTGTTTCAATGGACTAGACATTTTGTCTCTGAACATGAGTGATGTTAAAGTCTTAATTAAATCGCTTAAGTAGAGGAATGAATCTTTAAAACAGAGAGCAGAGCTTGAGGAAGAATATGCCAACCAGCTCAAGATTCATTTGAAACACTCTTCCTTCCCTTCTTAGGCTTTGCTTGAACCAAATTCCAGCTATGCAGCTATCAACTTGGCATCCAAACCCAGCACCATAAATGCTCCAGAATTGAAATACCACAACATTATGCAATCTTCCACAGTCTCAGATTTGCTTGAAAACATGGAGCCAAAGCCCAGTTTTGAACTTCTCATAGCTTTTCTGTTTGATATGGGTGTAATTTCTGCTTCTATGCCAGTTCAGTAGGGTAATGATAACAATGTAATCACTGTGACCAATTCTGTATGTGAACAGAATGACTGTTCTAAGCTATCAAATCCTGAAGAAGCCACAGTATAATATTCTATTGTTTCTATTCCTGTGCTTCTCCCTGACTCGGACACCAGTAGAGAGCTTCAATCTGCCGCTGAACCAGACTACAGCTAAATTTAGCACAATAGCAACTTTACTCATAGCTGAAAGACTTCCCCGCAAAGAATCTAGATTAATCCTTCATGAAATCAAGAACTCAGAGAATTAATGCTGTAATATGACTTGCTTAAAACAAGACACATTTTGCGACAATTTGCTTTAAGACCTATAATGTAATACTGTATTGAGTGCCATGTTATTGGAAACTGTGAGGATCATTGTGAGCAAATCACTAAAGATATGCCAAAGACAATTATCAGCAATTGCCTGGAAGCTACAAGTAAGACACCAGTAGTATGCTTCACCAATGTGTCTGTTTCCCGCTTGCAACTAAGGCAAGTAACAGCAAGTGACAGTATTGATCATGTAGGCTCTTTAACCATGAGAAAACCTTGCACCCCTATTGCAAATGTAAGAAAGACTTTCAACAACAAACGTATGACTGTTCAAGTTTCTGAAATGTATGTGCCTTTTGTTTCTGAAGAGATCCTCATCTCCATCACAGAATAAACTCCTGCATCATTTTCTTTTTGCCAATTTCCTCTGCTCAGGAAACCTTCCTTGCCAGTTCTAAAGGGATATCGTCTAAGGAGAAGCTCTGTAGGTTATTGATGCAATGTCAGACACTGTTCTTGGGAACAACGTGGAGACTGAAAAGATCACCCCACCTCTTGTGACTTCCTCAGTACACAACCTAAACACCAAGAGGATATGTTTGCTGACTCCTTTGAGCTTTGCAGAGGCCATTCAGGAAACCAAGAATAAACTGTCTCCAGTGACAAACTCTTTGAGGACAGAACCTGTGTGCTAGTCTGTATGTCACTCAAATATCAGTCTACGGCTCCAAAGACAGACAGTAAAAGCTCCCATGGAAAGGCTCCTCAAGAAAATATGAACACTCACAATGTACACTTCCTGGAAAAAAAAAAACTCTGGTCATCCAGCACTTTCATCCCCACCTCAAAATATCTCAACAGATTTCCGCTCAGTCCTTTTTTTCTTATGAAAGGTTATGTTTTCTTGTTTGCACTCTGTTTTGTTCACCTGGGGCTGGTCCTTTAGGTGGGGTAATAGTGTTAGGATTTTACCATCCAATCACTAGGTGGCCTTCATGAAGGCCCTCTGGGGTCCAGCTATTATCCCAGAATAGTATTTTATTTATTTCCACATCTTGCATTCCCAGATACACTTCATATTCCAGTCCAGGCTTCTGTACTACCTTACTGATGCATCCTGATCCCAGTAGCCCTTTCTGTCTCCAATGTCACAATCAGTCCTGAAGCAGCTCTGAGTCTTTCCCCTTTGTGCTGCCATGAATTGCCCCACCACCTCTCGCATCACTACTGGGCCCTTATTGGGAGTATCACGGGAGGAATCATGTGCACCTCTGGTGGGCAAGGAACAATTGCTGTTTCATATTTGGAGGAGTTGTGTCTCAGTCCCTGAGTCATGGTAATCACTAACTGTATGTTATATCTAATCCCTGAGCACCATACTGTGCATTATTGATGTTACAGACCTGATCACAGTCGCTTGTATGTTTTCCATGGACTTGTTTTGTGGAATTTGTTGTATTCTCTGGGTGTTCTTGGTGGCAATTTTGGACATGGCAGCTATTTAAACCACATCTGAACAAAGATAACTGAATCTGGGCTTACGTGAAAATAGGAGTGGGATGCGACTGAGCCACCACTCATAGTCACAACAACCAGAGAAAATTCCACAAATCCTGGATTCCAGTTCAGGCTCCAGAGCAAGCTGATTTGCAGGTACACCTGGGTGAAAAGGGAAGGGGGAACATGTAGTCTAGTGAAGAACCTAAGCAGTTAGGAAGTACTCTACTCCAAGTTTAACAAGATCCCCTTTCTCTTTTCAAGGTACAACAGCTAACTCACAAACTACTTGTAGGTACTACCAACCAAGAGCCTCTTCCCAAGACCTGATCAACCCTCAGTGGTGTACATATAATCCTGCAAGTAGGAGAGGTTAGGCAAAAGGAGTTGGATCCATATTGTCTCTGTGAATTTAAGTTGCAAGCTATAAGGTAAGAGTTCACGCCATCTGCCCTGATATCCAAACCCTGCCCCATCACACCCTGGTGGTGTTATTCTTTTCTCTATCTTGATTCTTGGATACCATGGACTTTCTGAACTCTTTACATCTGCACTAAGGACTTGCCTCTCTCTTGGTTCTGACTTGTACTCTGTTACTGGATTCCTGTGTCCTGTCCTGTGTTTGCTGGTTTCCCTGGTCTTCCCCTTTCCAAGTCCCAGTTCTGCCTTCCATTTATTGGTGGTTCCCCGATTCCCAACACCTGGTTTATTAATCGAACTAAGCTCTCTCCCTGCACCTGTGCTCCTCCCCTGAAACTCCTGCTATTTTTGCCTGGTGAGCCCAGAGTGCAGCAGCTCATAACTGATCATGCTGCTGTGTCTCCTTGCTCTCTTGTTTGATCCTGCAGCTATAGTCCAGGCATGACTTTAATTTCAGTTTTTATTGCTGTTTGATTCTATGTTCCTTTTCTGATTAGTAATTTTTCTTTGTTGCCTGTCTCTTGTTTATCCTCCCTCTGTGTTTCTCTCTTTGGTTTCTGTCTAGTTCTGACTGCACACTGTCTGCTAAATCCAGATTCCTTATCTTGTATTTCTGCTCTGACTGCATATTCTTGTCCTATCCTAGTTAGTGTGCAGGTTTCCAGTTTATTCAGTTTTGTGTATTCCAGTCCTGTTCCTGACCCTAATTCTAATCAAGATTTTCCCTGAGCCCATTTCCTATTTCTGTGTACCTTCAACTGTTCTCCTTTGTTTTCTTGTGTGTTTATATGAATATCCTGAGTTTCATTGCTTCCAAGGACACCAGTTAGGCTCTAAGGTGTGTGCCTTTAGCACAGAGAACCATCCAGTGCTCCTTCTTCATAGGAGCTGCTACATGTCGCTCTGACTCTGTGAATTTAATCTGTTCCTTGCCTTCTTGTAAGATCATTTTCATCTCACAGAGGAATCCCCTCATAGGAGAAGACAAACTAGCATTTATGTTATTTTGTCTCTCATTTCCTGCTTTTTCATTCCTGTTGTTTGTTCTTTTGTTAGCTTCATAGTTTTCCCTGCAGACAATCAATTCCCTATTCACTGCCTGTTTCAATCTTCTTTTGTCCTGCTTCCCTCCCAGCCTTCGGGTATCTCTTGTTTACATCTAACTCCTTCATTAGAAAGCCTTTGCCCCTGTATAGTGCAAGCACCCCTATTACCTTATCTTGTCCTGAACTCAGATAGTGACCCTCACAGATTGTCCTGAACTAGCTAGATTCCTCACAGGTACTGTGGTATTTCTTCTGGTTGAAGGTTGCATGGTCCCATGGTACCCCATGGAGTTGGCACCTGGGTGGTGGTTCTGCAGAGAGGGGTTGGGTGCCCACAGTAGGCTGGATGCAAGGCCTTTCATGAGATCAAGTCCTGCACTCAACCCCAATCTGCACACAGTTCAAAGCCACATGTGGCATGGAGTTGGTCATCCTTGTGGGGCTGACTGCAGGGCCTGGATGCAGGCCAGGTCCTGTGGTCAACTGCTTACAGTGCACGTCTGTAGGCTGCCCACATGTTTTGGTCACACAGCCATGCTCTGTGGGGGTTGGCTACCTGCCATGCATGGCTAAAAGGTGTGCAATGTGCATTCACTGGGGCGTTGCGAGCAGGGCCTGGCAACTGCCGAGGCTCTTCAGCCAACCACATTCTGCAACACAGGTGGCGGGTTTGCCACCCTCAAGGTGTTGAGCGCAGTGCTTCAGCATCACCTATAGTAGAGGCTACACACTCAGGGACAGATTGGCTCATAGTGACATCACAGACAAGTAAGTAGGTAGATTCAACAACCTTAAAGGTTTCTTTCAGTGTGGCAGGTGCAAAGTATGCAAGAACAGCACCATTAGGAAAGACTGTCCCCCACCCTTTATTAAAAAGGTACCAAGACCATCCTACAGTTTCTGACCTGTTCTCGCTCTCTGGGGAGCATTGAGCCAGCAGGGCCACAGGGGCCTTGGGCTTCTCTCCTCAGCCCCCAATGTATGGATCAGTTCTTGGGTGCCCCGGGTGTGACCAGGACACGCTAAAATAAGACAAAGTAAAACAAACATGGGGCATGCATAGGAAATGAGTGGAACAGCTGATAATTTCATATTCACTGCTTCTGCCAGGGAGCACCCCATAATTCTCTGCATGGGCTTTGTACGTACATTTATGCATTCTTGTGATGCCCCTAGAAGGGACAGGAGCAGCACAAAGCATGTTTTTAAATGTTGGGGAGGGCTACTGTGCTAGCAGCAGCCCCTTAGAAACATTTAAAAAAAAGTTGTATGCATGACCCTAGGAGAGCTTACCATTTTTTTAAAGCTCTACTAGCTGGAGCTGTATGTTCTTTCAGCTGGAGTGCGGTGACCCCTTGTAGTTGGTTGTAAGGCCGACTTTAAATGCCTGAAGAGTGCACAAAAATAGTCAACATATTTTATGGTTGTTTTTAAAAAAATGCTTTAGTTAATATATTTGTGACACAGTAATTATTATTAACAATTGCTCTGTATGTAATTGGAAATACACTGGCTTTTAGTTATTAATACATTATTGTGTTGATTTCCTGACAAAGCCAATAGGTCTGCTTTATATATGTTGCTGTGCTGACACTCTGCTAAAGACAAGAGGCAAGCATTTTATATATTGGTGTTCTGTCCCATTGACAAAGTCAGTGGGTCTGCCTTACTTAAAGTGACATATCTTTATATTGTTGCTGTATGCTAGAAAAACAAAGGTTGAAGTGACATTATAGTTAAGTCTGCTAATAATACCTTACTTTACATTGAACAAAATCTCTGAAATTCACTGAAGAAACAAAGGTGAAGGTACTGTTAGACCTGAGAGCCTTAGGGTGGTCTTCCCCCAAACCTTCGCCTCCCTCCTCCATTTATTTGCTGACCTAATTTTTGCTGGCCTTAGGACTCTGTACACTTTGCCACTGCTAACCAATCCTAAAGTGCACATATTTGCTCCTTAAAACATGGTTAATCCACAACTGGCACAATTAATTTACTTAAAAGTCCCTAGTAAAGTGATGCAACATGTACCCAGGGCCTCTATATTAAATGCTACAAGTGGGCCAGCAGCACTTGTTGTGCCACCCACTTAAGCAGTCCTTTAAATATGCCTCAGGCCTGCCATCACAGCCTGTGTGTGCAGTTTTTAAACTGCCAGTTCGACCTGGCAAAATAACCTTTATACCAGGCCCAAACTTTTCTTTTTAACACATATATGTCACCCTTAGGGTAGGCCCTGGTCAGCCAAGAGGGCAGGGTGCAGTGATTTTGAAAAGTAGGGCATATACATTTAAGTTTTGTATGTCCTGGTAGTGAAAAACTTTTAAATTTGTTTTTCACTACTGCAAGGCTTACCTTCGCCATAGGATACATTGGAGTTACCTCATTACACTTCATACGTTATCATTTTCAAATGGTGGTAGGTAACAAGTACAATGTTTGGTGTCTTTGGAATCGTAATGAAAAAGCCTCTCACATGGTAAAGTCAGATTTTAAATTATGATTTTAAAAATGCCACCTTTATAAGGTTGGCATTTTCCTTCCTTAGCCATCTAGTGCCTGTAGCCCGTCTCTGCGCCACATGACTCGGTGTGGTTGATAGTTGAGCTTTGTGTATTCCTCCCAGCCAGCCACACACAATAAAGAGCTTAGGTGTGCCTAGAAGGGCAGTCTCCAGAAGGATGGGATGGCAGAGCTGAGCACAGCCCTACTTACTCTTGAATAAAGTGTCCTGTCTCCACACAAAGGGCTGCATACCCCCTGTAGTTAGTCTAGAGCCAAGACAGGGACAGGCAGGATACCTGGGAACATCAAAGGTAGACGTCTAGAAGCTTCTCTGACTACTTCAAAGGCACAACTGGGTATAAATACTGGACCTAGACACAAATGCTTTAGTACACTTCTGGACCTGTGGATACTCAGCCAGGAAGAAAGCCTGCTGTGTTGCTGGAGGACTGCCTCTCTGCTCTACTGCTACCTTGCTGTGCTGACCTGCTGTCTGCTGCCCACTTGCCTGGGTGAGAATGGCCAGACCTGCATGTGCTGAACCCAGGAACTCAGAGTGACTCCAAGGTCTAGTTGGCTGGCCTGCTGACTAGATCCTCAGGGACAGAAAGCTACAGTTGACCCAGCACCTGGGCTCTGCCATCTGTGAGTCTACCCTGCCAAGTGA
Source organism: Calotriton arnoldi (assembly GCA_963921515.1). NCBI lineage: Eukaryota > Metazoa > Chordata > Amphibia > Caudata > Salamandridae > Calotriton > Calotriton arnoldi. The sequence goes on from CAWUFW010006867.1 coordinate 256,405, forward strand.
TATAGCCTTAGTCCTGGACCCTGGCACCCTGGAAGTAGGCCTAGGGTGCTCTGTCAGCCTCTGTGGATCGATTGGAACTGATGCATCTTCTCTGCTGCATGGCACAACTTAGAGCAGAACCGACACATCACTGATGCTGCAAGGATTGGAACCATTGCAAACCCACATTGCCTCTGCAGCCACTTTGGAACCCCCACTGCACAACGCATCCTCAGCACAGGCCTTGCATCCCTCATCAACAGCAACCTCAGCAGTGATGCCAGACTCAGCGTCTCAGCCTCACAGCTCCTCGGTATGGATGCATCACCCCGACTGCGTGACGCATCCTTGATGCCGGACTTCATATCGCAAGCCATTGTGTACGGATCCTCGATTATGATGCACTACCTTGCATCACAGCCTCGCCCCACCTTGGAACTGATGCATCGCTTCGGCTGCGCAACACATTTTCGAAACAGATAATCACAACGCCTAGTAAACAAGTATTGAGGGACTTTGGCCAACAGGCCTAACTGGGTCCATATAGCTGGCCAGCGCTCCATCACAGTCATCCTGAACTTGTGATGTTGTCTCACTCAGACACAACCAGATTTCAACAGTTGACGCTTTGTGGTTTTTGGGGCTATTTTCAGAAAAATCTCCAGTTCTACTGATTGGATTTTTGTTGTTATTGTGTTCTGTTATTTATTAAAAATTACTCTGTTTCTAAATCTGTTGTGCAATCCTTTTGTGGTGTGTGTTCACTGTGGTACTGTTTGAAGTGTTGCACAAATACTTTCCACATTGCCTCTGAGCAAAGCCTGACTGCTCTGTGCCAAGTTACCCGAGGGCGGAGCATAGATTAATTTAGTGTTTGCTTGTGACTTCACCTTGAGAAGAATTTTGGTTGCTGCTTGAGAAGGGTTTCACTCTTCAACCAATAACACAATTGCTTCCAGTGACGTTAAAGTGACATTAAAGAAAACAGCTGAAATTCAACAGTTATATTTAACTGAAGTAACTATAACTCCAGTCCCGGCTCCTGGAGGGAGTTCCGCCGGGCGGTGACGTGCGGCGGGGGAGGGGCAGGGTGGAAGGTAGTAAAACCGGAATCCGGCCGAATCCAGGTAAATTAGCAAATAAATAAATAAAACGAATTTCGTAGCGCGCGCTGCATCGCCAAATGCGATGCAGCGCGCTCACGAAATTCGTTTTATTTATTTATTTGCTAACTTACCTGTGTTCAGCCGGATTCCGGTTTTTACTACCCCCACCCTGCCCCTCCCCGCCGCACGTCACTGCCCGACGAAACTCCCTCCAGGAGCCGCGACTGTATAACTCACACTCTTGCCATGCAGTTATAGTTAACTGAAGTAATATATAGCTCACACTCTTTTCATGCACTTCAATTACACCGAATTCCTTTGGGGTGTGAATGGCAACCTTAAGGAACCAATCCCCATCAATAAAGGAGTGAGACAAGAGTGCATACTGGAATCTACTGTGTTCTCATTCTATATCAACGATGTTGTTGACTACCTCAGGAAATGTAGCCATGATTCCCTGAAGCTCTGTTGGACCCCCTGTTCCTGCACTACGGTTCCTGGACAATGCTATTTTGGTCTAACAGACGCCAAGGGTTCTCCAAAATCTTCTAGATGGATTCAACAGCTATTGTATTTGAGACGGATTAGAAATAAATATCAGTAAGGCCAAGTACATGGCCATAAATCCCCACAGGACTTTTAAGAGGAATCTTAAAGTTGGCAAACAACCACTGGAACATGTTTCGTACTTTAGTTACTTGGCTGTAACACTCGATTCTAAATTATCCCACAAATAAATCATGCAAAAATGATTCTCGCACATAGTTCAAGGGTCATTTCGAACAAACACCATATGTCCCCACCAAGATGATCACACAGGCCCTGGAGATTTATAAATATAAGGCTCAAGCAGCAGCTTTATATGGGGCGGATTTGTGGGGCACGGATGATGCACAACAGCTTCCCCTTGGCGAGAACAAGTTTATGAGTGGGATATTAGGTCTACCAGTGTCGACACCATTAATACCAATGTACCATGACCTAAATATAAGGCAGAGAGAGCATATTGTAGACTTGAGACCTGTACTTTATTGGGTAAGATTGTGGACAACACAGGAACTGCCACATGACAGAGAATGCCTCAGGGAACTGCTGGAACTCGATAGAACCCTAATGTTCCTTTGGCTCCAATATGTTCAGACTTGGCTCACTAAGCTTGGCCTATCTTCTTCTTGGAGCTAGACCTGGGCAGTGAACTCCGCTCCATTCACTGAGTTTGTGGAGTTTTCCGCACCCCACGCTCTGTGGAGTTCTGGAAAACTCTGCTCCACGTAGCTGAGTTTTTTTCCTCGGTCTCCCCAACGTCAAGTTGGTGAGCGCGAGCGAGGAAAATCCACCTTCCGTCGAGATTTCTCAATGGGGGAGGGTAGATTTCTCAACGTGGGCGGGCTGGCATGGATGGTCGCGACTGCTCAAGTTTAGAAACCTTGTGTTCGCGTTGAGAAAGCTGCCGCTCGGGTAGAAATTCTACTTGAGCTGCAAGAAAAGAAGCAGTGCCCTCTTGCGCTGCGCATGGTGCAGTTTGCGCTGATTTTACAGCGCTGGACAAACACCTAGTGCTGAAAATCAATGTGAACGGCATGACCAAACGCACTTCGCGCTTGCGGAAATCCGTGCAGTGCAGCAGAGTTTTTTGGTCACTTCACGGAGTTCCTCTTAGCGGAACTCCGTGAACTCTGCCCATGCCTAATTGGGGCTTGCCATATGCATTATCATCATGCTCTAAGAAACGCCTGAAACAAACATACTGGGAATATGTTTTGAACACTTTCCACCTCAAACCAAGGTCAGGTAGACCGGCTTCTCTAAGTCATGTTGTTAAGCTGATGCCAAGTTTTGAGGAGTTTTTAGATATTGTCTAGCTCCACCTTGCAAGAATATTGTACTTAAACTTTCACTATGAAACTCTTCAAATGAAAGCCATCACCGCAAAGTGGAAACAGCACAACAAATGTACGATGAGTCTATTTGCACTTTATGCACCTTAGGCAGCTCTGAAAATATTGCACACATCTTGCTTTTTTGCACGGCCTATGATATGGCTAGGAGAATATGGATTTGCCCAGTCTGTAATAGAATGGGGTTCAGGAAACATCAAGAAGCTCTACGAGTCCTGAAATAAGACACAACCCCTTACATAATTTTTATTCTGAGTAGATATTTACTTCCATTGTATTTGCATGTAATAAGATGGGTTTGAAATATTAATATATCATGAACTTACTATTTATTGATTTTAACCAAATTATGTTTCATGCTAATACTGCCTGACTTTTGCGAATTATCACCTGTGTGCTAACTGTACTGATTTTTTCAAATGTACAGTAGGAATGTATGTGAGCTTTTAATGTTTTTAACCAAAATAAAGCTAATTTACTACTAGTACCTCACATATTACATAACTCATGGCATGTTCTAGGCTAGCGTTGATACCATCACTGATTACATCTGAAATGACAACATTGTTATGTTATGTTATGTTATCACAACTTCTATAGTGCACTACTACCCTTAGGTGTCTAGGCGCTTACGGACAGCATACTGTACAGGGAACTTAGTTTTTGAAAAGCCAGGTTTTAAGATTTTTCCTGAACTCAATCAGAGAAGGTATCTTCCTGAGAGCAAGCGGAAGAGAGTTCCAAAGCCTAATGGTGCTATGACTGAAACTCCTACCCCCCCAGTTCGTTGTCCTGACTCTAGAAGTGGGCATCAAGAAGGTATTAGCCGATCGCAGTTGTCTACTGGGGGAGTACCAATTAAAGGTATGCCAAAGAAATCGTGGACCCACTCTGTGCAGTGCCTTGTGTGCTATACACAGTGCCTTGAATTTCACGCATTGAGCGACTGGCAGCCAGTGCAGCTTTTGTATCCCGGCCCTAATGGAGTGATGTTTAGGGACATCTAGCACCAATCTGGCAGCAGCATTCTGTACCGACTGCAGTCTTCTAAGTTGATTGGACTGTAAATTCATATATAAAGCGTTACAGTAGTCCAGCTTGGACAAAACTAGGGAAGTTAGAACAGTCTTTCTTGTGTTTTTCGGAATAAATGGTAGAATTTTACGCACTGTTCTAATGGTGAAAAATGCAGAGGACACCAATTTAGAAACTTGTGATTTAAAATTCAGCTTCTCGTCTATTATGACCCCCAGGTTTTTAGCTTTCACTACAGGAGTAGGAAGGGGGCCCAAAGTGCTAGGCCACCAAGCTGGTGACCAAAGGGGAGCCAACTTTCCAAAAAGCACCACTTAGGTTTTGCTCGAGTTAAGCTTCAAACAATGCTTGCTCATCCAAGTACTCACGGAGACCATGCACTCATGCAATTTGTTAGAATGATCGACATCCTTGTCTATGGTTGAAATGACCAATTGAGTATCGTCAGCGTACGAGGTCGGAATTAGATCAAAACCTCTGATGAAGGGTGCTAATTCGGACACGTATATGTTAAAAAGCGTAGAGCTCAAGGAAGAGCCCTGCGGCACTCCACACGGCAAAGTAAAAGGTGTGGATTTAAAATCGCCCAATTGCACTGTCTGTGATCTATCTGCTAAAAAAGATGTTAAAAGCGACAAGGCCTTTCCTCCTAGTCCAATGGTTTTCAGCTGATCTGTCAGTAAGTTGTGGTCCACAGTATCAAATGCTGCGGACAGATCAAGGAGGATCAGAGCTGCTGATCCGCCGCCATCTAGTGCAGTTCGAATCTCCTCCGTGGTCTTAATTCAGGCTGTCTCGGTACTATGGCATGAACGGAAGCCAAATTGGCTATGGTCTAAGACATTATTGTCTAGAATGTATGTAGACAGTTCCATATTAACAATTTTCTCAAATATTTTTGCAGGCAGCGGTAGTCTTGCGATCGGCCTTTAGTTGGCCGGATCCATTACATCAAGATTGGGCTTTTTTAGTAATGGTAATATACAGGCCTGTTTCCACAATGTAGGGAAGGTTCCTTGTGAGAACATTTGGTTAAAAATGCCAGATAGCTGAGGACTAATAATGTGACTAATATTATGCAATAGCCTCGGAGGACAAGGATCGTCCGGAGAGCCAGAATTAGTCTTTAAGAGAAGGGTGGCAATCTGCTCCGGGGAAGTAGAGGTAAAGTTTAAAAAAGGTGTTTTAGCTTTAACTTTCTGATCTATGTCAGCACTGTAAGAGGTATGTGAGGCAAATTGGTCATAGATCTGATCTACCTTTGCTTTGAACGTCTGGGCCAATATGTTGCAAAAATCTTGGGTACAATTCACAGTACTGTCCTTTTTAGCAGTCGTCAAATTATTTATGACTGTAAAAAGTTCCTTGCTGGAGTTGCCTGCCATCTCTATTTCCTGCGTATAAAATTGACTCTTCTCCATAATTATTTTTTTCTTATAATCTGCTAGCATGAGCTTATATTGTTCTTTTTCAGCTGCATCATAGTTTTCCACCATGTTCTCTCTTGCCTCCTGCAAGCTTGTTTGTCTAATCTTAGTGCTTCGGAAAACCATGGGGCCGATGGAGTTTTTCTATTTCTATTTGCCTAGGTCACAGGGGCTAGTTTGGCAAAGTTAGATTCTAGCCAGTAAGTGTAACCTCTCGCTGATCCCTCTGCTTCCAACTCTGAGATCGGGGTGCTTTGATTTAGCTGGATTTCTAGAGCACCTGTGTCAATATTATGCCAGGCTCTCCTAGCAAATGTATTGCTAGCTGTATTAGTAGTTATAGAGCCAGGCAGGACCCAATAAAATAAGACAGCATAGTGATCGGTCCATGTAAGAGGGAGAATAGAAGTAATAGATAGGGCTGGATTGTTTGTGAACACACCATCCAAGGTATGACCTGCTTGGTGTGTAGAGCCTTCGACTAGCTGTTGGAGACCTACATCCAATGTGATAAATAAAAGTTTCTGAGTTTCTTTATCAGCTAAAGTATCCAGGTGAAAGTTCAAATCATCCAGCATGGTAAAGCATCTGGATGAAATACCCAGTTCTAGTAAAGACGACAAATTTGTCAAAAAATTAATTTTGGACCCAGGTGGGCAATATATTAATAATCCTTTGAGGGTTTCTTGGTCAGAGGCGCTAATATTAAAGTACAAGGCCTCACAGTCTGGTGAGGGAAATGTTGAGCAATGTGCTATGAGTTCACTTTTGTGAATAATTGCAAGTCCACCGCCTTTTTTTATGGGTCTATCGTGCCTGACAACTTTATACCCACACGGCACCGCAATATTAAAATCTGGGTCGGATGTTTCCTCACCCCAGGTTTCCGTAACAAATAAAATATCCAACTTGTTGTCTGTAATAAAATCCGAGATCTCATATTTATGCTTGAACAAAGACCTGGCGTTGATCAATGCTAGATTGAGTTCTGTTTTAGTCTTATTAACCTTGATTGGACTTCTAACAGATTTTAGTTCCTCCATGCCAACCTTATAAATTTTCTTAGAGCATCCCAAACAATAAGGGTTGTCTGTTAGAAGTAACTCCTCACACGTACATTGGTGACATTTCTTGCCCCTTGGCTGACCCAGTGAAAGAAGGCTCTCCCTAGAATAGGGTAATCTAGGCTTCAGAATATGTTTTGGGCCAGAGGTCCTGGCCCTGGGCCCGGTCCAGGCGCGGACTGGCGCAGACGGGCTTGCCTTAGGCGCGCCCGCTGCACGCGTGCACTCCAGCTCTCCCCTAAATAGGCGCAGCTGGAGCCTGGAGCGCTGACCGAGTGGGAGGAGTCCCGGAAGTATGTCACAGACTGTGGTCCTCCCTCCACATCAATCGGCTGATGCCGCGGTGGACCGGGGAGGACCGGAAGATGTGTGCAAATAGGCAGAAAGTGCAAGATCACAGTGAGGTAACGTAGTGTGCAAAGGTCACAAATTAAATTGAATCTTTAAAACCAGAAGATACCAGATAAAACAACAACAAGTAAAAGATTTAAAATGGGCTGATAAAAGCGAGAGTGTGCAACTAACCAATGTAACTGCACAGAAGAGGCAGTTCAAACACTAGCGTCCCAGTACAGCGCGATGATAACACCGTGAATGGCGGGAGAGTGAATTAAAGTTATTTCAGAAAACTATAACTGATGAACTGCTGTTTTTTTTACTTTACAATGCTATGTTTTAACTCACATTTTCACCTAATTATACCTTCACTTTAACCTGTTTTTTTCAGTGAACTTCTGAATTTTTTTAATGTAGAGTAAGATGATAATACCAGACCTAACTATAATGTTACTTTACCCTTTCATTTTTCAGTGAATATAGATAGATAGATAGATAGATAGATAGATAGATAGATAGATAGATAGATAGATAGATAGATAGATAGATAGATACTTTCAGAATAATATAGTAATCAATAATCTCAGTATGATATATATAAAAAGGAAAACCTAGAACATACATTTCAACAACACATTGTTTGTAAATACCACACTTGCCAAACTATTTAAAAACCACCAACCCGGTGTTCCTTTTTTAACATACTAACTAGCAGAGGGGTGTCAATTTACTCAATACTGATGTCTGGTGACCTGTACTGATCAGGACCCATCAACAAATTGAGCTTCACCCTAGGACCAATAATTATACAAACCATGGGCCAGATTTATCAATATTTGACACAGCGCAAAATAGCAAGACAACTTGCTTCGCTGCACCAAATGGAGAGGGCAGGAATGCTCCATATTTACCAAGATATGGAACATTCCTGCTCCTACTCTCCATGTGCTGCCTAGAACCAATGCAGCTATCTTTGCGTCATGGTGCAAGGGTGCCTGCATTTCAGGCAGGATTGGTTTTGTGCAGGAAGGGACACGTTCCTGCACAAAAACAATCCTTAGAGGCTTAGAGATATTTCTCTGTGTTGTGCCTCCATCGGCATGCTTTACAATTTTAATGCAGTCACAGGTTCCCTACTCTTAGTCTGAGAATGCAGCAAAATGCATGCTAGAATGCAAGGGAACACCCCCTCTTCACCCATGTAACGTGTAACTTGTGCTGCCATGCATTACTGCAAATGTACCAAGCTATGCAGGGCCACACAAGGCGGCTTTGCGTGGCTTGGTAAATCTTACTTAAGAAATGTGTTGCCCTTGCGTCACCTTGCAAGGGTAACACAAGGACTTGATAAATCTGGCCCCATATACATACATCTTGCAGGACTCCTCATCAATGTCTATTGTGTGATGTTTCCTATTTGTAACAGCACTCCGCATATATAACTTCCCCCAAAAGCTTTATACATTTGCGATATCGATGATTCTTACAATCATCTTCCAGTGGGTCTCCCTGGCTGTCCTTTTCTTGCAGATGACACATTTATGGTCCTTGATGCAAGACACTACACACCTCCTTTCTTTCTATGGGATAGATATTACAATTTCTCCTAAGAGCTTTCAGTTTGTTTCTTGTATAATGTAGCTGCTAAACTTCCTTTTCAAACAACACAATCTGCTATTGAGACAGCCTTCCCGTTTTATGAGAGCCTCTATTGCCTTAGTATTCTTAGAGGTTGCTCCAATGTTATGTGTGTTTGGCAAACACAGTGATAACCTCTTCTGGACGAAAAGCATAATCCTCCAACTACTGTACCATTGTCTTCATTCTTTATTTCTGTGCCAAGATTTCAAAAGTGGATAACTGTGTGAAAATTAGCTCAGAAATTTTTAGGATGACTTTCAAGTGGTAGATGAAGGTGAGTGGGCTTTTTTGTGAACCCAATGACTTGTGAGTTGCAGTTTCTGAACTCTTTTATGTCAAAGTAGTTGACGTTGGATAAATGCCTGCTGTCAGAGATCAGGCTCTGACCTTTAAAAAGCTTCCAGTATTTTTAATTGTGGTCCTCCTAGTTTTAGGACTTCTTCTGTGAGCCAGACTTACTAATATAGCCCCAGACCTGGTAAGATGATGCTAAAATGCTCTAGAGCGTATACCACCAGTGCCCATCTTTTAAATAAGATCCACTTGTTAGGATTTGTATGAAAAACATAGCTCAACCTCATGCTGCAATATAAGACTATGTTAATAATGATGGTTAAAGATTGCTTTAGTTGTCTGCGTGCTTTACTGACACGCAGGGTCTTGTTGATTCACATTATGGTGTCTTCATCATAGGCATTGTAGTCTTGTTATACTGGTTGCACTTGCCAATGCTTATTCCAAATGCAGATGCAGGCTACATGTGTTTATAAACTCACGTTGGTAAGAAGCTGGCTGCAGGTGTTGTAAGCTCAGCCTGGTAAAGCAGATCTCATTTCCATAAGTTGCACGTTTCTGCTTCTGCCGTTAACACATGTGCGCCACGTTTTTTCCTCTCCCTTCCAGTTAAAGAACCCCACCCCTCGAGACTCCTATAAAAACCCTCGGCAAGCTATCATATGCGTTGCGCTCATTATTTCCTGCCTCCTCACCTGAATCCAGAGTCTTCCCGATCCGTCCTTCTGTAGCGCGACGACATTCTTCTCTGCGGTTCCGCTTTCAGCAAATCCCCATGGCAACGCCGAAGCGGTGAATCGTCTTTCCGGTCCCCATCTTCATTTCTTCCGACCTGAAACACAGAAAAGACAAGAAACAGTCAAGTAAGGTTATCGTGCATTCGAATGGAAGTGCATTCACAGAAGTAAGTGATTCACGAACTTGTCATTTTATTTTTGTTCGGTTTGAAGGTTATTGCGCGCTTTTGACTCTGAAGTACTTAAGAGGGTTAAGGACAAAACCCAGACAATTTTAATTGCGCTTGAAGTGAAACAAGTTAAAAGAGCATTTTTTCACCAATACTTACATTGGATTTCTGGAGTCGGTCCTTCACGAACTTTGGAGTAGCAAAGGGCAGAAGTATGCCTGTGAAAGAATAAGAGAACTTTTATTGCAAATAATAGAGACTCTTGTTGAACATTGTTAAGAGACGATACATTATTGTAAGAGTAAGTTTGTCACCAGTAATCCATGTGATTTTGAGCAAGAACCATACATACAGTAGAAGCTATGTTCAAACCTTTATAATGATTGTGTTTCTCCTGTCTATTCGCAGATAAAAGCCAAGAGATAATTTAAGCTGTGCTTTTACCCTAAACACTGTCTGATGAAAATAATCACGTGAATAGAAAGGTATCTCTACCGTGACATTGTTAATAGAGAGGCTGAACAAGTGTAGCTTCTGGAAAGGAGCTAATAGTGTTTATTTGTGTTCTAGTGTGTACCAAAGTGAAGCTGTTCACAGACGCAAGAAAAGAGTGGTGTCAAGAGAAGTTGAAGACAGTGGAGTGTTTCTTTTCTTTTATTATTTTGTCCCATGTTTCCCCCTTCCCCTGGAGATCTATTCTTGTCGGACTGCATTTAAAAGGTCATTTGCATTTAAATAGGTTTGAAGGGGCAGAAGAGAAAGAGCATCAAATCTCTCAAGTTGAACAGCCTGGATTTTCCGGTGAGTGAAGGTTTAACACCACTTATGAGCAGCTATGATAGAAAGCTGTATCCTATTAGATGTGAACACGTGTGTATATATATATATATATATATATATATATTCACTGAAAAAACCATAGGTTTTAGGGACAGTTATAGTTAGTTGGACATTTCACTTGTACAAAACCCGTGAAATTCCCCCGTTATAGTTAGTTCAGCTAACTATAACTCGCACCCCCGCAATGCACTGCTGATGACATCACATATTACATCACTCATGACACTTGTAGGACCCCCTGAGCAGGCCTAGGGGGTCAGGGTGTTTCTACCCTGCCCCCTTTTTGCGTTTTGCGCCCTTGTTTTTGTCTTTTCTTGTGCCTCGGTTCTACCGAGGCACAAGATGGCTGCCAACACTTCCTGGTTTGGAGTGTTGACAGCCAATTAGCATACAGCTCGTGATCGGGAGGGTGGGCGGACCCTACGCGGCCATAGATATATATGTGATTTAACTTTTGATTTTCTCAGGAACTACTGAACGGATTTACACCATTTAAGCAAAAGGCATGACTCTGAACCAAGGGCTGCCTTTTTGCCAAATTTGGTGTAATTCCGTTCAGCAGTTCGGGCTGTAGCTGCGATGAAAGGTTCCTATGGAAAATTGCATGGGAAAACACGTTTTGGGACCCCCTTTTTCTCGGCCCCCGCTTGATGAATCACCCGAGACTTTCAAGATAAGAGCGGACCGGAGCGGGCCACAAAGTTTGAAAATTTCGCGAAGATTCGTCAACCGGCGCCAAAGTTATTTCAAATAGAATGTTGCGGATTTCCTATGGAAAATAGGTCCGCCAGTAGATAATATATATATATGAGACCCCAAACCCACTAATGATGAAGGAGTGGGCAGAGTCCAACCTCGAGTCCTCTAAACGTCTGGTACTCATACTTATCAAGTATGCTGATATTGATAGAGCAACTTTGCTAGAGGAAATAGCCAAGATCAATGAGGAGTTGGATTCAATTGACAATACGGAGAAAAAAATGAAATTAAGACATGATATGCTGTTACGTTTGAAAAAAGAGGAAGACATAATAAAAGAAAGAAAAACATTCAAATTTCATAGGGACAAGTGTGATTATGAGCAAGGGCGAATCTTTACATTCGCTCGCAAATATGATGCTCTCAGATCATCTAAATTCAACAAATCACCAGAAAGTGCAGCTGGCAATTCTAACAATTTGACACGTAATTCCGACTCATCACAATCTGGAATGAGTTCAGCTCTTGATAGTGAGTCTGAAAGAGAAACCAATACAATGGAACAAAGGCAAATACAGGCTGGCCAAAAGATTTCATTGGTGGATGAGGTGGGTTTTTTAGTAACCGACCGGAGACAAACTCTCCGACCACGCACAAACAGAAGCAATCAAATAGCATCCGCAACTGGAACAGAAAGAAACGACGACAAGCGCGCAGGAAACGTATCTACACGGGGGAAAAGGGGAAAATCGGGCTGGCGCAAGCAAAGATAAGGAGCCAACCAAATACTACTAACAATAGAAACACGATTATGAATCTAACTAACGTGGAACTCAGTGAGGATGACAAAAAAATACTAAGCCTGGGTCTTTCGTTTTGCCCGATTAAGAACTTCAATTACCCGAAAACAAGACTAGATATATACAAAGCAGTGAGAAAGCTCAAATTGAAAAAATATTTTATCTTGAATCCCAAGAAAAATGATTTAACTAGTGAATCTGAGCCTGCATGTGTGGATTTGGTACCTATCTCAACTCAAACTGACACGAATTTAATCAATGATATACAGGAGTTGTGGAATGATAGTGCTAACTATGTAAGTCAGGAAACTACTATTCCAATCGGATCCCATCCAGTCAACACACAAGATGGTCCTATTAAGTTGACAGTAGCAATTCCAACTAGGTTCAAACCAAAGTCCACCTTCAACCCCATATTACTTAGAGACTCGATTGATGTCTTTCACGAAAACGTGACAAGTCAAGTAAAGAAACTGAACTACAAAATTCAAAAAGGGAAGCCTTTTTACACTAGGCAAAACAGAAAGTATCAAGATCTTATTATGAAATTACAAACTAACAAAGATGTAATAATACGTAATTCGGACAAAGGTGGGAATATCGTTATCTTGTCCAAAGACAGTTACTTGAGGGAAGCCTATTCTCAATTGAATGACCGTACATGCTATAAGAAATGCAATACTGCAACCTTGAAAGAAATGTACACAAAACACTACACAAATCTGACAAAGTGGAAAATGAAGGGTTTACTAACTCAAGAGGAACATGATTTTCTGAGAAACAATAACCCTGTGGTACCCACCATTTATTTCATACCTAAAGTACATAAAGACTTGGTGAATCCTCCCGGCAGACCGATCATATCAGCTATCGGCAGTCTCTTGGAACATATGTCACAATACATTGATTATTTTCTTCAAGATCTAGTTAAAACTCTGCCTTCATATGTAAGAGACACCAGTGACTTTCTGATGAAATTGTCTAAATTTGAATGGGAACAACAATTTGTACTAATTACTATTGATGTCTGTTCACTCTACACCAGTATAAAGCACAAAGATGGGGTTCATGCATTAACTTATTATTTGGAGAATAAAACCACAAATAAGGCTGCACACAATGTAATGTTAATAGATATGGTTATGTTTTGCCTATCGAACAACAGCTTCATGTTTAACAACATATTATACCAGCAGATAAGAGGAGTGGCTATGGGGGCCAGCTTTTCCCCCAGTTATGCCTGTCTATTAATGGGGTGATGGGAAGAGCTGGTCCTCAATGAACAACATAGACTATGCAACACTAGAAATGTTAAACTATGGTTGAGGTACATTGACGACTTATTTGTCATTTGGGAGGGTACTAATGATGAAGCCAAAGATTTTATCACAGCTATTAATAACAATGACCTTAACCTTCAGTTTACAGCCACTATCAGTCCCACTGAAGTCAGCTTCTTGGATACTTTGATCTATGTAGACCACAATAAAATTAAAACTAAACTGTACAGGAAGGAGACGGCTGGGAACTCCACTTTACATACTAGCAGCTCTCATCCACGTCACCTTATCAATAGTATTCCATATGGAGAAATGTTGCGGATGCGACGTATACACAGTGAGGAAAATGATTTATTAGCTGCCCAGATTGAATGTAAGGAAAGGTTCTTAGACCGTGGTTATTCACATAAGATCATTGATAATGCCATCATGAAATCTATGAAATACACACGCGGGCAACTATTAGACAGCAAGTCTAACCCCACCATACAACCTACTATCTCTGGTAATGTTGTAGCAAATACAGGTTTCAGAATAATAACTGAATACAGCAGGCAACATAAACAGATACAGTCTATTGTAGACCCCTCTGTTTATGTTGGCCCCTTCAGGCGGCGCCGGGAAACCCTAGGGTAGCTGTGCGCCTTACAAAATTAAAATAACATAACATAACATAACATTGTCAACCAGAACTGGCCACTCTTATTAAGCGACAGTCATTGGACCGACTCTTCCTTTGAGGCCGTCCATCACGTACAGTAGGGGACCCTCCATGCATGATGAATTGGTCAAGACCAGTCCTGAAGTGATAGAAGGAACTTCTTGGTTACAATCACATAAAGGATTTTTCAGATGTAAGAGCTGCAAAGCCTGTCAGTTAGGGGTCAATACTTCAACTTATATTACCCCATTTAGCTCTAGCAAACACACAATTTCCAAACTCCTTACATGCAAAACAGAATATGCTGTGTACATATTGTCCTGTCCATGTGGACTCCGATATGTTGGTAGTACCAAATTATCTGTGCACAAAAGGATTCTCCAACATATGAGGGCTATTACAAATCAGGACAACACTTACCCTGTAGCCCGCCACTTTAAGGACAAACATGGTGCTGACACACAACAACTAAGGTACTATGTAATTGACTCTGTACCAGCTAGTAGAAGGGGAGGTGATCGAGAATCCAAATTAAGGAGGTTAGAGACTAAATACATACTAGAACTAGATTCTAAGAGTCCCGGAGGCCTCAACGTTACGGAGGATCTCCATACCTGTCTGCACTAGATACATTGAGAGCAGGATATAGTGAGGTTGTGCACACAGACCAGCTACATATATTGCACAATCCCCTCCACATTGTTTTACTTACTAGGCTTTTGATACTTGATTTTATATGGTTCTTTCATTTTAGATTCATAAATGGATTTTAGGAGGGCATCCTTGGATTTTCTAGCACATATTTATATATTTATGGGTATTTATTGAGATAACCTTAAATATTTAATATTTAACATATATCTTTTACATACATATTTATTTATTTATTTATCTATGATATGTTGCAAATATGCATTTGGATATGTGCTGGGTTAAGCTATCCTTTAACACGTCCACTCACGTATATATCCATTTATTTATCTACAATTGGATCCTTGAATTGGTTCACTCGATTATTCATTTATTCATTTGCTTATTCTCTGATCTATTCATTTATAGATTTATGTATTCATGGAATTGATACTTGCATATATTGCCATTCAAGTTTCCTATCTATGTGAATTCTAGCGAGACTAGCCCCATTTGCGCATACTGGTATTAATACCGAGATTCTCATGACCACATACATTACAGGGATTTAGGGCTCTAAACCCTGGGTTAAAGTACAATGTAAGAGTCATTTAATTTCAAATTTTATTGAGGTTGTCATGCTGCTAAGTTTGCATTATGCAATTTCGCTGTAGGTCACTACAGTAGCACTTCCATACTTTTTCTTTACCTTTGCACGTATTTTCACTTATACTACTGCATGGGCATTGCACAAGCCGTAAAACGAGCATTTCATACCATATAAGATACATTAGGCATTTAAATTGACTGTCTATCGAACAGCATAGCCTGGGATCGTCATTTGTTACATTGTGATTGACGCGGTTCAGGTTTTATAACATATAAAGATTGGTTTTTTGATATGTGTTTTTAATAAAACTTTTACTGTTCAGAGTATTAATTATATTTAATTATATTTATATATATACATTCTTTGATATTTTTCCAGACGTCAAACACATCTTGCTTGGTCATTTTATTAGCAATAGTTACAATCCATGTAATGACATTTTCAAGCAGGGTTAAGAAGTGATTAAGTTATATACAATGACCTTATGTTGGAAATGTTTCTTCTATGTCTATGGCTTGGCTTGCACATGTGATTTTAATTGTTGAGCACTTATCACTTTAAAAACACGGCGGTAACGCGTACTCATTGTCATGTGATCAAGGCCTGTAGTGGGCTGAAACGCGTTGTGGCAGGACTTGCACCCTGAAATAAAATACCTTTTAGCACATCTGGTGGTCCGTTCCGTTTGTTCAAAGCATTGGAGGAGTAGCGGAATCCATGGATATATATATATATATGCACATATGTGTGTAGCCTGTCGGAAAACTGTTG
The DNA here is from genome assembly GCA_963921515.1 of Calotriton arnoldi. Taxonomy (NCBI): domain Eukaryota; kingdom Metazoa; phylum Chordata; class Amphibia; order Caudata; family Salamandridae; genus Calotriton; species Calotriton arnoldi. The sequence goes on from CAWUFW010006867.1 coordinate 272,383, forward strand.
TATAACTCAGTCTAGTATTTGTGCACAGTTAGCCATATCACAAATCAGACCTAAAAGAAATTGGTTATGGCCTACTTACATCTTTTTTTATGGCTAAAGTGTAAACCTGTAAATATTTCACTGTGTCTACACTTTGCTTCAAATATAATTTTGGATTGGCTCAACAAAGCAATTGAAGTAAATATTTCCATATTTTTCTTGTTCATAAATGTATACTCACTGTCAGTTTTCTTGTATATGCATCTTGTGACTGTTTTAAATTTTAAAATATATATTATGTTTTTAGGAGGTTACTTAGTCTTTGTGACCACTTCTTGTTGTACATCCCCTTTAGTTTGTGAGGCTGTTTAGTGGGTGTCCCAATATTTATAATTTTGTGGGTAGTTTTGTTATTTTATATGTATTTGTAAAGCGCACTATCACCCACAAGGGCTTCCTGGAGCTGAGCAGATGTGTGTGCCTAGCCATGCCAATGTTAGGTTGGTTAATTGAAAAGCTGAGTCTTCAGCTTCTTCTTGAGGAATTCTATCAGAGAGGGGGAGGCTCTGATGTGGAATGGAAGGTTGTGCCATGCTTTAAGAGTGATGTATGAGAACACCTATCCTCCTCATCTGGTTCTGTAAATGTGTGGTAGTTGTTAGATTATTTAGTTTTGTGTGTAATAAAGTACTTTTGATTTATAAAAGACAAATCACTGACTGGACATCAAATTATTAGGTGCTATTTGTTATGCTGATTAGTTCTGAGCCTCTATTTCACAGCATCGTCCTGATTAACCATTAGACTCTCTGCCTCTCTACTGTAAGGGTCAAATACGACAAGGGAAAATTCGATTCCTAGTTTGAGAGGGTATGCAGTAGGAAGGACCCAGGACATTTTAAGCTAAAGGCCTTGGCTGTTATAATTGTGATCGAGTTACTTCTGACTGGTCTGGGGCCCTCTGACTTGGATTTATCACATTGTTTGCCAGCACTGGGAGACCTATATTCCAGGTTCATGGTGCACTAGTAGCATTTATTAATTCCAGTTATGCACACATTATCTATGTATCAATATAAAAATGCAAATATCAGAGTGGAAGATTTTGCAAGGCATTCAAAAGTTTAAAAGGATGAGAATTCAGAAAATGGGGAAGGAAATGTCCTCAATCCGTATGCCCTGTGTTAAAAAATAGTTTACTGCTTTCTAGACTTTATATACTGTGACTGGTACAAATGAGAGACTAAGGCGGAACTTGGGAGGGCACTGTTGCAAAGTCATCCTGTGTCCTGGGCACCCCCATTTTTTGCTGAATGGTACTAGTGGTAACTGACTCTGGCTGTCCCTGGGATCTGTCTAACCAGGCCCAGGGCCAGTGCTATGGTGAAAACACAGTAAAAACACACACACATTAGGGTGTTAGGGTACCCTCATGATTGGCATGACCTACCCTATAAGTCCCTAGTACATAATAGGGCAGGGGGGTTGAAACTACCTTTAAGTCCCTAGTCTATAATAGGGCATGGCAGTTTAGAGGCCAACAGCCCTTTCTGCACTTGCATGTGTGCACTGCTGAGAGCCTGACGTCAGTTTAAAAGCAGCTCTGTATTGCAGCACTGCTTTTGAATGTAAATTGTGCCCAAAATCGACTTTTGTGGTAGGAGCACTGTGAAGTTAAGATCTACAATATTTTTGCATATTCAGTACCCCTAAAGTTTTCCCTAGGTGTACCAGGAGTGGGGATTCATGTAGCTATAAGCAGGCTCCTTATAAAAGATGTTTTATAGGCCCTGGTGTTGGAGAAATTGGACATTTAATTTTCCCATTGTAGATCCCCAGCCACATAGGTTAACATTAAAATAGTTTATAAACTCATAACTATTGCTAGGGATTACTGATAAATATCATTCACGGACTTAGGAGAATAGTATTGATAAATCCAACAATATGCTATTGTTGAATTTATCCTGAATTATGCAAAAAAGAAGATAAGACTTTCTTGTCTGTAAGTCAAAATTGAACCTTCCTGTAGTCTCTCCTGATTGGTCAGAGTTAAGAGGATTAGCCAGGCTGCTTTGATGAAGAGCTAAGTGGCACCTGAGGAGAGAGGCTATCTGGTTGGAGAGGGCTCCGCTGCACAGGAATGCCAGAGCCGGAGGAAGAGATTGTAAAGCATCAGCTTCAAAGGCAGACAGGGACAGGCAGAGAAAGCCAGGTCAATTTACTCCCATCCCCTTTGAACCCAGCCAGATGGCAGGCTTAAGAATGAATTTGCAGATGTCAGGGGGAGGCGAGCTATGGAAGTGATCCATACTGGAGGTTGGTTTAACTAGTTCTTGCTCCTCTGCTGAGACTTCAGCCATATGAAATTTTGGAGAAATAGTGCTTTTTGCGCGACCATTATGCCACGCTTTGGAGGAAGTGGTCATGCTCTGGGGTGTGGCCCTGCACCTCATTGGACAGGAGTGCCCTCCTGCTTGACCCCAGAGAACACTGAATAAGTATCTGAGAGGGGCAAAGCCTCTGAGATCTGCTGCTTGAATCTAAGAGAAGAAGAAGGCCCCAGGCTGGAAGCTTGATTTGCACCAACCACGCCCTGCACTCTGACTGACTGCACCTGCTGCACAATCTGGAACTACAGCCCTGTGGACCTAACTGGCTTCAAGGGGAATGAAGAGTTGACTCCCTGCAAGCTACAGGTTAACAGAGCTCACCTGGACCATCACCACCAAGAATCCCCAGCCTGGAGTGCGTCCAGTGGATTTGTAAGGGTTTTGTCCAAGTGGATTGTGGGAAATTAAGTCCCAAATTTCAAGGACCATCTTGAAGATTCCAGACCCATGGATTGTGTTTTGGACAGTTTGGGACCCCCAGAGGAATTCCGGGAAGTAGTTCTACTGCAAGAGTCAATCCATCCACCTTCAACCGCGAGCTGTCTTGGACCTCTGGTTCATCCCGCTGAAAAGCTCCGAAGGTCCAACTTCCAAAGTTTTACCGGGAGCTCGTCGAAAGTCAAGCCAACAACCGAGCACAGAACCTAGACTGGTGAAGAGCAAGTCAGAACATAAAACTTTGCCCAAGGCCTACCGTAAGGGGCAGCCGTGCAGGGCTCCATTGCAGTCAGCCTGAAACTTTCACTTTGTCCTGGTCTAGCATGACCAGATGTCCCAATAAACGGTATAGGTTTCTATATGCAATATAGTGCTAAATCTTTAAAAAATCATATCTCCGTTTCCCTACATTGGATTTTTTTCCTTTTTGTGTCATTTTAAAGACAAACATATTTCCTATTTTTATAAATTTGTGTTGGATTATTATTGTGTGTTGTGTCTTAATTATTTACTGAATTGGTGCTTTAAATGCTTTACATACCTGTTTCTGAAGTTAAGTCTGCCTGCTCGCAGCCAAGCTACCAAGGGTTAAGCATGGGAATAATTTTCTGATACCTATTCTGAGCCTTAAACTGTGCTAGTGGCCTTATTGCCAGTGGTAGATATATATTTACCACTAATAATAATCCACTTCCCAACAGGCACTACTAGAACTATTCCCATTAGAGGGACCTCAGGCAAAAGTGTTATTTCAACCTCAACACTACATACACTGTACTTGTATGAAGAAGGCACTTTTATATAGGTTTCATAGACTGTTCGGAGGAGGCAGACCCTGCTTCATTGTTTGATGGTGTTGACTGGTCGATTCCAGGAAAGTTTCGCACATTTCAAGGGCAGTGCTTACTTCAGCTAAAGGTGCTAACACAGTTAAGCATGTTTTTCACAGTATCACCAATGTCTTAAGCCATGAACAAAGAATCATTTAGCAAAGAGTACCTAGTGGTCCAATGGCATCCCAATGGGTCCCCACCTGAGGGTTGCTGGTGGCCCAATACATTTTCCCACAGTTAGGGTGCAATAAACCTAGCAGATCACTAGGTCACCAAAGGTCAGTTGCTGGGGATAGGAGCTGTCCCAGAGAGGCCCATGTCAGTGGTGGGCCAGATGAGGTGATGGCCCTTGAGGGTAGTGGGGTGTGTAGTGTTACCACCTGTTAAGTCTGGAGAGAGTGTTGTAATGCTTTTGGTTTCCTTTGTGGGCTGGGGGTTGATCCCGGTCAGCAATGGGGTGGTGGGCTCCTTTGTTTCTTGCAATGGATCAGTGGTGGACCCAGAGGCTCAGGGTAGAGAAGGTGACTGCCAGAGAATAGTGAATGATTGACTTGTCTTAAAACTTACAAAATGTGATGGGAAGATTGCTTGCAAATAGTCTAACCATTGACAAATGCTCATGCTCGCATCGAAACCTATAATTTTTTGTCACCTCAAATTATGGCCAGCTATATTTAAATCATTCTAAGTACTGCTCCAGTAGGAAGAGTCCAACCTAAACTGCCATGCAAATTTCTTTCTGAACTGGAACACAGGCAATCCCAGACCAGTTTTGGCCTATTTGAGCATCTTCAATCAGGTGCAAGTTGGTTCCAGTGGCACAGTTAGCACAGAACACCTCTGGGTATACCCTTGGCCACTTAGGACATTACATCAAACACACAAAAGATGGTGTGAAAATTCTTGCAAGTATTCCAACCACTGCCAATCCCTCAGGGTAGAAATACATCTCATTTTTTCTTTGCACATTATGCCACCTCAAATTAGACCCATCTATATAGAAATCAGCAGGCATTCCCCTCTTCACCTTTTGTGTGACTCTTTCTGGCAAACTCATGCCTGATGCACCCTGAGTGTGCTACTCTTGAGACGGAGATGGCTGAAGCCCCCATAGACTTTATGGTTTTGCTAGGCACTGGTTCAGTTGATGTGGAGAGCCCATGAGCTAAATGACGGAGAAGGCAATCGTAGCAGATGTGGACTGTCAAAAATGCATTAAACATACATATGATTTTACAGGGATTAATGCCTAATGACTAAACCAGCTGATACCCCAGTTTGCAACCAGATAACCACAGTTGGTGCTTTGTTCTTTTAGGCTCTAATTTTAATTTAAACTTTTAAACTTCAGATCTCTGGTTTTACTTAATGAATGTTTGTCTTTTTCATGTCATAGTAATTATTATAATATTTTCTATTTTTATAAATTAGTTTGAGATTTGTCTTGTATTGTGTTTTCACCTTTTGCTGTTTGAGTGCTGCATAAATACTTTACACATTGCCTCTTCTCTGTGCCAAGCTACTGGAGGGTTGAGCGCAGGTTTATTAAGTGACTCTGGTGATTCATACTGACACGGATTGTGATTATTATTTGAGGTGAGTCTCATCCCCCTTAAGTAAAATTCCAATATCCTGCATTGGCCATCTCTGCAAATCACCAATCCCAGCTTAGAACTACTTTACTGTGTCTTCAGGCTGACTCTTGAAGGAACAATGTGTCACGATTCGCTCCCTGCATTCTCCTGCCCACCACCAGGGGGCTGAATTGTGGGGCTTTCCAGTGTTCTAATATGCTTCCAGACACTCCCCTGCATGCATATCCTGACTTCCAGGCATTTGGACACCATTTGGGAATTGACATCCATTCCCCATCCATGTCGGGTTTTGTGGAAGCCAGTCTGCTCATGCTGCAAACTACATTACCTATAATCCCCTGCTCACTGCTTTGTCTCCACCCCTGCAGGCCAAGGATGGGTGGAGGAATTCAGCTCACCTGTGGCTGGCTGCTGCTAGTCTGCTCACACCTGATGCATGTGGTTACTGTAAGCTCTTGTAAGCCTCAGCTCCCTTCAGTCCAGTGTTGGTCATTGTAGCTGTTTTCCGGTGAGACCAGTCCTTGTTCCTCAGCTTTTGCTATTGCTTGATTCCTGAGCTATAGCCATTCCTTGTGCCTGAATTAGAACTGCCTGTAGTGCTACCTTGTTTCTTGAGCTTTAGTTAGTCTTTGTTCCTGTTCCTGGGCTTCAGCTAGTTCTTGTTCCTGATTTGCACTGCTTGCACTTCTCTCTTGACTCCATGTTTCCTGAGCTGTAGCTATTTCTCTGTTCTTGAACCAGCACTGCCTGCAGTGCTACCTTGACTCCTGAGCTTTAGTAATTCTCTGTTCCTGGACAAGCACTGCCTGCAGTGCTACCTTGACTCCTGAGCCTCAGCTCAATTCTTGTTCCTGCCCCAGCACTGCCTTCTATGCTACTTTGTTTTCTTGATTCCTAAACCTGCACTATTCTCTTATATCCTTGAAGCCTCCCCTTCTGTAAATCCTTTTCCAGTCCCTGCCTTTCTTCCCATTTTCTTGTTCCAGTTCCTAGTTCGCTGTCTTTCTATTCTGCTGCCTTGCTTCTGTTGCCTTGTATGTTTGTTACTTGTTTTCTGCCAAGTGTGCCCTGTGATTTCCTTCCTTTCCTGTTAAGCACTCCTCCTTGCTAGCTCCTTGTCTATTGTGCTTGTGTTTAGTTCTACCCACTTGCTGTTACTGCCTTGCGTGTTCCTGTTTGATCACCAGGATCCGTGGGCACAGCTGACTACCTAGGTGGTGTTTCTTGTTCACTGTGAGTTTTGTCTTTGAGTTACATTTATAACATCACCATAGGTATAAGCTCCACAGACCCTGCCTTTGAATGCATATCGTATATGCGGGTATTTGCAGTCAGTATCTGTAACAGCAATTGTGGGTGAGGAACTTGCTGAGCTTCAGTCTTACCGTGTGGAGTTCCTGAGTGCTTTACCCCACATTCCCTTTATTGTTAATGTTATTTTATATATACGTGTTGCATATCCGTCCTGTGTATAGTTTTTCTGAATGCTAAATCACCTCTGAGGGCCTGTCCTTTCTGAGTCTTACCTCTCTTATTCTCTTATACAGAGCTTCCTCTTTGGATTCCCCTTCTCCCTTGACTCGCTGTGTGATCTTGGGCAGCTCTGTACCTAGTATTCTGCCTACTTTGTCTTCCCTGGCACCAGTCGTTGCCAGAGTCCCTGACACATGCCAGTGTCCCGGACTGAGTCCTGACACACTGTACACCCAAGATGTGCCATGCCTCCCCAGTCCCACTGATACCATAATCTTCTATCCTCCACACATCATAAGGCATACCTCCCTCTGAAATCTATTGTGTTGCTGTATGTATCTGGAAAAGTTGAACCTTTAGTTTTTTCGCTTTGCCATCTCTTATTTCTATTGTTGTAACTATTGATGATATGTCATATATGCACCTAGTGTAACCACTTATTTTATCCTGTAATATATCATCTTTTACCCTTCATTTTGGAGGAATATGCTGTGCATCATAATTTTACTCAGTTTGCTCCATCATCCCTGTCCCATGCTTCAGCAACATTCTATGCATCTTTCTCCTAAGTGCCTTTATCATCCTTGCATTGTAGTCCTCTTCTCTCAGCAACAGTAGTTCACTCTGTACATTGTATTATTATTGTGAAATATTGTCCTTATTAATTTGCTCTCCTCACTGTTCACTGTTCAGTGTTCTGATGCTCTTTGGCACCTGGTTTGAGGTATGTAGGACATTAAATAAATAAGTAAATAAATAAATGTATATATTGTTCTGATGTGCAACGCAGGTAACATGTTTTCAGTTTTGAACATGGTTACAGGGATAAAATCAAAATATTTTAAAGGTTGAGCACTGCACGGATGATTCAATCACTTGCTTGGAATGAAGGTGTGCCTTCGTGTTCCACACCATAATTTTAAATATATGTGTACCTCTTCTAGACAGATATTGTTCAATTTACATGGATTGTTGGCAATGTATAGAAATAAGGCTTATCAATGTAATTTGCTGCCTCCTGTTATATTTCACTTCTAACATTGACTTGATTTTTTAATATCAGTGGTTTGTTCTTTTTCAATCCCAGTATTCAGCTATTGCTGTATGTTTCAGGGTGATATTTGGTGAACAGCCCATGACCTCGGAATCTAGGTTCACCAACATGGGATGTTTTTTTAGGGAGGCAGGCCCCTGCTTATTTCTGCATGGACAATTGCGGATCAGTGCAGCTCGCGGCACTCCACTCTACATTTTGATGCATCAGCCTCTTAAACTTACATCTTGCCTAAAGTGCATAAGTCGCGGGAAAAGCCGCCCGGGAGACCCATTATCTCTGGGATAGGGTGACTTACAGAACACCTTTGGGAATTTGTAGATCTATTTCTGAAACCCTTAGTGGTGAATCTCCCTTCTTATATCAGAGATACCACGGATGTGCTTAATAAATTACAGGATGTGGAATGGGACTCATCCCTGATGTTCTCTACTTTAGATGTGGTAGGACTCTATGCATGTATAGAAAACAGTTTGGGCCGTATGGCTTCACAATGCTATCTATCCACGAAGGAATGAAGGCCGTCGCCGAATGGATGAGGACCAGCCGCCTGAAGCTGAACTCGGACAAGACGGAGGTCCTCATCCTTGGTTCCAACCCTTCAGCCTGGGACGACTCCTGGTGGCCAACATCACTGGGAACAGCCCCGCCACCCACCGACCACGTACGCAACCTAGGGGTCATCCTCGACCCCACCCTCTCCATGACTAAGCAGGTCAACGCCGTTTCCTCATCCTGCTTCAACATCCTCCGAATGCTCCGCAGGATCTTCAAGTGGATCCCCACCGAAACAAGAAAAACAGTCACCCAGGCCCTCGTCACCAGCAGGCTGGACTACGGAAACGCCCTCTACGCAGGAACGACGGCTAAGCTCCTGAGACGGCTGCAACGCATCCAGAATGCCTCTGCACGTCTTATCCTCGACATCCCCCGATGCAGCCACATCACACCCCACCTGAGAGACCTGCACTGGCTCCCTGTCAACAAGAGGATAACCTTCAAGCTCCTCACCCACGCACACAAAGCACTCCACAACTCCGGACCAGCCTACCTCAACAGACGACTCAGCTTCTACACCCCCACCCGCCAGCTCCGCTCGACCAGCCTCGCCCTCGCCACAGTCCCCCGCATCCGGAAAACGACCGCCGGTGGCAGATCCTTCTCCCACCTCGCCGCCAAGACCTGGAACACCCTCCCCACCAACCTCTGACAGACCCAAGACCTACTGGCCTTCAGAAGACTCCTCAAGACCTGGCTCTTCGATCAGTAGCAGCACCACCCCCCTCTTCCCCCAGCGCCTTGAGACCCTCGCGGGTATGTAGTGCGCTTTATAAGTGACATGATTGATTGATTGATTATCTAAGAGAAGTGCTAGTCTGATGGAACATTCCAAAATGATTATTGAAATGTGTGACCTAATATTACAGAATAACTATTTTTTATTCAGAGAAGATTGATACCAACAAGTGAGAGGGATGGCTATGGGGTCGAGGTTTGCTCCCTCTTACGCCAACCTCTTTATGGGTTGCTTTGAGAGGGAGCATGCCTGGTCGCCCAGGGCTGCCACTTGGACAGATAACATAATCTTTTGGGGTCGCTTTATTGACGACATCATAATAATTTGGAGAGGTAATGAAGAGAGTTTGACAAGCTACATGAAGTATTTAAATGATAACAGCATGAATGTGAGTTTCACCAATTGCCACAGCAAGAATCAAATTGACTATTTGGATGTACGGCTGTACACATTGAGAACAATAAAATACAGAGTAAACTGTATAGGAAAGAGACCGCCACCTATAGCTTGCTTAGAGCTGATAGTGCACATCCCCGATCTGTCATCACGGGCATCCCATACGGTGAGATGATAAGATTACGAAGGAACTGTAGTATGGAGCAGGACTTTGTAGAAACCTTGGAGGATTTGAAACAAAGGCTTCATGATCGTGCATACCCTGAGACACTTTTGGACAAGGCAGAAAAAAGAATCTTGAAGGTTAACTGAATAGATACACTGAGAACTAAAACCAAGAAAAGGCCCACTGACCGTATAGCATTGGTCAACACTTACAACAAATACCATCATCAGGTTTACAAAATCCTACAAAAGAACTGGGATTTACTGAAAGGTGTGCCTGGAATAACTAATGTCATTACCAATAAACCTTTGGCCACATATAGGAGAGGCCCCACGATCAGAAACAAAATAATGATGAACTATCTTAAACCTAAAAGCAACAATGAAGGAAGTTCCACTTGGCTAACTCAACCGAAAGGTTTTTTTACATGTGCTGGTTGTATAGTATGTGAAAATGGTTGAAAACATAAGGAATTTCAGTACAACACACAAAAGAAATATCGAATTGACCAGTTTATCAACTGCAATAGTTCCTTTGTGATCTATGTTATAATCTGCAGTTGCAGTAAAATCTACATTGGTAGTACCATTAGAGCTCTCAAAATGAAAATACAGGAACACAGAAGAGCAGTGATCAATAGGGATGACAAATCACCACTCGTCCAACATATGCTGAAATACCACTCGAATAAGATGGAATTTAAATTCCATGGGATTCAGAGATTAGAGAAAGATCTGAGAGGTGGAGATGAAGAGCTGAGATTAAAACACAATGAGGCTAAATGGATCAGTAAACTTAGAACGGTACAGTTGGGCCTGAACTTAGAGATCGAACTACATTTCTTCTTATAGTAGGCAAAATGTATTAACATGTCCTCTATTAATTTGGATCAAATGGCTTCTTTTTAGAACTATTGTAGATATGCTGTTGCTAATATTCTATAATGAAATGGAGAATATTAGGGCTATTTGAAATATATAAGTGAGACATGTGTGACATATTTTGTGCTTATCAAGTATTCGTATGTACTGTTGTTCTTCTGTTTTCATTCTGTAATGGGTCAGTAACATTAGGACACATATGTTAAGGCCAGTCACCCCAGAATATATATTCTATCACTATCTAGTACACTGTCACCTTGCTTCGGATATCAGTCTGAGCAACAGGTGTCAGTGGTTTAATCCGCATATGGAAATCATCGAATTACACTAAACTAGCTCCTACGAATCGAGATAACGGATTTTTAGCGTTTAAACATGTGACCGGGTTGTTATATCCCATATAGAGGCCCTAATGTAGATCCGTTCGTACATGCCCTAAAATGGACGTATTCATATTTACCCTAATATGGTCATATTCGTACTTGCCCTATCATGGTCATAGCCGCATATGCCCAATTATGGTCATAACTGTACATGTCCTATTATAGTCATGATTCCTTATATAGACATGATCTTTCACCCACATTGGTCCTCGCTGGTACAAAACGAGCTCTGAGGGCTGAATGATATCTATCCTGTGGTTTTGAATACAGCAGGGTTTTCCCCAAACACAGGCCCACACTGTACTCATCAATTATGCATGGCTCTCTAGGAATACACCACCTGCATAATATGTATGTACAAAGTTCACCCCTGACGTCTTCCTCAAGTCTAACGACAGACCAATACAAACCATACTGAGGACCGAGACTCTTTAGGGTATAAATACACCACATCTTGCCCCGGTAAGACAGAGAGAACCGAGACTTCCATGCTGACACACTGACCAGAGACGCTGAGGCTCCTGCATGCAGTCGCTCCAGCTGACAGCGGTCTAACACAGCCCTTGCGGGGTGTCCAACTTGAGACCAGGACGGTGTCCCACACTCTCTCTATTCAGGTATGGGGGTTCGACTAAATCCTAGAGGGATTCTTGGCTCTTAGGCTTTTAGACCTACACATATGCTAGGTACACTCAGGTACATCTAGTTAGGCATCGTAGGAGTACGCGCACTTTTCATAATGCTTTTATATTCATGTATGTATTCATGATTATTGCAATATGGTAGAACTGACCTATCCCTTTGCTTTTATCGTACTGCTGATAATATATCTCTGCTATTGTCTGCTGGTTGCCGCAGCACATATATTTTACACTAGAATAACAACTGTTCAATAAATACTTATTGAAATGCCCGACTGTTTATTCTGTGTAACTCTCTGAGACAAACCGAATAAGTAAGCACGAGTGACTGAGCGAAAGGTAGTACATTGTTTCCATGATTCTGAGGAATTTGGGTTGTCATGATCTAAGGTTGCCAGAAACTAATTTCTCCCCGATAAGAGGAGAGTCTAGTGGCACTGTGAGCTAGCTAATTCAAACCAGGCTAACATACATGGTGGGGGTACACAGAGTCAGTCTGCCACCAAGCCCACAGTTTATGTTATCCAAACACGCAGGTCCTGCAGGGGTACTATAGGAACTACACGACATGGTGCCCAACGTTGGTTGGGTACTTATTTAACAGTAGAATCTGACTAGTTCAGTCGTGCTATTCTCAGAGAACCTACTCACAAAACCCCAGAGACGTCTGGAGTGGGTGGGCACAAAATCCGCCACAGATGAGTAGCACGAGAATACTATTTATTGGCTGTTGGTTAATCAAGCTTGAAGGACATTTAGTTCCTAAATTGTGCATCACACCTCATCTTAGTTCCCTGTGAACACTTCTTCCTCTAAACATGCCTGGTTCAGGGGATGAGAGAGTTGACCTGGGAGAAGAAGATCCTGAGGATGCAATACAGATTGCACCAAAATTTAGAAGGACAGTCACCATGAGATTATTAGAAAATGGCTTACCAGCCACGGGTGGCATGATAGTTTTCGTGATTGAGGCACACGAATCAAACAAAACAGAGGTGTTCTACTCATGGGTTACATTCCCAGCAGAAAATGCAATAACAAAGACATTTCACTACTATTTGAGAGGAAATGCACCAAGGGAATATGCTCCGTTTGAGGACATAGAGATTCCACTCACCAGGAAAAAATTTACTGGTTTAATGGCGCCCTACCCCACGTACGAGGAAGAGTAAGATTAGGCCCGCTCGGAGGAGACGGGGCCACATGGCCAATACTAGCGGCTTACACACCGCTCCCTGACATTGGAACAATGCCACAACGAGAATTTCTCGTACAACACAGAGATTTAATTAAAATCTATAGAAACCTGACACAATTTGTCATGAGGACTTTAACAATCCAACCTGCACCAGGTGCAGCAAATAGTACTCCAGCTCAGGGTACAGGAAATAAAATTACTCCACAAACATTACATGCGGTAATGGGCAAAATGCCAGCAAAACGCGAACAAATACCATTCTGGATAGCTCAGAATATAACTCAGCTTGAAGCAGTATTCCCGAATTCTACCACCTATGAAAAACACAGAATTCTAACAATCTGCTTGCCCATTGGGATCACACCACAAGTAGAGGATTGCACCTCTTGGGGTTCAGTCTTTGCTGCCATATATACCAGAACACATGGTATCCCGTCCTTAGCAGTAGTACCAGACGTATTGAGACAGATAAAAAATGAGTACGGAGCAGAACCTGCCCTTAACTTAGGGATGAAGTTACTAAACAACTTCGAGCAGGTATCAGCCATAATACTAGCTAACATTAAGGGGGAAGCAACTTCAGTGGCAATCCGCCAACGCCTAAGGGAGTTCGGTCCAATAGATCAACAACACGAACTGCCCAAAATCATTGAAACTGCATATGCAGAATTAGGCAGAGACAGTCTAGGTGGGAAGGCATTAAAACCACAACTGGTGGGCAGTCCTGAAAAGGACACTACAAAGCAGACACCTACTTCTTCTAAAAAGAAGTGGGAAAATAAAAAACAACAAAAGTCTAAAGACACCAGATCTCAATCCTGAGGCAGGTCTCCTCAACAGGAGCCCTCTGAATGAAGGTATAACCTCAGGAATAGGGATAATATTAAAAGACCTGACAGGTATCAGGATACTGATACACGTTCCTCTCGTTCCTTTCAGGGTTCGTCAAGAAACTCCGAGAGGGAAGGACGGTCAGAACACAGACAAGAAGAGCGTGCAAAATCAGGAGACACGCAACACGCTGCGGACTACGCACCTAAAAAAGAGGATAAACAAAAACAGAAACCTCAGTTCAAAAAGAAGAAGGTAGCAGGTCTCAAGATCTGACATGCCCAGAATTCAGAGGACACAGCTTCTGAACGGGGAATGGGCTCTGATGATGCTAGACAGCGCGGCAGAAGTAACAATAGCTCGCCAGAACCTGAAGGAATTTCTGGTGACAGCGGAGTTGAGTGAGTATATCACGGTGGAAACACCTGATACTCGGGTAAGTGTCCCACATAAGTTACATGAGATAACACTCCGGATGGAGGGGGACAAGCACAGAAAAGTTAAAGGTCTATTTTGGGCAAATTTGTCATCTGGGTATGACATCTTATTAGCAGAGCAAGACTGGCCGCCAGCATTCGTCATGGAGTGCCCAAAGGGAGAAAAGGTAATTTTTCCAGCATTTTCCTACCTCGTTCCCATACATCTTAAACATGCATATGCGCAGGAGTGGGCGGTTGCCCTAGCTCCAGCATTGTACAAAAATCTTGCTGGTTGGGATGAGGATTCAACCCACCACGTGATCCCGTTAAAAGTTTCCCCAAATGCTCAAAGGCAATACCCTATAAAGCAGGAAGCTAAAAAACAAGTCAGGGAGATCTTAGATCAACTTGAATACCAGGGGGTGATAGAAAATTGCACTTCACCTATGAACAATCCTTTGTTCCCCGTAGCCAAACCTGACAATACATATCGTCTAGTTTTAGATTACAGACATTTAAACACTTGCACAAAGACATTTGCAGTTCAAAATGCACACAGTGCCGCATTAATGAATAACATTGTGAGACAAAAATACAAAACAACACTTGATATCTCAAAGGGATTTTTCTGCCAAAATATAGCGCCTGAAAGCAGGTATCTGACCCCATTCAGTGCGTTAGGATCCCAACGGCAATTTTGCCGACTCCCCCAAGGGTATAAGAAAAGCCCGGGGTTGTTTTCAGCAAGGGTAACAGAGTTACTCCAAAATTTGGATGAAGAAGCATTGTCCTATGTGGATGATATTTATCTAACGGACGATGACTTACCGAGGCACTTGACCAGGGTAAGCACCATTATTATGGGATTCGCCTCTGAGGGCTACAAATTTAACTATAAAAAAAATCATAGATTGCCCACCTCAGTGTCCTGTTTTTGGGATACGAGCTGTCAAGTGAGGGGAAAAAGCCTGGCAGCTAACTCTTTAGAAAAGTGTGCGCTGCTCCAACATCCAAAATCATTAAAGAATTTACAATCAATTCTGGGATTCCTAAATTTTGGTCGAACATACATTTTGGATTACGCAGAAAGAGTAAAACCTTTCTACGACTTAATAAAACCTGATTTTTCAGTCAGACAATGGACACAGGAACATACAAATATCCTACGTTCACTACAGGAAGACATGATAGCTTCAAAACATTTACAGACACGCGTAAACGCACATAACTTAGTGATCCGAGTAATAGCGGGTCAATGCGGGTATACCTATTTGACTTTCAATGAAGGCGAAACGGTACCAATCGCATACAAATCACACCTGTACACAAACGCAGAAATGCGTTTCACTTCAACAGAGAAAATCCTGACAGCAATGCAGACCGCTGTAGCAAGAGAAAGAGCTCTGGCTCAGTTAAAACGCATAATTGTCGTGACCCCAGTACCAGCTTTAGAAGCTGTTACAAGAGCTAGCATTCCAAATGCGAAAGCCTTACATCCGAGATGGATACAATGGGCTAATTCTCTTACTGCAACGGATGTTGAATACAGATTTGATCCAAGCTTAAAAACACAAGCATTCCTGCAATAGGAACAAGAATATCCTCTACCAAATTAAATTTTGCCTCTAGATCAGTATGAATACATTATTTACACTGACGGTTCTGCTCAACCGGCCATAGGGAGTAAGCAAGCTTACAGCGCGGTGTGTGCAATCGTTAAAAGTCGCATGCGTGATGGCAAGTTCCATCCAAGCTGTACTAAAACGCAATCTCTAGGAGACTGCACGGCTCAGTTGGCAGAACTAAAAGCACTAATACTGGCACTTATAAATACGGATCACGAATTCCCCACACTAATTGTGATTCCTTTTACTGTGTACAGTCGTACAATGAATATCTACATCATTGGGAACAAAACGGGTTCAAAGATGCAAAAGGTGGCACAATTAAGCATAAAATGCTATGGGAACAGGTAGTGGAGTTGAGAAACGAACTACCAAGGGCTCACGTGATACATACACTGAGTCATCAGCGTGATGGCGTTCACGTTGAAGGGAATTCATTGGCTGATGAAGCCGCAAAGGGGGCTGTACGCACAGCGTCCGTAGCTGCAAGCACTCATTCAAGAACGAGAATAGGCGGAGATTATGGTAGCTGTCAATGCTTCGCGCAAAGGCAGCACAGCAGTACCAAAGAAATTGCCACTCAAGTACTCCTACAAGTTAGATGCACAAAACATTCCATATGCTCAGATTCCTGGGGTGGGGGATAGAGTAATACCAAATATGGATCGTAGGTTAGGCTTAATTCTAGCAGCACACGAGGGTTTGGGTTCTGCGCATACAGGCGTTACAGCGACTATTTCTTTACTGAAACAGCGCTACTGGTGGCCAGGGTTAACAAAGCAGACTAAAGACTTAGGGGCCAATTCCAATCTCGGCCGGTAGGGCTCCGAATCGGATTCGGCATAACCGGATCCGATTCGGAGCCCTATTTCCCGACCGATTCGTACGCGTGTCCGGACGAGCGAGTACGATGCGAAATCGCCGACCGACTCGTTCGGGCGTCCCAACCGCTCCGACCGACTCGTTCCCGGGTCTAACCGCACCGACCGACTCGCTCGGACACGACTCGCACCGCGCAATGGAGATGTTCCCCGGCCGGGTAAGTACGATGCGCGCCGCGAGCAGTCCGACCGACACGCGCCATCCGGCTCGAAAGAGCAGTCGGAGCCATACTTCGGGGGTCCGTGTCGGACCCCCCTGTACGCGTAGCTGCGCGAGTCGCACACAGGGGGGACCCATGGGTCCCCCCTACCTGTGCGTGTACGGCGCGTGTCGCTTCGCCGTGTACCCGCTGTAGGGGGCGCCCTTGTTTGCCTCGCACCCATTGAGGCAATGGGAGCCCGCGTACGCGTTGTACGACCGGCTCCCATTGACTTCAATGGGAGTCCAACCGACTCGAGTCCGATAGCATACGGACGCATCGTACTCGTTCGGTCGGGCTGCACGGGTCCGATTCGGTCGGAAATCTCTCCGGGTCCGGCTCGGTCGGAGAGATTTCCGGCCCTAATCGGAATCGGCCCCTATTTCTTGAAATGCGACATCTGCCAGCAGATGAAAGGTTCCACTGTAACACGCCCAGTGCAGACACCATTACTGAAATCAGACAAACCTCTCGCATGTGTGTATTTGGACCACTGCGGACCCCTACAATCTGATGGGTCCAAGAAATATATCATGGTTGCAGTGGATTCCTGCTCTAGATTCCTATGGGTTTGGCCTCAGCGCTCAGCTGACGCTCGAACTGTTATAAAAGATTTGCGACTCTTTATCGGCACATACGCAGTTGGCATGTTACATTCTGACCGTGGTCCGGCGTTTAGCTCTCGGGCTTACAAAGAGGCCATGGAAGGAATGGGCGTAGCATTGCGGTACTCCTCTCTGTATCATCCCAAGGGAAATTCTGTTGTGGAGAGGAAAAACCAGGACTTAAAGCAATCTTTAACAGCTAGGGTATTAGGCAAGGGCGGGAGATGGGGCGATCACCTTTATGGGGTCCAGCAAGCGATCAATAATCAGCCAAGAAGCTCTCTAGGGGGTGTCACTCCTTACGAGGTCCTATTTGGGACAAGAATGTGGGTACCTGATCTTGATTGTGAAGGCACAGTGGTGGATGAAAAACCATTTGATATCCGTGATCGTTTGGCTGTTTTACAGGATCTAAATGAATCCAGAACACAACAAAGTAACGTGCTCCAGAAACAGACCGCCACTGAGGAAGTCAAGGCAGTAACGGCAAGACCTGTCTGGATCCCAAAAGTCGGGGATCTGGTCAGAGAGAAGATTGCTGACAAGAAAGAATTTGGGCCATCCTACAGAAAGCCTGTACCGGTCCTAGCAATCCAAGGCACAAGAACTGTACTTCTGCCACCTCTTGCCGGGAAAAAGGAGAAAAGATTTGTCTCAATTGACTTAATCAAACCACACTGTGTGGCCGATACTAAACAGTAGGCCTCGTGGACTCCACAGTAGCAGACGCCCTCCTCTCGCTACAATCCAATGAGTTCAAACAGAAAGACTCATCACGTTTGAAGAGCCACCTGTACGGAATGAAGGTCTAAGAAACAATGCTATGGAACTCGTTCTACTTCAACAAGAAATTCATCTTCAAAATGAAAATCAACTTAACAACCAAGTTGCAATCAGACTGACTACAGACATCTACGTCACCATGCCTCGTCAAGAGCAAAATCCGATTTCAACAAATCCCGATGCAATTCCAACAATTGATCGAACTGCTTCTGGCTATTTCATGAACTTTGATACGTTTTCACTGGATCCAAGCGAGCCGGAAACGACGCCAGCCAAAAAATCACTCAAACAGAAACTCAATGACTTTTTGAAGTTTTTTAGAAAGACTTACCTGGTGTCACCTTGGATTGAACTATGGTATATCACTGGGATTTTATTTTTTCTTTTCTGGGTAGGCTTAATAATAACTTTTAGTATGCTTATTAATGGACGAAACCTCCAGCAGAGCTCTACAGCCCAAAGAGTCAATTTGATTTTAAAACCACACCAGTCTTCACATCGTGAACCAAGAGATTTGTCTTCAGTGAACATCACAGCAGTTCCTATATCGGACGGTATAGTATGGGACAAGATTGATTATGATGTATTCGGTCCGACTGAACTTTTAAAGCTTAAACATGTATTTAAAATTTCTTTAAGTGATATCATTACCTCCAGTACATTTTCTGATGATTGGGACACTGAAACTGTGAACAATTTAATGTCTGATTTAGAAAAAACTGCCGCATTTCCAAACAATGAAATGTTAGAAGGTACTTCAGACTACGATACATTGTACTGTTACCAACATTATGGTCATCATTTCTTGCCCAAATCTATAACACCTAGAAATGTATTTGAATACCACCAGTGGGAACACTGCCCAACACCACCGAAAGGTAGTTCGCAAGCTTTTGCACAGAAATTCACATACTTCTCAGGGTTTAACACATCTGACCCAAAGTCATTTTATTACAAAGTGGCAACAACATCAGCACAGAAAATTATGTTAACAAACACCAAACATATTTACTCTGCATCCTTTCTGAACCAGTTGTCTACACAGGGTTTCGACCTATAGAAGGACACAATAGATTCAAAATCGATCTGGGGTTCTAGGGACTGGTAAGTCCAGGGAATAGAAGTACTTTTTAGAGCATGCCTCATTCCGCAGCAGATATTATTTCTGAATGAAACTGTGCAACAAACATCCTCTCTTGGATTAGTCAAGGGCAAGGAACTGAACACACCTGGGTTTCCCACACCATCAAAGATGGGCGGGGGGCAGAATTCGACTACACATGGGGTAAGATTAGATGACATTCTCCAGTACAATAGGTCAGATCCCAATTGGACAGGATGGCTGGTTTGGCCAATTGACACAAACACCTGTCAACAGAGATTTATTAATACAACCGAAGGGTTTAGTATCCATAGGCCAGATCCACGTTATGTACAGAGACAACACCCAGGGGTAGTGACATCCTATAGTGTTGGGAAGTTGTGCCTTGATTGGCTAGAAACCTCAAAACTCACAGAGGTGAAACATCACTTGACCTTACTTACACCTGACATGGATCTTAGAGATTTTCTACTAGGACCCAGGAAACAACGTCAGAAACGTTTCGTATATGCAGGCCTTTATTCCTATTATAATGAAAACTGGAAAATATTCCAACAAGAGGCCGCAGAAAGAATACGGGAAATAGACCGTATTAACCTAGAGAAGGCATTAGCTGTAATGGATAATGGGTTAACAACTTTGACCTCCAGGATTTACTCCTTAGTCAACATTGTGTCTTCGGCACTCGACATATTAGAACAAGATTTGGCCTTGTTACAGCACGGGCAATCTCAGCTACGTTCTATTATGATGTTAAGCTGGACGCTGCAATCTTTGCGTGCAGGCTATGTGCCCTGGCGTTTTATAAACACCATGTCTCTGTTTTCAGAATACAATCTAACTGATAGACAGAAATGGCACAGAGGGGAGCCAAATATACAATGCTGCGTATTGAGAAACTGGATAGGTTACCATTCACTGTAGCCGAATCACCATCAACAGAATGGCCAATTCTAGGCCAAATCACTCTGCCGGTTACTATGTTTCAGTTTCAATATTGCCTTGAGCAAAGGCAGGCAGGCAAATATGAAAAAATGGGTAAGTGATACATCAAGGAAACTTGGGAGTTACCATATAGATATTGATGCCGGAATGGGGATTGAGAAGTGTATCTGAATGGTACAAACTGCAAGAACGCTTTAAGCGGTTCTCTCATGTGTCAGGATATTTCTCTACATGGAGCATGTAGTGGTTAGGTAGCGAACTTATCTTGCCACATGTCAGGGACCCCAGCTGCCATGATCACGCCGGTTTACCAGCTGCTCTCGAATGGGAGTTACTTAATGCTAAATGGTCAAGGTTGCTGTGGGATGCTTCCGGGCGTCACCTATCTGGTCACTGTTAACTCCAGGGTTACTTGCTGTATGCAAGTATTGTTTCCACCACTGAACACAGTCAGGGAGGTGCCGTTATGGCCTTCATTGAACGTTTCTTTCATACAATTTGATTCTCTGAGCAGATTGAAAGCCATGCTTTTACAGCAACACGTGCCCTTAACCTCCGCTCGAGAAACCTATGAACTTCAAGTTGCAAGAACCTCGACTGAGATACAGGCGCTTATACGTACAAACTGCCCCTTTCATTTTGTAGAAATGGTGGGACGTATCTTCAATATGTCTGATACGAGCGGTATTATACACCTATTTAAGACCATAGGGTCAGGACTATTAAGCACCTTTCAGACAGTCCTCAGAGTAATCCCAAATTTTATACACTCCGTATTGGGAAGCGTATTTGGAGGATTCCCGCTCATCCTCTTCCTAATTGCAGGTATCCGATTTATAATATTACTGCTACGCAATGGACGGCCCAATTCCCGAGGGAATGGCGAACATGCTCCTGGAGCGGAAATACCGTGAACGCATGGTACATCTTCTGGGCATTCCTTGCCTGCGAGAACTCAATGCCTCCTGGTTTCTATCATTTAGACCAGTCTGGGTAGACTGCATCTTACCTGTTCTTCGATGCCTGTTTTGCAGAGAAGAATGCACGTTGGATCTCTGTCTAACGTTTCCATCAGATGCGCCACCGGACACGGATACAATACTGGACCCCATAAACGCCCACGCTCTGCGTTGTCCTCAGCTGCTTCCAATTCTGATTAACGCATTCCTGGAGAATCCACAGGTGCCGTTTGCTCCTGCTGGGTTAGGTGACTCCTCCACAGGCACCCAGGTAACAACTGCCTCACAAGCTGCCACAGCACTGACTGTTGGCAGTGCTACATTCCATCTATGTGCGATTGACGTTCTCTGTGAGGCGTTGGATTTGTCGTCTGCAGCAGCTAACACCGATAATATTGTGCTTCCTAGCCAGGACGCTTAATCTTGAATTGGCTCATCGTATCCTGGGAAAGAATTCGGCTTCTTCACTCGTTTCAAAACAAACAAACTAAATTTGGAACTTTTTCCTAAATTGACACTTTCACTTGAGAAAAGCATGGCTTTCTCCTGCTTATGGTAAAGCAACTTTTGTAGAGAAACAATATTGACTTTTTCAAGTGGCTACTAGAAATAGCTGAATTTTAACATTTTCTTTTAAACACTTTTTTAACGATTTTTTAAAACCATGTTTTTACTTGCTTTTAAAAAAAATGTTTTAAATTGTCCAGATTTTAAGTATGGTCATTGTTATACAATTTGGAAGAGGAGTGGGAGTTATATCCCGTATAGAGGCCCTAATGTAGATCCGTTCGTACATGCCCTAAAATGGACGTATTCATATTTACCCTAATATGGTCATATTTGTACTTGCCCTATTATGGTCATAGCCGCATATGCCCAATTATGGTCATAACTGTACATGTCCTAATATAGTCATGATTCCTTACATAGGCATGATCTTTCACCTACATTGGTCCTCACTAGTACACAACGAGCTCTGAGGGCTGAAAGTTATCTATCCTGTGGTTTTGAATACAGCAGGGTTTTTCCCAAACACAGGCCCACACTGTACTCATCAATTATGCATGGCTCTCTAGGAATACACCACCTGCATAATATGTATGTACAAAGTTCACCCCTGACGTCTTCCTCATGTCTAACGACAGACCAATACAAACCATACTGAGGACCGAGACTCTTTAGGGTATAAATACAGCACATCTTGCCCTGGTAAGACAGAGGGAACTGAGACTTCCATGCTGACACACTGACCAGAGACGCTGAGGCTCCTGCATGCAGTAGCTCCAGCTGACAGCGGTCTAACACAGCCCTTGCTGGGTGTCCAACTCGAGAACAGGACGGTGTCCCACACTCTCTCTATTCAGGTATGGGGGTTCGACTAAATCCTAGAGGGATTCTTGGCTCTTAGGCTTTTAGACCTACACATATGCTAAGTACACTCAGGTACATCTAGTTAGGCATCGTAGGAGTATGCGCACTTTTCATAATGCTTTTATATCCATGTATGAATTCATGATTATTGCAATATGGTAGAACTGTTCTATCCCTTTGCTTTTATCGTACTGCTGATAATATATCTCTGCTATTGTCTGCTGGTTGCCGCAGCACATATATTTTACACTAGAATAACAACTGTTCAATAAATACTTATTGAAACGCCTGACTGTTTATTCTGTGTAACTCTCTGAGACAAACCGAATAAGTAAGCACGAGTGACTGAGCGAAAGGTAGTACATTGTTTCCACGATTCTGAGGAATTTGGGTTGTCATGATCTAAGGTTGCCAGAAACTAATCTCTCCCTGATAAGAGGAGATTCTAGTGGCACTGTGAGCTAGCTAATGCAAACCAGGCTAACATACACGGCGAGGGGTGTACAGAGTCAGTCTGCCACCAAGCCCACAGTTTATGTTATCCAAACGCGCAGGTCCTGCAGGGGTAATATAGGAACTACACGACAGGGGCTGCCACTATATAGTGCACTTTCCACTTTATTATTGCTTGCCTGGGATTATACTCCAGTTATTTTTCCTGCCAATTCGGAATTCTTTGAATAACATGTAATCATTCTATATATAAACGAGCTTTTGCAAATTTACAGTTTTAGAGATAATGAGCTTTTTGGCTTTTCTCTAATACGCGAACGGGTTTGTCACTTTATAACTCCCTTTGTGCTTTAATGTTGCTTGTAGAATTCAGTCGATTCGATATAACTTATCTCACTAATCTGGATATTTGTGATATACGTCGGAATAACATGCATTTTCCATGCACTTGTGAATAATTAGAGATAAATCAGTAACGATATCATGGCACTCTAAATCTCTACAATAGATTGGTCTTCACGGTAATCACATCTTTGAATGTAGATTTGATCTTTAGTTTTAACTTGAGATCTGACATTAGGAATGGGGGTTTGGCCTGTGCAGTTAAATTAAAAGCCTAAACAGAGGGGAATAATATGATTGGTCCGCACAATAAATGGACCAGAGAGAGAGCAGGATTACAGAACGGAAAAGGAGTTAATACTGCTCCTTATTGTTAGGATTGATATGGCACATTCTGATTGGTAGACTCCGGTCCGGACCAGAGAGGGAACATCCGCTCAGATTCAGTATTCTTTTTACTGAGGAGCTTGAACTGAACTTCCGGTTATCACAGGAAGTGGTCACGGTCTTTTTGTGCTAGGATCCAAATGACACGTTTTGATTGGTTGCTTTTATCTACGGACCAGAGAGGGAACCTTTTCCCAGACTGAATAGTTCCTCCTATGATGTACTTGGAGCAGGGATTCTGATTGATAGACTCCGGTCCGGACCAGAGAGGGAACATCCGCTCAGATTCAGTGTTCTTTTTTCTAGGGGGCTTGAACCGAACCTCTCCTATGATGCACTTGGAGTTTGCAACAAGCTTTTAGATTGGCTGATACAACATATATAAGGGACAGAGAAACCATCGTAATCCTCAACGGATAGACAGGCGGCCTCACATACCAGAGCGGATAACATGCTAGGTGAGTCCTCCTGAAGGAAGGGGCCTCTACGGGGCGGCTGGATTTTTTGCTCATGTGGCAGTATTTTAGATGTGTGGACAAGTAACCTTGCTGGTTCTTGGACCCTTATATTTGTCCAGAAAGATTGTTATTAAGGGGAAAACCAGTCTTGGCCATGGGACTATTTTTAATTAGTTACTATTCCCATCTCTCATAATCTTAAGTGGACTTTTAGGAAGGTATACTATACTATTTGATCCTAATTAGCAAATGAAATTCTTTTGTCTTTTAGCCATGATCTAAGGCAATTATCCTTTTAAGAGTTCATTGAACAGACACGACGGTGATCACTAGCGCATTGTCACTACATTTGGCAATAATTTAGGCTTCTGGGTGATCATCAATACGATAATCTCAAGTGAGTCTATTTTTGAGAGATTTATTTGGGTGCTGATAGCTTAGTCATGTGGTCAATGGTCTTTATACTTAACCATAATTTAAATTATTTCTGGTCACAATGAAGAGAACCCTTAAATCTGGGTGCTGCGATCTTAGTCCTATGGATAGTGGTCTATATATTTAACCCGACATTTAAATTGTTTCCGGTTACAATGATGAGGACTTATAGATCTCAATTCGATAACTAATTTTTTGCCATAAATTGGTATAATATTCTTAATCCAATCGTTGGAAGGGTGATTACTGAACTTTAATAGTCAACGATTTCCTGTTCCTTTCCAGTATGAATCGAAGGCATTCATTCCTTCAAAGTCTTTATCTAACAGATGCTACGGTGGTTATAATAGAGAAACATCTTGGTGATCTTCAAAAAGACAATTCCAAGTGAGTCTATCTTTTTTTAAGTTTAGAAAGCTTTATTGAAGTATTAAACAATGTATAACATTAATACAGCTGATCTGATGAGGAGCGACAATAGAGAATAAACATTTGCAGTAGAACTAGAAAATAGAACACACCTCAATTGTGAGAACTGTACAAAGTCAAATGCATTTTTTAAACTTATTAAAAAGAGAAGTAAAGGAAGAGAAGAGACGAGAAGAGAAGAAAGAGGGAAGAGAAAAAGAAGAGAGAGGAAAGGATAAGAAAATGATATCAGAAGAAACACAGAATATGTAATAATTTAAACTACAATGGAAAATGAATCATGTGCATACTAATCTTCCGACTTGGAAAGAAAGGAGGTCAAGGGTAACCATAACAAATCTTTTTTGATCAACAGAGCAGTGGAATTAGCAAAGGCACGATCAAGTCTGTGATGGTGACAAAGTAAATTCCACCAAGCTTGTAGTGAAATTTTTGAAGTGTCCTTCCAGTTGGTAGTTATAATTTGGAGAGTAGTAGCAAAAAACAGGTCAATAAATTTACCCACAGGACCAAGAGTATCCCAAACAGGAGAACAACTTCCTAGAAAAACATGTGAAATCTCAAAAGGGACATTAGACATTAAAATATCATTCAATTTTAACCAAACCTGAGCCCAAAAACTTTAACCCGAGGGCAGTGAAAAAACATGTGCATGAAATCACTATTGTTATTAGGGCAAGACCAACACTTCGGGGAATCTAATAACTTAAATTTGTACATATCGCAAGGGGTAAAGAAGATTCTGTTGTAGAAATAGTATGAAGTCTGTGTAGTGCTAGCAGAACGTGAAGCAGTATGAATCTTTTTCCATAATGAGTTCCATGTGCATAAAGGGATTTCTAGGGAAAGATCCTTTTCCCATGTGAGTTCCAGTTTGGATTTGGTTCTGATCTTCGCAGAGTTTGATAGTATTTTATATATTGAAGAAGCACTAGATTGAGTAGAGAAGTCAATGGAAGTAGGTAGTGTCTGATTAGAAGTAGTGGTGCAGGGATCCCGAAGGAAGAGAGTTGTGAGAGATTCCTTAAGCAGGGGATAGTGAAGGGCATGAGAGGAGGAGACATTATAGGAGGTTTGAAGATCTGAAAAATCCATAAAAGAACCATCTCTTATTAAGTGTTGTGGTGTAATAATTCCCTTATCAATCCATTCCTTCCAAAATAAAGTACGTTTGTTAATCTTAATGGATTTGTTGTACCAAATTGGGGTGTGTAAAAGGGGTCAGCAGACGGTAAATGTGAGTGAATCAGAGGGATGGAAATTGCTTTGGAGTGAATAAAAATAGGGGAGGAGAAACGTTTCGGAGGTTGGGACATTAAGACAGCAGAGGTAAAAGAGAAAGGAGAATACTGAGCTTGCTCCAACAATCTCCATGCAGTTAGAGGCGGATCAGAGGTCTCAGACAGCGAAGTCCATACTTGCTTTAAAGTGAAAGCAGAGTGATAGTGGCAAATATTAGGAAAATTGACACCACCTAAATCTTTGGGAGATTGGAGGCGGACCAATGAAATCCTAGGTTTACGATTATTCCAGAGGAACTTGGAGAGAGAACTGTTAATAACGCGAAAGAAGGGGTTTGGGAGAGAAATGGGAAGCATGGATAAATAAAAATGTATGATAGGGAGAAGCATCATTTTAATGGTGGCCAGTCTACCCCACCATGAAAGGAATAGCGGTGACCATCCCTCAGTCAGGGCAGAAATTTTCTTTAGAATATCCGCCAGGTTGATTTTGATAGTCTCCTTAATGGTGTTAGCATATAAGATACCTAGGCATTTGATATGTCTAGAGGTCCACTCAAAACCTGTATTTGCAAACATAGAAGGGAGGCAGAATTTGTTGAGAGGTAAAATTTCAGACTTATCAACATTTAATTTATAGCCAGATACTTTTGAGTATTCCTGCAGGAGTGAAAAAAGGCTGGTAGAGAAGTGGATGGGTTGGAAATGTATAAAAGAATATCGTCAGCGTAAGCGGTGAATTTAAGGTCAAGTGACTTGAGTTGGAGACCTGAATAGTGAGGAGAGCGTATGATTGTTTCTAAGAAGGGTTCCAGCGCAAGGATAAAGAGAAGGGGAGAAAGAGGACATCCCTGTCTAGTCCCTCTGAGAAGGGGAAATAACTAGACTGGCAACCATTAACCCAAACAGAAGTGGTCGGGACTGAATAAAGTAGTTGAATATATTGAAGGATAGGAGGGCCAAAACCATGCCATTTGAGGGCACTGAAAATAAACTCCCATTCAACCCTGTCAAACGCCTTTTCAGCATCTAATGTTATGGCAGCTAACGGAGAGTCCAACTTAGAGGCTAAATGGATAATATTAAGAAAAGTGCGCGAGTTGTCTGTAATAGAGCGGCCTTTGACAAATCCGGATTGGTATATATTTACAAGGTCAGGGATAACTTTATTAATTCGTATGGCGAGTAATTTTGCGAAAATTTTACAATCTGTGTTGATCAAAGAAATGGGCCTATAGTTTTTACATAAGGACGGATCTTTATCTTTTTTAGGTATCAGACAGAGCATAGCCTGGGAGAAAGTGCCTTGCGCTGCGCCTGTAGTAAGAAAGTGCGTAATTAAGGAAAGGAGGTGAGGAATCAGAAGTGATTTAAATTGGAGAAAGAATCGAACAGTAAAACCATCTGGGCCCGGTGTCTTATCTTTAGGTAAAAGGGAAATAGCGGCAATAATTTCTTGTTCGGAGATAGGAATATTTAAAGAAGAAAGGTCGACCTGATTTTCAGTATTTTTAGGAATGCGTTGAAAAAAGGAATCGATAAGATCGATAGAAGGGGAAAATTCTGGGGTATACAGAGAGGTATAGTAGTCAGTGAAACACTCCAGAATCTTGGCATCTGAGAGATGTAAAACTCCGGAAGGATCCTTAATGGCAGCTATTTTAGATTTTTGTTTTTTAATTTTTAGGTAATTGGCTAGAGCTTTGCCGGCTTTGTTCCTTCCGCCATACATTTTTGCATTGAATTTAAGAAGGTTATTACAAGCCGAATCCCATGACTGTTTGTTATATTGCATTTTCGCTTTAATCAGATTAGATAATGTGTCAGGGCAATTGGCCGAAAAATACTGGTGTTCCAACGTTTTAATTTGTTTGAGGAGGGATGCAGACTCAGAGAGAGTTTTCCTCCTTTTTCGGGACACAAAGTTTATTATAAAACCTCTGGCAGAAGCCTTAAAGGCATCCCATATTAAATGAAATTGAGAGACAGAAGAGAGATTATGAAGAAAAATTCTTGAGCGAAGAGCGAAAACTGTTCCACAAATTGAGAGTCCAGGAGAAGAGAATTGTTAAAGCGCCAGCGCCGAGATGAGGGTGTGGGTAGAGGGTAATCTAAATCTAAAATGATGGGGGCATGATCGGATATAAGAATGGAGCCAATCTCGATGTCGTTCATGAATTGTAGGGTATGTTGAGTAAGAAAAATGTAATCTATACGGGAATGAGATTTGTGTGCAGGAGAAAAAAAGGAAAACTCAAGAGCATCCGGGTGTGAGGTTCTCCAGGCATCAACCAGTCCTCTTGTAGTAATCGCCTTGTGGAAAGTTTTTTGCATCTTGTTGGGAGTGTATCTGGCTTGGGATTTTCGATCTAGAAAGGGATCCATTAGCTGGTTGCAGTCACCACCCACAATCAAATTGTTGGCAGAATGTGAGGAGAGAAGAGTGGAAAAATCAGACCAAAAGGATAAGTCAGTGCCATTCGGGCCATATACATTGCAAAAAGAGAGTGGAGTGTTGTTAACTGTAACATCTAGAAGAAGCCATCTACCATTGGTATCTTTAGATTCGGTGTGTAGGTGAACAGACAGCGACTTGTGGAACAAAATAACAACCCCGTTCTTATTATTATCAGCTGGGGAGCAAAAGATGTCACCCACCCAATGTTTACGTAATGAAGGCAAATCTTGTAATCTGAGGTGTGATTCTTGCAACAGAGCAATATGACATTTCAGTTTAGCCAGGTGGGACAATACTCTCTGTTTCTTAACAGGATTACGCATACCTTTTACATTCCATGAAATGATTCGGAGACTTTTCATAGGTACTGTACATAGGAGGATAAACAATCTCTAAACTTAACAAATGCAGAAAAGTTAATAAGTGAAATATGGAAATTCATTAAAAGGGAAATTGTAAGAGACAAAGAGGATACAAGTATGGCAAAAAGAGGGAATGGGTTAAAGAGAGTAGCAAAAAGGAAGAAGAGTACACAACATTTTTTGGTATGGCGAAGGAAATGAGCGAAAAGGTAATTGTACAAACCTTGTTATAAAAGAGTAAAAAGGAACAAAAACTCCGTGCAAGAAAAAGATCCTGAAGGAAGGGGTAGAAAAAGTGGAGAGAGAGAAGGGAGTGAAAAAGGGGAAAAAGGCATAATCGCCAGCTAAGAGAGGGAAAGAAAGAGATAACAAGCAAGGAGAAAAAAGAGGGAAATCGAAAAAGCAAGGGAGGATAACATAGTCTCCCAAGGAAGGATAACCAAGAGAAGATGACAAAAAACCGAGCGGCTTTAGTCATAAAGAACAATATGAAGAAGAACATTGACGAGTGAGGGGGCGGCGAGAGACAGCCACACAGGCAAAGAGACTCCGAGAAAAGTCAATATTGCCTTCTAAAAGTAAACAAGGAAGCAAGTATAAGAACATGAGGCAAACTTTACGGAACAAAGGGAAGGGAACTTACCAAACATTGGGAAGATATTGCAGCCACATGAGTCACACATTACAGACAGGGGGTAACAAGGGTGGAGAACAACTACAGCAGTTCCGTGCTGGGGAAACCTGGGAAATGAGAGAAATAACAAACAAGGACATAATTAGAGGTTACAAACTACTTACAGAAGCATACCAAAACAGAGCACAAAAGAAAAATTAACGAAAAGTAATTAAGGCTTGTTAAGTTCCATGGATTCTCCTTTATGGGCGTGGATGAACTTCCGGAGGTCGGCAGGATCTTCAAAACTGTAAGTTCTGTCCTTGTAGGTAACTTTGAAGAAACAAGGATGTATTAACCCATATCTGGCATTCATAGATCTCAAGGCAGGCCTTAGGTCGAGGAATTCCTTACGTCGAGTGGCAGTTGGCTTGGAGACATCTTGACTAAAGAAAACTCTGTGGCCAGACCAGAACATCTGCTTGTGCTGTTTAGCTGCGTTGAGAATTTCCATAAGATCAGAGTAGAGAAGGAAATAGGCAATTATACCTCTGGGTTTAGACGAGGAGGATGCACTCTGTGGTCCCAGTCGATGAGCTCTCTGGATGTTGAAGTCTGTGGATTTTGCGCAACCAGTAATCTGTAAGACTTGAGATTTCAGAAATATAACCATATCTGATCCTTCAGAACCTTCCGGAATACCATAAATGCGTAGGTTGTTACGCCTATTACGATTTTCTAAGTCCTCTGTAGATTTCTTTAGCAAACTGACTTCTTTAGTAAGGCAGTCAACTTTGGCAATAACATCCTGAGCATCACTGACTTTTTGCTCCACATCCGAAAGCCTCAGATCTAATCCAGTCCATTTGTCATCTAACCTTTGCAGAGTAGCAGCTGTGTCCGACATGAAAGGACGAATGAGGCGTAGTTCCTCCATTATATCCTCTAATGTGAGAGGGAGCAGTGATTTTGACGGAGAGGGCGGGTCCTTCTTTGTACGTTTGCCAGGACCAGTCGCAGTGTCTTTTCGTCCACCCGCAGCACCCCCTGGGGTTTGTGTGGATGATGGGAATCCATAATATAAAAGGAGAGGAAGCACCAACAGTCTAGTATTAGAAAGCAACACAGCAGGAGACAACTTTGTTAATATGCTGGAGAAGAGCCAAGCAGAAATGACCAACGAAATGTCCACAGATAAAAGCGGTCTATAAACAAAAAGATTTTTACTTCCCTAGATACCGACAGAATTGAACACTATAGCTGATGACATCCGCTATAAAAAGGAGGGGGCATATGTCCAACAGAACGCCATCTGTATATATGCTGTTTTATCTCTTTTTTCCCTTTTATGTGAGGCACAGCATGGTCAGCCCGAAGGACACTCTCCTCCCGGTCGAGTGCAGTGCTGCGTGAAGAGAAGCACAAAATGGCGGCCGCTGCTCAGCTGAAACTAACGCAGCCGTTCTTGGGGAGGACACAAGGACCAGTGTACATGCTGGTCTGTCTCTTTTGATATGAGGCACAACATAGTCAGCATTGAATGCGGGGAATAATGCTAGGCAAAGACATTATCCGGAGAGCATTCTCCTGATAGTCAGTTGAGGTGCTGCATGAGGCAAAAATACAAAATGGCGGCCGATGTCGAGTGGAGACAAACGGGGCCTATAACGAGGAGAAAAGACCTTCCCAAGGTCTAAAAACTTGCCATCATGGTCCTGTGATGCTCCTATGCAGGAAACCGCAGTTCCGGTATGCAGGTGCTGCCTAGGAACAGTTCCTTCGTTTTCGAGCGGAGCTCGAATTAGCGGAGCTCTTCAAGTGGCGGCCATCTTGAATCGCCGCTGCCGCGCGCCTCCAAGTGAGTCTATCTTGAGAATTTGATTTTGGTGCTGCCTTATTGTTCAGACTGCTATTGGTCGAGACATTCAACCAGGAAGTAATTTCTTTTTCTGGCCATACTGAAGAGGACCCTTAGATCTTGATAGGAGAATTTCTTCTTTATTTTTAGCTTTTGATACAAATATGTATTGTCTCAATAATGGCCGATTCAATATGTGCAATGTGAAAACTTTAAGACTAACAAAGTAATTTATGTTGTATTATCCATGTCTGACTTTTAGTAATTGGAGTCAATTTTTGAATTCATAAATGCTGCTGTGTTTCATTAACTAATCTATTGTTATTTGTAATATTATATTGAGATTGTATATAGGCAGGGAGTCTTTGATGAGAGGTAACAATTCTCTTGGATAATTGATGTTTGTTCATTCAAAGGTTGATTTGTTTTGGTTGTTTTTGTATTTCATGTCTATCTAGTCTTTGCACCAAGGTTTTACTAACCTTTTGGTGTATATGAGATATTTTAAGTGATGTACGTTTTATTATTGTTTTTTCAGCCCTGATGAAGTCCATGTTGGACGAAACGCGTTGGCTGGGCTGATGCATTTGACTACAAATAAAGAATAATTGAAAATAAGAAATCTCAAGACTCCTTGCACTCCATTTTTGCATGTATTTTGTGGATCCTATAAGATGTTGTATAATTTAGGAAAAAAAGATGTTTAATTACATGCTTGTGCATAATTAATGAAGGTATTATGTTCAATTGTATGCTCCTTTTCAGAACCTAATTACTTTGAGAGAAAGTCTTTTCTCTTATATTTGTGACTTCTTAACGGTGGGGTCACGGGAAGTTGAGCATCTCTACTATACATATATGAGAATTAAATACACTGGTGCCGCCCCTATTGCCCACACTGCTGTTTGTACAACTTCAAGCTGTATGTGTCAGGGTGATATTTGGTGAACAGCCCATGACCTCGGAATCTTTACGAAGGCAGGCCCCTGCTTATTTCTGCATGGACAATTGCGGATCAGTGCAGCTCGCGGCACTCCACTCTACATTTTGATGCATCAGCCTCTTAAACTGGACAAACAAGGATGGCATTGGAATGATAAGAGATGCCTTCTCTGTGAAGTGGAAGGTGGCTGTGCCCAGGACATTGCACCTGGATGTGACCATGCACACTGTGTGCACCCAGCTCATGGGAGACAGCTGATATCGGTATGCAGCAGCTAGGATACAGACAGTCACAACTGCTCACTCAACAGGTCTGCATCAACTGGATTACAATACAGTCCCTTCTGTGGATTTAGGGTTTGGATATAAATGTGATACTGGAAGTAAAGAAAGGGAGTGGGCTGAAAAATTCAAAATGTATGTGTGGGGGGCTGTACTAAGGTTTGAGTGGGAGTTTGGGGCTACAGTATTCCATTGCGAACTGTGAAAGCAATTGGAAGGTTTTCCCCTCAAGCCTCCATGATGCATGACTCCAAATTGGGGATTGCTTACCTCCCTCAGATCTCAAGAGCTCAGCGGTTCATTCAAAAATGGCCAATAATACTTGTTGATGACATTCTTAATCCCTTATCCTAGAACACGTTTGTCCCACTGTCCCTAAATTTTCCATGAGTGAGACCTGTAACGTGGGGCTGTGGAGGTGAGATATGGTCTAGTGGAAGCTTCTCCAACGAGTAGCTAGTGAGCTCCTGGTAGTTACCTGTGAATAGCTCTCCTGTTTGTAGTCTAGCCTACCAAATTGGAAGCTTTTGCTTGGCTGAATTCATATATACATATCAAAATTTAAAAGTGTTTATTCTATATGAAAATGTGTGTATTTTCAGAACTCATCAACTGAGTGCTTGGAGAAAAATAGTTGAATTTTCAAAATATGTTTAAAGTTGATTGCTGAGTGATAAATCATATGCTGGTTATTACTAATAGTATTCTCTCAGTGCCATGGCATTGCAGCTATAGCTGTTATGTATTACCCATGTAAAGGCATTCTAAAGTGACAAAAACGTTTTCACTTTACAGCTGACAACCCTACCTGAGGCACTGAGATGATCACTGCTGGTAATCTTGCATATGGTGACCACTAATGTAATCTTATCTGATGCTAATAATATTAGATGGTGCAGAGCAGGAATATCGACGTATAAATATCGAGGAACATAAATATCGCTGCAGAAATATCGTGGGGAAGAAATATCGACAACAGAAATATCGTGGACAAGAATATCGACTGACAGGTAAGTAATATCAATTACAAAAATATCGACGTATTAAATATCGTTTAGAAAAATATAGTTGACAAAAATATCGAATTATTAATAATGTTATGTATTTTAATGTTTTTATTGAGAATTGTTTGTCATTTTATTATATGTTTGAAAATTTTTGTAGTTATTAATTTATTTTAAGTTTAATCTTGTGTTTTTAGTTCAGTAGCGGGTTGTGGGTTTATAGGGGAATAGGGTGGGAAGTAATTTAATTATATAGATTTAAATTATAATTTATAGTAGTTAATATTTTTTTTTTATTTGAATTTTAGTGCTTTTAGTTCAGTAGCGGGTTGTGGGTTTATAGGGGAATAGGGTGGGAAGTAATTTAATTATATAGATTTAAATTATAATTTATAGTAGTTAATATTTTTTTATTTATTTGAATTTTGCGTTTTTAGTTCAGTAGCGGGTTGTGGGTTTATAGGGAATAGGGTGAGAAGTAATTTAATTATATTAAATTTATTGAATAATTAATGTGTTAATTGATTAA
Organism: Calotriton arnoldi; assembly: GCA_963921515.1. NCBI lineage: Eukaryota > Metazoa > Chordata > Amphibia > Caudata > Salamandridae > Calotriton > Calotriton arnoldi. The sequence goes on from CAWUFW010006867.1 coordinate 306,624, forward strand.
TTAATAATAGTTTAATAATTAGTTGTTAATTAATTTCAATTAATCAATTAATAATTAATTATGTTTATTGTTTAATTGATTTTAGGTGTGTGTTGTGGTGTTTATATGTGTACATGGTGTGAAGGGTGGTAAGTAATTAATTTTTTCTTGATTAATTATTAAATATTTATTAATTAATTTCCATTAATTAATTAGTAATTATTAACTGTAATTGTGCAATTAATTTTAGGTGTGTGTTGTGGTGTGTATATGTGTAAATGGTGTGAAAGGTGGTAAGTAATTAATTTTTTATTGATTAATTATTAAATATTTATAAATTAATTTCCATTAATTAATTATTAATTATTAATTGTACTTGCGTAATTAATTTTAGGTGTGTGTTGTGGATATTATAGTGTTAATTAATGTGTAATTAATTATTTTTTATTATTTTTGTTAATAATAATATATGTCATTTTATATATTAATTATGTTAATATTGGAAATTAAATTTAATAAAAATGTTGATGTTTTTGATTTTTATTGTTGTGGGATCCAGCACTTTCCCTACTGTTGCACTCACTGGAGTGGGAATAGTAATTTTTACCCCACGCTATCCAGCGCTTTCCCTACTGTTGCACTCACTGGAGTGGGAATAGTAATTTTTACCCCTACGCTATCCAGCGCTTTCCTACTGTTGCACTCACTGGAGTGGGAATAGTAATTTTTACCCTCGCTATCCAACGTTTCCACTACTATTGTGTTTATTTTGTTATTAAATGTATGTTTTATTTTTTTTATAGTTTAATGTGTTAATTAAATATAGAATATTTTATTTAATTTTAAATTATTTATATATGTGCATATTTTATTTTTATATAATTTAAAAAGTTTATAAATTAAATAAAGATAATAGTTAAAATGTATTTAAGTAAATATATGTATATGTACACATTTGTTTGTGCTTATATTTATTAAATTAAGTTTATTAGTTATAATTAGTTAAAATATATATTAAATTTAATTAATTTTGTTAATATTAATATTATTTAATTAATTTTATTTAAGGTATGTAATTTTTTCAAGTCGATATTTTTTACTTCTATATTTTTTACATCGATATTTTTGTGTCGATATTATTGTACTTACCTGTTTATGTATAGGAAGTCGATATTTTTGTTATCGATATTTTCACATCGATATTTTTTTAATCGATATTTTTAACATCGATATTTTAACATGTAACCATATTAGATGCCTAGGATGATTTTCATTGACCATATTATGGAAAAGGTTGGCGATCCCTGGTCTACTCTAAATGTAATAATGATATGGATCTGTTTCAATTCTCTCCCTCCCCAGAAGTCGGCTGGCCACTATGATAAGCTATAGAAGTTATGCTTTGTAAACACATGCACTACACTACATGTTCTTCATTCCTCCTAAAAAACACTCCTTCATATATTTATATTAAGACATCATGACATATATATGATAGTAAGGCATCATGCATATGCTTGAGACTTTTCAGCATTTCACACCAAGAACAGGGCTTAGGAGTGGCTGTATCTGAGGGTCCAGAAGCTTTCAGTATTTCATGTGGATATATCTAAGATGTGCCAGATGCTAAATATTAGGATCATTACGGATCCCGAGTGCCTGTATACATGATAGCAATTGCTAATATTTTCATCAATGCAACATGAAGAGTCTTGCTTCATGCATTTTTAAGAGGATTTCTTAGGCTGACCAACTTGGATTCAGTCCCTAATTTGTCACCATATCAGTCATATAATGCCACGTTCTGCCACAATCACCCTTCACTGTTCAGGTGGGCCAAGTAACAATTCCTTCTCTTGCTCACCAAAAGTTCTTTCACCTTAATAGCTCTATATCATTTTTTTTGTCGGGCCCTTCTAGTTGACCGCATTGAACAGCCGTAGCCTACTAACTAGCAGCAACCCCCAAATCCTAATTTCCAGTGCTTAGGCCAAAGACAACAAAAGATTGAAGAGACCATTAAGCAAAGCATGCCATGGCCAACTTTTAACCAGCTTTCAACTACTATAATTTAGTAACAAATCGAGGCCTGATATTGCAAACTGAGCCTAATGCTCACCACCTTTCAATTCTCATTATATTCTCTTCCCAGGCAAATCTACATGTATTTGTTTACGGATTTCTCTACCCTAAGTTCCAGCCCTTAGAATAAAGATGCACTAACTTTTAGTCTGGTTTCTCGTGCCTGTTTTGCTTAGAAGCACTCACATTTTTTGCTTGTATTCCTGGATCTACACTGCTTTAGTCTGTTCTTTGTGTTACCTCATTCTGTTTGTTAAAAGGTTGCAGTCGAAAGTAGGTAAACAACTCAGATTTAAAATACATTTATTTCATTTTCTTTGGATTATTCTTCAATTATGGGACTTTTGTGGACATATTCCATTGGTTTTACCTGACAAAATATGTCACTGGAAATCCTGGCTGTTGTAATAGATCATATCTCACAATAGCCAGTAAGGCAGAAAGTCCTATTTCTACTATTTCTGGAGAAATCTGAGAAACTCGTAGTGAGGGTTGAAGGGCCAGCTATGAAATACAGAGGTTGTTCAAAGTTTGTGGCATCTATTCTTCTAAAGTGACTGCTTTATAATTTCTAAATTATTTGCTAGATTTCCATGTTGATTTTTTTGTAGCTCACCACGAAGCCACCAATTGCCCGTATTTTGAAATTCCAAGCAAACATTCTATTTCTCCTTGCCTCGCCACGTTGAACACCTGGCTCAAAGTCACATTGTGTGAGGGAATAGTTTAGCATATCTTCCGCCATCCTAATCGCCTGCTTTCTTTCAGACTGCTGAACTAAAACTTTTATAAAACGCGGAATTGAACCGTAATACAGGAGCAACTACAAAAGCTCTCTTCAGAATTTTCTGGAATTGTGCGCTAAGTGAGTAATAAGACATTTGTTGCCAGCATTTCAGCATTCATGCCGTTTCTTTTTCCGTAATTGAATTTCGTAAAAGCTTTTTAAGTACTGACCTCCTGGTGGCTCTAGGCTCAATTGCCAGAGTCTTTCCTTACCAGTTGCCCTTCTCTTAATTGCAACATTGTGTGTATGAAAGCACAATCACGTTTAAATCAGACTTGGTGTTGATATTACATGACCGAAAATGTACTCTCTGCGCGTGCCAAGAGAAAATTTCAGCATCCTTGCCAAATGTTAGTTTCTGTTATCCCTGTTTTAAAATGCAAAATTAACTCGTGTGTTCCACTTCCGATTTGTCGTTTTTGGAGCAAACGATACCAATCGAAAACGACGAGAGTTTTTTGGTACAACATACATACGTAAAGGTTTTGATTGAAGACCAATTTTGAAATACATGTTTGTCGCAAAACCCACGCATTTTTATAGAATTGTTCACCAGAATGAGGAAGCCAAATTGCAACAACAGTGTAAACAGTGCTTGTTTATATTATTTTACGACTGTAGGTTTAACATTAAAGGAACCCCACATAATGGAACTACTAATTGGATTTATTAACATATGCATGGTTACATTTGCACAGTAGATGGCAAGGTAGGGCAACTTTTTACCGGTGGTTTTTCTCAATCTTCAAAAATTGTGCTCTTTGAGCGATATCCATTTACGTGTCGTTCCCCTCAGCTGAGGCCCGTGCAGGTACGAGCGGTGGGGAGGAAGGGCGGGGGGTGGGGGAGGGATGGGGTGCGATTTTGACGGACGATGACGAGGGAAAATTAAATGAATAATTAATTTTCCCTCGTCATCGTCCGTCGGAATCCCCCCTCACCCAGCCCCACAGCCCCAAGCTCTTACCTGCACGGCCCGGCTGGTTCCCTTATGTATTGGGCGAGATTCCATCCACAGAGAAAAAACAATGGTGCTGATTTTGCTGCATGTCTAGCAGGCAAATCCCCTGATATTTGAGTTTCCACTGCTGCATTGTATTTGCATATAATTATGCATTTTCACATTTACCACATAATTCACAATCTGCTCCATAGTCTGCACATTTTAGCGGAAATGTGTTTCTAGCGTTCAAACTAATCAAGTCTGAGTTATGTATTGGGCACACTGACCTGATCTGTACCACGGCCGACCTTTAACTAGGTGCAGTGGACACAGACTGGGTTAGAGCACCTTATTATAATCAATGTGCAGCCCCTGAGGCAGCTGCAAACTTGCATCTGCCCTGGGCAAAGCTTTAGTGCAAGCGGTCCAGTTGTTTGAAGCAGACTGTCTGCCTTTTTACTGCGCAGTCGGCACTTGGCCTGGACTTCAAAGGGGGACAGAGATTTCACTGCAGGTGGGAGCAGTGTGTGACTGCACCTCCCTGCAAAGTGATATTGAAGCGCGGTCCATGGTTCCACTTTTCAATTCCATTGAGGGGCACACTCGGGGATGCCCTGACTATCAACCACCGCTTCATGGTGAACAGTTGTTGTGCCCCTAGACAGCCTCCTTTCCTCTATTACATATCTGTAATATGGTGCGGGCACAGAGGCAAAATGTTCCCTCATTTCAGTGCAAATGAGGAAAGTCCCAATGTAGGATTGTACCAGTGCTACATGTGTGCTGGTTCTATCTGTATTACAGGAGGGGCTGCGCAAGCACCTGCAGCTCCTTCTAAAATGTCAAAGTGCCCAGGGGGTGCAGATGGTGGTTGATCATGCGCATTGCACCCTATGGCTCTTTGTGTAAGAGAGCCGCAGGACACACCAAGAAATCTTTACCTAGAATTCAAATGCAATACCTGAAACTTGTCATGTTTCACTCATGACTGCTGGATTCAGGCACTGAAGCGATGATAACTTTGTCCATAGCATTCAAATATATGTATTTGGGGTTTTGTGTTGGTCTAGAGCAGGAAGGAAAGTAGCTTAATTTGGAATATAAATCAAACAGGGTGAAAATATTGATTGAATTTATATTGAGAAAATGTTTCATTTTCCTGTTCATAACACAGTGTTCTGAAACATGCAATTATTTCACAAAGGATTTAAATTTAAGGAGCATACTAATGGGGCCTATTTATGTGCCAGTTTGTGGTGCTCTTGCACCACGCAACATGGTGCAAGAGCGACACAAACCTTACATGTGATTTATGAAGCCATGCAAGGCCATTTCCGTGGCCCTGAGTGGCTCCATAAATCTGGAATAAGGTAACTCAGATCAAATCGCTGTGCTGCCTTACTTTGCCATGGGAAGGCATTCCATGGGCATTGATTGGGTGTTCCCATGCACCTCCCATGGTTTTTGATGTTTTCCCAGATCTACGAAAATGTAGAAAAGTACAACTCTCCATAGGCACATGTAGAAACAATATAGTTTATTGAGTGCAGAGTAGCATCAGAAACGTCCCATCCACAAAGGAAGTCAGCTGGCAACTGACATACAGTATTCTACAGGCCTATAACATTTGAAGCCTGCATTCTACATTCCACAACCCACACGTACAAACCCAGGATAACACACACCTTCCACCCAAAATAACCCAACAAAATATAATAAAACAAAACCTTTTTACTTTATAAAGCAAATAACATGTAGGCCTGGGAATGCACCAAAAAGATACACCTTCTCAGGCGAGGCATAATGAGGTAAAATATCTTTATTTCTCCTCGTTACTTCCTATTTCTATGTGTGCTGCATTTTGCAATACACATAGAAAGAGGAATGTGTCACTCAGGATTGTTTTTGTTTCAAAAGGGTGCTAGGGCAGGGGAATAGGCAGGAATGAGTCGTATTGCCTTAAATACGGTGCATTCCTTCCCTTTCCCAGTGACGTAGTGCAGCTCAGCAAGGTGACTTTCTGCACTGCTCTACGCTGCGCTAAACTGCGTGACATTCTCATAAATAGGTCCCTAAATATTTGGGATTTCTTTTTAAGATCTAATGATCTGACTATGCCTAAGTAATGTGCAATATTAGCCTACATGACTTTTTCTTGTTAAAACTGGATGCTTCTTAAAGACCTAAAGATGAACAAAGAATAAGTCCAATACTAAACACCAGTACAGGGCTTAAAACATAGTGCGAATGGATTAACTAATAGGGGCACATCTTTCATTACACGCATACAAGAATTCAGCGGAATGCCACATACATAATTTAGCAAATATTTATATTCCAGGAGGTTAAGTTAAGAGTATTGATAATGATGTGAGACACAATAATTAATAGTGGTGAAAATCATTATGAAAATTGTCTGCCGAAATACATAGCTTACAGTGGCGGCTCCTCCGCTAAGGTGAGGAGCGTCGCCCCACTGCTTTTAGCAGTGGAAAAAAAGGAAAAATAAAATGATAGTAACTCTACGTTATTATCATTTTATTGTTCCTGCTGCGGCGTGACGGCGCAGATCTGCTCTGCTCTCAGAGCAGGGTTGAGGGGTGGTGGGCACTATGTAAGTGCTCATTAATGTTTGACCGGCCCCCTGGGGCCGGCCAAACATTCATGCACACTTTGCATGTTCTCCATTGCATTACATCCTGCATGGAGACCATGCCCAGCCTCCCATTCCCTGGCTGAGCACGGTGGTTTGGTGCTCAGACCAATCACAATGCTGCAGTGCAGCATTTTTATTGGCCAGGGGAGCCTGGGAGCCCGGTGCTTCCTTCTTCCTTTGCAGAGAAGAAGCCAGGATGAGGATGGAGGAGATGCGGCGGCGGCGGGCGGCCAGCAGGCAGGCAGGCCGACAGGTAAGTGTTTTTTTGTTTTTTTTACCTCCCACCCTGCTCCCCCCTCCCCGCCCCATGGCTGCTTCCTGGGAGCAGCCGCTCCTGATAGTGTTGGACTTGGCCCTTTTTTGGCTAAAGTTCCCTAAACTTTTTGCCTTCCCCCTAGACCTTTTTTCTGACATGGTGTTGCCAACTTAGATGCTTTGGGCACTTTACCACTGCTGATCAGTGTCAAAGTGCAAGTGCTCCCTGTATAAAGTGTTATGGTAATTGGTTGTCCATAATTGGTATGTGTGCCTTACTAGTAAAGTCCCTAGTAAAGTGCACTATGTGTGCCAGGGCTGGTAATGCAAATGCTACTGGTGGGCCTGCAGCACTAATTGTGCCACCCACACAAGTAGCCCTATAGAGAGAACTCAGGCCTGCCACTGCAGTGCCTGCGCGCAGTTTGCTAACTGACATGTTGTCCTGACAAGTGCACCCACTTGCCAGGCCTTAACCTTCCCTTTCCATGCACATCAGACACCCCTATAGTAGGCCCGAGGTACCCCCCTGGACAGGGTGCAGTGTCTGGGAAAGGTAGGACATGTACTGAGGTGTGTACCATGTCCTAACAGTGAAATACTCTCCATTTCGTTTTTCACTGTTGCAAGGCCATCTTGCCCATAGGACAGAATGGGGAATCCTGTGTAATATGTTTCCAGCCTATCTTCCCATAGGCTTAAGATGGAGAGGTGAAGTTTAGTGTGCCTGAACTCACAATTTAATAACACATCTTTTTGTGAAGGTGGTTTTTGAATTGTGTGTTTAGAAACCAAGCTTTTAGAAGTGGCTAGGTTTTTTGTTCTAACAATTCTGTGTGTCTCTGCCTGGTTGTGGATTGACTGTCTGGATTTGAATGTGATAGGATCTGGGAAATGTCTTGACCCAGGGGAGGAGTAGGTGAGACAGCAACAGGCTGACCTGCATCTGGAGTGTATGGGGGAGGAGTAGTCCCCTGGAGGTGAAGAGGCCTGGGCTGCTGCCATAAAAGAATGGCTCCCCCTCCTGCTGAGAGATTGAGGAACCAGACCCCCACTACCAAAGGAAGAAGGTGCCCTGGCAGGAAGACACCCAGAACTGGTTTGGACAGGGGTCAGTGTCCCCTGAACACAAAGACTTCAAAGACATTTAGGGGTATAACTATGAGAGCTGAAGCCCCTGAACATTGGACTGATCAAGACTGAAAAGGATTGAAACTACTTCGTGGTCAAGAGGAACCTCTGCCAAGGAAGAACAGCTGAAGAGACTGAAGAGAAGGACTGACCCTTGCTGTGTGTTCTGGGGCTGGCCTGCAGTTTGCTGATTTAACTAAGGAGAGGCTAAGGGACTTTTCTGTGTGCTTTGTCCCCCTGCTTGAAAGGACTTTGCTGTGTGCTGTGTCCCGAAGTAACTTGTCTCCAAGGACCGGAGGAGAGCTGGCTCCCTGTTGTGGAAACTCAGGAACATCAAAGTTTCCAAGTGTGTCTCAGCGATGCTGTGTGCGTGTGCTTTTTGCAGCCTGAGACCTTCGTAAGCATTGCACCGGGACTGTGTGGCCCGAAACCCAACCGAGTCTCAGCGACGCTTTGTGCGTGTGCGTGTGCAGCCTCAGACTGCCGTGGGGTCCGTGGTACTGGTTGGAAAGTGCAACGTGACTGCAGTGCCCCCGCAGCGTGAATCATCGTCCACGCTGCTGTGTAACTGTTTGTGGCCCGAGCCGTCATCGTAACTGAGGCTGCGGATCAAGATCGCCGCTGCCTGCCCGAGCCGCAACGTGCTGAAGGATTTCGTAAAGCTAAGGAAGTCGTGAGGTAATCGTGATCGTTGTTCGCAAGAGGAATCTGCCCAAGATCGTCAGCAACGGAGAAGGCAGCGCCGTAACCTGTCCGGCTACAGCGTCGCCTTGCATCGGAGCTGCGTCGTCATCGGGAGTGCCCAGCAGGACGTCCGACGAGCGGGGAGAGAGAGAGAGCGAGGCAGCGCATCCCCCAGGTAAGGCTTGGACTCCGGTAGGGAGCCGCAAGCGTGTGTGGCCTGGGGAGGCGCAGGAGGAGTACCGGAGTGCTCCCGTCTCTCTCCCGCTGCATCGCATTAGACGCGCTGAGTACCGGGGCCGCCCTCGGAAGTTCAGGACTGTTGTATGTGGTTGGGGCCTAGTGGTGTCCGCGCTAATCGCGTCCATTGGCCTGGTATTATTCTTGCATTACGAACTGCCTGATTACGTGCATTGAGGATTGCATTATTCTTGCATTATGAACTGCCTTATTACTTGCATTAAGGAGTGCGTTATACTTGCATTACGAACTGCCTGATTACTTGCATTGAGGATTGCATTATTCTTGCATTACGAACTGCCTTATTACGTGCATTAGGGATTGTATTATTCCTGCATTACGAACTGCCTTATTACTTGCATTAAGGACTGCGTTATACTTGCATTACTGAACTGCCTGATTACTTGCATTGAGGATTGCATTATTCTTGCATTACTGAACTGCCTGATTACGTGCATTGAGGATTGCATTATTCTTGCATTACTGAACTGCATTAGTCTGATAATACGAACTGCAGTACGAACTGCATAGCATTGCATTAGGACTGCATGTGAACATCGTGAACTGCTCATTAATACCGCAAGAACCTACAAGTCATTGTTGGCCTAATAACCGGCAAAATGAAATATTACGAATACGCATATGTTGGATTTTTATCGTTTGGTGTTACCGTATTTTTCTGCTTGATAAAGATACCGCTATTTTCCTACATCAGTGTGGTGTCCATTTGTGGTGTTATCACTGTGTCACTGGGAGTGTGGTTGTAAATACTTTACCCATTGCCTTGAAGATAAGCCTGGCTGCTCGTGCCAAGCTACCTGGGGGTGAGCAGGGGTTATCAACGAGGGTGTCCCTCCTTTACCTGACTAGAAGCAAGGGTTCCTATTTGGACTAAGGTAACTGCCTCAGCCAACTAGAGACCCCCAGTTCTAACACTTTGCAATTAACTGTATTTTGCCTGAAGCACTGAAATCAATTTTGTATCAATATATCAGTGATTAAAGGTCATAATGGCTAGATAATTTGACAGAATGTCTAACATAATTTGCTTCCAATCAAATGTTAAGGCATACAATTTGACTTTTACTCAGTGCATAACTCAGTGGATCTTATCACGTAAGTTTATCCTACATGGCAGCCTAAAGCCAAGACCCTTTTAGTATGGAATGGTGCAAACATTAATTGTTAGATTCTATTTCATAAATAATTTGCATCAGTAGAAAATGGGGGAAGCTAATGGTAACAAGCAGTGACAACGCCAAATGGTTTTATATTAGTATGGATTGCAATTCAGGTGAGCACGCGGGACAAACATGCAACTTATTCACTTTGCTAATGCTATTTTTCATTGCAACACTGGGAAGTAAAAGCAGACAAAAGCATCTGAAAAATGGATGCTACAGAAAGAGATTGCCTTCTGTTTACGTAGCAAAAATTTTTCAAAATGATTTTGCCACGTTCAATAACTAGTGCTACTTACTGGTGGCTCGACAAATGATAACACATGAAAAACAGTCTAATAAGCAGGCCAGTGGAGGTAGAAAGGATCCCACAAACAGCAAATAGGAAAACAACAAATCAAAATACTCCTGTGGGCTGATCCAAGAAATTATTGACAATGTCCCATGCCAATGGCCAAAGGTTCTGTTGCAGAAGAAGCCAATGACTGAAAATTACTGAAAAAAATCTGACTCATTTGTCCCTGAAATTAAGGAGAGACTATAGTATGGCCGCTATGAATTGCAAAAGTGCCATACAAGTCAAAACTTATACATAAATGAATGCAACTAATCTTTTACATATAAATTATTTTATGGGTGTTATAGCTATTTACACAAGAAATCCTGGCCCATGAAAATTCTTCACCATAACAATAAAACAAACTGATTTTGCAGGTTTTTTCTGCTGATTGAATAATAATAAGTAGGAGAAACTGATTTTGTCTTATACGTAATCCAATTTCTCAATTTTGAAAGAGATATTTCTGCTTCAATTCTTATTAAACGGGCCCAGAGCCCAGTAAAAATATTGTAAAAGCAGTTTGATACAATTTTCCTTTGTGCACAATTTTAGTTTGGAGCAAATACTGTTTACTCATGCCATATTATTTAAGCACTAACAATTGCTCTATTTTGTATGGGCGCCGAACATTACATAGTATGCTCTTACTGTTTAACCTCGAAAGTTGAAGGTAGAAAAATCAGGAAATCACTAATTTCCTAGACGGATTTTCTCCTCACATTTAGTCTTCCCAAGGCCTACTAGATACACAAGGTTGTCATTAAATATCAGCAAAGCTGGACGTCTCTATTACTTGATTTGGCAGGTGCGAACCAGAACCAATGAAAACAAGCCAGATGTATTAGTATTATGTCTTGGTTTCTTGTAGAAGAAATGCCTCTATCCCAAAACAACCATCTGCCTCTGCAAAACCCCATCCAAAATTCTGCTGGCCAACAAACAACATGGTTGCCAATATTGATTCAGCTGTGGGATGTAATGACAATTTCAAGAGCTATCTAGCAAGGGGGTCAGCCATTTGCCTGGATATTGCTTCTGCACAGCTTCTGTGCCATATATTAACATGTTGTAGCTTACTGGAAAATGTTATCGTAGTCTGTGAATTCCCAAGGAGCTCGATAAGGCGGAATATAATAAAACTTGCACTGCTGGCTGGGTTAAAATCAAAAAGCAAATTTGAACAGTTAATGGAAATTGCTTTAGCGCTGACTGATTTGTTCTTTATTGTAAACACTTTGTGAATATAGCTGGCGAGTGATATGGGAAAACGACTACTTAGCCATCAGCTATACAATATTAGCAATGATTTGAATTCATAACCATTTTCCACCCAGCTGAGAAGAAGAAACAAAAGCTAAGTGGCTTCTCTAGATAATGCTCATTTTCAGGCTGAGCCCTGATAAATATGGAATGCTAAATGTTTTTCAACAAAGGAAATCGTCGGATTATTAAAAAAACAAAAAAAAAAACGAATGTCATCTCTTTGCAAAAGAGGTTTTTCCAATGTCTATAACCTGCTTCTCTTCACACAGCAACTATTCTATTGTTAGTCGCTATTTTTCTTTAACTAGAGCGGCCTTCAATGTGAGTACATGTTTTTGGCTTTCTTTGTACAGGATCATCATTATTCTAAAACTGTATAATAGAGAACATTGCAAACATCTTGTCATGTGTGTTGGCAACTGGTAAGTAATTATTAATTGCAAATAAATTGTAATAACATGTAAAATCATTGTCATGTATTGTTTCTGGTTGATTGCAGGATAGTACTGGACACTGAAGAAGAGATATCCATTGCAGAAATGATAGGGAGGTGTATGGGTTTATGGCCATGATGTGCTCAATGATAACGTTGGTTGTTTCTTCCTCCTCCCAATTTCTCCTCGTAAATATCAGTCATATGTTTGGATGTTCTAGAAGATAGAGAGTAAAGAAGTTCAACTCAAAGTGTAGGGTAGTGGGTATCATATGTGGGCATAGTCCACTCTAGGTGTTTTTAATATTAGGAACAGAAAAAAATAGAGGAAGAGATACTGAGATCCTCATTCTGTGAATCTTGAAAATTCCAACTTGGGGAAAGGTAGAGGGGACTATTCACAAACAGAATTTTGTAGTGCATAAAGAAATACTACAGTAGTACTATTCACGTACTAAAATTGGTATTCGCATACCTACTGTTGCACCGTGGCGCCCATCTCTCCCCGCCTTAGAGCTCCGTACACAGTCCCTAAACTCAGCGTGAGTGGGCCACTGTGGGGAAGGGAGTATAGGCGCACTGTGGCATGGTTGTGGTTTTCTCCTGCCTCTTACCTGGTGACATCAGTCTTGCCCGCTCTGCTGACAGCCATCATCAATGTACTCTAAGGAACAAATGGTGACATAATGATCTTCTGCTGCTCAGCATTACATGGGCCAAGTTTTACAAACTTCCTTGCCAATTAAACATTGCGGCCATCTTTCCAATTCTTCTACACAAAGTTCCAACTGGATGGCGAATGTGGATGATGGAATACTTCCTGTTCTAGTCCCTATACAAGGAGCAGCTAAGAAACACTTCCCTGTGTCATAACGCATTCAGAAGTTTTTGTTATTGTGTTCGTCGCCTCCTAGTCTAATTTTTGTCCCATATTTTCTCCATCCTAGCTTCTTGGATTTTTCCTAAGGATTCCTCAGCATGTTTTAGCCACCCGTTTCTGAGTAACTCCTTGTCTTTACCACCTTGAAAGCTGCTTTTCCTCGACTTCTAGGATATTTTTGCCTTCTACTTTTTTCCTCTTCGGGGCTCCTTCTGGAGGGTGCTAGTCACTGGGCATGTGCACTGCACCTGCATCACCATGGCTACAGGCAGGCAGGGGTCGGTCTTACCTCTGAAAGATGAACATCAGAAGTCTGAAAGACTTGATACCCATCCCTTTACACCTATGTCAGAAGACCTCTGCTTCTCCTATTTTTTCTGTTCAAAGATCTTCCCCATGGTGGTAGTGGCCTCTACACAGGTAGTTATAGGTTTTTGTACTAAATGTCAGAGGGAAAAGGGGCAGTGGCTGAAAATGGAGACTACTTCCTACTAAATGGGAACATTAGGTACATTTAGTAATGGGTTTGGGGTTGGAAATCCTAATACACACATCCACGAGTAAGACCATTTTTAATCACAGACTTCTCTTCAAAGGTTACTGCAGCCCCAAAGGTGGAGAAACAGGCTCAAATGTCATCCAGCCTAGCTGTTATAGTTGTAAACACTTGAGAAGGTGTGGAGTCTGGGATAAGTTATATAAGGACAACACCACCAAAACCATGAAAAGAGTCATCACAGCTGTATACATCCTATCCCAAGCAGATTGTCTCTCTATCTCTTTCTGACACCATGTTATGATGTAATGTTGGAACTGGGGAGAATGTTCATGGGACAGATGACTGGCAGGGAGAAAGTGGGGGAGCGACTAGGAATGGAATAAAGGATGAAAGAAGAAGAAAATTGATGGAAAGTAATTTCAAACAGATATCCTTAGGGGAATAGTATTTTAAACAATGACATATCTCTTTCTGGAGGAAAATATGATTAAATAGTGGTTTCACAGTCTTTGCATCTCTTGGGAATATGTTAGCTCTACAGGATCTCTGGTCAAATGGAGGCTGAAAAGATGTGATCACATTTTCAGTCACAGTACCATACTGGTGCGTCGGTGGAGCAGCCTTTACCAATTTCTTCAAGCTCCAGGTTTGCCCATTCACCAATTTCTCCACACTACAACACACTTCCACATTCCTGAGAGGTTTTAATAACATGGAACACTTGCTTTAATTCAGATCTGATTGATTAACTTGCACATGCTCCCCCAAATCCAATTATTATTCCTATCCATGACATCATTATGCTCCTAACTAGCACACTTACCTATGCTCCGAGAAGGCCACAAAGGGATAGGTTTAGTGTCCTGTAACCTGCAATTGAGAGATACAAAAGCACCACCCTGGTGATACTGTTACCCTATATAAACCCAACAAGTCTTGAATATTTGTCTCTATTTGAATGTCTGACAAGCTCACGAATTTGATGTATACCTTGCTAATGTTATTCATCCTCTCTAACATACCATGTGCCAAGGGGAAATAGATTACATTTTTTGGGTGAATCACCAACCATTGATTACAAATGCTTAAATGCAATACAAAATAAACTGCACTGTTATCTATGACTACAATTTCAGGTGCTCCTTTAGTTGTGAAAATATTTCTAAGGAAGTTAACTAGGACATCAAATGTGATTTGCGGGGCAGATTGAGTCTCAATCCATATAGAACTGTAGTCAACTGGTTTAGTGATGTATTTAGCCCTTAGAATTTGGGTTGATGTACTGGTCCAGTTATGTCTAGTGCCAGCTTTACCCATGCCTTATTGGATACCTCTAAAGGGGACATGGAGAACATTCCTGGTATGTTTGCCTTTATCACTGTCAGCCCCGCTAGTGCAGTCTCTAACTTTTTGTTCAATGCCGTTAGACATCTTAGGCTACCAATAGATTGAAGAGACTTTACTCTCAGACACATTCCACCCTACGTCTCCTTCGTGGGCCAAAATTATGATTTTTTCCTGCAGGGTCTTTGAAGGAATAATCTTATTTCTGTATAAGTCCTTATCACCATCTGAACTCAAGTAGTTTCTGACCTCCCAAAAGCACCTAATGGTTTTAGAAAGTGCATTACATTTCTTGGACACCCCTTTCTAATCTGTTCCTGTAACAGTTTCAACTCCTGATCATTCTCTATGCTTTTCTCCCATTCGTCCTTACCGTTCCCTTCTGTGGAAATGGAAGTATATTCTCATCTGGTTGGACTTTCACTGGATCAGATTTCTCAATTGGTAATCAAGTTAAACAATATGCAGCAAGATTACCTGAGTCCTGGAGATGCTAAATTTTGAAAATATATCTCTCCAGCTATAGAAACCAGTGGGCAATTCTGGTGACTGTACATGCTGCATTCTGATAGGAGTAACTATTTCCCCATTGCAATTAGATATGATTCAAATAATTCAAACCCTTCCTTCTAGTTTTTTATTAGCAGTCTTCAGTCTCATTTAGGAATGGAGGAAGCTGTAATATGCTGTCTGCAGCTATGGTAATGGCAAAAGTAAGGGCAGAGTATGAAGAGCTGAGTAATAGAAACCAGTATAATGCACAATGTGCTGCCTATTGACTTCAAGCATGAATTTCCAGTGCTTCCACGTAGTTCTGGTAGAAGGCTACTATATGGAGCTAGAGCAATACTGAAATACTAAGCAGATGCGAGTATGAGTGAAGATCATTTCTGACGAAATTCATCGGAGTTAGTAGGTTTGGAAGGGGATGACTCTAGATGTTGCAGCTCTGAGTTCAGAAAGTTCTGGAATGTTGCATTAAGTTCACACTGGACAATATAGAAATGATAGCATCAGGAATTCACGGTTCAGAACCAGCTTCCTCAGGCCTACAGGATACACTGTTACTCCATGGCAGATTTCCCACCTCACCGCCTGACAGAATGATGACGCAACCTCTAGGCCTCTGCACCGAATCTGTGTGTGATGGTCTTCTCTCCATAATACTGCTCACATGACTGTACTTCTAGGGAGAGTGGCCAGATAAAAAAAAAGAAGGAGGATGATTATGATGGTTGAGGCATTTGCCTGAGCACTTCTCTGTCGAATTTTGTAGCAGGCAATCGCTTTGTGAAAACTTCAGGCGCAAGTATCTGATTCTCCTTTATGGAAACCTCAAAACTCCTGTCTTAGCTAATAGCTTTTGTCGATGGAGCCAATACCTCGATGGGAACTGTAGGCTTCTTTCCACCTTCAAGCATATGAGGCAATAAATTCCTAATCTGTGAGCAATGTCGCTAGCGGCAATGGTATGCCAGAGAACCAGAAGGTGAGGTGGCAGAACATAAAGTAGTGAGGTGGCAGAACATAAAGTAATGCACAGATATGCTAAGGAAATATACTGACAGTAAAGGCACACAAAGATCAGGTTGAAGCAAGAGGGGTGGGATTTCAGTGCTTTCTCCTGCACTTCTGTGTCCTCTTCTCCAAAACAGAGTTTTATAACCATTTGAGGAAGTGTGGAGTCTGTGAGATAAATATTAGGACAACAACAATAGAACCAGAGATGACAGGACCACTCACAGCTGTACACATTGAATCCTAGGTAAAATGGATCACTCGTCTGTCTGACAGTATAGAATGTTGAATGGGAAGTAGGTTCATAGCACAGACAAATATGAGTCAGTACATTGCATAACTTCATAACAGCCCTGTTTAAAAAATGGAGGCTGGAAAATAGAAAACACTTCATAGGAACCAAAGTTCAATATATATTTACATAGGTAAACTTTGACATGAGAAAATCTACCTGTGTAAGTTTACTCTTACACTTTTGAGTAACTTTACTACTTTGGGCTACTTTTCATAATTAATAATACATAATACCACAGTATATATTTTTTTACTTTAGGTGGGATATTGTTTGCTAATAATTATTTGTTAGAAAATTACTAATTATGCTGATTTATTGTATTTAATTTAATTTTACATGTAATTCAAATTTAAGTTTATAGTGCAATAGCATTGTTATATCGATCCACATTAAAAAAAAACTATATGCAGAGCCACGCAGCTCTTACCCGAAGGCTTCATCAGATCTGACACCAAGTAACACCAAGCCCCACAACCTAAGTAACAAAATGACAAAACAAATCTCAAGAACTGCATATGTAATGAAAAAAGAAAATGGAAAAATTGAAACTTACATGCACTGCAACAAAGAACCCAGTGAAGTTGCTTCTTCAAGACAAGGGTAGGGAGTATCAATCATCTCTCAGGAAGAGTAACTTCCTCATCTTCTGTAAGGCAAAAGAACATGAAATACAATCATTAAAATCTACCACATATAGGAGAGCAAAACCACACACAGAACAGACATGAACATATAAAATATCAACATATGGAACCAATCAAGCTACTCCCACTGGTAGACCAGTAGTTCTTCTTCTGTTTTCAAAGCATTGGGAGGTTTGGTCTCCAGAACTATGATTTATTCAGACTTCTTCCATCTCAAATGCAGGACTATGTTGCCCTCAATCCAGATCAATGTTATCTATTGCATTGTATCTAAGAAGATTTCGGTCAGGAGAAATGGCACTCTGCAAAATGTCTTTTGAATGCCTCATTTGTCTATGGCCCTCATATGTTTGAATATCTTTTTGACAGAGTGAACAGTACTGACAGCATAAAGCTTGTTATAGGGACATGCCAGAATGTAGACTACAAGACTAGTGCTGAATTTGATGAACTTCTCTATTTCCTTTTGTCCTCTCTCATATGTTGTAGGGAATCTTTTCAGATTGTTACTATGTTTTCCTGACCCACATTTCCCACAGACATTCTTTGAGACCCTTAGTCTCTGTTTTTTGTTCTCCCATGGTTATGTCACTGTGTACCAGCCACTCATGAAGTGGTCTACCTCTGTGATATGTACTCTTAGCTTTCTCTGTGATAAATCGGTCTATAATATAATGACATCTCAAAATCCTTCAATTCTTGTTAAGAATTATGCATAGATTAGGGAATTCTTGTTGAATTTGTAATCATGCGAGTCTCATTTTCTATATGGTGATGTGAACGCACAACTCAGGTACACTTGTCTGTTAATGAGGGACAGCAATCAAACACAGTTGTGGAAGTATATTTATTTAAGCTTAAGCTTGAGAGATACAAAGCAGTGGGCTTCCAAGTATGCCATGTCAGACGCACATGGCTCAATCTTTTTGTACTGTTTGAACTCAGTGACCCTGCCATACACACACTTGCTCACCCATACAGCCCCTCTCAGATGCACTCATGAACCCATACAGCCACTGACTCACCCACTCACTCATCCATGCAGGAAGTCACACACACCCTCACCCACCCACACAGACACTTATACACCCACACAGGTACTCAGGCAACCACTCAATAATCCATATAGCCACTCATGTACCTACTCACCAACCCATGCAGCCACTTACACACCAACTGACAGACTGATACAGACATTCACACAAATTAGTCACTCACCCATACATTCACTGAGATATGTATAATCACTCACTTATACAGTCAGTCACGCACCCACTAAATCATCCATACAGGCACTCATACACCCACTGATTAATCAATACACCTTGGTGTATATATATTTACCACTCATAAACACTCACAGTCACTGGATGATGTCATCAGTGATGTCATTTGAGATGTCCTCAGTGATGTCACTGACCATGTCATGAGTGATGTAATATGTGAGGTCATAAGCAGTTCATTGCAGGGGCCCGAGTTATAGTTAGCTCAGCTAAATATAACTGCAGAATTTCTCTGGTTTTGTACGAGTGACATATCAGCCTGACTGTAATGTCCCTGTAACCTTTGTTTTTTTCGGTGAATTTCTAGAATTTTTTTTAATTCTATTTCCTAACTATAACGTCCTTGTAGCCTTTGGTTAATGGTAGAACACACACAAATAATAATAATAATGAAATACTTATAAGTCAGATAATAATACAACATTCACAAGTAAACTGCAAGGAAGCAAAACCTAATCAGATAATAATAATGGATAGGGATGATCTGACGCCCCGAAAGTAGATGAGAGAAGAGTACCTGCATTACTTTTTGCGGATGACATTCTATTAATCTCAAAATCCCCCCAAGGGCTCCAACAACTGTTGAATGATTTTATTGGGTTTTGTAAGGCGCAGGGCCTGGTGCTGAACGAGGCCAAAATGAAATATATGATCTTTTCCAAAGGGAATACTAAATAACCTAAAAGAACTATGTACGCAGGAAGTAGCCCCCTAGAGCAAGTATTTGCCTTTGACTATCTGGGTATCCGTCTAACACCTAACTTAAATTGGGCCCCCCATATTGAAAAAGTCCAATTGTCACGAAATCAGAGCTCGCCCCTTACCGAGCGGTGACGATTGATCTGCTGAAGCGACCTCAGGTAAATTCCATTCCATGGTTTAGCTCCCTGAAAAAGCTACTTATGAGACTTAGGATGGAGGAGTACTGGTCCACTCCTTGAAAGACTGTCCCTTATACCAAAGTGCAGGGTTAAAAAGATATATTGGGAAACCACAATGGAGAAGGAGATAGCTAAACCGGTGGGTACACTGACCCAGGATTTTATGAGTTTTACAATTGTCCCATTTTATGAGGAAACCATCGATGAAATTGTTCCACCAATGGCACGTAAATTATTTATACAATTTCGATACAAGAGTCTCCCTACTAACCTGTTTTGTAAAAAGTGGTATAGCAAGGCTCCCTCTGATGATCAGTGTCCAGCGTGTAAGGCTAGCCCTGA
The DNA here is from genome assembly GCA_963921515.1 of Calotriton arnoldi. Taxonomy (NCBI): domain Eukaryota; kingdom Metazoa; phylum Chordata; class Amphibia; order Caudata; family Salamandridae; genus Calotriton; species Calotriton arnoldi. The sequence continues at coordinate 326,281 of CAWUFW010006867.1, forward strand.
ATCCATAGTCCACTTGTTATTCTTTTGCCCCCATTACAGAAGCCAGAGGGTCAAGTGGATTGTTCGGCTGTGTAAACTAATCGGACCTGGCCATTACCTTGATGTTTTGAGAATTTCAGCCACTGATACCTGCAGGATGATAGTCTTTGGTTTGGCCAGATTTTTGTATGCACTATGGATCAAACGTTTTAAATGTATTATATGAATTGTCTTTTGTACCTTTTTTAAACTATATTTATGAAAAAATGTTGTCCTCTCTCGAACAATGAGTTTTATTCCTAAACTGTTTTAATTAGTGATATGCATTCTATCTATTATTTCATTTTTATTTTTATGGCGTCTTAGTCCATGCTGTACCACGCACTTTGTAAGATCTTTGGGGTCGATTCACAGAACTAATCTGAGATAAAATCCTAAACTTACTACTTTTGGTATTCACAGAAGGCATTTAGTAGTAGTAAAGTTAGGACTCCTAACTTTACTACTACTAAACTGAGATAAAATCCTAAACTTACTACTTTTGGTATTCACAGAAGGCATTTAGTAGTAGTAAAGTAAGGACTCCTAACTTTACTACTACTAAATGCCTTCTGTGAATACCAAAAGTAGTAAGTTTAGGATTTTATCTCAGATTAGTTCTGTGAATCGGCCCCTTTGTGATCGAAAATAAAGTTATTTGATCAATAATGGAACATTCACAAGTCAAATAATAATGGAACAAAACATAAGCAGATAATAATAATGGAATACTCACATACCAGATGGCAGATGATTATAACGCACATATAAAAATAAATGCCAATGAACAAGAACCAATGACTAAATGAGTGTGCACACAGACAAAAACACATATAAAGATAACTATATATATATATATATATATATATATATATATATATATATATATATATATATATATATATATATATATATATATATATATATATATATATATACCAGTGATCAGAAAAAATACCTCACTGGCTGCAATATCTTCATCTTGACCCTCCCAAGACTGGGGGTCCCAGATAACAGTCCTAGGGTCAAGAGACTTCACAAGCTGGGAAATGCAGCACTGCGCAGATGTGTCCACCCCTCAGGAGGGATCCTGTCTAAGAGCCAAGAAACCCTAGTTTTTATAATTTTCTCAATGCACGAGAAGTTTTGAGAAGGCACCCTCTATTGTCAAGGAAACTCACCAGAGCTGGCCAGGCTCCTGCAAGCATTCCAAGGCAAAGGATTCCTCAGGAATTCTCCTCGAGTGTCCCATGCTACATGTTCCAGCCCATAATCTTGGTAAGGCTTGAGAAAATAGAAAACATCTCAAAGAGTATAAAAAACATCATCAAAGAGGAAAACAATCTTCTATGCAAATAACCTGAATAACCTTGAGTAACCTGGGGGCCTGCTTGTGTGTGCAGAACCCCGGCCATACAGAGTCAGAATTCAAGATGGAGTTAGAGCAAGTTAAAGTCAATAGTCAAAACTTAATTTCCCAATGTACAACATAATGCACATTTGTGCACCACGGCCTATAGCCAGCAAGGCTGTTTTGCTCTGTGCTGAGAGGAAGGTAAATAATACTATTCTGAAGAAAGCACAAAATGATGTCGTACATTTAAGATGGAGTAAGTTAAAACACATAGAGTCAATTAAAACAGTGGTAGTCAAAGGTCATCACATGATCCCAATACATGAGTGAATGTAGCACTACACTTAACCATAGCCCTACCTTCTACAGAATATCTGTTAAATCTGGTGCCATAGACACCAGCTCTCCCCTCTAACCGATGACCAAGATTTTATAGCTAGGGGCAAAACAGGTGCCCATGGATGACCCATATTTATGTTTGAACAGTGTACCATTAAAAATATAGATAGTGTTCTCCAAACAATAGTTTGGCATTTCTATGAACTTGTTAGCATGTTCATCGAAGGATATCGGCCTAGCTCTAAGAAAATGTCTGCACGCTTCTATCCCTCTTTGGTGTTGTATACTCATATAATGGGAGGCAACATCTAATGTCACCAAAAGGATTTTTTTCCAAGGTATGCCTACTATCCTTTTGAGAAAATCCTTTGTGTCCTGGACATATGAAAGAAAAGTGGTGACAAATGGATTTAAAAAAATCAACATATTTTGAAGTGTTTTCAAGAAGATGACTGTTCGAAATGGAACTTTCTGCTGGACCACCCCAGACTGTTGCCTTGTTCTGTCTTTCTTTGCTGAACTTGTTTGTGCACCACGGCCTACAGCTAGCAAGGCTGTTTTGCTCTGTGCTGAGAGGAAGGTAAACAATCCTATTCTGAAGAAAGCACAAAATGATGTCGTACATTCAAGATGGAATAAGTTAAAACACATAGAGTCAATTAAAACAGTGGTAGACAAAGGTCATCACATGATCCCACTACATGAGTGAATATAGCACTACACTTAACCATAGCCCTACCGTCTACAGAATATCTGTTAAATCTGGTGCCATAGACACCAGCTCTTCCCTCTAACCCATGACCAAGATTTCATAGCTAAGGCAAAACAGGTGCCCATGGATGACCCATATTCCTGTTTGAACAGTGTACCATTAAAAAGATAGATAGTGGTCTCCAAACAATAGTTTGCTATTTCAATGATCATGTTGGCATGTTCATAGAAGGATATCGGCCTAGCTCTAAGAAAATGTCTGCACGCATCTATCCCTCTTTCGTGTTGTATGCTCATATAATGGGAGGCAACATCTAATGTCACCAAAATGATTTTTTTCCAAGGTATCCCTTCTATCCTTTTGGGAAAATCCTTTGTGTCCTGGGCATATGAAAGAAGAGTGGTGACAAAATGGCTTAAAAAAAGTCAACATATTTTGAAGTGTTTTCAAGAAGATGACTATTCGAAATGGAACTTTCTGCTGGACCACCCCAGACTGTTGCCTCGTTCTGTTTTTCTTTGCTGAACTTGTTTTTGTTGGCTTTTAGGTCACTGTGCACTTTTTCCCTGCTAACCACTTGTAAAGTGCTTGTGCTCACTCCCTAAAACATGGTAAAATTGACATACACCTTTGGTACTTTTAATTTACTGTTAAGTCCCTAGTATACAGCACTTTACGTGCCCATGGCCTGTAAATTAAATGATAAGTGTGGGCTGCAGCACCACGTTGTGCAATCCACTAAAGTAGTCTTTTAGCCTTTTGAAACATGTTTGCAACACACACAAAGGAACATGACACCAGGCCTGCTCCTGCCATTGTCACCCTAGGTAGTGTAGAGTCAAACCCAGGGGAAGGGGAAGAACTGAACAGAACCATGTTTCAATGTAGGCCAGAAGATTCCCCACACAAAGGCTGGCACCAGACATAAAAGAAGCATTTTCAGAACCTCTTATCTGGCCTGAGGTGCAGTTTTAGGAAACACAGGGACCTTTATAAAAAATATGCAATTCCATACATTAATGCAGCTATACTCTTGACAGAAATGACTGTGGATACAAGGGCTAGAATTGATCCCAACATAGTGCAAAAATGGAAGATAATGGGGTTCCGTGAGGTGGCGCATTTCATGTTGAAGAAAGGTGGAAGAGTCTGTTGGAAATCCAAGAATTAGTTCAAGGTAATTTTTTGGTGCTATGCCCCTACAGAACTCTAGACAGTGAATTTAGAAATCTGGAGATTGGAGAGATTTGCGATAGCCAAAAACTAGTAATGGAGTTATTTGAACCCCCAGGGCCCGATTCACAAAAGTAATCTGAGACAAAATCCTAACTTTACGACTTTCGGTATTTACAAAGTGCATTTAGGAGTAGTAAAGTTAGGAATCCTAACTTTACTACTCCTAAATGCCCTTTGCGAATACCGAAAGTTGTAAAGTTAGGATTTTGTCTCAGATTACTTTTGTGAATCGGGGCCCCAGTTCTTAAACAGCTAGGAGAATGGGCCGGGCCCTGATCTGTGGCAAAAGGCAACTAATAAATGGGAGAAGTATGAAGTGCTCAAATTAACTAGAAAGATGTGAGATTAAATGAATACACTCAATTTTAAGGCTTTGAGAGGAGCCAATTGGTGGAGAATGCAATTACAAAATGGTTGCTTTATAGAACCCTAGACTTCTGAGCCCAAATTTACCCTGTATGGACAAGTAGTTGTTTTGGATGGAGCTCAGGGGTCACTGCAAATTGGTCCCATGTAATCGGGCAGTGTGCTGCCATCCAAGAATTCTGGAAAGAGATGTTAGGGTACTTGGAAAAACTTTGGCAGATACAATTAGTCCCCAGTATATGGTGGATGTTATTGGGTTATGATCATGCCGCTCAATTAGCTCACAGATTTAAAAACGTATTATATGTTGTCATGGCGGTGGCTAGATCCTCATTGCTTCAAAGGTGGAGGACTCGGTTGATTCCCTCCATGGAGGAGTGGGTGGAGAAGATGAAGTAGGTAAGAGATAAAGAGTGGGTGTATGCTCTTCGATGCGGGTGGGATTTGGAAAGTCGATAAAATGTGGGTTCAGTTTATAGCAGAAATCCCTTGGCTGTGTAAAAAGGTAGATTGTCTTTTTTGAAATTTCCTCTTTTAACTCATTTTTCATATCAATGAATTGCATAATTTGAGGCTGATCTGTGCTTTGATGGTTTTTGATTGCTATGAAATTTGTTCTGAACATGTATTTAAGTGTTGGTGTTCGGTATATGCAGGATGATATTGTGTTTCTTTCACTATGATGGATTTCAATGGAAAATAATAATTAAAAAAAGAACTTCCCATCTGAGCACTCCTGGACCTGTTGAAGATTTAGAAAAAGGACTGCCCTGCTGTCTGAGAAAGAGGGCCTGCCCTGATGACTGAAGAAGAAGATTGGACCTACTTGTCTTGATCCCAAGTTACCCAGTGTGAATCCAAAGGTCAATTGGCTGACCTCCTGTTTGATCTATAGGGACCCAACACGCTTTCACAGGCCCGCCGTGCACCTGCCTAACTGACCATCACCAAATAGACCTGCCTGAGCCCTGCTGCTGGCCACTGCTGGAGTAAATTCTGATCCCCAAGAGCCCCTCCCCAGGGCCTGGATCCTTGAATGGCATCATAGAGCACCCTTCACTGTCTAATAGAAGGTTCCATCAGAATAGGCACAAAGTACCGCAGGGCCCAGCAAAGCAGCGCAGATCCGAAGCGAAGGCTCATCGTAACCGACACCGAGTGAAGCACAGCATGTAATGACCTCCCACACCACATTAGAGCCTCCTCATCACTTCTTGAATTCTGGAAAAAGCTGAAGACCTGGCATTTTAAGTAGGGTCCTTCAAGGCAAGCTCCACATACCTGCAAAGTGCCAGGATACCCTCCCGGGTAATAGGGCGCAAAAAATATCAACATACCATAACACAACACAACATACCATAACATAACACAGGGATCTCCAACCTTTTCTGTGGTAGAAGTTACTTATGTTGAATGAAACCCATCCTGAGCTTCCAATATCATTAGTGTTATAATAGTGAATTCATCAGACACAAATACATTATTGGCCATCATATGCAAGACTACCAACAGTAATCACCTTAGTTCATCAAGTTTGGTTGCCAGCAGTGATGTAAAAAAGGCTTTGTCAATATGGAATGGCTCTAAATGGGTAATACAAAACAGCCATAGTTGCAATGTCCCTGGCACCAAAGTCATGATATTAATGATAAATCTTCCCAACGCCACATGATTTATCACTCAGATATCAGCCTTAAATACATTTAAATTGAAACTCAACCATTTTTCTCCAAACATCAGCTTATAAGTTCTGAGAATGCATGCATTTCCGTCTCAAATATACAATTATCAATTTTGGTATTCATATTTAATATTTGAACCAAACAAAAGCTTCTAAATCAGTAGGCGGAACTACAACCAGGAGAACTACTTAAAGGGTAGCTGGAGAGCTACCTTGAGCTCACAAGCTAATCGTTGGAGAAGCCTAACATAACATAACATAACTAAACATAACATAACATAACATGATAGAGAACCATAAAAAGCAATCAAACGTCAATAGATATATATATCCCCATGCACATTGCGGACATGGTAAAACTCATAATGTTTAGATACAAATTCTTCAAATGATCTGAGAATTCAAAACATTGTTAAACTCACATCCAAATTCAACATATGATCATACTATGCAAAAATTGTAGCCAAACTCATCAATGCCCAATTGGGCTAACTAATTGGTCATATGCTGAAATTAAATCAGAAAACATTAAATCATGACAATGCATTTCTCAAACGAAACTCCAGTGAGCTATATTAACAGTATAGTACAAATAGTGTGTGTAAGAGTCAAGGTGTTCCGTGGAGTTCCACAAGAGTGAGGTAAGTTGCGCTGCTTGCACTGATTTTTAGCGCTAGGTGTTTTGCCCCGTGCTGTAAAATTAGTGTGAACGGCACCACGCGCAGTGCAAAAGGGCGCAGCTTAATTCTGCTACTCGAGTAGATGTTCTGCTTGAGCAGCAGTTTCCTCAATGCGAGTGGCAGGTTTCTCAACGTGAGCGGTAGCGACCTGCTGCGACTGCCCTTGTTGAGAAATCTCGCCGGGAGGTTTGTCTAGCATTGGAATTTCCTCACTTGCGCTCTCCAACTTAATGTTTTTCAGAACTCTGTGCTCTATGCGGAGTGTGAAAAACTCTGCAAACTCTGCAAGTGGAGCAAAGTTTATGGACCGGGCCTAATCATGGGGAGTTCCTTGGCAGCAGCAGTGAATAAAAAGTGGGTGGCTGTTGTCAATATTTGAATATTCTTTCAGCGTTATTTTTTAATTGTTATTTTTTTTTGTGGGTGTCCTTGTCCCACCCGGGACACAAATAGTTAATTTTATTTGCTGGGGTCCGCAGGGGGAGCCCAATAGTAATTATAACTTGCGCCCTCGCCATGCACTGCTAACAACCTCACATAATACTTCACTGAAGACACGTTGTATGACATCATTGATAAGATCACTGCATCAACTGAAATTACATCATTGATGACAACATTGGGCATGGTGCGGGCGTGGGTTATACTTACTTTAGGACATGAGTTATAGTTACTTCGGATAATTGACATTTAAATCTAAACATATAACTCCTTTAACCTTTGTTTTTTTCAGTGAATATATATAAATACATATGTGATGTGTGAGGTCATAAAGTGATATTTTATTTCACTTTAAACTTTACTTTTTTCACAGAAACAGTATATATTACCCATGGCGGTCGGCACTAGGTAATAATAGTTGGGATTGTGTTTCCATAGGAAAAGCGCTTGTTGTTTTCTTTATAACTTTGGTGCCATTTCACAAAACTTTCCAAAAAGGCTCATCCACCTCAGCTCCTTCCTGGAATGTTTCGGGGACAAAAAAAAGGGGGTGATCCCAAAACATGTTTTCTGCATTCATTTTTCCATAGGAAAATTGAATAGCGATACCGCAAAAACTGCTGAACTGAATTACAACAAATCTGGCAGAAGCTATATCTTGGTCCTGAAAGAATGCTTTTGTTATTTGGTACAAATAATTTTATTCGTTTTTGAGAAATTAGGGTTCAAAAACGTATATTTCATGCTGTGGTGGGTCCGCGGAGCTGACAGATCTCCAGAATAGATCTGATTGGCTACTACCACATCAACAACATTGCAGCAGTCATGTTTGGACTCACCACTCATCCCCAAGTCCTGTAAAATGCCCACTTTGGGCCCTGGAGGATGAGGCCTCCATGGCCACTAAAGGCTCAGGGAGGGGGGCACCGCGCCCCTTCTCTTAAAAAAAGAAAGGTCCCAGGTATGGTTTCCCTGGGGCTGTAAAGGCTTGGGAAGGTGGGCTGCACATCCCCCCTCCTCTTTAAAAACAATATGGCACCAGAGAATGGGGTCTTCAGGGCTGTAAGGGCTGGGAGAGGGGGCCGCACATTTCCATCTCCTTTAAAAATAATACGGCTCAGAGGATGTGGTCCCCAGGGCAAGTAAAGTCTCAGAGGGGGGCTCTATGCCCCCCTCCACAATAGCCATAAAAAGGGTGTCCAGGGTGGGCACAGGGACACCAAAATGAATAATAAATGAGCTGCAGGAGATGCTTATTTATTATTTACTGCTACTTGAAGGAGTGCCCCACAAGGCCCTGTGATTTTTTTTTGGGTTATACTGTTTTGAGCGTGGTGGTCCCTCTTGAAAAGAGAGCGCCACCACTCAGCTTTTTTTTAATGCTCCCCCTCCTTCATTACCCTCATGCCCCTGGGACCTGGCCCACCTGGGGACCGATAATGAACGAAGCGAAGCGAGGGAGCCCATGGTTTGTTTTTCTAAAACATTTTGGCCAGATCCACAGATTCCACCAAAAATCTAAACAAAATGCTTTTTTGGCCCAGTGAGGTCCCAGTGGGAACCCCCCGCCCCCCAAGTGGCTGAGGGTGTCAAGGTGTTTCTACCCTGTCCCCATTTCTTTTTTTTTTTACAATTTTTGTGAGACTCGGTTGAACTGAGTCCCAAGATGGCTGCCAATATTTCCTGGTTGAAGTTTTGGCAGCCAATCAAATTTCAGTAGGGTTTCAGTAGGCTGTTGGGCTCCCAGATATCTATATTTATTTAACTTAAATATCTCTGAAACTACTGAACAGATTTACACCAAATCACAAAAAGCGCACTTTCTGGACAAACATCTAGGTTTCTGGCAAATTTTTTGTAGTTCTGTTCAGCGGTTTGGGCTGTAATTGCGTTCAAAAAATGAAAAATCCCAATAGACATACCATAACATGGAGAAAACGCGTTTTGGGACCCCCCTTTTTTCTTGGCCCCCACTTGACGGATCACCCCGAAACTTTCAACAGCAGCTGAACCAAATAGGGGAAGTGTTTTTAAGATTTCGTGAAGATTCATCAAGCGGTGCCAAAGTTATTGGCAAAAAATGCTTTTCCTAAGGAAACTTTGGTCCTAACTATAACTAACTACTGGCGACTGCCAGTAGGATATATATATATAGATGACAATTCTTCCGTCATTTTTGCAGAAACGGAACGGCACTCCTTGTAGTGTATATTCAAATGTTATTAGCACAGCAGATCACAAAAGTGCAGCTTCAGACGCGTTTCAGCTTGAAAAGCCTTTATCACGATGCCTGTGCACAGAAAACACTGACATTATATCGTCTGGCGTAGACACTGAAAGTGGGCAATATGCTTAATCTAACACAGGGGCCATATTGGAATGTATTAATACATATAGTTAACTCAAGGGAGCCAAAGTGCTCTTCAGTTGACAAGTACTGTTTATGGGTCATACCCCATTCTTGCAGATTATACTGCTTAACACAGCCTTTGTCACAAAAATATATAAAGAAACAATACTTAATGCATGTGCATTTGTCTTACAACCCCATTGATTGAAATATTTTGACGAGGTATCCAAATGATAATATTCACAAACTTAATATCATTAAGTTGCCACTATGCATAGTGCCAGTAAGAGTTATTATACCTCATACTGTGATAGTCCAAATAACTCGACTGTAGGTTAAGAATCAAGTAATGTGGCTCGTTTAACGTTTTGGCACGAATTTACAGGACTATATATCATGTCCCATTGGGCCTAGTCTGTTATGACACAAATTTCTAATCTAGTTCACAAAAGAATAACTGTAAGACACAAGAAAATAATAAGAAAAGAAAATAAAAAATATACAAATAAAATATAAAAATAAAAGTTTTGATATCTTAGCTCTTCTATGTTCCAATTGTGCTGCATTCACGAGAGTTAACACTTCAGTCAATGACCCTGTAAATGAACAAAAATTGACAAGAGGTTAAATCACTTTTGATTTTATATTTTATTCATATATTTTTAAGTATATTTTGGGACCCCCCCCTTTTTTCTCGCCCCCGCTTAACGGATCACACCCAAACTTTCAACAGCAGTTGAACCAAAAAGGGGCAATTTTTTAAAGATTTCGTGAAGATTCATCAAGTGGCGCCAAAGTTACTGGCAAAACAAAAAACACTTTTCCTACAGAAACATGGGTCCTAACTATAACTACCTACTGGCAACAACCAGTGAGATATATATATATGACAATTCTTCCGCCGTTTTTGCAGGAACAGAACACCACTCCTCATAGTGTATATTAAAATTTTATTAGTACAGCAGATCACAAATATATATATTTATTACACGTTCCTTACACCAATTCCTTATCTCCACCAATGTCAATTCCCTGGTACAAACAAAAAAGCAGAAAAAATGGCACAGTCCGCTATGGATCTCGATAGACAAATTTATCAACTTTTTTATTTGTTTTCCAAGTGCATCGTGCAAAGTGATAGACGCCTACGCGTTTTGGCTGGAGCCTTCAACTGGGCCATATATATGTGTATATATATATATATATATATATATATATATATATATATATATATATATATATATATATATATATATATATATATATATATATAAACCGTATTGGCCGCAACCTCTAAACTCAACCACCCCTAAACCCTAAATATAACCTTGCCACCCAATGCCCTTACCCACCCTTAAACCCTAAAAACACCCCTACCACCCAAAACCCTATCTCTATATATAAAAATGGGTTTTCACTTACCTGATATATGCATATATTTTCAGTGTAAAGGCATGCATAGTAAAGGCATATGCATGGTAAAGACTTGTGTGGTAAAAGCAATGCTTGGTAAAGGCAGTGCATGGTAATGATTGTGTGGTAATGGTAGTGCCTAGTAATGACTACGTGGTAAATGTTGTTTCCCGGTGGGAAGCTGCATTTTGATCACAAGGAAGTTCGCTGACAGGCTGATGCTAGTGTTGAAAGTATGTTTCAGTCTGCATGTCAGAATGTTTTACTGAAATGGATGAGGTAGATATTTGAGAACTAATAGAAAATGTGTCCTCATTTCATCTTTCTGTTAAAGTCTAAAGGAAATGCTTTACATTTTACAGCTTTCATTCCATCAAGATGACTTCAAGTGCACAACACGTTTGTCCTGAATAAAGAATGTTAGCACTCTGGTTGTTCCTTAGGCGACTGTGGGACACCACAGTTGATTACTAATGTCTAGATTTTAGATGTTAGAGGTAGTTTGCGTTTAAACCTTCATAATTCTGTTTCACAAAAGATATCCACTAGGGGTGGGTGGAATTTTTCATTCCGCTGGCATAATTGGAGGAAGTTAATAATTTCACATTACTTTTGTAAAGCAGAATTAATAAATTCTACTGCTCCCCTCCGCTGGCAGAATTAATCAGCTTAGGTCGGTATATAGCGATAGGGTGCTGCACATAAAGCTTTGCCGTACATTGTTTAGCCCACTTGTGTGATTTCCAGGGCCTTGCATCTTTTGGGTGTCTTTTCATAGGTGGTGGTGCCTGCTTTAGCAGACAGACTTGTCAGTTCTTGGATAGAGAAGGGGAGAGAGGCAGAGGGGTGGCTTTTAGTCTTTCCTGTTCAAAAGCCTGTGACAGACCCTCCTTGACAGGCTGCTTTTTCCCCCCTTTCTGGCTTATTCAGCACTTTCTGGACACTCCCTAGGCCTGCCTGAGGACTCCTCATTCCAGTAAGAAACCTCTCCGTTCCCCTTGGAGTACCCCTGCCCAGACTGCCCCCTAACTTCTCCAGAGTCTGCTCTGCAACTCAGGGGCTGATCCGCAGCTGCTCACTTTTCAGCCCATGAGCCTCTGCGGATTTGTTTCACGTATGCTGGGAAAGGGGCTGTGAATATGCCCTCGGTCCCACTGCCTTTTCACATGTGTGGCTCATGAGGCCTTGGTACTGCAGGCACATTGTCTACTGCAGAAACATAGACACCCGGTAGCCGGGGGGCTGAGACTGGAAGCAGGTGCCTCTCCCAGGGATCCATTTGCTAATGGCCTGCTCTCTGTTACCACATATTGCCATTTTGTTAAGACCATGTGTCATGAACCCCCGTGGCGCTGTGTGTACGCGGGTAGGAAGAGTGTGTGAATGACTACAAGACCCAGCATGCCACGGTGCTGATAGCCGTGTCTTGCCTGGAGGTAGAGTGCTATATATGGCCTTCCTCTAGGGGGATCCGGTGCTTGTCAACTGCCTTCATCGAGTTTCATCGAGTAGAGCGAGTGAAAGGAGCCGTTTTCTACATCGCCTCGAGGAAGACGCCGCGGATGCCTTGTGGGTTTGGTTGAGCCTGAGAGTCCTCGATAAGCATGGACGCGGCGCTCTGGAATCCTCTGCCGAGCGCGCCGGCAAGGTCCTGCTTCCTTCGTTAAGACTTTCATTTCCGCTGTTCCAGTGCCGTAAGCCTCCTGCCAATTTCCTCCATGACTTTAGTAGCAATACATTCCTAGCGAGGAGTGTACTGTTTGTGCATTATTTTCTTTTGGATTTGCTGGGTTGTGCCTGGTTCGTAGCCCTGGTCTATCTCCTGTGTCCATTGTGAGCTCAACCACATTAACGGGAGCACGACTCTGTATCTCATTGGCTCTGATGGGGGTTAGGTTTTCATTCGTCTTCTACAAGCGGGAGTGTGAGGTATCACCCCTACTTAATTGGTTTACTTTCGTTTGGACTAGCTCGCACTCTCAAGGAGAGAGTACATTTCTACAGACTTTAGTTTACCTACTTCTCTGCGAGTATAGCTCCTTCTGTCCTGCCTACTTTCTGGCTGTATTGCATGAAAGGGTTCTTGTAAGTGAACAGGACAATGGTGGAGTAATCAGTAACCTGTATTGTGTTTGGGGTGTGCGTGGTTACAGAACTAATGCCTGTTCTTTTTCTACATACAGCGTGCCGTTATCCATAGATGGGATTTACATAGCGGAGGTCTGTTCCTTGGCTACCAGGATTAGGAGTTTCTGTAGGAAGAGAGCTGCCACGTTTGGTTTCTTATTTTCCCTTTTTAGGTCTCGCCTACGCAGCGCGCATGCGCTGCATAGGCAAAAAGACCTTTTGCGAGCAATTAGGCTTTTCAGCCAAAAACGTGCACGCGTTCCATTGCCTTCAATGGCAACGCGTGCACGTTTGGCGATTCACTTGCGGGAGCGAGCAGCTGGCGCCATATGGTAGCAATTATCGCTCCTGGCGCCGCTCGCTCCCGCAAGTGAATGGCGCAGGCTCCCTCCTCTCCCCCCTCCCCCTGCTGCCGTGCGAGGCGCGCGCGCTTGTTTTGCTGGTCATTCACTTCTGCAGTGACTTGCTAAACGCTCCTCACCGCATGCTCACATCACTGCCTCCCACCAGGCCACCTCTTGCTTTCGCCAGCTCTTCTCTTTTATGCACTTTGTGGCGTCACCGGCTTAGGCTGTGGCTTCACACGTGCTTTTCCGAGGAGATCTCTGTTCCTAACTGGTTTCACCCAGTACAACTCCATATCATGTTATTGTCGGTCAGTGACCTCTGCAGTGACTCGTAAAACGCACGCCACTGCATGCTGTCATTCACATTCGTGTCTCCCCCGGTAACTGCTGAATGTGTTAGTTTTTATTCCAACCAGCACTTTTATAAACTGTCAGGAGCTCTGCGGTAGGTGGTGTCGACACTTAGGGAGCGAGTACATACACAGCTGCAGTTAACGCAGCCGGGAAGCGATCCCTGAGCCCATTTCGTTGATTTAGCCAGGGCTGTGTGTTTTAGCTTCCCCTTCTTTTAATTGGCGCTTTGTATTCCCCACAGAGTGCCTCATATGTGGAAAAAATGTAGCCCGCAGACGCACGTGTTTACACTCCCTGCTTTCCATTTTTGGTGCAGGCAAACTTCGCAACAGTAAGAGTTTCGTTCCCGAGTGATCTAAGAGATAGGGACCAGTCACGGACGCGTGTATCCTGGAAGTCCCTGCCACCCGCGATTGCGTCACACTTTCGGCGTCCACTCCTCGCGCACCTCAGCGGAAATCAGTAATTGCCCATAGAAGTGTTTTAACGAAATAATGGGTCTGTTTATTGAATATAGACATCCACAGATCACACTGCCTGTCTCGGTATTACAAGGCCATGCCTGTTGTAATGCAGGACCCGCTCTTCCCCCCTCCCTTCCCTCCCCTCCACCATTAAAATGCCTTTTGGTAACCTTTGCCTAAAATGACTGCGCGTCAAAATGTGGGTTGATTTGTGTCTGTTCGACTGCTCTGGTGCACTCTCGTTACCATCTACGGGGCAGATTTACAAGCCCCTTGCGCCACTTTTGCGTCACTTTTCCCGTGTTAAAAGTGACGCAAAAGTGGCGCAAGGGGCTTGTAAATCTGCCCCTACGCTTTTATGTGTTACCCCCACAGTCATTTTATTTTCTAGGGGTGGGGTAGACCAACAAATTAAGTGGGAGAGATGAGCCAAGGTTTGGCTTAGGCTCCAAGAGCCTGTACGCGAGCCGAGCCCTGAAAACAGTTGACATGGAAATCATGCAACACACATTTCTTTAACACATGGAAGCGTTTCACGTTAGTACATACGATTATTTGAAAAGTATTTATTAAAAGTGGGAGTTTTTAAACATAAACTGAGTAACATTCCTACTTCCTGTAATGGTGCAGGGCCCTAGGCCCTCATGCACGCATAATGACTACACACAGACGCAGTACTGGGATGGTAGAACTGGCCCAGGGCACGTGCGCCCGGCCCCTTTTATTGGCAGGGTCACATGTGCAGTGACGCCTGTGCTGGATGGGGGTGGGGTGTAGCCAGCCCTCGGGGAGTGGCTGGTGCTTTACAACAACTAGACCAGTGATCAGCAGATCACTACACCTCCGTCCTAATGAGAATACTGTTAGTCAACTAAGAGGCAAGTCAGTTGTCAATTATACAACATATGGGGGTCTAGATTATTTTTTATAGCTGGAGCAACTTTATAGGCTATTAATTCAAACACAAGACAGGGTTTTTGTACAAGGCACACCCTGATCTTAAGTATTTAAAGGGGCTCTCATATGTGATAATAAACAAAAAGGATGCTCAGTGAAATAAAGTATTCGCCTGGAATCACACAATTTGGTCAAGCAGGGACACGGAGATTGAGCCCAGATTTTCGAATTTCAGTCTGTGCAATTCAGTCGCTAGGCTGGTATCTCTGTCTGCCATCAAATCTTAATTCTGTGTGCTTAATTCTTGGAGGATGAAATTAGAGTTTGTGTAACAGGCAGAATCCACATTGTATTTTGGACAGTTTTATGAAGAGCTAACCTTGCATTCAGGCTTAACACAGCAGATTCAAACTACTTGCATGTTTTGTGTTTTTGGCATAGGGAGATTTGCCAGGATTCACAGGATGCAAAGGTGAGGCCAGAATTCGAACCTGGCTCCAGGTGATACATTTTTGGCAGCTGTAGACACCAGGCCACATCGCCTGCTGGGCAAGCTCAGCTTTTTTTTTGGCTTGAGGTTCCTAGAATACTTTACGCTGAGCCAGAGCCAGGCATTTGGCTTAAGCCTGGCTCGAGCTTTCAGTGGCTCGCCCACCTCTGTTATTTTCATAAGTACTGTTGCAACCTTAACATGATTTTACAAATATCATTTGTCATTGAGATACTCTTCAAATGTTTGCAAAAAGGAACTGTGAGACAAAAGCATGCTACAATCTACAAGTACATTTACAATTTATATCTAAATCTAATCTCAGAATTAGCGGTGGGTGGAATATTTTGATTTTATTCAGAAATATGCAGAAGCGAGAACAAACAAACTTTGCTTCTCTCATGAATGGAAGATACAACAAGCATTGGCATAGCCAATAGGTCTCGCCTCTGGGACCTTATAATTGTTTAGTTATCCAGCACAATATCCTTGGTGCAACAACATCAAGTGTTGGATGGCTAAACACTTATAAGGTCCCAAAGGCGAGACCTATTGGCTATGCCAATGCTTGTTCCCCTTTCCCTTGCGTACTGTGGCACAGGGGGGTGTGTATCCGTCCCCCTGTGGGGTAGTGCAAAGGGGATTTGGGAACTGCGCATAGCCCCTGCTGGATCTGGGTTTGGAGGTTAGTGAATACCATTCCATTTCCAACACCATGGCATGTTTAGAAAATAAGGAGAAGTGAATCCTGCTGCATGCACAATTTTCAGAATGTGCCAGTCTATCTTATCCTGTTACCATCTTGTGCCTATTCTTAGCTGACGTTTGCAACTGCGGAGTCAGCGGCTGCCAAATGAAGCACTCACTGCTGCTTGACAAAGGAACACAAATCGCTCTCCCTTTTAAACTTGAACAGAAACACATTTTGTTTTGTTTTTAATTTTTGAACCCCTGCTATCCAGTTCTAGGCCGCATCTCCTCCAGGTCGTACCTTTTGGGCCTCTCATTTCAGCTTGAATGTTTTCAACATTTAAGAAGCGCTAATTCCACCAGTGAGAGACTGCCGCCATAATTTCGGGGAAGCATGACGTGTGAAGTGTCAAGTGCTACATGTAGCAATTAAAATTCGGAAAGGGCAGTATTGCTGTAGGAAGGTAGGAACCTTCTGCATGGTTACCCCCACTTTTTACCTGGTGTTAAGCTGTGTTTTGACTAGTCTGACTAGGATCCTGCTAATCAGGACCCCAGTCTATATGTTTTCTCCCTAAATTGGTTTGTTCAGTACTTAGGTACACCCAAGATTGGATACTGGGGTACCCTTATAAGTCCCTAGTATATGGTACCCATGTACCCAGGGCATAGGTACCCCAGAGGTCTCCCATGGGCTGAAGCATGTATTATGCCACCCATGAGAGACCATTCAAAATGGAACTACAGGCCTGCCATTGCAGCCTGTGTAAGTTGGTGCTAGCACCACTTACTAAAGATATAGGTTTACTATATCTAAGGGTCACTGCACTTAAAACCTATAAGTCACCCCTATAGCAGACCTTTGCAATCCTGAAGGCAGGGTGCTTGGTTCTAAGTGAGAGGGTTCACCTGCATGAGCAGGACACCCCTGCAGCCTACGGAGTCCATTCTCCCAGGTTGTCAGTGAAACAGCCATATACTATATAGAGGGGCACCGCGTAATTACGCGATGACCATCTCAAAAATGGCTGCAACGAATCCTATCATGTTTGGTATCAAACATGTTGGAATCATTCCCCCACACGTATGATTCCAAGCACTGGAAGAGCCCTCCGTTAGGCTCTCAGTGTTCCCGGTGCCAACCTTCTAGTCCTGGACAGCACAAAATGGTTGCTGCCGACCAGAGACACATTTCTGCCCTCCTGCTGCTGAGCCAAGCTCGAGCAGAGGAAGGTGGAACAATAGGCATCCTGTCAGAGGGAGGTGTGACCACCTCCCAGACAGGATTTAGTGTATTGGGACCGGGTGGGTGCGCTTGCCAGCACCTGAAAGTCTGCATGAGGGGCACATTTGGTGTCCCTGTGCATAGTCCAGTTCAAACCAGTTCTGGGAGCCATTGGCTCCCGCTCTGGCGCGAAACTGGGCAAAGGCATTGGGAGTAATCTCCCCCCTGTCCAGACCCTCCCCTGGGAGGGTCCCCTGAATCTTTCCAACCCTTTCCCTAGGGTACTTAAGGGCTTACCTGGGTGTGGGTCCCTAGATTCGTCGTGGTATAAGATTCGGATCAGACACCACTGCACTTCTACCGTCTGGAAACTCTGGACTTTGCTGGACTTCGTAAAGGCCCGACTTCATCCCCCTGTTTGTCTGCTGCATCGTCTGTGTCCGTGCTTCATACAGAACCCCTTCAAGGCCTGTGGAGCATCAAAGACACTTGAAGGAATCTCCATGGAAGTGAAGGAGTCACTTCCCTGCATTCGCAGGGACCTCAACACTGCTGACCGGTCTGCTGATCCCAAGCTCCTGCGGACTCTGAAGGGTTCAACATCACAGGTCATAGTTTTCTACATCCCTTGAGGCCCGAGCTGTCCTCTCACTGAGTTTGAGGCCAGTATCCCTCGTGGGGGCTGCAATAACCGAACCCATGTGCACCGCATTCTTTTGCAAGTGCAAAGGCTTGTTGGCAAATTTGCAACAAGTGCACTGGGCTCCAAGTAGCCCCAACCTCCGGCAACTTCTTCCACCAAGATCTTCAGCCACACAGACTCGTGTGCACCGTGGCCTGCTCCTTCGGTGAGCTGCTTGAGTTCCTCTCGTGACTCCTATGCCTCCGGCCTGTGGGTCCATTTGAGGGTCACCTTTGTTTTTCTTGGGCTCCCCTAATTGCTTGTGGCCTGCCCTGACTCCCCTGTTTGTGGTGCGTCCCCTGGACCTTGCTGGTCCCAACCTTGCACCTTCTTGACATCCTGCGTGGGCTGCATTTGCCAAGGCTTGTTGGTGCTCCCGCTGGACACCGACCCCTCAGCACTTGACATCCTTCGTGGGACAGCTCGTATCCGGGTCCTGGTCTTCCTCAGCATCGCCTGTTCCTCACAGCTGCAGAGTCAAGGTCATCGTCATCTTTCGTGAAGCACCCGACATCGGAGGGCATTCGTCTTCCAAGTATCCTGGTCACTCCTGAGTGACATAGACTCTGTCCCCTCTGCTCTCAGGTACTCTTCTTCAAGAATCCACATTTGGATTCCTACAGACACTTTCTCCTCTTCCAGCAGCTGCTCTTTCCTGAAGTCCTCCATTGGGTTCGATGGCGGTTTCCGACACCACTTCACACGTACGCACCCGGCTTCCCTGGTGTAGGTAACATGGGTACTAGGGTATCCACGGGTAGGGTGGCTCTCCAACCTTCTGTCTTCCACGGGGTTTTTTCAGGGTCCACTGGGAAGGGTCCTTACTCTTTAAAAATTCAACCGCGACTTGCACATAGACTTGTACGGAGTACGCTGTCATGTTCCCACACTACACACGCTCTCCATAGGGTCCCTATCTACTTACCTTGGGTGGTTCTGTGGGTCCCCAGCAATTCTACATCCTCTCGACATCATCCTGACTAGAGTTGTGGTTCTTATACCACTTTCTTAGTATATGGTCTGGTCCCCCACTGGGGCCACTGTGTACTTCGTGATATTGACTGGGTTTCTTTGCTAAAGTATTGTGTGCATTGTGTTTATTTCCGTGTTGGAGATACTTGAACATTCTAGAGAGTATTATATAATAAATACATATTTTTATAAATACCTGGTGTTGTTCTTTTCACTTAATCTATACGATAAGATTGCATTATGGTAAAACAAGCTGCTTTACACTCCTTCTGGACTAAGCCTGAAGGCTGCTCTCCACAGCTACCACTTAGAGAGCTTTCTAAGGTTGTCTAAGACCTCTTAAATCACCATAAGGGTTGTCTGGACTGGTGCAAGGTGCCCACTTACATTAGTGGACATCATATACCAGGCCAGCCTCTCACAATTGCAATATGAGGAACTTCTATTACATTGTAACCAAGCAAAGCAAGAGCTATGTGGTGGTGAACATGGTATGTCTGTGTTTTTTATGGTTAGCACACTAACGACATGTTAGCATCTGACATAATGTTTCACCTTACCTCAGAGTGACTTGTTCATGTCATCGCAGTCTATAAGCACTGACTGTGGCATCCCGACCCCCTCCTCACTCACACAAATAACATGTCACTCCCTGAGTAATGGGGGCACTGCAAGCAGATGTGGGCGCCACAAGCCTGGAGCCTCTAAGAAGGTAGGCAGTGAAAGGCTGTGCATCACGAGGCGGCCAGGGCACCTTTCCTTAATGAAAGAATGGCTTCCGTTGTGATTGGCCTCTGGTCAGGATATGACAGGGAGCAGCACCGAGTGCTTGTGATCTCCTGCATGTTGGCAGGAACACACCTCTCAGCATATAGACGTTGTTACTTCAGCTGCTTAGTATCGTTTCTAAAAAGCCCACATTTACGCGCGGGGTCTCACAGAGGTTTTATGTAACTCCGCGGACTTCCATGAAGTAAAACTCTGCAACATCCTGGGAATTCCAGTGGTACCCACAGTTTGTAAATCTCCCGGAAGGAACTGAGAAAATCCCCAAAATATAGCTTATTTTGGTTTTTGTTTGGGAAAAACCTACTGCAAAAGAAAACATTTTTTTTCCTAAAAATTGAATCAACAAAAGTTTTGCTGTGCGAGGATCACTATCTTCGAAGTTTGCAGAAACTAGCAAAGATGTTTAAAATAAAAGCATTTTACCACTGTTTTTGCATATTTAAGAGGCAGTCCATTTTTCCTAATTTGTTTGGTTTCAACTTACTTGCAGTTTGTGGTGGAAACAATTATGAAACCTCTAGGTAATCCCAGAAAGTTATGCATTTCTTAAAAGTAGACAAAAGTCTGCATTCAGCAAGGAGTCATTTGTGTGGATACCTAAAGGCTTTCCCAAAGAAAGAACCTGTTGAAATACAAATATTGAGAATGAGTTGGAAAGAATTGCCATTTGTGATGTTTTCATCTGTAACTTCTTGTCACGATGGCTAATTTACAAAAGTAATAGAACATAACATCCGATAGACCTTTTTTGTTGCAGGGTTATTTTGGTTTTGTACGTTCTCCAAAAACACGCAATACACGGAACCAACAACTGAGCTACACCAAACCATATCGTAAAACATAAAGAATGAAAAATTTGTCTGAAGAAAGGTCTGTATTTCTGAAATGTACACAAGATGCTGGGTGTAGGAACAGTGGTTATTTCTTACACGTCTGAATTTGTGGTCACCCATACGTGGAATGGAGAGGGCATTTTGCATAGTGTCTTCTTTCTGGCTCACTGGCATGCATTTGGAAGCTGCAAAGGCAGAGTAATCCAATTGATAACAATAAATTGTCTACCATTCTCTGCTTCCACAAGCCTCCTGATGAAAACAGTACGCCACTTGTCTGGTTGGTCCTATCGCATGGGGCACAAAATGCCCCAAAATGATCTGGAGACATCACATTTCACTCTGCAAAATAAACACTTTGGCCTAGCTTAGCTATCACCCAGTAAAACCTCCCACACCCGGACATTTCTTAAAACTATACACCTGGGAGATTCCAGGCTGGAGTGACCTGTGTGGTTCTCTTATTCAGAAGCTCCTTGAAATCTAAACTTTGAATATAAACAAATTTTCCTCACATTTCTGTGAAGGAAAGTTCCAGAATCTCTAAGGATCCACAGATTTCCCACTACCCAGCAATTCCACACACCTCCAAATTAAAATGGTACCCCAATTGTGTAGGTGGGCCTGGTGCCTGTGAGAGGAAAAGTCCCAAACTGCAACATGAACAGATTAAGGGGCATATTTACAAGCCCCTATCGCCACCACTGCGTCACTTTTAGTGACATTGTTGTGGCGATAGGGGCTTCGCCTTATTTACAAGGCAGCGTTAAGCCACTTAATGTGGCTTAACGCTGTCTTGTAAATAAGGCACCCTTTCACGCTGTACTTAGCGTGAAAGGGGAGGGCAATGGGTGTTGCGGTGGGCGTTCCACCGCAACACCCATTGATTTTGACGCTGCCCCCTATTTACAAGGTGGCGTAAATAGGAGGCAACGCCAAAATTAAGACCAGGGTAAACTTGTTCTTAGACAGGCGAAACGAGGAGAAATGCTTTATTTCTCCTCGTTTTTACTATTTCTATGTGCGCTGCTTTGTGCAGCACAAATAGAAACAGCAAATTGCCATTGAATGTTTATGTGCAGGAAGGTGACCCTTCCAGCACATAAACAATCACACAAAAAAAGGATGTTGTGTAACTTCTATGTGTGCTGCCTTGAGCAGCACACATAAAAGTTACAAAACGCCATTTAAAGATTGACTATGTGTAAGAGGGAGACCTTCCTGTACATAAACAATATTCCCCTCAACGCAGGCACCCTTGCACTATGGTGCGATGGTGCCTGCGTTGGCACTAGGCTGCTAAATTTAGTGCCAGCACAGGGGGAAACACAGGGCTGCATCATATTGTTGTAAATATGGTGCAGCCCTGCGTTTCTGAAGTGGCGGAGTGCAGCGTGAAGCCAAGGAGGCTATCGCTGCGCTCTGTCACTTCATTGTAAATATGCCCCTAAATGTTTCCAACCCAAACAAGCCATTTTTATAAATGTGTATGGCTGTGGACTTTGGGCCCTAGCTCAGCTGGCATGTACGCAAACCTAACAAACCCATTCTTCCCTCACTTGTTCCAATACAAACACTACCCCACTTGTGTGGCTGGGTCTAGTGCTTCTGAGAGGAATGGCGTAAACCAGGGTCACGTGGGGGATCTTTGGGTGTGGGCATGCCCTATGTCATGGTGGTCCACCCACCCATTTAATTTCTGGACAAAAAGAAACTCCCTAGGATTTTCAGCTGCCCCGGGGGCAGAATAGGGGCAAACCCCTGATCTACAATCGGGGGTGGGGGGCAGAAAGACTGTACCGGCCTTTTCGGGTTCAGGGCATGGTCCTGTGCAAGGGTGGGTCACCCTGCTCTTTCTTTTATTTTAAAGTTATTTTTCCTGGTGGCTAGCCGGCTTTCTACCCCGAGGGGTAGATCGGAGGCAGGCCTCCCAGTTTCCCTACCTGGGATGCAGAACGACTATACTGCAGCTTTACGGTGGGAGCAAGGCTCTGTGCCAGGGTGGACCACCCCCTTGTTTAAAAAAAAATAAAAGTACTATATTTTCCATGGTATTTATTAGACTTCCCTGCCTGGGGTGGATATTAGAGGAAGAAACACTGGATTGCTACTCTTTGAGGTTCAGTGCATGGCCCTATGCCAGTGTGGGCCATGGGCCCAGAGGTCAAGTGGTCTTTCTGTCCCTTCCCGGGAGCAGATTGTACGTAGGTACTTTTACATGGCCCACAGGGGGCAGAAAGACTGATGCACCCCAAGGGCAGAGGGAAGCCCTATCTTATTGAAAGCAGGGGCACTCTACTACCAAAAACGAATCCCTGGTGTCTGGTGATTGGCTCCCTGCTTGTGAATTCCCCTACTGCAGTGATCCCCAAGCAGGGATCTACTAGGAAGGGATACCACTGAAAAGGGAAGATTATTCCCTTTCCAATGAAGCATCATCTAAGTATAATATGGATTAGGGGGCCGACATACGCCCCTGAGCACAGGTGCAGTGGAAGAAAATGGAGTCAATTAGCTTTTTTTACTTTCACTTTTTCTAGTAATGACATCAGCGCACCATTCATGCTGATCTTCATTACCAAAATAAATCCATTTTTTTTTATTAACTTAGGTGACGCTACACAGTTCTCTGTGTGCTGCCATTTAATATTTAAGCAGTCTTCTACTTATAGCAGCCGCAACAAATGAGTTGCAATGATTCTCAGCTTTCCTGCTGTTTTAAAGTGCTGCACTGTGCCATTCGGGCATTCCATTCATGGATTTCTTGTGTATTATATTAATTAATGCTTGATCTATGGCAATGGAGGAGTCTTTCTAGTTGTTCATTAGAATACTGTGAGAAGCTGCAGTAGAACATTCGGGAACCATCTGGCAGGCTTGTGCTGCTGTTGGAAGTATATGTTTTATTCAGAATATCAGATTTTATTCTCACATGGCTGAGGAAGACAGTGCGAGGTCATGGAAAATATGCTCTCCTTTCTCACTTTTGGTCCACCTTAAATAACCTCTATGACAGAATCTTGGGAGAAATCAATTGTCTTTCAAACATGGTTCATCAAATCCCAGCAGAGGATCAGCATTTTTCACAAGAAAAAATCACTTTAGAACACAACAAAATTCCTAAAATGATTATGGTGTCACTAGCAAATGATTTATATTGCGACTATTACTCGTTATCATCCTTTACATGTGCTTCTTTTTGTGACCCTCTAATCCTGGGAAAAATGTATTTCAATGGGGACCATGTCCCTGAGTTCTGTAAAGACTGCCAAAATATGTTGCCTATGTTGTGGACAGCCAACCATGTCCCTGAGACATGTAATGGCTGCCATAAAAAAAATCAATTTGTGCCCAGACAATCAGGATTGACTTGCTCCCTGTAAAGTGACCAATCAGGGCATATCTGGACGCCAGCACTCCAGATATCTCTATCTCTTTAACCTCTTCATGACCAATCCAAGCACTTCTTTAAGACCAAATTTATCAAAAATCACTGAACTGATTTAAACCACTTTACCCACGATTCCTGCGTAAAGTTTTAGGTTTTGGCAACTTTGGTGTAGTTCTGTTCAGAATTCTTTTCTGTTTCACTTCCCAAACATTCCTAAAGGAATTAACATGGGAAATCAATGTTTTGAGACCCCTTTCTCTATCCCCCCCTTAATGGATCACCCTGAAAATGTCCAGGAAATAGCTGAGGTGGATGTTTGGGGTTTTTTTTTGGGGGGGGGGAAGTTTTCCGAAGATTTGTCAAACTTCACCAAAGTTATTAGCAAAACAAAGAGGGGCTTATTTACAAGCCCCTTGCGCCACTTTTGGGTCATTTTTAACATGGGAAAAGTGACGCAAAAGTGGCGCAAGGGGCTTGTAAATCTGCCCCAGAATGTTCTCCCTATGGAAACTCTGACCTAAGTATAACTACACTGTGATTGCAAGAAATCGGGTTATTAGTTAGAGGGGTGGAAACCGCACTCAAATAATAAAGAAAATCCTTTTCAGGGGAACCAAAAAAGTTAGTAAATAAAGCAGTGCTTAACCATCTGGTAGCTCAGCTCAAAGCAGTCAGGCTTATGTTAGTTGACATTTGTATAGTATTTATGCAGCACTCAAACAGTAATAACATGGAAATAGAAAACAGGACATATCTCAAACCCCTTTAGAGGAATAGAGTAAGATGTAATAAATAAAATGACACCAAAACAATAAAAATCCAACAGGTAGAGCCGGAGTTATGAATTTTTGATGTTCTAGTTGAAATTGAGCTACAAAGCACCAATTGCCACTCAGGAGTATCTGGGTGCACTGGACTGGGTCAAAGTCATAGACTCAGGCCGACCGCAATGGAGCATAGGTCAGATCAGGGACCAGGTTAGTACCAGTGAAGAGTTTACCTTCTCAGTGTCCAAGTCCAAACGAGTAGCTTCATCTGGAGCTTTGCGTTAATGAGGACCGTGCGGAGTTCGTTGTTTGCATAACTAACAGTTGTCAATGGAGCTTTGCGTTGGTGGGTTACGTGGGCAATCACTGTTTTGTGCAAAGAGCAGGTTGACATCAGAATTTCCTGCTGGCGAGAGACACGGTGGCTGCTGCTGATGCAGGGAGCCCAATTAGGATTATGAGGCAACCCAAAACGTCTGGATTTGACATAAAGTGCAGATTTTCGAGATTTGAAGCAGCAGGAGTACACCCTGATGCCAGTCAAGGGTCCAGGACCTGATGGGCTCCTCTTGGGGATCAGACTCACCCCAGCAGAGCCCAGCAGGAGGGCTAAGGCAGATCTACATGGTGCTGGACAGCTGGGCAATTGCAGGGAGCTCTCTGAAAGTTTGTTGGGTCCATGTAGCACAAACAGGAGGTCATCTAACTAACCCTTAGAGGCAGCGCTGGAAGGCCTGGGTTCAAGGCAAGCAGGTCCGAATTTCCTTCTTCAGACAGCACAGCTGTCCTTCTTCTGAATCTCGCACAGGTCCAGGTGAATTCTGATGAGAGGTTCTGAAGGTGCCACATTTAAACCTTGTGTCAGTCTTTGTGTGGGGGGCAATCCCTGGCCTACTCCCACACTGGTTCTGGTCAGTTCTTCCCCTTCCCCTCAGTTTGGATAAAGGAATGGGTAGGCCTGGTGTCAGGTGTGCTGCGGGCAGGGTCTTTTGAAGTGTAATCAGGATAGGGCACAACTTCTCCACAGTCATCCTGTCAGGAAGACCCACTCTCTCTATTCCCAGGCCGATTTTGTCTCAATGTCTGGAAGGCATACACAACACACCACAGGAGAGCCTTTCACAGCAATATGACCCTGGACACTGGCAGAAAGGTATATTTGGTTTAGGCCAAAAAATACCATCTTTGTAAAAGTGGTGGTTTCAGAATAGTAACTTAAAACCCCAGTTTACCATTAAAGAGGATTTTAAATTACAATTCAAAGAAGTGCAAGAAACGTTTCCCTACCTGTTCCCAGAAAAGAATATTAAGTGTAATAAGGTAACCAAGTGTTAGTATATAGGAGAGATAGCCCTGCTACAGTGAAAAACACTATTAGGACATGTAAAACTTAAATACACGTCTTAATTTTTAAATACCATGCATCCTGCCATAAGAGCCTTTAGGGCCCACTTTAGGGGTGACATATAAACTGTAAAAGGAAGGTTTAGGCCTGGAAAAAGGTTGGTTTAAAACTGCACATACCTGAGACATACCTGAGATGTTTTTAAAGTGTAACTTTAGTCTGTGTCTCAATGAGTGCTACTGCTCACTGGTAGCATTTCATTTATGGACCCTGGGAACATGTAGTACCATTTACTAGGGAGTTATGAGTAAATTAAAGGAGTCAATTAGGTATATGCCAATTTTACTATGTTTAAGGGAGAGAGCGCCAACACTTTACTACTGGTTAGCAGAGGTAAAGTACAGAGAGACTTAAAGTCAACCAAACAAATTCAGTAAAAATAGGAGAGTGAAGGCAGGCCACTGGGTTTGTGGGAAGGTTCAAAAGACCCTGAAAGGCATGATAATGGGCATGTCAGAGCCCTTGAGGCAGAAGAGAGACATCCTCTTGCCATGCCTGTTGTTTGCTTTCAGGGCGGTACTGCAGAAGGGAGTTGCATTCAACCACTTTGAACTTCTGTATGGTCGCCCTGTCAGAGGGCCTCTAAGCCTGGTAAAAGAGGTTTGGGAGCAAGCTCCCAAGAATGCCCCTCAGGATGTGGTCAGCTATATGCTGACTCTGCACCCAGATGAAGTGCTTCTGGAAGAAGGCAAAAGAGAATCTGGAAACCTGCTAGGAGGTTATGAAGCTCTGGTATGACAGGAAGGCCACTCTGGTCGAGTTTTAGCCTGTTCAAAAGTGTGGGTGATGGAGCCCATGGAGCCCAGTGCCCTAGAAGACCGATGGTCTGGGCTCTATGAGGTGAAAGAGTGCATGTGGGATGTCACCTACCTGGTCGACCACAAAACACCCAGGAACCTTTTACGGGTCCTGCATGTCAATTGCCTCAACCCCCATTGTGAGAGTTAGTGGATGATGCCAGTGGTCACGGATGATGGAGTGGAGGAGGAGAGTGAACCTCTCCCCAAAGTCTTTCCTTCCAAGGAGCAGGATGGGTTAATGGAAGGTGTCAGCTTCTCCCCTACTCTGACTCGAGAGCAACAGAGGGACTGCCACCAAGTGTTGAGGCAGTTCGCCTATGTCTTCTCCCTAAACCCACGGCTCACAATATGGTGTACCCATGATATTGGCAGTTGGGACCTTATGCCAGGCTGCCTGACAAGGTGAGAGCCAGCCTAAAGAGGAAAGTCTCCAAGATGCTGGAGCTAGCCTAATTGAGCCCTCAAGCTGCCCATGGTCCAGCCTACTGGTGCTGGTCCTCAAGGCTGCCCCTCCAGGTACCACCTTCATACTCCGGTTTAGTGTGGAGTAACAGGGCTTAATTCAGTCACTAAGACTGATGCTCCCGCATCCCCCATGCTGATGAGCTCATTGATTTATTGGGGGGGGCTAAGTTCCTCAGCATGTTTGATCTGATGTCTGGGTACTGGCAGATTGCCTTAACTGAGGGGGCCAACTAAACTTCTATTTTCTCTACCCCAAAGGGCCACCTCCAGTTACAGGTGATGCTCTTTGGGTTGAAGACCGCCCCTGCCACCTTCTAGACGTTACAAAAAAGGAACAAGGGAACCCCTATAGTCAGAAGGGACCGAGGGTAGTAGTAATTATTAAGAGACAATGGTCCCTTACAAGGTGAGTCAATATAAGTTGCCACAAAATTACAAAACATCTTGTACTCCACAAAATTCTTAATTTACAGTTTAGAGTTTAAGATGCAAATGTCGACGACGTTTCGATCCCCAACTAGGTTATGGGATCATCATCAGGAGTAAGCAGTAAAGCAAATGCCTGGGAAGTTGCTCTAATGAGACTTGGGGCGGTCGGTCCTGTATAACCGCATCCATAGTTAGGGGAGGAAACTGTGCGTGGATTACAAGATGTTTTTGTAATTGTGACTTCAGCTTATTTTCATTTTCACCGTACAAGTCACTTTTAAGTCACCTGCCTGTGGTAAGGAAATCGGCTGATTTCCCAATACCCTTTCACGTCCTGCTCACTCATTTGCTATGAATTGTTTTGCTTTAATTATATGTTGATTAAAATTCGTAACTTGTCTATTTAGACATAAACAGACCCAATCTTGATTGTAATTTTGTGGCAACTTATATTGACTCACCTTGTAAGGGACCGTTGTCTCTTAATAAATACCTTCTAGACGTTAGTCAAAAAGGTCCTGGCTGAGTTGGAGAACTTTAGTGCCACCTACCTAGACAGCATTGCTGTTCTTCAGTTCCTGCTGGGAGGACTACCTGTGCCACCTCCGAGAAGTGCTTCAGGCTCCTCTAAAGAGAGCAGGGCTGACTAACAAGGCCAGTAAGTGCCAGATAGGGCAGGATTAAGTGGTCTACTTGGGTCATTTTAAGGTGGAGCTTCTCCTTGGAACTGACCATGCCAATGCTGATGGTCTCTCCAGGTTCTTCTGCCTTACTGATGAGAACTCCAATGAGGGTGTGGAATTCTCTCCGCTTTCAGGATTGGGGGCACATGTTGGACCTGACATCCTTGGCGTGGTATTCCCCAAACATTTTGTCTTCAATCCTCCTGTTTTTTCTGACTTTGTTTTTGCTGGCTTTAGGACTCTGCACACTTTGCCACTGCTTACTAGTGCTAAAGTGCTTGTGCCCCCTCCTTTAAACTTAGTGTGAGAAATTGAGTTGCTGGGCGACTAGAGTGTGAGCCCTAGTCAAGCAACAGCCCAAATCCCTGGCAGGGTGAACCACGGAAAGTTACTAAAGTAACCTGTGCTTCACCCTGGTATTTCCGCACAAAAAGCAGTCAGGCTTAATTGGAGGCAATGTGTAAAGTACTATTAAAGTGTAAAGTGGTAGTATTTATGCAGTACACAAACAGTGATAAAATGAAATGACCACACAGGAAAAATAGAGCAAATTGTAATAAATGACCTGACACAAAAATGACAAAAATCCAATTGATAGAACAAGAGTTATACATTTTTAAGATTTAAGGGAAAATAGTCCCAAAAATCACAAAGCCCACTTGCGGCTATCTGGTCCTGTGAGACCGGATGGAAGTCACAAGTTCAGGCCGACCACAATGGAGCATGGGCCGGATACAGGGACTAGGATAGTCCAGCTGAAATAGTTACCTTCACAGTACAGTGAAAAGAGTTCCGTTTGTGGTGGACGGTGCTGTGAGAATCAGGGAGAGCATCACCAATGGCTGTTGAAGTAGCGTGAAGAGCAGGCCAGGCATCAAGGATGGTCGTGGGCATCACAGACAGTCATTGCTAGAGCTTTGCGTTGGCAGTCACCATGAGCAGTCGATGCTGTCGCGCGAAGAGGCAGCTGCCGAAACTTCTCATAGGAGGGTGCTGCGGGCAGTGATGTCTTGGTGCAAGCAGGCCTATTCGAGAACAGCCCAAACACTTCAAGGGAGCTCAATTGACACCACAACAAGGGTCTAGGACCTAAGAGGAACCACCTCGGGGTCAGCTATTCACTTCAGCTGGGTCCAGGTCTGGTTCAAGATGGTGGGAGACTGCTTTGTCCCTGTGGTTCTGAACAGGAGGCCAGCAAACTAGCCTTTGAGCCACTCTGGTAGTCCTGGGTTTAGGTGGAGAAGCAGTGCTCAAACAGCAGGACTGGCCCCTGAGAGTTCAAGGAAGGCTCCAGGCTCCAATGCAGTCCTTCCACATCCAGCAAAGCAGTCTTGTGGAGTACACAGCAGCCAACAGCAGCAGACAGGCCTCTGAGAGTTCTTCTGCAGGTCCAGAAAGCAAACTGAAGAGTGGGTCTGAGGGCCCTATTTTTATATCTGGTGCCTTTTGTGAAGTTGGGAGACATTTCTAGTGGTTTCTCCTTGAAGTGCTGGGATTTCCTGACTCCTCTGCCCAGGCTCCAAGCTGGCTCCAGAAACAATGTGGAGGTGGCAATCCCTTTGTGTGAAGGCAGAGCACAGCCTATTAAGTTGCAAGTGAGGCTGTGCTCAGCTCTATCCCCTATCCTGCTTGCAGATGGCCCATTCAGGCACACCTTAATCCCTCTATTGTGTGACTGTCTGGGTGGAATTCCCAAAGTCAAACTGCAAGTTACACCCAATCATGTGAACCTTGAGAGGCTGCAGGCACCAAAAGGCAGGAAAGTGTCATCTTTCTAAAAGTGGTTACAGTGCTGACTCTGTAATCTGTAGGCCTGCGTGGAAATCCTGGCCTGAGTACTTTATTGGAAATACTGTGGTGGTCATCAAATCAGATAATCTTCTTGTTTGAACCTCAGGGGGCAACATGCATTTGCAAACACACCATGCACCACGGACACTTTGGTATTGTATAAGGGGCTGCAGATGCTTATGCAGCCTTCTAAAATCTGGATTGTGCTGGCACATAAATTGACCTGATGCAATAACAAAGAAGCATTCAATCCTTTGCATGGGCATATAGTGACATGCGAATGACACAACCCTTTTCTACTCTGCCCACACCTTATTACAAATGTGGTGCAATGACAAAGAAGATGTAGGGAGGAGCAATGACTGTGCACCACATATGATGTAGAGCACAGTCAATGTGCCCCTGTGAAAGGCACATATTGACAGAAAGGAAAAGGGTTTCCAAGAATCCTCCTTCAGTAGGTGCAGTAATGCAATGCACTTGCCTGCAGTGGGGTGCTTTTACACCTCTTTAAACAGAGACTGGTCCACCTCTAGTGAAAGATGAGGCTGCACTCTCTGTCTTTCACTAATGTATTCTCCTCAGCACAGGCACAACTGTACCTATGCTGAGAGCAGTGCAACTTTTTCCTACTATAGGGTGCAGCATCCAAGTCTGCACCAGGAGCACCCACTTAAGGATGTGCTACAGCGCAAATTGGGCAGGGCTCCCAATTTATAATTTCAGGCAGCTGCAAAAGGTAGGGTATGTAAGTTTGGAATGTATTGATAAATAGTTCTCATATGGTGGATTCATGTGGCAATCTACAGCTGGTGTTGTCTGACTGTGATTGGTAAGGTGAAAGCAAGAATATTTAGGGTCAGTTGGTGTGGAGGGAGGTGATCCATTTAAGTTCTATATGAGTGATGCTTCAAAGGTGGAGTGTGCTAATGACTATACAGTAGCTAATTGCAGCAAATCCTGTTAAAAGCAGGGTTGGACTGGGGCAGAAAATAGGCCCAGGTACTAAAATAATAGCGCTCCCCATTAGTGAATCAGATAGCTAAAACAATGGCACATGTTTGCAAATTGGCATGGTAGGTAAGTGTTTTGTACGGTGTGGAAGACATGCATGGATTTGAGCTTCCTGCAGGCAATATTTGTTATTTTTTTCATTTCTAATCATTTTTATTGAGATTTCATATAACCACACGAAGGCAATACAAAGGGAGAGAAATAACGTTTGATCACGTAAAATAATAATGGAAATACCTTTGCAATAAACGGACAGTCATTAGAAATACAGAAAAGAAGTGGTACAACCTCAAATCTCCCATGCTACCTACTACTTTAAAAAATGCTGAGGCAAAGCAAACTTTCCATATGAGCTGTAAATTCGAACTTTAACCAAGATTTAATCCACTCCTTATCCTACTCTGCCCAAGCTCTTCTATGGCACATTGGCTCTAACACAAGCCCTTGTTCAGAGCACACGTCGTCAATTACTCACTCACTTTACTGACATTGGATCCATCAGCAAGAGAAGTTCAGACTTAAATTCTCTATGAGTAATTCTCTACACATAAAACCAAAATCAGTCGAGACTCCTTTCATATTTGCAGCGTCAATGTTTCCTGTGTGATCAAAAAGTGATACTGAAAAAAGTAAACTTTCTCATCTCCAGAAACATTATGGGGCAGATTTACGAGCCCCCTGCGCCACAAGTACGTCACTTTTCATGACGTACTGGTGGGGCAGGGGGCTGCTCCATATTTACAAGGAGAGGAAAAGCCACCCTGCGTGACTTTTCCTCTCCTTGTAAATACGGCCCCTTCACACGCAGCACTTTGCGGTGAAGGGGCGTTCCATGGGTGTTGCTGTGGGTGTTCCCACGCAACACTCATGGAACAAGACACATCTCCAGAATTACGAGAAATCGTAACTCTGGAGATGCGTCTGAGCTACGCCACCCTAGAGGTGGCGTAGCGAGCGCACCGAGGAGAAATGTTTTCATTTCTCCTCGTTTCCTCTTTCAATGCGTGCTGCATTCTGCAGCTCGCATTGAAAGAGGAAAATGGTTGTAGTGATTGTTTTTGTGCAGGAAGGTTCCCCTTCCTGCACAAAAACAATCTCCCCACGACGCAGGCATCCTTGCACCATGGTGCAAGGGTGCCTGCGCCGGTGCATGGCTGCAGTTTGTGCGCCAGCAGGGGGAAGCACAAGGATGCGACATATTCTTGTAAATATGTCGCATCTCTGTGCTTCAAAACTAACGCAGCGCAGCAAAATGACTTGCTGTACCCCGCTGCGTTAGTTCAACGTAAATCTCCCCCATTGTTTGCTATAATCACCGCATCACTAAGTCAAAGAATTTTCCCCAACATTTTAGAAACTTGCCCATTCAACCATATTCTTCAACAATTCGTCTAGATCTAAACTTACTATCTATCAACCAGCAGCACACCCCACTTCGCTTGGGAAAGACAGAAGATCTATGTTACAAAGCAATTGAAAAATTCTCTGGCTGGGGAATGTTAACCTGCAGGTTCCCACTCTGGCTTCTCCCCGTGTTTTAGCATAATAAGACCCACACTGTTTCTGCCCTTTAAATGGGCTGTTGGCAATGCACAGTTTACTAACTATCAATGAGAAACTAAGAAAACCATTGATGGTGTAGGAAAAATGTACAGTGAAGAAGCACACCTCTATTCCCGAAGCAATACACTAGCAGCAAATGTATCAATACTTTGCACCAGTGCAATGTCAAAAAAGTGAGACAAACTGGTGGAAAGTGTTGATAAAATATCTACTTTCAGTAGAAAACTTTTCTACTCCGGGAAAGTACCCCTAAAAGTAACAGAAATTGCGCTTTGAGCTGCTTTGAGTTACTTTGCATTGTGTGGTACATGGAACAAATGATGGACGGAATGCTGAACAATGCTAACATTCACCCCCAGTCACAAAGATCTGGGTTTAATCCATCGTGGACATTCCCAAACTACCACTCATCATTTCGGTTTAAATGTTCTATCTACTAACAATGGTAGACAGGGCTTTGCATCAAAATAATAATATCTACTTGAGGCAGGTGCTTTCCCCGAAAGCTTTACACATCCCAAATGTGCTGCACTGTTCAGCGCACAATAAATGTAGGAACAAATTTAAAGTAGATCTATGCAAAAACCTAACATCACACACACACCTTTGCACCATGGTGCAAAGGTGTGTGACTGTGTGAAACTAGGCAGACTGAAAAAGTACCAGCCCTGGGGAAGAGAGAGGCAGCCCCATATCTAAGTATATATGGAACTGCCCTGCACTCTCCTTGTAGCGCTATAGCACACAGCAATATGGGTTGCTGCACTGCAAAGCACTGTACATTCATAAATCTCTCTCTTCGAGCTCAATTCATCAAAATGCCAGAATTTTGTACTAAAGGATCACTATTAAGATTTAGTATATGACTGCCATGGCAGTCCTTAAAGCCAAACAATAACTATGGATGTCTTGCATCTCAGAAGAATGGTCCTGACTCTTAAGCTTTATACCCTGTCCTTTTAACACCAGCTATCCTACAGTAATTTCAGAATGTGTAAGTTCTCCCCATCAAATGCCTTTTGCTTTAAATACAGTCTGTCTCAAAGTTTCTATCTTTTGCTGCGATGCAAAATACTGCACAAATGTATGCATTGAATGTGTAAATATGGAACTACAGAGGTTTCTTAAAGCATCGATTTTTCAAAACAGTCTTCAAAACAACGCCCACTTCTACCGAATACGTTCGGTCTGCAGATTGGTATGAAGTGCTATGGACATTTTTATTTGCTAATTCAGACCGGATAAGACATTCTAAGCCAATGACATCGAATGACCTTAAATGGTACCGCAGATACCACTATTGGTAAGACACTGATCTTGCTCCTCACTAAGCACGCTCAGTTAGTGAAAGCAGAAACTCCTGACAGCAAAGCCATTAATGTTTCACTATTGCAGAAGCTAATCCGAATGAACATCTAGAGGGCTCTGCCTCATAATAAATTATGTTTACTTTGCCAGGGTGTATTGAAGGGCAAGTGGAGGTATTTGTTTATTTTTCATCTTGCGGTACAAAAGAAAGGTGATGTTGTTGTAATTACTGTCAGTTGGGTACCACACATAATAATGCTTTATAAATCTGAATTTGCCATAATGAGATGCTGATATTTCCAAGACAATATTATTGAATGATTATGGGTAAAACACAAAATGGTCTTTATTTTTGCATACCATGTTCTTTCATTGCGTTTTCATTTTCACATTTGGAATGAACATTTTCTTTCTTTCTTTCTTTCTTTCTTTCTTAAAGGAAATGCTTTGATGATTTCAGTTGTGCCACATTTTTGTAATATATACAGAATGTTAACACTCTAGTTGTTCATTAGAACACCGTGGGTAGGGAAGAGGCAGGGACTTGAACTCGGACAACGGAGTAAAGGGGGGGAGGGAGTAGGGCAGAGCAGCAAGCTGACCATGCCGAGCAGGCAGGATGGTCAGTGACAATACAGCGGACCACGCAGGACAGGCAGGAAGGACAGTGACTGAACAACAGACCATGGAGGGCAGGACAGCAAGGGCAACAAACCAACCATGCAAGACAGGCAAGAGAGGTTGTGGCAGCACAGTGAACCATGGAGGGCAGGAGGTTGAGGCAGTGACAAAGTCTCGGACAATGGAAGACACGAGGGAGGTGGCATAGATAGCAAGCTGACCATGTAGGGCAGGTGGCAGGGGCAGTGACAGTGCAATAGACCACAAAGGGCAGGCAGGAGAGCAGTGGCAGTACAACGGACCATGGAGAGCAAGATGAAGAGAACAGGGGAAAGCACACAGACAACGAAGGGCAGGGGGAGGGGCAGGGACAGCAAGCTGACCATGCAGAGCAAGTGGCATAGGCAGTAGCAGTAGAATGGACCACACAGGGCAGGGCAGTCGCAGCACAAGTGATCATGGACAATAGGAGGTAGGGTGCCTGGCCATGCACACAGACAAAGTATGGTGGGAGAAGGAGGCCAGGGAAGAAAGGTGACCAGGCAGTGCAGGCAGGAGTGGCAATGAGGGCAAGAGGAAAGGGGGCAGGGGCATGCTAATGCATCATGGAGGGCAGGGGGAGGGTGACATGGGCATGGGTAACAAGTTGACCATATAGGGCAGGCAGGAGGGGCAATGGCAGCAGAACAGACATTCAGGGAAAGCAGAAGAGGCCAGATCTAAACAAAAACATTGGTATTTCATAATCCAGTTGCACTGATGTAAGGATACTTCAATGTTTATTGCGAATAGTTTCGAGTGGATACCATAGTTTGATTTGTTTCTGCTTTCTGGTAAGTTTCAAGTAGTTCTTCTATGGGACTGTTCTTGGCTCGTTTATTCGCCATATTGATGAGCTTCGTTAGATAATGTTTCTCAAAAAGTTTCTCTGTTAGTTTAGTTGCATGTCTTTTGTAATCTGCTTTCATTGTGCATTTCCTTCTGAGTCTCAGAAACTGCCCAATTGGAAAGCTGTTTCTTAGTAATCTGAGATAAAAACTGTTGTACCTTAACAGGCTATTCTTGTTGATTGCTTTATACTAAACTTCACACACAAGATTTTTGTCTTCTGCTTTAATCAAATGGTCTAAATAGGCTATTTTCTTCTTGCTTTCAGTGATGGTGAATTTTAGCTAGGGATTGATGTTATTGAATCATTTAGTAAATTCCATTACATGGTCATTTGAGCCCCTCCAGATGATAAAAATGTTATCCATACATCTTTCGAAACTTGGTTTTATTAGTATTGGTGTCCCACCAGGCCGCAATATGCTTGCACCCATTTGATAAAGTCGCCAGGGTTTGTATTTACTGGCTGTCTCTCTTGGCAACAATAACTGTTAGTTACCATACTTCAAAATTGTAATCCGTGGTACAATGGTGCATCGGTACTGTGAAAATCAGCTCCTGCTGCCTACACGAGTATACCTGATTTTTAAGATTGTAGTACATTAGTCACCTGTTTTTGTGCCAACGTTCTGACCAACTGGTACAAAACATGACATGGTTGTGGATAAGGTCAGCGGTAGCAACATACTATTAGTTAGTATGGGGATAGATGAACGTAGTACTCCATACACTACCCCACAAATAGTAGTGACAATAATATCTTCATTTTTTATCTCCATAGCGTGTGACTGCTGGTAGGTGCCCCATCACCATTGCCATGATAGCTCATTAACCCACACTGGGTGTAAGTTAGATATGAGAATGCATATGATTTTTCACACATGCATAAACACCTGTCTTGGATGAACAACGTTTTGCAGTGGGTTATGCTCACAATATCAACACATATGGCATATGTACATTTGTGATGCAACATCTGTGGTGTCTACAAGTATATGAGTTGCTGTCCTTGTTTACATATACCTTGCAGTAATCATAGGTATTGCTTTCACAGGTTTCAAACTATGAAAGAAGACAAAGGTATGACAGCCGTTGCCTGATTTAGCAGCATGGTCTGAGTGTGGTAGACAGGTAGCATCCATCAAAGCCCTGGAGAATGCCATTTGACCCATAGTGGCGAGTACAAGGCAGAAACATGTTGGCTAGATACATTTAAAAATAAATGACAAATAGATGGAGGATACATTGTATATCACCTACTATCCATCTTTCTGTCTTTTAATTATACCTAGGTTACCCAACAAATAAAGGAAAAATTATATAGGACTACCCAAGTTATTTTTAGATCTGGACCCACCTCTATTTCGAGCACCACTTTTTCAAGAAGTCCCGGGACACAGTTGAGTCCACCGTGGTGGTACTAATCTAACCACAGTGTGGCTAGGTAACCTATAATGAGCCATGCTACGATATAGGTGGGTGAGGTGACCTACCCAAATATCTTTGATACCTGTAGAAGTCTGGATAGGGCCCAAGAAGAGTTACCCATTCCATTTCCCTAGCATTTATGGTGGTAGTTCTGCACTGTACAGCATTCACCCGATGTGGGAAAAGTTTCAAAGCTTGTCTAGACATAGTATTTTTTACTGGAATGGTACCCTTCCAGTACAAAACCTATGCTAGACTTATGCAGCCACCTTTGCTCTGAGGTGTGTGTAGCGCTCGGCAGCTAGATTGTGCACTAGCACTATGAAGAGAGCAAAATAGTTCCATATTTTAGCATAGAGGGCACGTTCTTGCTCCTTTCTTGTCATGTAATACAGTGCAACAACTTTGGATGCTGCACTACATTGTGTGACAGTTTTGTATGTCAAGCCAATTTATTCTACTGCCTGCTGGTGTTATAATGATTTTATTTTGTCACTTAACTACTGTGAGTCCCTGCTCTTGGCCATCACCATCTTGCTTTGACCAATACAACTAATATGAAGAGCTCCAGTCTAACAACAATTGCATTAATAAGTAGCCGACCTCAGCCTTAGATGCTGTTGCTTAGATCAAATGTTTTGCTTTACTTGAGTTAGACCCTTTGTCCTCTGATTTGCTTTTAGCACCTGATTGTAGGGCTTGTTAACCCAGCGCAAGTTTTATTACTAGGGACCCCTAAACCCATGGCAAGTATCCTGGGCTTGTACTGGACATCGAATGCGTCTTGGATGTGTTTTGTTTTTTTACATACACCACAAACAACATTTTACTGCACCTAACACATCATGAACAAGCAACTCCTGCTGTGCATGACCTTCAACTGTGAGTTGTGAAGATTGGATGCAAGGCCTAGTCAAGCCCTGTACCCACCCGACCAAGGGTGTTCAAACGCTGTGTACATGGCCTTTAGCCATATACTTCAGGGGTTGCCCACAGGGCCTGGCATACAAGCTAGTCCTGTGCCTGAATCGCCATAGGTGTCCAACCTCTGGTGTGCATGGGGGTTGACAGCAGAGCCTGGCCTTTGCTCCAGATCCAATTTTTCCTTTAAATATTTTGGGTTTTTGGAACTATCTTAGGATTCATAAACCCACAACAAGCTTCATGGTGTTTCATTCCTGGTCATGAAGCTGGCGGTGGGCTGGCAGTCAGAGTTTGTAGATCTCCTGGTGTTGCAATTGTGTCATCGATTGTCCTCAGAGTTAGTTCGATGCTCATTTGATCCACCTCTTGACCACCTTAATTCCGAATTGCTATGAAAGCTGTGAAGTTTAAAGTGATCAAGCGAGGGAAGGAAAGGGAAGGTACAGCATGGCGGGAGACCTGAAATAAAAAACAACATACACTATGACTTGATTCCAAATAATATAAAGTAATAAGCTCTATCTTATTTCTAGTATTACCTGTAAAAACAAATAACATCACAATAGGACAAATACTAGATATTTCTGCATATCTGTATAATAGGAGAATATGGTGTATTTCTCTGATGAGGAGCTGAGAGATGAAAAGACACTTTGTTATATTTTCAACAGTGTTTCCCTCTTGTTTGAACGTATATCCCTGACGATATCTATAGTACCTACCAAAAGATATCATGCATCCGACCTCACAGAGTATGAAGCACTTCAAGGCCTCATATATCCCTGTTAGAAAACATGGTAAAACAATAATAGGCATGTATAGCCTTAACGTCTTGTCAAGCCAAAAGTATTTCTCCACAACCAAAATAGATATATAGATATACTCAGAAGTATTATTCACACAGAAAGGATTATTGTACAGTAGTTATAATCCACTGAACACAACATGGCTTAATTTATCCTCATTTGAATTAATTCCAGCTGGTAAATCAACAAAATGTTCAATCACGAACAAAAGGAGAGCAACGTCTTTGGGTCAGGCATAGCCACTGCAGTTTACACAAGCGCAGGTTGTTTTGAACCCTCATGATTCAACTGGATCATAGAAATAGTGCAACTCAACATAGAAAACCGAAGAAAAGAGAAGTACACTTGAAATTGTGCACGTAACGAGAATGTCTGCAAAAAAGAATTTCCAAGCATGTTAGAACTAGTGGCTAGTAGGGAAACAGTATGAAATGAAGGCTTGGTTTTCACACCTTCATATAGAGATCTCCAAATGAAAATAAAGGATCAGTGCAACGGCACCCTTACCGAGATACCAAACTCGCAGCTCCTTCCAACTGGCGGATCTTAAAAAAACAAACGAATAATCTGCCCCGCGTCTACCACAGAAGCAGCCTTTTATTGTTCTTCCGCTGGGTAATTCCTGCGGAACTCTGTACGTTAGCTACATCAATATCACAAAGAACTCATGGGATTTATAGTTCCCTGTCCTTCTTCCGTACTTCACCAACCATGAAGGGCATGAAATAATGCTACCATCATATCTTGGTTCCACAATGGTACCGCAACGTTGACTTGTTGCATCTTCCTTTTACAAGCAATGTGACCCCGGATTGCGTGTGTAACACCTGGCTCATGCTGGGGACTAAAAACCCAGTCCCGGGGTATATATGCCTGGTAGCAAAATGTGCATTTATTTTCCTTTTATTCACATGGGTTTCCTTTGAAGCCAATCATAAATCAAGTACTAGTACTTGACCAATGTGCACTGTTACGAAAGGTAAATGCTTCCAATTTAACTAAAATGTTTACTTGGTAAATCCTTATCAAACGTTTTCTTCAGATATTTTAATCATCAACATATATAAATACACTTTCTTAGAAAAGCTTCAACATAATGTTTTCTGTTTACATCACCAAAAATTCAATCTTTCTGAAATTCATATCAAAGTGTTCGGTTCATCATCCATGCCCAAAGCATTTCGGGACATGTGTCCCTTCATCAGGGGCCCAAATATATAAATAATAGAAAAATCTTTATTAACAATGTGCAGGGTGTCACTCCCTTCTTGCAATCTGGTCGTAGCCCCATGTTTAAATTTTACAGCACTTAATCAAAACGAGAAAAAACAAAAACGTCATGTCATTAGTGACTATATGTGATTCTCTGTCCATCTATATGCCACTAGTTATAACCGTTCATGCACACCTCGTGCATGTGTTAACATCAATCCATGTGACAACATGAATACTAAGAATGATGTGGAAACGATAATCATCCAAAAATGTATTCTTACTAGTGTCAGTCTCCTGAACCGATCTGTAATGACATAAACCAGAGGAACCAGAAATGTGAAATCTCTCCATTCTGCTACTGACATGCTATGGCATTCATTTACCATCTGGACTGGCAGCTACATGTTAACATTAAGCTGGAATGTAGTCAGAACGCCTCAGTGCCGATGCGATTCAAGCCAGTAACAACAATTTCTGAAATAGACAAAGATGTGGATGTAAAAACTCCCGTAACACTACGGGTCTATATCTTCCCGTTGTTTAGTAACGACTACCGAATAATGTAACCGCTGTCGCTCACCTTCAAGAATCAATCGGAACGATCCCAGCCTCTATGCATGCAAACTCCATCAAGCGTGTTCAGCGCGCACGTTACTACAAAGTAATAAATGGGATCTCAAAACAGACAAAGGACTATGACACTATGAGGCTCATGAGTCACAAAATAATAGTCGCCATATTGGAAAGGTGAATGAGTGGTCGCCGATGGGAGAAAAAAGATCAATACTACTAAAGAGTGACTTGTAGAAGATATAAAAACGTAGAGAGAATTGAAAGACTCCACCAAACTGTTACTGTGAGGGACAGGGAATACTGTCTCTCACCCTCATAAACTAGTTACGCTATTGAAAATGTCCTCCATTTAATGCACATGTGAATCGCAATGTACCCGAAAAATCTGACCGAGAAAGGGACTGAAGCACAGCAAGGCTCTACAGTCTGAATATAAAGTCACCATGGGTGGAGATTGAAATCCACTGTGTATATGGAAAAAAGGTCAATGACACTCGATAGGAAAGGTCAACACGTGTAAAAGAACCTTCAAAATCACTCTCAGAATACGCCCAAGAACCGACTCGAAGTGACTGTACTGTACAGTACAGAGGTCCCACATGACCTGATGTTCAAAACGGATAGATTCCACAACATGAACACAGTGTTAGCCTGCTATAGTAGGATCAAATGTGGGCTATGAAGAGTGATAACAAGAACTCATGAGCAGACCTATGTGGAACAAAGAGTCATGCGAAGCTCAGAAGCCGTGCCAACTATTGTCCAATCATATAACTTAGCTCCATAAAACCACTTAATACAAACAAAAAACTCTAAAAGGCAGAATGTTGTGTCCTAGGTGAGGGTTAGTAATCAAAGTTTGTCCACATGCACGTCATCCAGTCTAGTGTCCTACCACATCTGAGGTGAAAATAAATTGAACAGCATATCCCAGTTATATGTACAATGATTATAAATGCGGGAGTCATAAAAAACAACTCATATACATTTTTTCATTCAGACCCTTTGGTTGTGTGTGTCTAATTTCCTAATCCAGAAGATTTCTCTTTGTAGTAACGATCTCGTAAGGTCACACAGTTCCCTGTCCCTCACAGCAACAGTTCAGTGGAGTCTTTCAGTTCTTTCTATGTTTTTACATCTTCTACAAGTCACTCTTTAGTAATATTGATCTTTTTTCTCCCATCGGCGACTACTCATTCACCTTTCCAATATGGCGACTATTATTTTGTGACTCATGAGCCTCATAGCGTCATAGTCCTTTGTCTGTTTTGAGATCCCATCTATTACTTCATAGTAACGGGCACGCTGAACACGCTTGACGGAGTTTGTACACGTAGAGGCTTGGATCGTTCCGATTGATTCTTGAAGGTGAGCGACAGCGTTTACATTATTCGGTAGTCGTTACTAAACAACGGGAAGATATATAGACCTGTAGTGTTGCGGGAGTTTTTACATTCACATCTTTGTCTATTTCAGAAATTGTTGTTACTGGCTTGAATCGTATCGGCACTGAGGCGTTCTGACTACATTCCAGGTTAGTGTTAACATGTAGCTGCCAGTCCCAATGGAAAATGAATGCCATAGAATGTCAGTAGCAGAATGGAGAGATTTCACATTTCTGGTTCCTCTCGTTACAGATCGGTTCAGGAGACTGACACTAGTAAGAATACTTTTTTGGATGATTATCATTTGTCCAGTATTTGTAAAGCGCGAACAATTACCCAAGGGTGTCAAGGCACTGGGGGCCGTCGGGAAGATTAAGCAAGCTATTGCCCAGAGTCACATGGTGCTGGACTCAACTGCCACCGGGGATCAAACCGTGAGCCCCCGGGTTCCGAAGTCAGTCGCCCTGGCCCCTGCACCACACCTCTTCCCTTTCCACATCATTCTTAGTACTCATGTAGTCACATGGATTGATGTGAACACACGCACGAGGTGTGCATTAATGGTTATAACTAGTGGCATATAGATGGACAGAGAATCACATATAGTCACTAATAACATGACGTTTTAGTTTTTTCTCTCTTTGATTAAGTGCTGTAAAATGTAAACATGGAGCTACGACCAGATTGCAAGAAGGGAGTGACACCCTGCACATTGTTAATAAAGTTTTTTCTGTAATTTATTGATTTGGGCCCCTGATGAAGGGACACATGTCCTGAAATGCATTGGGCATGGATGATGAACAGAACACTTTGATATGAATTTCAGAAAGACTGAATTTTCTGTGATGTAAACAGAATAAATTATGTTGAAGCTTTTCTAAGAAGGTGAATTTGTATATGTTGATGATTAATATATCTGTAGAAAACGTTTAATAAGGATTTACAAAGTGAACATTTTAGTTAAATTGGAAGCATTTGCCTTTCGCAACAGTGCACATTGGTCAAGTACTCGTACTTGATTTATGATTGAGTGAATTATTGACATGTGGACATCATGTCTACCAATGTAGCACGTTAGATAAAAGGAGTAGGATCACAAAGTTAAGAGTAGCAATTGGAGTGCTCCACTTACAAACAGAGAGTTTTCCTTTGAAGCCCCCCCACCCGAGAGAGGGAACAGTAGATGCATCCCAACCCTCTTATGGAGTCTTTCATTTTTTCAGGATACGTGGACTAGTTCCTTAATACTGTAGCAGCGACCATAACATTTTTCTCGATATATCAGCCACAGAATCAGATAATGATTTCCAGACTCTAAATGGCTGATGGAAGAAAAAGTGCCTCTGTACAATCTGATTTCAGATATTTTTTTTCAATATTGGATCCACATAGGTCCATACATTAACACTCCAGGAGCCATATCATACAAAGTGCCCCGGGGGGGTAACAGGCGTTT
The DNA here is from genome assembly GCA_963921515.1 of Calotriton arnoldi. Taxonomy (NCBI): domain Eukaryota; kingdom Metazoa; phylum Chordata; class Amphibia; order Caudata; family Salamandridae; genus Calotriton; species Calotriton arnoldi. The sequence goes on from CAWUFW010006867.1 coordinate 369,653, forward strand.
GAGTTCTGCTTTGCACACACCTTGGGCACTCTAGTATTACAGAAGGGGCCCCAGACACTTGTGCGACCTCTTCTGTAATATAGATAGCGCTGGCGCACATATAGTGCCAGCACTTCCGTCATCAAAAGGTGGGTGCATCTTTTGAAAGGTGCACCCAGGCAAACAAGGAAAATGTGCTGCATTGTGTAATACGGCCCCAGATATCTTTACAATTTAACCATTTCAAGCTCACCATTTTATAAAAGAGTTATTCCTTGAAAACTACAGAAAGGATTTACACCAAACCAAGCAGAGACACTTCCTTGAGTAAAGTTTGACCTTAAGCCAATTTGTTGCAATTTCGTTCAGTCATTTTTTCTGTATCTGAGAGCAAAGGTTTCTATGGGAATTAAAATAAGAAACACTACTGTTTTGATCCCTTCACCTCCTCAGGGTTTGAGTAGATTCGTTGCATGGCACCAAACTTCTAACAAAAATGTAAAAATGCCTCGTCAATGGAAGTTGTGAGCTAACTAGAACTACAGAGGCTTTGATGCTACATGTGTCAAGAAACCCTTTTCATCCATTGGTTTGTTGTTGTACAGAATGGGGCAGTGAGTCGGCCAACTTGTACCACAGACTCCCTTCACTAAGTGATAGTTTTCTGCTTGTACGCAAAGTGCACTAGCACAAAGAAGTGCCCAGGACTTTTATGAAGATATGCGCCTATACGTTTGATTTTTTTTTCTTTTCTCTGAGGGCCCACTAGCTGGACCAGATACTTGCAGCTGCTTACTGCACAATTTGCAGTGCATAACATCTGTCGCAAGAATTTTGAAGCCTTGTTTAATAGGTTTTAATCCCTTGCAAGGATGGCAGCATGTGCATGCATGTGTATGAGCATCTACCGACAAGGGCAGGCATCTTTGAATGTTGTATACATCTTCATTACAAAAACATTCAACCATGACCACCTCTGCATGCGCATGCATGCACAAGTGCACACACTGGCCTTCATCTTTGAATGTTTTTATAAAAACTAAATTAGAAAGATCAGAGATGTCTGCCAGTGCGTTTACATGCACGGGCAGCAATTTATTTTATTTGCAATAAAGATTTACAAAAACATTATACAACAAGCATTGACAAATCCAGCGCTTGTCTTTAATATCTCAAATTATATACATACATAGGACAGTACATAGTACTAAGTAGCTGCGCTTGACGTTATTGACAGTCTAAGGATGGTTTCTGATTCCAGCAGTCTAAGTGCGCTGATTTTATTAGGATGTCTTTCGTGTTTTTATATAACAACCCTTTGGCCTGCTTATAATGCCACTGATATGGTAATCATAACTCATGGGCGGTTATATGCAGGATGTATCTGCTGGTTTAGCTATGACGTTCTTGCGTGGGAGACCAAAATATTGGCTTGATTAAATAGGATTAATGTTTTACATGGCATTGTACAAGCAGGTTAAGAAGCCTCCCTGTAATGGTAAAACCTTTTGTAGAGCCTTTAGTGGCATAGGCGTCATGGAGTGTGGCAACAAATGGATGCTGTTGTGCATTTACACTTGTCAGGTAGTGTACATTTGTGGTCACTGTTTGCCAATAGAATGGTATACTTGGAGAACAAAGCCATATGGCTGGCTAGACTATGATAAATCCTCAGCGCTGCCAGAAGTCAAACTACATTAGATCTGAACAGAACACTGTATAACGCTCTAACCCTGAAAGTTTTTAGACTGTGTGGTATATGAGCTTTTTTTCCCCTCCAGGGGGGTGGGAGGGCAAGTAACTTGGATGCGTGCATGCAGGCATGGCGAGTGGCAAATAATAAAAAGGAAATTCACTTACCTTGCCTGCTGCACGTCTGACGTCCTCTTCTGTCCCTCCTTTGTCAGCTCCGTGGGCTTCAGACTCCAGGAAGCTCCATTAATCAATCCTGGCACTACTCTCACCAGCATGAGAGCAGCGGCAGGATTGGATGGAGCGTCCTGGCTGGATGCTCCTTCAGGCCCTCTAGGCCTGTGTTTGGTCTCCACCCAGCTGTCTATGACAGCTGAGTGGAGTACTGCAAAATGTGTATGTCACTTTGGCGGGTCCATCTTGCTCCTCCAGTCCTTCTCTGCTGCCAATCGGCAGCTGAGGAGGACCTGCCCCCACTAGTCCTGGCTAGAGGCTGTCAAATGTGAAAATAAAATGGCAATGAAATCATTTCATTGCCATTTTATTTTTCAGGTTTAGTGCCGCAGCAGGCAGGAGGCGATGCCCTTCGCCCTCACGAAGAAACTGCAGCTGCTGTTATGCAACGGAAGCCCAAAGAATCATGGAGATGCAAATGACGTCTGGCAGGATTTTTTCCTGACATTACATAGTAAGTGGAGCTAGTAACTGAAATTAAAAGACAAACAACAAACAGAGATGATGTGTCTCTTCTAAGTGGGAGAAAGGCAAGCTTTCTTCAATAAAAGTACCAAAAAAACAATGACGCAAAACTAATGTTTATATTACAATTGCATGATATTTCTTATATGTTTAGGCACAGGGAGATTTAATGAAGGATTCAAATGGCCCACCCAAAACTGCCTGTACACTGCATGTGATTGTGATCATAGAAAAATGAACTGAATAACTTCAGGTTTACCATGCCACTTGATTACAGGAGGATAATATAATAGTGGTTAACACTTAACTTACTGTGGGAGTCATTCACTTTTTATAAACATAAGCATTGTAACATATTTATAAAAACCATTCACATAACTGAATAAAACGCAACTATCAGAGAGAAAATGAGGCAGTGTTTAACTTATGAGTCTCTGAATTGTTTTTTATCAGGATGTCCTGATCCCAAGATGACCACCAGAAGTGATAAACATAATGACATTATGAGGCCATGTTAGGGTCAGGCTCACACCAGATACATGACAAAAGCGTCAAAAATGCCTGCTTCATTAAACTTACTTTGTAGAAGTAAATGGTCCCTGATGCATTGCAATGCAAGCACGCCATAGGAAGTGAAAGGGTAGATCCAAGCTGGTAACAGCACAAGACAAAAAAACACACCTGTTGGCTGATCTAATATGTGATGGGCAATATCTCAAGCCAACTGTTGAAAGAGGATGATTCAAATAATCAAGTGCCTGAAAAGGGCTGAGCTGAAGCATACTCTACGTATATTCTAAGCAGTAGGTCTTGCAGGCAGCTGCACTGTCAATCAAATCCAAAAATGAACAGTTGTTTTGAAAGTCCAGTCCTTCTATCCTCTTGTACTGAGGGTGGAAAAAGAGAATGGGATAGGTATACACACACCTTCCAGTGTTACCCCTGCACCCCTCATTCACACCCAATCTCATTTACCACTGAAAGACGACAGGGTATTTAAATTCACGTACACTTTCATCACTATAAGATTGCCTTTATAATCAGGGTCTTGGATGTGACTGGTAAATAAAAAGATTTCTATTTGAACCCAAAATTAGCATGAACAGTGTTTATTGAGATACATTCGCTGGCTCAATCTGAAATAGTGAAATTGCTCTTTTTTTAAATTGTAACATTGGTGGTTTTACCATAAAGTTATAGCAACAACTAATATAGCCTGGGTTGTGGAATTTAAACGAACTGAGAACTTAAATAGAATAACCCAGTTCTATTAACTTATGTAAAACAGACTCGATTGGTGTGTCATGTAAGATTACTTTATGTAAATTGTGAAGCGCTTGTGTTTTATAAAATCCCTGAAAAATGTAAACTGGCAATGGAGGTCAGGATATATATTTCTAGAGTTCGACATTAAATCTGGGATCATTTTCCTTGCACTCAGAAGCTTAAGACAGTGCACAAATGTAAACATACTCAAATCAGCATGAAATAGAATCCTTTTGTTAGTCAGAAGAACATACTAAAAATCTGAATTAATAAGTACCCAGACAATCATTACAGATTAATCATTCCGTTACATGACAAGAATTGATATCCTTGCTTTGACGCCTCACAAGCTTCATACTTTGCAGGATGGCAGCATCTGTATATAAGCATCTCAATAATTTCTCACCGGACAGAAAGTCTTTCATCAGTATTATGCAACAGGCAAACGTACGTTACCTGTTTTTCATTATACTGTCAATCTATTTGCCATCTCCAATTTTATTCATCATGAATTCTTGCACATACATATTTTACAGCATCAGTTTTCTTGTAGAAAAATAAATTATAAATTACATTTTAAGAACACGATGCAAATAGAACAAATTATTTAATTTTAACTATATCTATATCGTCTGTTCTATAATAAATCCAATCTACCCCTAATTTTCTCCTAAATCCCATCTTCACCCCTTCTTTTTTCTCAGCCCATGCCCAGGTGCCATGCCCCATTTATGAGGATAAATGAAGCTTGGCACCTGGGCATGGGCTGAGAAAAAAGGAGGGGTGAAGATGGAATGGCCACCTCCCTTCTAACTACTTCAAGCCCATCTTCATACTTGTCCCTAACAGTCATCATCACTCCCTTCTAACTCCAATGCTTTTACATATTTCTCTGCTCGCCCTCATCTGCATTGCTCTCCTCTCCACAAACATAATATTCTCCTTCCATGTTTCTGACTACTGCGTGTCAGACTGACAATCCCTTCATTCTCATCTCCGGTCTCTTGCCTCCCCCCACCTACAACTCCTACTTCTCTATTCACTCCCATCTCCGTAGCATTCCATCCTTTCCCCTACCAGTCAGCCTGTTCTCTTCCTGCCTCAATTGCCTGGCCTCACATGACTACCCCCACAACTCATCTGAATATAAATGGAAATAGCATAAGTTTATTGAGATACATTCGCTGGCTCAATCTGAAATAGTGACTGTGGTCAACACACACCAGGTCTGTTTGCTCTTTCCCCAAATTAACTAAAGGAGTTGGATACAGTCGCAGCCGGCATAACTCGCGGGTGAGGGGGCGTGCGGGGGGTGGGGTTCATGCGTGGGGAATTTAATTTAAAATAATAATAAATAATAAACGTACCTTCCCGGGTCCCGTGCTGTCTCAGCTCCTGGCCGGGTCCCATGGAAAAGGAAGCAGGCAGCCTCCCTCCCCTAAGCCAATCACAACGCTGCAATGGCAGCGTTGTGATTGGTGGAGACGGCGCCTAGCCGGGCGCCTATAGGGAGGCCATTTTCTCCATGTAGTCTGCATGCAGCCTACATGGAGAAAAGGGAGAGTGCGCATGACTGGTTTGGTCAGCCCCAGAGGGCCGACCAAACAGTCAGGGCCCGCAGCATTGGGCTAGCCACTCCTCCCCTGCCCTCCAGCAGACCCGCCCCCAACCAAACCCTTCTGCTTTCTCGCAGTGCGAGAAGCAGAAACATAAAATGATAGTTTTACCATTTTATGTTTCTTCTTCTCGCACTGCGAGAAAGCAGTGGGCGACGCTCCTGCGCCCTAATGGAGGAGCCGCCCCTGGTTGGATATAATAATTCATTGTTTCAATCTAAAATATCAAGACATGTGGAAACAAGCTCGCCCCACCTTGTGAAGTTTTGGAGTGATCATAAGCACTGAGTTGATCCTGAGTTTCACCTAAAAAACCTTGCAGAAGTGGATTAGCCAGGCATGCAGTGGAGTAGTTTGGGAATGTCATGATAGAGTTTAATGGAACCCATGGATTTGGAGATGTGACAAGAGCCACTTTATGTGTGACCGCCTACAGTTGGCATGAAAGGAACACCAAGTAAAGGCTCACTGATATATATAGTTATGATGAAGTCCAGAATTATGCTTGAGTGATCTACATATGTTATTTGGTTCTTGAAATTTGTAGGCGTGTGTATTGTGAGCTTGGGTTAGGCAATCTGTGACCCTGACATTGCTGTTCATGCAGTCCGATTCTGTATGCATGGACTTAAGCACAAACTGTAAAAAGGGAAGAACTATATAACATCGCTTAGGTGACATGTAGAATGGGGAAAAACCTCTGCTTTCCTTCCCTGATCTGCTGTCGATTCTGTCTGGTGTCTCCTGTCTCAACCACCAAAGTGGTACACCTCCGCCAAAATCATTTTTTGAAAAAATACAATCTTTCATTAACCATCTCTCTGTAGTCAGTCAAGCCTCGCTCCCATTGTCACGCTATCTTTCTTAGTGTCACATGTCTCACTCTACTAATTCTGAAACACCCTACGATTAGTGATGCTCCGAATTGCTAAAAGCAGCTGGGAACGTTCTGAGAACTTCTGATTATACAATAAGCTTACTCTTGCACTAGGGGCATTCTTAAGCATCTGAAAAAGTTGCAAAGCTAATTCACAATCCTGAATGTGCACTATGAACATTCCAGCAACATAAAGTGCCATTCTACATCTTACTCTACCAATGTGCATATAAAATCTCAATGCATTATAATATAAAGATGTATCTCGAAAATGTAGTGTACAAGTTCTATGCGTTGAATTTATAGAGTGGTGAGTGATAGGGTGTGTGCAAGACCACAGTAAGGTATGGACCACGGGGGAGAGGGAGGGGAGAAAGTAAGTGCATGGTAGGGAAGATGACTTGACATTGTGGATGCGGGGAAGGGTATGGTGAGGGCAACAAAGGAGTGAGAAGGATGGTGTGTAGGGATTAGTGGATATGGGCGTGGAGACAGAGTGAGGGGGCACACTAGGCACACTGGCAGGGTGGATTCAAAAAGAACGCTTAAACATGGGCGTAGGAAGTGTGGGGGACAAGGGTGGGGGGGACAAGGGGACAAAAGAATTTACCCTCTCTCTTCTGTCAGTCGCAGGGCCATTGGCACCTCAAAGCACAAGTGCTTTGAGGTGCCAATGGCCCTGCGACTGGCAGAAGAGAGAGGGTAAATTCTTTTGTCAAAGCCTTTCACGTGCCAATGGCCCTTCCTTTTTGTTGTGCTGCAAACCTCCAGGAATTTTCTCACCTCGCCCTCCCCGCCGTGGCTGACTACACTCTGCACTTCCAGGACAAAGTAGGAGAGGCAGTTTGTAGATTGCTGTCTGCATCCTGCACCTCCTCAGGCCGGACTCTACCTTATTTTGACTGTTTCACACTGCGCAATTCAGCCGCTCAAAGGCTAATGTTTGGTGAAATGTTTATTTTGAGCAGTTGAACCTCGCCAGGGAACATAAAAACAATTAGTATCAGACACTGTCTGAGCACACTTCTGTTGTGTGTCAGATGTATTGGTCTGTCCTAATATTTACACAAATAACAATTTAGATACCACTATTTTGTCGGATTTCTTTTATAGCGCTACTCAACCCAATCCAGGGTGTCGGAGCGCCTTACATCACAAATGCACATTGACAATAAAGCATATGTTGGTAAATCAATTTACTGGATGTGTTACATAAGACAGGGTTACAAGGTTTAGGAGTCACATGTCCTTTCCTTCATAGTTCACTGTGCTATATTAGAAGTATTACAATTTATGAACTGCAAGTTACTAAAGGATCTCTGTGTTAAAAGCAATAACCCACTTGCCCATCCACATAAAATAAAAATCCGTCATCTGTGTGTCACATGATGTTCTTTGTGGGAGACACATTAACCCTCCATGCTACTTTGACAAAACTGGGACTAGACAAAACACCTGTCTCTCCAGCAAGTGCATTAACCTCCATAGTTATCTTACCATTATTATTATTCCCTCAGATTTACTGGGTACATAAAGATCTATGCAGCAGGTGCCTTAACCCCATAAGATATTTTAAAATGCAGACTTTGCAAGCAATTAAGCAGAACAGATATACTGCCACGTTTCTCCTTGTTGCCAATTTCTTTCTGGCAGAGTTTTAGTAAATAAATGTGTAATCTGAGGCCTAGATCTTGCGCTGGGGTTGCAACACTTTTTGGCACAACTCCGACGCAAGATCTAATTTGTTAAATATTGTAATATGCTTAAATGTACTCATGACAGACCTGCTTAACATATATGAGGGCTTAAAATCTGATGTCATTTTTTGTGATATCACTTCCTGTGAGGTCGTGGGTTGTGATGTCACGTGCTGTGATGTCACGTACATACTGCCTAACTTGATTAGTGCCCCACTTCTTTTTTTTAGGTTTCTGATTCCAGCAGTGTAAGTGCGCTGATTTTATTAGGATGTCTTTCGTGTTTTTATATAACAAGCCTTTGGCCTGCTTATAATGCCACTGATATGGTAATCATAACTCATGGGCGGTTATATGCAGGATGTATCTGCTGGTTTAGCTATGACGTTCTTGCGTGGGAGACCAAAATATTGGCTTGATTAAATAGGATTAATGTTTTACATGGCATTGTACAAGCAGGTTAAGAAGCCTCCCTGTGATGGTAAAACCTTTTGTAGAGCCTTTAGTGGCATAGGCGTCATGGAGTGTGGCAACAAATGGATGCTGTTGTGCATTTACACTTGTCAGGTAGTGTACATTTGTGGTCACTGTTTGCCAATAGAATGGTATACTTGGAGAACAAAGCCATATGGCTGGCTAGACTATGATAAATCCTCAGCGCTGCCAGAAGTCAAACTACATTAGATCTGAACAGAACACTGTATAACGCTCTAACCCTGAAAGTTTTAAGACTGTGTGGTATATGAGCTTTTTTTCCCCTCCAGGGGGGTGGGCGGGCAAGTAACTTGGATGCGTGCATGCAGGCATGGCGAGTGGCAAATAATAAAAAGGAAATTCACTTACCTTGCCTGCTGCACGTCTGACGTCCTCTTCTGTCCCTCCTTTGTCAGCTCCGTGGGCTTCAGACTCCAGGAAGCTCCATTAATCAATCCTGGCACTACTCTCACCAGCATGAGAGCAGCGCCAGGATTGGATGGAGCGTCCTGGCTGGATGCTCCTTCAGGCCCTCTAGGCCTGTGTTTGGTCTCCACCCAGCTGTCTATGACAGCTGAGTGGAGTACTGCAAAATGTGTATGTCACTTTGGCCGGTCCATCTTGCTCCTCCAGTCCTCCTCAGCTGCCAATCGGCAGCTGAGGAGGACCTGCCCCCACTAGTCCTGGCTGGAGGCTGTCAAATGTGAAAAATAAAATGGCAATGAAATCATTTCATTGCCATTTTATTTTTCAGGTTTAGTGCCGCAGCAGGCAGGGGGGCGATGCCCCTTCGCCCTCACGAAGAAACTGCAGCTGCTGTTATGCAACGGAAGCCCAAAGAATCATGGAGATGCAAATGACGTCTGGCAGGATTTTTTCCTGACATTACATAGTAAGTGGAGCTAGTAACTGAAATTAAAAGACAAACAACAAACAGAGATGATGTGTCTCTTCTAAGTGGGAGAAAGGCAAGCTTTCTTCAATAAAAGTACCAGAAAAAAAATGACGCAAAACTAATGTTTATATTACAATTGCATGATATTTCTTATATGTTTAGGCACAGGGAGATTTAATGAAGGATTCAAATGACCCACCCAAAACTGCCTGTACACTGCATGTGATTGTGATCATAGAAAAATGAACTGAATAACTTCAGGTTTACCATGCCACTTGATTACAGGAGGATAATATAATAGTGGTTAACACTTAACTTACTGTGGGAGTCATTCACTTTTTATAAACATAAGCATTGTAACATATTTATAAAAACCATTCACATAACTGAATAAAACGCAACTATCAGAGAGAAAATGAGGCAGTGTTTAACTTATGAGTCTCTGAATTGTTTTTTATCAGGATGTCCTGATCCCAAGATGACCACCAGAAGTGATAAACATAATGACATTATGAGGCCATGTTAGGGTCAGGCTCACACCAGATACATGACAAAAGCGTCAAAAATGCCTGTTTCAGTAAACATACTTTGTAGAAGTAAATGGTCCCTGATGCATTGCAATGCAAGCACGCCATAGGAAGTGAAAGGGTAGATCCAAGCTGGTAACAGCACAAGACAAAAAAACACACCTGTTGGCTGATCTAATATGTGATGGGCACTATCTCAAGCCAACTGTTGAAAGAGGATGATTCAAATAATCAAGTGCCTGAAAAGGGCTGAGCTGAAGCATACTCTACGTATATTCTAAGCAGTAGGTCTTGCAGGCAGCTGCACTGTCAATCAAATCCAAAAATGAACAGTTGTTTTGAAAGTCCAGTCCTTCTATCCTCTTATACTGAGGGTGGAAAAAGAGAATGGGATAGGTATACACACACCTTCCAGTGTTACCCCTGCACCCCTCATTCACACCCAATCTCATTTACCACTGAAAGACGACAGGGTATTTACATTCACGTACACTTTCATCACTATAAGATTGCCTTTATAATCAGGGTCTTGGATGTGACTGGTAAATAAAAAGATTTCTATTTGAACCCAAAATTAGCATGAACAGTGTTTATTGAGATACATTCGCTGGCTCAATCTGAAATAGTGAAATTGCTCTTTTTTTTTTAATTGTAACATTGGTGGTTTTACCATAAAGTTATAGCAACAACTAATATAGCCTGGGTTGTGGAATTTAAACGAACTGAGAACTTAAATAGAATAACCCAGTTCTATTAACTTATGTAAAACAGACTCGATTGGTGTGTCATGTAAGATTACTTTATGTAAATTGTGAAGCGCTTGTGTTTTATAAAATCCCTGAAAAATGTAAACTGGCAATGGAGGTCAGGATATATATTTCTAGAGTTCGACATTAAATCTGGGATCATTTTCCTTGCACTCAGAAGCTTAAGACAGTGCACAAATGTAAACATACTCAAATCAGCATGAAATAGAATCCTTTTGTTAGTCAGAAGAACATACTAAAAATCTGAATAAATAAGTACCCAGACAATCATTACAGATTAATCATTCCGTTACATGACAAGAATTGATATCCTTGCTTTGACGCCTCACAAGCTTCATACTTTGCAGGATGGCAGCATCTGTATATAAGCATCTCAATAATTTCTCACCGGACAGAAAGTCTTTCATCAGTATTATGCAACAGGCAAACGTACGTTACCTGTTTTTCATTATACTGTCAATCTATTTGCCATCTCCAATTTTATTCATCATGAATTCTTGCACATACATATTTTACAGCATCAGTTTTCTTGTAGAAAAATAAATTATAAATTACATTTTAAGAACACGATGCAAATAGAACAAATTATTTAATTTTAACTATATCTATATCGTCTGTTCTATAATAAATCCAATCTACCCCTAATTTTCTCCTAATCCCATCTTCACCCCTTCTTTTTTCTCAGCCCATGCCCAGGTGCCATGCCCCATTTATGAGGATAAATGAAACTTGGCACCTGGGCATGGGCTGAGAAAAAAGGAGGGGTGAAGATGGAATGGCCACCTCCCTTCTAACTACCTCAAGCCCATCTTCATACTTGTCCCTAACAGTCATCATCACTCCCTTCTAACTCCAATGCTTTTACATATTTCTCTGCTCGCCCTCATCTGCATTGCTCTCTTCTCCACAAACATAATATTCTCCTTCCATGTTTCTGACTACTGCGTGTCAGACTGACAATCCCTTCATTCTCATCTCCGGTCTCTTGCCTCCCCCCACCTACAACTCCTACTTCTCTATTCACTCCCATCTCCGTAGCATTCCATCCTTTCCCCTACCAGTCAGCCTGTTCTCTTCCTGCCTCAATTGCCTGGCCTCACATGACTACCCCCACAACTCATCTGAATATAAATGGAAATAGCATAAGTTTATTGAGATACATTCGCTGGCTCAATCTGAAATAGTGACTGTGGTCAACACACACCAGGTCTGTTTGCACTTTCCCCAAATGAACTAAAGGAGTTGGATACAGTCGCAGCCGGCATGACTCGCGGGTGAGGGGGCGTGCGGGGGGTGGGGTTCATGCGTGGGGAATTTAATTTAAAATAATAATAAATAATAAACGTACCTTCCCGGGTCCCGTGCCGTCTCAGCTCCTGGCCGGGTCCCATGGAAAAGGAAGCAGGCAGCCTCCCTCCCCTAAGCCAATCACAACGCTGCAATGGCAGCGTTGTGATTGGTGGAGACGGCGCCTAGCCGGGCGCCTATAGGGAGGCCATTTTCTCCATGTAGGCTGCATGCAGCATACATGGAGAAAAGGGAGAGTGCGCATGACTGGTTTGGTCAGCCCCAGAGGGCCGACCAAACAGTCAGGGCCCGCAGCATTGGGCTAGCCACTCCTCCCCTGCCCTCCAGCAGACCCGCCCCCAACCAAACCCTTCTGCTTTCTCGCAGTGCGAGAAGCAGAAACATAAAATGGTAGTTTTACCATTTTATGTTTCTTCTTCTCGCACTGCGAGAAAGCAGTGGGCGACGCTCCTGCGCCCTAATGGAGGAGCCGCCCCTGGTTGGATATAATAATTCATTGTTTCAATCTAAAATATCAAGACGTGTGGAAACAAGCTCGCCCCACCTTGTGAATTTTTGGAGTGATCATAAGCACTGAGTTGATCCTGAGTTTCACCTAAAAAACCTCGCAGAAGTGGATTAGCCAGGCATGCAGTGGAGTAGTTTGGGAATGTCATGATAGAGTTTAATGGAACCCATGGATTTGGAGATGTGACAAGAGCCACTTTATGTGTGACCGCCTACAGTTGGCATGAAAAGAACACCAAGTAAAGGCTCACTGATATATATAGTTATGATGAAGTCCAGAATTATGCTTGAGTGATCTACATATGTTATTTGGTTCTTGAAATTTGTAGGCGTGTGTATTGTGAGCTTGGGTTAGGCAATCTGTGACCTTGACATTGCTGTTCATGCAGTCCGATTCTGTATGCATGGACTTAAGCACAAACTGTAAAAAGGGAAGAACTATATAACTTCGCTTAGGTGACATGTAGAATGGGGAAAAACCTCTGCTTTCCTTCCCTGATCTGCTGTCGATTCTGTCTGGTGTCTGCTGTCTCAACCACCAAAGTGGTACACCTCCGCCAAAATCATTTTTTGAAAAAATACAATCTTTCATTAACAATCTCTCTGTAGTCAGTCAAGCCTCGCTCCCATTGTCACGCTATCTTTCTTAGTGTCACATGTCTCACTCTACTAATTCTGAAACACCCTACGATTAGTGATGCTCCGAATTGCTAAAAGCAGCTGGGAACGTTCTGAGAACTTCTGATTATACAATAAGCTTACTCTTGCACTAGGGGCATTCTTAAGCATCTGAAAAAGTTGCAAAGCTAATTCACAATCCTGAATGTGCACTATGAACATTCCTGCAACATAAAATGCCATTCTACATCTTACTCTACCAATGTGCATATAAAATCTCAATGCATTATAATATAAAGATGTATCTCGAAAATGTAGTGTACAAGTTCTATGCGTTGAATTTATAGAGTGGTGAGTGATAGGGTGTGTGCAAGACCACAGTAAGGTATGGACCACGGGGGAGAGGGAGGGGAGAAAGTAAGTGCATGGTAGGGAAGATGACTTGACATTGTGGATGCGGGGAAGGGTATGGTGAGGGCAACAAAGGAGTGAGAAGGATGGTGTGTAGGGATTAGTGGATATGGGCGTGGAGACAGAGTGTGGGGGCACACTAGGCACACTGGCAGGGTGGATTCAAAAAGAACGCTTAAACATGGGCGTAGGAAGTGTGGGGGACGTGGGGGATATATCCCCCCCCAGATTTTGTAGTGGGGGGACCCGGGGGACAAGGGTGGGGGGGACAAGGGGACAAAAGAATGTACCCTCTCTCTTCTGTCAGTCACAGGGCCATTGGCACCTCAAAGCACAAGTGCTTTGAGGTGCCAATGGCCCTGCGACTGGCAGAAGAGAGAGGGTAAATTCTTTGTCAAAGCCTTTCACGTGCCAATGGCCCTTCCTTTTGTTGTGCTGCAAACCTCCAGGAATTTTCTCACCTCGCCCTCCCCGCCGTGGCTGACTGCACTCTGCACTTCCAGGACAAAGTAGGAGAGGCAGTTTGTAGATTGCTGTCTGCATCCTGCACCTCCTCAGGCCGGACTCTACCTTATTTTGACTGTTTCACACTGCGCAATTCAGCCGCTCAAAGGCTAATGTTTGGTGAAATGTTTATTTTGAGCAGTTGAACCTCGCCAGGGAACATAAAAACAATTAGTATCAGACACTGTCTGAGCACACTTCTGTTGTGTGTCAGATGTATTGGTCTGTCCTAATATTTACACAAATAACAATTTAGATACCACTATTTTGTCGGATTTCTTTTATAGCGCTACTCAACCCAATCCAGGGTGTCGGAGCGCCTTACATCACAAATGCACATTGACAATAAAGCATATGTTGGTAAATCAATTTACTGGATGTGTTACATAAGACAGGGTTACAAGGTTTAGGAGTCACATGTCCTTTCCTTCATAGTTCACTGTGCTATATTAGAAGGATTACAATTTATGAACTGCAAGTTACTAAAGGATCTCTGTGTTAAAAGCAATAACCCACTTGCCCATCCACATAAAATAAAAATCCGTCATCTGTGTGTCACATGATGTTCTTTGTGGGAGACACATTAACCCTCTATGCTACTTTGACAAAACTGGGACTAGACAAAACACCTGTCTCTCCAGCAAGTGCATTAACCTCCATAGTTATCTTACCATTATTATTATTCCCTCAGATTTACTGGGTACATAAAGATCTATGCAGCAGGTGCCTTAACCCCATAAGATATTTTTAAATGCAGACTTTGCAAGCAATTAAGCAGAACAGATATACTGCCACATTTCTCCTTGTTGCCAATTTCTTTCTGGCAGAGTTTTAGTAAATAAATGTGTAATCTGAGGCCTAGATCTTGCGCTGGGGTTGCAACACTTTTTTGGCACAACTCCGACGCAAGATCTAATTTGTTAAATATTGTAATATGCTCAAATGTACTCATGACAGACCTGCTTAACATATATGAGGGCTTAAAATCTGATGTCATTTTTTGTGATATCACTTCCTGTGAGGTCGTGGGTTGTGATGTCACGTGCTGTGATGTCACATACATACTGCCTAACTTGGTTAGTGCCCCACTTCTTTTTTTTAGGACTTGTACCCTGGTGGGAGAAGTACAATGGAGAACTGGTGTTGGTGGTTGTAGGAGGCTGGCTTAGTATATAGTGTACACTCAGGAGTGATGCACCTTGCACTAAACCAGACAACCCTTATGGTGATTTTAGTGGTCTTTGATAACCATAGAAAGCTCTCAAAGTGGTAGCTGTGAAGAGCAGCCTTCAGGCTTATCTTGAAGGAGTGTAAAGCAGCTTGTTTTACCACATTTAATCAACAGTGTAGATTAGATGAAAAAGAATCACAGTGTTTATAAAAATAGGTCTATCCTACCCAGAGAAATCAACAATACACACAAGAATACTTTAAAATAATCAGGTAAGTAGCACAAATATACACTGGTCTCCAGGGGGAGATCAACCCGTATACTAAGAAAGTGGAATGTAAACTGCAAAGGAGAACGTGACTTGGGACTTAGACCAGAAGACTCAAAGGAGCTGGGGACACAAGGAACCACCCAAGGTAAGTACCCAGGAACCCCACGGAGGCTGTGTGCAGAGTGGAAACACAGCCACGTGCCCATGGAAGTCAATGGAGAGGTCACGGTTGCAGTTTTAAAGAAGAAGGACCCTTCACAGATGACTCTGTAGAAACCCTTTGGAAGATGGGAGGTTGGAGAACCACCCCACCTGTGGATGTCCTAGGAATCAGGTTACTAGCACTAGGAAAGCCAGGTGCATAGGGTGAAGTGACGTTGGAACCTGCTGTAGACGACAATAGAAGACTTTGAAAAAGATGCCTCTGGAGAAGCCTGTGAAGGAGTCTGGTGGAATCCAAGAGTAGACTCTTCAAGAGGAGAACCTGCTACCAGAGGGGACAGAGTCTATACCACTCGGAAGTGACCAGGATGCATGGAAGCACAATGCCCACCTATGTCTGGAGGTTCAGGAGTGAAGACAGTGACCTTGTCCCTGCAGCTGTGAAGACCAGGCAATGCTGAGGAAGACCAGGAGCCGTGCACGAGCTGGCCCACATCAGGTGTCAGTGTCCAGGTGTCTGGCGGGAGCAGCAACAAGCCTTGGTAGCCGCAACTGGCGTAGAAAGCGAAAAGTTGCAAACGTTGGGACCAGCAAGGTCCAAGGGACTCACCAACAGCAGGAGAATCAGAGCAAGCCCTGAGCAAGCAGGGGAGCCCACTGCAGCAAAGGAAGACCCTTGAGAGGACCCACAGGCCGAAAGCACAGGAGTCACAAGAGGACCTCAGGCAGCTCACCAAAGATGGAGGCCCACTGTGCAGAGGATGCAATGAGGATGCTGATGCTCCACGGATGAGGTACTGGAGGCTTGAGCTTCTTGTAGTCCGAAGAGCTCTGGAATGCAGAGCCAACAAGCATTGGCAATAGCAAGTAGACGCGGTGCACAGGGGTTCAGTCCCAGCATCTCCGATGAGGGATACTGTCCTCAAAATTGCAGAGAAGACAGGTCAGGCCTCTAGGGAGCTGCAGAACCACCACCTGTGTTGCTGGGTCTCAGGAAGGCTGTAGGATGATAGGAGCATCAGACTAGTAAGCTTCTTTGCGGTGCCTGCAGATGCAAGGGAGTGACTCCTTCACACCAAGGGAGATTACTTAAGATGTCCTTGATGCCCACAGGCCTTCTGGAGAACCTGGATGAAGCACAGACATAGACGACTCAGAAGACTTGAAGAACAGCAAGACCAGGAGCAGCAGGACTCTTCCTTGATGCAGCCTTGGTTCCAGTCGAAGCCCAACGAAGTTCAAGTGTCCGGACGGTCGAAGAGTGTCGTCTTGGTTTCAGAGGTGAGTCTTGTTCCACGATGAATCTGAGGACCCACCCACAGGGGAGCCCTTAAGTACCCTATGGAAATGGCTGGAAAGACACCAGTGTCCCTCCCAGAGGAGGGGCTGGACAGAGGGGAGGATACTCCCCTGTCCTTTGTCCAGTTTCTCGCCAGAGCGGGAACCAAGGGTTCCTGAACTGGCTCAAACTGGAGTATGCAAAGAGGGCATCAAGTGTGCCCTTCATAACAGTCTCGTGGCCTGGAAGGCGACCCCACCCCAGCCCAATACACTAAATCCTGTCTGGGAGGGGGTCACAACTCCTGTGACAGGAAACCTATTGTTCTACCTTCCCCTGCTTGAGCTCAGCTCAGCAGCAGGAGGGCAGAATCGTGTCTGTGGTTGGCAACAGCACTAACTTGCTGGCAGACCCTAAAAGGCTGTTACCGGGAGTACCGGGGGGGACCCTAAGGAGCCCCCCAGTACATGGGATCATACTTCTAGCACCAGAATCAGGACATTGCAGATTTGGAGCAGAGCACATGGCTTGCTTCAGGTCATCAAATGCCTTCTGACAGCTAACTGTCCACTGAACTTTCTTAGGCATTCGTTTGGAGGTGAGATCATTAAGGGTGTCGCTATGGATTCATAGCCCTTAACAAACCTCCTGTCGTACTCACTCAGGCCCAAGAAAGCTCTGACCTGAGTCTGAGTAGTGGGACCAACCTAGTCCATGATGGTCTGAATTTTGCTCTCCAATGTTTGAAGTTGGCCTCCAACTACAAGGTGGCCTGAGTACACAACTTTACTCTGCCCTATCCGGCACTTTGTGATCTTGATAGTGAGGCCTGCCTTCTGCAGGGCCTCGAGTACATTTCTGAGGTGGAACAGGTGATCCTCACAGCAATATCATCTAGATATGCTGCACTGTAGATTTCCAGACCTGTTAAGACTTTATTCACCAGCCTCTGAAATGTGGCAGGTGCATTTTTCAAACCAAAAGGCATCACAATAAATTGATAATGCCCACTGGGGTTTGAAAATGCAATTTTTTATTTGGCATCCTCATAGAGTCTAATTTGCCAATAACCAGCAGTGAGGTCAAATGTACTGACATATTTGGCAGAGGCCAAAGTATCAATCAGTTCATCTGCCCTGGGAATTGGATGGGCATCAGTTTTGGTGACTGCATTGAGGCCTCTATAGTCAACACAAAACCTAATCTCTCTCTTACCATCCTGGGTATGAGGTTTTGGTACAAGGGCTACAGGGCTAGCCTGAGTGCTGTATGAAGGCTCAATGAACCCCCCAACTCCAGCATCTTTTGGGCCTCTTTTCTGATGCGATCTCTGACATGGTCAGGCTGTCTGTAAATGTTGCTCTTCAGAGGCAGACTGTCACCTGTGTCCACTTCATGGGTACACCAGGTGGTTTGACTGGATGTCAGAGAAAGAGACCAGGAAACTGATTGAGAACATGTCTCCAATCAGCTTGCTGTTGATCAGTGAGTCTGTCTGCCAAGACTACTCCTTCAACTGATCCATCAATAGGGTCCTGAGAGAGGAGATGAGGGAGAGGGTCACTCTCTTCCTCCTGTCCCTCATCAGAGGCCATGAGCAACCTCATGTCAGCCCTGTCAACAAAAGGTTTCAGGTGATTCAAATGAAGTACCCTGTGGGGACTTCTTAGAGTACCTAGGTCAACTAAGTAGGTGACCTCACCTTTCTTTTCCAGTATAGTGTGGGGGCCACTCCACTTGTCTTGAAAAGCTGCTGGGGCCACAAGCTCCAACATCTGCACTTTCTGTCCTGGCTGGTAAAGTCAGTACAGCCTTTTGGTCATGCCAAGCTTTCTGAAGCTCTTGGCTGGCCTCAAGGTTTTTGCTGGCATTCTTCATGCACTCAGCCATGCGAGAACGCAGGCCCAGTACATAATCTACTATGTCCTGTTTAGGAGGCTTGAGAGGTTGCTCCCATCCTTCTTTGACTAGTGTAGGCCAGGGCCATCAGACCCACCATAGGAGGTGGAGCCAGCATTGTGGAGGGAAGGCACAGCCCTATTCAGGTCCCAGGTGCCACTCCTCCCACCCATCTACATGCAGATCTCTCTATTCAGCCCTGGGCTGACTCACCCTGTCTCCTGAATCCCCCAGCCCCTGTCACTCACAAACCAGACATGGAATACACAACATAGCAGAGGCAGGCTTGGATAGTTAGGCAAGGAAATACCTACTTTCTAAAAGTGGTATTTTCAAACACAGAATGTTAAAACCAACTTCACTAAAAGATGTATTTTATCATTCTGAGTTCAGGCATACTAAATTTGTTTTTCTACCATGTTCCCTGGGTCAGTTAGGATTATAAGATGTAATAATCAAACTGCCCATTCTGGCCTATGGGGAACAGGTAGCCTTGCAATAGTAAAAACGAAAATGGCTGTAATTCACTATTAGGACATGCCACACACACCAGGGCATGTCCTACCTTTTACCTACAATGCACCCTGCCCTTGGGTCTACCATAGGGGTGACTAATATGCAGAAAAGGGAAGGTCTAGGGACTGGCAAGTGGGTGCACTTGCCCAGTCAACATGGCAGTACCAGACTGCACACAGGCTATGCAATGGCAGACCTGAGACACACTTTTACAGGCTGCTTCTGTGGGTGGCACAACCAGTGCTGCAAGCCCACCAGCAGTATTGGATTTACAAGCCCTGGGCACACTCAGTGCACTGTACTAGGGTCTGACAAGTAAACCAAACCAGCCAATCATGTAGTCACTAATCCATACATCAATTTATAAAGAGAGCAAATGCACTTTAGCACTGATCAGCAGTGTTGAAGTGCCCAGAGTCATAAAACCAACAAAAACAGGTCAGAAAAAGTACAGGAGGAAGGCAAAAAGTTCAGGGATGACCCTGCAAAAAGGGCCAAGTCCAACAGGACCCCTAATTGGATGTCCAAACAGAAGTCCAAATGGGCTGTAGGCCACCCCCTTCTGAGGAACCTCTCTGTGGGCAAAGAGAAGGCAAGTTAGTAAGACATCCCATTTTCGTGTCAGCTTTTCTGGGAGTGCCACGATCATACCTTTGAGGATCTTGTTGAACCTTTCAACAAGCCCATTGCCCTGTAGATGGTAGAGTGTGGTAAACCTATAGTTAATGCCACACCTCTTTCCACATAGCAATGATGTAGCTAGGCATGACATGTGTACCTTTGTCTGACAAGACCTTCTTAGGGAACCCAACTCTGGAAAAGATTCCAAGGTGGGTCCTGGCCACTACAGGAGCTGTAGTGGTCCTAAGGAAAATAGCCTCTGGATACCTAGTGGCATGGTCCACCACCACTAAGATAAAACTATGTCCAGATGCTGTTGGAGGGTTTGAGGGACCTACAATGTTTATCCCTACCCTCTCAAAGGGAACCCCAACCACTGGTAGTGGGATTAAGGGGGCCTTTATAGTGCCACCTGACTTACCACTGGCTTGGCAGGTGACACAGGAGCAAAAAAACTCCTTGGTGTCATCATACACTTGGGGCTAGTGAAAGTGAGGACAAGCCTGTCCCAAGTCTTTCTTTGCCCAAGATGTCCTGCCAGGGTCAATAGGAAACCCCTAAACATCTGAGGTATGACCAACCTCCTGGTGGCGCCAGGCTTGGGGTCTCTACTTTAAGAAAACAGGAGCCCATCTTCCCAATAAGTACTGTGGGGCCGACTGACATTCCCTGCTTCCTCAGCAACAGCTTGCAGTCTGAGATGTTCAAGAGAGGGGCATGCCTTCTGCTCCAGACTCAAGTGTTTCCTGGAAGGTCCCCCTGCCCCCAGGAGCTCTGCCTTGTCAGGCCCAAGCTCCTCTGGGACAGTTCCTTCATGGGTACTGAGATCATCTCCATCAGGAGGCTGATCCTCACTGGGAGTCTGAGGGAAGGATAAATCTTTACCCTTCCTGCACCTTCTCTTGGGAGCTGGCTGGTCCATTTTTTCATGATCCAGGTCTCCCTCGGTGCCTAACTTATTGACAAATAGCACCAAGGTTTCTTGTTAGAGGAGGAAGAAGATCGGGACCCACCCCCAGATGAAAATGTTTGGGGCCATTCAGAAGACTCTTTCTTTTCTTTAGATTTCTCCCTACCTTTCTCTTGGGCCTTAGAAGAATCTTGCTTCTTCTGGTCACCACCACCATGAGACTTTTGTTTCCTCCTGGTGCGGACCCGCTTGTCTGCCTTCATTCCTAATTCTTGGGGAGATGTGAGATCCGAGCCCACCAGGTACTGGTGCAGTTGCTGATTTTAACAGTTAAGGATGTGCTCCCTCACAAGTAAATTGTGCAGTCCTTCATAATCATGCACATTACTTCCATAAAGCCAGCTTTCCAGAGCCTTAATAGCACTATCTACAAAATCTACCCAGTCTTGAGTGTGTGCCTTCTGTATGACCCTAAACGTAACCCTGTATTGCTCAGTGGTTAACCTGAATCCATCTATGAGGGCACTCTTCAAGACTTTGTAATTGTCTGCATCTTCTTCCTTTACAGTCAAGAGTTTGTCTCTACCTTTGTTAGCAAAGGAGAGCCACAGGATAGCTGCCCACTGCCCCCGAGGAATCTTCTGAACTTTACAGGCCCTCTCTAAAGCAGCAATCCACTTATGGATGTCATCACCCTCCTGGTAAGGAGGGACTATCCTGCTCCAGTTCCTAGTGTCAAAGGGAATTTCCCTAACTCTAGGTTCACTAGTCCTGCCACCATGGGATTATAATACCAAATTCTTCCTAGCCCTCTGGACTTCTAGGGTGTCCTTATCTAGGGCTAACTGTTCCTTCTTGATTCTGAACTTGGCTCTCTCAAGTTTGAGCAGGTGGTATTCCCTTTCTAAAGAATTTTTCCCTTCTTGCTAGAGATGGAGGTCCCTATTGAAGTGGCAGAGGAGGATGAATTAACTGAGGAGGACCTGGACATCCCCTGAACCTTTTGTACCCTCCCAGGAGGAATAAAGGGGGTCATACCTCTAGGGCCTCCCTCTGTGCCACTAGAACTATTCCCTGGGGGACTAGAGTTCTACAGTAAGGGGTCTTCAGACTCCTCCTGGATATGCTCGGAAGCAGAGTTTGGCTCATCTTATGGAGCATCAACATCCATATCCAAGTTATCCTGCCCATCTGACCTTTTTTCTTGGTAGCAATAACTGTTCCCCAAAGATTACTTCACTGTTAATACGCAACTCTCCAAATGTCACTTTTAAATAAATCGTCATAGTCTTTAGCAAGGCCTCCACGCCTTCAATCATTGTATCATTTAAATGCTCAATACTTCGGCTAGAAAATCCTAGCACAAGGCATATTTGCTAGTTTGAGCATTTTTATAGTTTTTGTGAGCCACTCATATAACAAAGTTTTTGTGCTTTAGTGCATCCCACTCACTACTTATTTGTGACCTTCCACCCACTGTATTCATTTGTAAGCTTCACACACAAACACTGTTTCTGGTATTCATCACTAACACCTCATATCTGAGCTTTGCCACACAACTCATTCTGCATATCTAACTATATCTATCTTCTGTGAGCATCTCATATGTGTCTCTCACAGCAGGCTGTTTTACATTGGTAAGCATCTTCCACACAAACACTGTAAATCTCATTTTTGTGAGCATCCCACGCAAGGATAATTCTTATTGCAAATTTATTTCAGAGGGCGTCTTATATTCTTGTGCAAGATAATGTGGTTTGAGTGCACTCTACACTTATATCATCCATCTGCAATAGTGCTTTTCATAGATTAGACAACAAAAGTTTTTGTATTGTGTTGTATACTTTGCGATGCATTGAGGGTTTCTCCACCCTCCAGCCTCAGGAATGCAGGCGATAAACTTACAGTGTTTGAGAATCTATTCTCGCTCTCCTTCTTGTGCCCTGCTAAACCAGGGTCTTCCAAAAGGGATCCGACTGACTTCAATACTCAAACAGACACACAGAATCATATGCCATACTGTTAGAGCTGTCAGCCTTAGGACGGTCTTCCCCCAAACTTTTTTGCCTTCTTACCTCCTCTTTTTGTGATTCTTTTTGTTGGGCTTGGGACTCTGAGCACTTTACCACTGCTGACCAGTGCTAACGTGCATGTGCTTCTCCCTTAAAAATGGTAACATTGGTGTATACACAATTGGCCTTTTTAATTTACTTGTAAATACCTTGTACAGTGGTACACCATATACCCAGGGCCTGTAAATGAAATGCTACTAGTGGGTCTGCAGCACTGATTGTGCCACCCACACAAGTAGCCCTTTAATCATGTCTCAGACCTGCCACTGCAGAGCCTGTTTGTGCAGTTTTACTGCCATGTTGACTTGGTATTAAAATCCCCTTGCCAAGCCTTAAACTTCCTTTTATTACACATACGTCACCCCTAAGGTAGGCCCTAGGTAGCCCATGGAGCAGGGTGCTATGTTGCTAAAAGGTAGGACATGTACTTTTATGTTTTGCATGTCCTTGTAGTGAAAAGCACCTACATTCGATTTTTACTAATGTGAGGCCTATTCTTCTCATAGATTGACATTGGGAATTCCTTAATACACTCTTTTAAGGTGTAATTCCTGGTTAGAAAGGAGTAGCTGTGGCATGTTTTATAACTTTGGAATGGCAATGATAAATCCTCTTTACTGGTAAGGTTGGATTGCACATTACTATTTTAGATATGCCACTTTTAGAAAGTGGACATTTATCTGCTCTTACAGCTCTGTGTGCGTGCAGCCTGTCTCCAGTACACTCCAATATTAGTCCAATTGCATTTTGAGGTTTAGGAATGTCGCAAAGAGCATTCAGTTTATTCTTACTTTTTTTTGTCCCACCTTTGTTTGCTTAGTGCATGAAGGTGTAAGATTCAAAAACATGTTTTTTCACATTTGGTCTAATTACTTTGTAAATGTAAATAACAATTAAAGCATATTTGCAAACTGTGACTACATGCCTGCCTTTATCAATTTTACACTACAAAACTATGCGATTGTATTCGTTTAACAGAGCGTACGGCTCTCAAACAATGGCCGATTTGTATAAGTTTGTCCCTGTCCCCCCCAGAATTTTAGTGTCTCCTACGCCCCTGCGCTTAAACATGATGGAGGTCAAACAGTTTGGAAACTAGCAAGGGTGGATGGGTAACATGAACATTTGGAATGGCAAGACTTGAGCAGCGTGGATGGAACGCATGCATGGGGGAATGGTAAGGGTGGCATCAAGTTTAAGTGGAATCAGAGGTATCAAAAGCGTTTAACAGTGGGGGAACATGTGCTCTCCAGGATGGAGCTGGCTGGGTACTGAACGTGTCTCCAACACCTCTTTGACATCCTAGATCGAGGGGAAGTGTGGCCTATGCACAGATTAGAACAAAATAAGTTTGAAGATATCACAATACAATATCCATAAATTGCGCTTTCGGAGACTTTGTCTTGCTGCTTTCAACTCACAATTGAGCCAGTCACACTCAGTCAGCCAATCAGTAGCTTTATTCTATATTTTTTAAAAACAATCATGACAGCAGCAAATATATATATATATATATATATATATATTCACTGAAAAAACCATAGGTTTCAGACACGTTATAGTTACAAATTAGCATTTAAAAACCTTTGAAATTCACTGAAAAAACCATAGGTTTTAGGGACAGTTATAGTTACTTGGACATTGCACTCGTACAAAACCCGTGAAATTCCCCCGTTATAGTTAGTTCAGCTAACTATAACTCGCGCCCCGCAATGCACTGCTGATGACGTCACATATTACATCACTCATGACATGGTCAGTGACATCACTGATGACATCACTGATGACATCTCAAATGACATCACTGATGACATCACTGATGACATCACTGATGACATCATCCAGTGACTGTGTGTTTCTGTAAAGTTTAAATATTTTTAATATATATAGGAAAAGACGTATTGAAGAATGAGTGGGTGTGTAAGTGTCTGTATGGATGATTTAGTAGGTGCGTGACTGACTCTATAAGTGAGTGATTTAACGTATCTTACTGAATGCATGGGTTAGTGACTAAACTGGATGAATGTCTGTATCCGTCTGTCTGTTGCTGTGTAAGTGGCTGCATGTGTTTGTGAATAGCTACATGAGTGTCTATATGAGTTATTGAATGCTTGTCTGAGTATCTGTATGGGTGCCTGAGTGTTTGTGTGGGAGGGGTGTGTGCAACTCTGTGCATAGATGTGTGAGTGGGTGATTCACTGGGTGGATGGTTTCAAGAGTGCATCTGTGATAGACTGTATGGGTGGGTAAGTGTGTGTAAGAGTGTGTTAGTGAGTGAATGTATGTCCCAGTGGTACATGTGTGAGTAACTACATATGTGAAAGGCAGTACATATGTGTGTTGGAGTATATAAATAGCTATAAGCAAGAGTGAGTGATTGTGATAGTGGCTGTATGGATGAGTGTGTGCTTGTATCAGTGATTGTATAAGAGCGTAACAATGTGCTACTATTTGTATGAGTAAGTGAGCTGGTGTGTGTATAACTGTATAGGTGAGTAAATGGCAGTGTGTTTAATTATTTGCATGACTGACTAGGTGTGTGAGTATCTCTATGGATGAGTGGCGTTGTTTGAGTGTCTATATAGGAGTAAGAGTGCATATGATAGTCCTGTACTGAGTGACCGTAAGTATGAGTGACTGTACGGGTGAGTGAGTGGATGTGTGTGTGTAGACCTAAGAATCAGTGAGTGGGTATGTAGTTATTGGTGTTGGAGTGTCTATGGTTTTGCGAATGGCAGTCTGTAATTTAGAGTGGGTGTATCAAAGGTTATATTAGGGTGTGAGGAGGTGCATCAGATTATCACGTGGATGATGTCATCAGTGATGTCATTTGAGATGTCATCAGTGATGTCATCAGTGATGTCACTGACCATGTCATGAGTGATGTAATATGAGACGTCATCAGCAGTGCATTGCGGGGCGCGAGTTATAGTTAGCTGAACTAACTATAACGGGGAATTTCACGGGTTTTGTACGAGTGCAATGTCCAAGTAACTATAACTGTCCCTAAAACCTATGGTTTTTTCAGTGAATTTCAAAGGTTTTTTAAATGCTAATTTGTAACTATAACGTGTCTGAAACCTATGGTTTTTTCAGTGAATTTCAAAGGTTTTTAAATGCTAATTTGTAACTATAACGTGTCTGAAACCTATGGTTTTTTCAGTGAATTTCAAAGGTTTTTTAAATGCTAATTTCTAACTATAACGTGCCTGAAACCTACGGTTTTTTCAGTGAATTTCAAAGGTTTTGTAAATGACAATTTTTAAATGTATTAATTGTTATATTAATTTTTTTCATACTGATTTACTACATTTTTAGAAACAATTTTTTTTTACATATTTTATTTTTTAAATTACATTGTAATTACATTATACATTACATTACAAAAAATACTTTCTCAGAATGAATAACTTTAGTTTAAATACTTTGCAGATAGGCAATAGACTTTTAAGTACAGTAGTTACAGTTGTTGCAATGGGCAACACATTTTCAAACACAATGCAACATTCAGCTCAATGTGAATTTCTAGTTAAATGCAATTAGTTACTTTATGGATTACTTTTGTAACCACAGGACTGGATCCTAGATTCAGTCCTGGTACATCTCCTGTAAACAGTTGAGTAAAAGCGTTTTGGTTACAGTCGTGATTTTTAAGGAATATTATTGTACTTTAAAAGTTGACACTTAGAAACTTTTCTCATAGAATCACCAATGTTATCCTATGGAAGGAAATTCACTTAGCAGGTAAAAACTGTTATCGTTACTTTTTCTTACTCAGTGTTGGATCCTGGATCCAGCACTGGTGCATCTCCTGTAAACAGTTGAAAGAATGCGTTTAAGTCATACAGGCGATTTTTAAGGAATATTTGTAGTTTGTGAAAATCAACACTTTGAAACTTTTTTGCTGAAAACCAGTCAATCTTAGCCTATGAAGGAAATTCAAGTTACCGGTAAGTACGGTTAAAATTACTTTTGAGGATCAGTACTGGGCTGAAAGATGCAGCACTGAGGTCTCTCCTGATAACAGGTGAGTAAATCGGAATTCGTATTTCGGCTGATTTTAGAGGAATATTTTTAAGTTCCAAAACTCCACACTTAGAAGAATTTCCAAGTGAAACCAGTCAATGTTAGCCTATGGAAGGAAATTCAAGTTACTGGTAAGTACGGTTAAAATTACTTTTCAGGACCAGTACTGGGCTGAAAGATGCAGCACTGAGGTCTCTCCTGATAACAGGGGAGTAAATCAGAATTCGGATTTCGGCTGATTTTAGAGGAATATTTGTATGTTTCAAAAATCAACACTTAGAAACTTTTTCAGCAAAAAGCAGGCAATGATATCCTATGGAAGGAAATTCAAGTTACTGGTAAGTACGGTTAAAATTACTTTTGAGGATCAGTACTGGGCTGAAAGATGCAGCACTGAGGTCTCTCCTGATAACAGGTGAGTAAATCGGAATTCGTATTTCGGCTGATTTTAGAGGAATATTTTAAAGTTCCAAAACTCCACACTTAGAAGAATTTCCAAGTGAAACCAGTCAATGTTAGCCTATGAAGGAAATTCAAGTTACCGGTAAGTACGGTTAAAATTACTTTTCAGGACCAGTACTGGGCTGAAAGATGCAGCACTGAGGTCTCTCCTGATAACAGGTGAGTAAATCGGAATTCGTATTTCGGCTGATTTTAGAGGAATATTTTAAAGTTCCAAAACTCCACACTTAGAAGAATTTCCAAGTGAAACCAGTCAATGTTAGCCTATGGAAGGAAATTCAAGTTACTGGTAAGTACGGTTAAAATTACTTTTCAGGACCAGTACTGGGCTGAAAGATACAGCACTGAGGTCTCTCCTTATAACAGGTGAGTAAATCGGAATTCGTATTTCGGCTGATTTTACAGGAATATTTGTATGTTTCAAAAATCGACACTTAGAAACTTTTTCAGCAAAAGCAGGCAATGATATCCTATGGAAGGAAATTCAAGTTACTGGTAAGTACGGTTAAAATTACTTTTGAGGATCAGTACTGGGCTGAAAGATGCAGCACTGAGGTCTCTCCTGATAACAGGTGAGTAAATCGGAATTCGTATTTCGGCTGATTTTAGAGGAATATTTTAAAGTTCCAAAACTCCACACTTAGAAGAATTTCCAAGTGAAACCAGTCAATGTTAGCCTATGAAGGAAATTCAAATTACCGGTAAGTACGGTTAAAATTACTTTTCAGGACCAGTACTGGGCTGAAAGATGCAGCACTGAGGTCTCTCCTGATAACAGGTGAGTAAATCGGAATTCGTATTTCGGCTGATTTTAGAGGAATATTTTAAAGTTCCAAAACTCCACACTTAGAAGAATTTCCAAGTGAAACCAGTCAATGTTAGCCTATGGAAGGAAATTCAAGTTACTGGTAAGTACGGTTAAAATTACTTTTCAGGACCAGTACTGGGCTGAAAGATACAGCACTGAGGTCTCTCCTTATAACAGGTGAGTAAATCGGAATTCGTATTTCGGCTGATTTTACAGGAATATTTGTATGTTTCAAAAATCGACACTTAGAAACTTTTTCAGCAAAAAGCAGGCAATGATATCCTATGGAAGGAAATTCAAGTTACTGGTAAGTACGGTTAAAATTACTTTTGAGGATCAGTACTGGGCTGAAAGATGCAGCACTGAGGTCTCTCCTGATAACAGGTGAGTAAATCGGAATTCGTATTTCGGCTGATTTTAGAGGAATATTTTAAAGTTCCAAAACTCCACACTTAGAAGAATTTCCAAGTGAAACCAGTCAATGTTAGCCTATGAAGGAAATTCAAGTTACCGGTAAGTACGGTTAAAATTACTTTTCAGGACCAGTACTGGGCTGAAAGATGCAGCACTGAGGTCTCTCCTGATAACAGGTGAGTAAATCGGAATTCGTATTTCGGCTGATTTTAGAGGAATATTTTAAAGTTCCAAAACTCCACACTTAGAAGAATTTCCAAGTGAAACCAGTCAATGTTAGCCTATGGAAGGAAATTCAAGTTACTGGTAAGTACGGTTAAAATTACTTTTCAGGACCAGTACTGGGCTGAAAGATACAGCACTGAGGTCTCTCCTTATAACAGGTGAGTAAATCGGAATTCGTATTTCGGCTGATTTTACAGGAATATTTGTATGTTTCAAAAATCAACACTTAGAAACTTTTTCAGCAAAAAGCAGGCAATGATATCCTATGGAAGGAAATTCAAGTTACTGGTAAGTACGGTTAAAATTACTTTTGAGGATCAGTACTGGGCTGAAAGATGCAGCACTGAGGTCTCTCCTGATAACAGGTGAGTAAATCGGAATTCGTATTTCGGCTGATTTTAGAGGAATATTTTAAAGTTCCAAAACTCCACACTTAGAAGAATTTCCAAGTGAAACCAGTCAATGTTAGCCTATGAAGGAAATTCAAGTTACCGGTAAGTACGGTTAAAATTACTTTTCAGGACCAGTACCGGGCTGAAAGATGCAGCACTGAGGTCTCTCCTGATAACAGGTGAGTAAATCGGAATTCATATTTCGGCTGATTTTAGAGGAATATTTTAAAGTTCCAAAACTCCACACTTAGAAGAATTTCCAAGTGAAACCAGTCAATGTTAGCCTATGGAAGGAAATTCAAGTTACTGGTAAGTATGGTTAGAATTACTTTTCAGGACCAGTACTGGGCTGAAAGATACAGCACTGAGGTCTCTCCTGATAACAGGTGAGTAAATCGGAATTCGTATTTCGGCTGATTTTAGAGGAATATTTGCACAATGGTGAAGGGAGGGGGCGGGGCCTGAGGTGACATCTGTGCAAACGCGCCCCGTGGCGCGTTTTAAGTTGGGGGATTAAGTCCCCTTGAATCCTGAGGGTCCCTAGGGGCCAACTAGCCCACCAGGAACCTCCAATATGCGCCAGGGGCTGCGTTGCAGAGACGTGTAGAGAGGCCACACCCCTTTTACACCTCTCTGCAACGCAGCTCTGTGGCGCTTTCTGGATGTACCTGTTGGGCTAGTTGGCCCCCAGGGACCCTCAGGATTGAAGGGGATTTAATTCCCCATCTTAAAACGCGCCACGGGGCCTGTTTGCACACATGTCACCTGAAGCCCCGCCCTCCCTTCACCACTGTGCAAACGCGCCCCGTGGCGCGTTTTAAGTTGGGGGATTAGTCCCCTTGAATCCTGAGGGTCCTCGGAGTCCAACTAGCCCACCATATACCTTCCAAAAAGCGCCACAGAGCTGCGTTGCAGAGAGGTGTAAAGGGGTGTGGCCTCTCTACACGTCTCTGCAACGCAGCCCCCTGGCGCATATTGGAGGTTCCTGGTGGGCTAGTTGGCCCCCAGGGACCCCCAGCATTCAAGGGGAATTGTTCTCTCTGCAAACGCGCCAGGGGGCGCGTTTGCAGAGTGGTGAAGGAAGGGGGCGGGTCCTGCGGGCCCGATCGTTTTAAAAAAAAAAGAAAAATGTTCTGCTCCTGAAGGGGGCTGTGTGGCCCCCTTCCTTTTTCCTGTTTTTATGCCCTGGGGACCCCATCCCCCAGGGCCTTACCCGTTTTTTAATTTTTAATTTAAAAAACGGGAAGGGGGCCGCGTGGCCCCCCTTCCCTGGGCCTGTATTGGCCCCGGGGACCCCATCCCCCGGGGCATGGCTTTTTTATTTTTATTCTTTGGAGGGGGCTGCGTGGCCTCCCTCCTCTGGCCATTTAAGGCCCCGGGACCCCATCCTCGGGGCCGGCCTTTCCATTTTTTTTTATTTTTTTTATTTTTATTTTTTGGGGAGGGGGGCCGCGTGGCCCCCTCCTGGGCCACTACTTGCCCCGGGGACCCCATCCCCCGGGGCTGGCCCTTCTCCGTTGGGGACTGTGGGGGTCACCAATCCCCCCACAGTCCCGCCGGCTCCCCACCTCCCTTGGGAGCCGACATTGCTTTTCCACATGGGGAGCAGCTGACATGCTGCTCCCCATGTGGAAAGCAATGTGCTTTGGATATTGGAAGAGAGAGCAGGTTTCCCTGCCTCTCTTCCAATATCCAAAGCAGCTTGCTATGGCAGGACGGGAGCCGCGAGGCTCCCGTCCTGCCATAGCAAACTACAGTGTCCCGGGGGTAGGCACCCCGGGACACTGCAGGAGCCGGCCCTGGGGGTGGCGGTCCCCAGGGCCATCAAGGGCTCCAGGAGGGGCCGCGCGGCCCCCTCCCTACATCAGCACAGCCCCGGGGAGGTGGTGGTCCCCGGGGCTTCGGGGGTCCAAAACGGACCTCCATTTTAATTTGTTAGTGCCCCGGGGAGGTGGCGGTCCTCGGGCGTGTGGGGGCTGGAGCCCCCACACAGGTTGTTAAATTAATTTAAAAAAAGCCCCGGGGAGGTGGTGGTCCCCGGGCTGCGGGAGGGCTCAGAGCCCTCCCGCACCATTTTTAAAAAAGCCCCGGGGGTGGCGGTCCCCGGGCTTGGGGGCCCTTTAAGGCCCCCACACATTAAATTATCCCCCTACCATGCCCCCGGGACTTGGGCCACCCGGGGGCCAATTAACATCGAAGCGCGGAGACCGCGCTTCGATTTTTTCTCGGCAGGATTCGCGCACCCTGAGCGCATCCTGCCGATTTTAAAAAATTTTTTTTATTTTTGCCCAGGGGGTCCTTGTGGGACCCCCTGAGCAAACCTAGGGGGTCAGGGTGTTTCTACCCTGCTCCCTTTGTGCGCTTTGCGCACTTGTTTCTGTCCCTCGGTTCTACCGAGGGACAAAATGGCTGCCAACATTTCCTGAATCGGAATGTTGACAGCCAGCTGACAGCCAATTAACATTCAGCTCGTGATCGGGACGGTGCGCGCAGGGTGCGCTGAGGGTGCGCGAATCCTCCGTGCCCATAGATATCACTATCTTTTTACTTTTCATTTTCTCAGCAACTACTGAACGGATTTACACCATTTAACAAAAGGGTTCTTTCTGAACCAAGAACTACCTCTTTGCCAAATTTGGTGTAATTCCGTTCAGCAGTTCGGGCTGTAGCCGTGTCTAAAGTTTCCTGTGGAAAAATGCATGGGGAAAACGCGTTTTGGGACCCCCTTTTTTCTCGGCCCCCGCTTGACGAATCCCCCGAGACTTTCAGGGTAAGAGCGGACCGGAGCGGGCCACAAAGTTTGAAAATTTCGCGAAGATACGTCAACCGGCAAGAGAGTTATTTCAAATAGAATGTCGCGGATTTCCTATGGATAATAGGTTGTAACTATAACTATCTACTGGCGACCGCCAGTAGATAATATATATATATATATATATATATATATATATATATATATATATATATATATATATATATATATATATATAAAAAGAATTTTGCTATAAATTTTATCGATCACATAATTTTATTGTTACAAAATGTGCGAGAGATATCATAAATAATTGAAACAACACTTTATCTCTGTAGCAGAAAGCAGATTTTAAAAAAGATCAAACATTTGAGCACACTAACTGTGAACTAAGGTGTTGACGAAAGTGCAATGCAGGCTTACATGATACAAAACCACTTCTCAACACGGGGATTAAAAATCTTTTAGTATATATACATGATACAATTGGCAAAAGAAAATAAAGTGCAATAGAGGTTGAGTGGAATGCTCATCACATGGACATATAGTACATGATCTTTCAAACGAGCCTAGTGGGAAACTTAGGTGGCTCCTTATAATTCCAAACCTGAACTTGGCAATTATGATTCGATCCTTTGTATTGTTAAGCAAGTCAAGATATGGCTCCGCCCCAGGCCGGTACACATCTTAACATGTTCAATGTTTGTAGTCTTAGCAAATTCCACTGCTTCCCTGGCGTCACTCGTCACAGCTGTATAATTTACTTCCAGTTTATCTTCATCTTTGGAGTTTTGTGCCATGGGATTAATAAAAATTGATGGCCTACCCAATTTATTGGTAATTTCTTGGATGTAAGAAAGCCAATGAATACGACTCTCCCGATCACAAGACACGCAGCCCACAATGACCCCCCTATTGAAAATTACACCAAATAGTGCACCAAAGCAACAAAGGAAGAGATTGATAAGATCTTCCACATATGTAAGACTGAACTCCTCGTGAATTGC
This sequence comes from Calotriton arnoldi, assembly GCA_963921515.1. Taxonomy (NCBI): domain Eukaryota; kingdom Metazoa; phylum Chordata; class Amphibia; order Caudata; family Salamandridae; genus Calotriton; species Calotriton arnoldi. The sequence continues at coordinate 402,477 of CAWUFW010006867.1, forward strand.
GTATACAGGACAGCATGTGCTTAATTTGAGGTTGTGGTTTCCGATGCTCAGCACCGGCACTTAATCATCAACACCGGCGCTTTTCATGAGCACCAGCTAAGGACACATTCATCTATGGTAGGCAGGGGGAGATTAAGTGATCTGCCCAGAATCACAGGATATTGAGCCGACGCAGGGACTCAAACCTGGTTCCCCAGCTCTGAACTCAGTAGTTCTGGCTATTAGGCCACATCCTCTCCCCACTTTCATGGTTAGTAGGTGGTTCTGTTTTAGGCGGCGCTAACTGGAAAAATGGGTTGGTGCAAGCTGCCTTCTGATGAGAGCCCCAGCACATTTTTTTTTTTTTACAAATTAACCACTGAGGACAGCTATCTGGAAGGCCCAAAATCCATCTGCAGACCCTGTTTTCCTTGGTCTGCAGAGCCCTTAATTTCTTATCCACACACTCCTGATCTGTAGGAAAAAACAAAAGGTAGACACTTACTTTTATAGATTTTTAAGAGCGGAGAAACAGGTTTCCTTCCAATTGAGGATGCAAGGTTAAACAGAATCCCTATGGCATTTGAGCATATCAGGGTCTGTTTTGTCAGGCACAGTGCCCAAGATCCTTGTAAGTTAAAAGCAACACCTAAATAAGGTAACTCATGTATTCAGCCATGGGCTTGTCTTGTATAGCCAAACTATGGGACTTAAGATTCCTAGGCCCTCATACCATAACAAAGGTTTGGGTCAAATTGGTTTCCAGATTGAACTGAGCCATGATATGAACACATGCATCTAATAAAAGCTTGAGCCCATTAGAAGTTCTAGCCAGCAAAATGGCATTATCCACATATAAACATTCCAGCACAGCCTTGTTCTTAACCATGGGCATGTCCCTGCCTTGTGTGACTAGGGTCACCTCAAGCCCATTAATGTATAGCAGAAATAAAGGGGAGTCAAGCACACTCCCCTGCCTGACCCTGTGACAGTATAATAGGCTCTGTACACTCCGCAATGGCCCATATATGACTGAAGCTTCAAGGTCAGAATGGAGGGCACATAAAAAGGTAACAAGGCCCTTATCAACTCCCAAACACTCCAGAATTTCCCACAGTTTTGACCTCACAACATTATTGAACACACAGGAGAGATTCATGAAGACCAAGTAGATAATAATAATAATAATAGTGATACTTGTATAGCGCAAACAGCTACCTCAAACAGAGGTGTCCCGGTGCTTAGCAGAAGTCAGGTAAATAGACTGGGCTAAACATCTAGCCTTGACAGAAGAGCCATGTCTTCAAGTTCTTTCGGAACTCTGATTCAGAGTCCGACATGCGTAACTGCAGTGGCAGTGCATTCCATAGCATGGCTGTCCAGACAGAGAAGGACCTTCCTCCCTTTCTGGCTTTAGCAAAACGGGGACGCAGAGTAAGAGCTGGGAATTGGATCTCAGTGTTCGGGCAGATTGGTATGGGAGAAGCCTCTTTCTAAGTTATCTAGGTCCTGTGTTGTGCATTGCCCGAAAAGCTAAGGTCAGGGACTTAAATTCAATACGTTTTGCTACCGGGAGCCAATGGAGGAGCCTGATGTGAGGGGAAATGTGATGGCGGAAAGGCACTCTGTGAATAAGTCTCACAGTTGCATTCTGAATCATCTGCAGTCTGTACACCACAGCTCAAAGGCTTGGGCGATGATTGATGTGGTAGGAGAAACACACTTTGGGTGCAATCATGGAGATAGGACTGGATCCAAGCAAGGGCTGTGCCCCGAAATCCAAGCTGTTCGAGTCTGTTTAGCAGAATGGTATGTGCCACCGTGTCGAAGGCCGCTGACAGATCCAACAGGATCAGCATAGCAGATGCTCCAGCGTCCATCGACATTCTTATAGACTCCGCCACCTCCACCAAAGCGGTTTCAGTACTATATATATACTATATAGATGAGACTGCACTTTGCAATCTTATATTTACTAATTTAAGGATGGAGATTAAGACATTGTTCCATCATACCTAGGCCTTCACGGAATCCATACTGCACCCTGGACATGACTTGGTTCTCATTCATCCACGCAGTCAAGCTATCAAGCACAATCCTACCCATGATCTTCACAACCGAATCCAACAATGAAATGGGAATGTAATAACTAGGACAAGCATGATTACCCTTTTTGAAAACAGGTACAATAATTGCACGGTGCCAGGAGTAAGGAAACCCAGACTCACAAGCAGCATTGATGCAGTTAGTAAGTAAGGGTGACCAAAATTCCTGATTTTCATTATAAAGGTCCATAGTGACACCATCTAGGCCTGGGGCTTTATTGGAGGGCTATTGTTAATACAGTCAATTACCTTATCCAAAGATAAAACAATGTTGATGGGGTAATAAGAGGACGAACTATCAGTGGATACTGGTGCACCCTTCATTTGATTGTATATATTATGAAAAGGCTCCATCCATTGGGTTGGGTCGATGTTGGTGCAAATGCTATTGTTGCCACTTATTATGATTAACAACATGCCAGAACAAGCTAGTATTTGTAATTATACAAGACAAAACCAGTTTGTGCCAAATATCAGCCTACACATTGAGGGCCCCATTCACAAGGGAACGTACATGTAGTAAACTTACAAGTGTGGAGACTCTGCACTTGTGGCGCAGTCTCCACACTTGTGGTGGAATCTCCGCAGTTATCGCAGCACGGCACACTGCAGAGAGTGTGCCGTATGGAAATACCGCCCCCAGTGCGGAGATTCCATCTCGAGTGCAGAGACTCCGCCACGAGTGCGGAGAGTCCGCACTCATAACTTTATACATGTAAGTCCCTTTGTGAATTGAGCCCCTAGTTTCCTTAACCGTAGCGTAGAGCCTGCCTATTTAACCTACGGCAACTGGCAATCAAACCCGTCTTTATGGTTGGCATGCAGTTAGCCAATCTGTAGGCGCTATCAAACAATGAGAGATGACTATATTCCCTGAGCCTCTGTGGCTTCATATTGCCTCCCTAATTACAGATTCCATTTTGACAAAATCCTCTGTACCTCCTGGGGTATTCGTCACCAGAACTGAGACAATAGTATACCAAAGCCAAGTGGTTGGTGCAGAGTTTCCCTAGAAGCTCAGCCATACTAATCTCTACCTTGGTAGAAATACTCCCAACATGGCCCCTTGGTTTCTTAGTGCCGACAACTAAGGCCTGTATGGTGATAAACAAGGGATTATTGTCACTATATACAGAGTAAAGAACTGAACCACCAATAACCTGATATGATAATGACCAAGAAACAAAATTATAGTCAATAAAAGTAGCGTGCCTCCCACCGATATAAGTGACTACCACAAAGTGAGGTGGCATCACCACCTCCATGACGTTACAAAGATCAAAATCCACCAATTTGGAGTGAAGCAAACGCTCTCTCTGATGCACCACTTCGGCTGCTCCTTCAATCTAAGCAGGCTCAAAAAGATGAGTCCCATTGCCAAAAGGAGTGTTTGCCAGTTTTGCATTAAAATCACCTGCCACGATTAAGTTCATTCCTTTACCTTTCTCAGCATATTTGCAATCAAGTTCACCTATAAACTCAAAGAGTGCAACAAGATTGGGATTGTTCTTAGCTATAAAATTGTCACTAAATTAATAATGATGACACTGAAGCTCATTGGCCAACACAAGTAAAACGCTTCGATCAAACCACACTTGTGGGGGGATGGAAGAAAAGGTGGTAAGTCCAGCCTTTACCTGGCCAGCCACAGTGGGGGTACCAGTAACAGAATAACAAATAAATCCCACACAGAAAACATCCAAAGTTGCCCAGCTTTCCTGCAATAAAATAATATCATATGTCTGAATAAATTCCACCCAATATTCCAAGCCTAATTTGGGCTGAATACCAGTAATATTCCAGCTCAGTAATTTAATTGCTTCCAAAGGACCCGCTGGCAAGGTGGAAACACATAAGGGTGGATACAAGTTCTTAGACACAGGGATCCCATCAGAGGCAACGATCCACATACATTTATTTTCATTAGTTGTACTGACAGTAGCACAGGAAGTAGAATATGACTGGCACCTTTGACCGCTCCTGTTTGATGCCTGGTCCTCCTTTTGTCGTCATCATGTGGAAGATTGAGTAACACAGAATTTCTATTAGACACAGGTAATGTGCAGTTTGGGAAGGAGGGGAGGCATATTAGCAGCCGGTCCAGGTGCTTCCAGAGTGGTCATCCCAAGATGTCTATAGAAATAGCCCAGCAGCAAGACCATAATCTCAGTTGCTTTGGTAGGGTCTGAGGGAGGGGCCTGTAATAGGTCTCAGGCCACGGCGGGAGTTTTAAAATTAACAATGAAACAGTAACCCTGAAAATGTCTTTTACAGAGGACCCACTCACTCCACACTCTGCACGAAAAAAAAATGCAATTGAGCAGTTTACCCTTGCACCTAAGGTGTGTGTGGAACCAATGCATAACCTTGTTAATTAACTGCCCCATGGTCTCTGTTGTTTGCTGGCTCAATCTAGGGACGTTGGACGGGATCACTACATTTGGGCATGCTGCTGGTGGCAGGTGACAAGTAATTTAATTTTTTCCTTCCCTCCTCGTAACGGAACACAACACATTTCTTGGATCCCTTACACATGGAACAAAATGGGCATACCCCCAGTGCCCAAAAAAGCACCATCTTTAGAGGGGTGGGGAGGGACAAGCCTTCACTGGACTGAGGGTGAAAGACCGGGCCCTTGCTTCTGAGACATAGGAGCTTCAAATGTAGTGGCAAGTGTGGTCCAAGCAGCAGCTGAGTTGTTACAAATGGATGCGTCAGTGCCCGCTGTCCCCATCCTGGCCAGAACTTGGAGAGATAGATTAAGTTCAATGAATCAGCGGGCTGAGAGAGTCCTTCAAGGTCTTCTTGACCTGGTCCCAGATCTCAGAGATCAAACCCTTCTTGAGTATGTCCAGGTTACCCATGAGCGTAGGGGGGCTGGGAAACAGGCTGTGAGGAAGAACTCCCAGAACCATTCACTGCAGTTTTAGAGTTTTGGGAGTTTTTCCCTCATTTGCATTGCTTGGCCACAGATGCTGACATTGGGGGTGACAGTGCAGGATCAGTGCTGGTTCTCCAGTAGCTTAGGACAAGGCAATACTCGGGTCAAGGCCGGCCATAACCCCCAAAGGAGCACACCCTGTAGGAACTACAGGCAGCTCTCCATTGTCCAGAGTCAGAGAGACGTCTTTCTGCTCACTGGATTTCCTTGTCAAAGACCCCACAGCTCATTCGAGAAAAAAAACATCCAGAGTGGTGGTCTTTCTACCACTTCTAGGTCTGTACATTTCAGGTTTACGTGTTACCATACTCTCGCTGTAGCAAGGAGATTAAATCAGGAAATCAAACAGTGGTGTAGAACAAGTCTCAACATGGCAAACATGCCGGAAGTGCGTCCTTGATTCAAGCCACATAGATCTCATAAAAGTATCAGCAGGCAGGAGAGGTCACTTACTGTTAGGATTTAATACTCGGGAGCCACGAGGGTGGGACCGGCCTCTTCCTGGGGCAGACGGTCCCGCTCTTGTCCGGGTCTTCGCACAGACCCGAGCCTGGCCGCACCCCGCTCCACGGGCAAGACCACTGGCTATGATGCACCCGGCTGGATATCGGCCCCTCCTCTAGGGTACTGCAGGCATTATGGGCCTTGCGGTCCCGGCCATATGTCAGCAAGAGTTGTTCCAAGGTGTTCGAATCAGACAAAATATGTGTTATGCCAGAGTTGATTGATAGTATGACTGAATCACTTGGCCACACCTTATATGTGAAGACATGGTTTGAAAAGAATAACCTTTGTGTATGTCTTTTTAACTCTTAAATTTCTGCCACATTTGAACAATTGAAGTGTACTACATAGCTTCAATGTTGTATTAATCTACGAATATATATAACACATATAGAAATCATTAAATGCTCTTAGAGATATTGTTTAAATATCGCTATGAAACTCAAGTCACAAACAACGTGGATTTTCCTGCGTGTCACTGGTCTCGGCCATTGTCTGGTCCTCAGTTAGCGGTGGTGCCTGGGGCAGTGTTTGGGTATCAAAGGATATTCCTGCCTGCTCCTCCTCCTACGGTGCAAGAACTCACGGGCGCCCATGTGAACACCAGCTGCTACCGTGCCCTGATTCTCAGCCAGAGTTCTGCTGCGCATGTCGCCCCTGCTGATATTCTCTGCTCTTCTACAAGGTCTGACTCCTTCAGGTGTCCTGTGCACACCGAGTGCACACACCCTGCTGCTACCGGCTCCACCATCTTCAGCTTCAATAAATCAGTCACACGTTTTTGTGCGCAACCACCCTGAAGATATTCCATCAGTCACCTCATCGTAAAAACATTATAATTAATGATTTAAATGTAAGATTAACGTGCAAAAATATCCTATCTAATACTTTCGGCTCCTGTGTTTCAAAAAATGTATGCAGCTGACTGTTGCATGGTGCACAACACCTCGTATTTCCGTTTATAGTATGCAATACGGATAATACAGTTGAATCACCAGAGATGGACACAAGCATGCCTCTGTGATACACATCTATTATATATTTAAAAAAAGGTGTTAACCTAAGTTTAATACTTGAGCAGCACAAACCACATTAGCTGGTGGTTTACTGAGTACTACACCTACAACTTTGTATTTTCTAAACCTGTGTCGGTGAAAAGGACTTTCAATGAAACATGCCATTAGACTGCTACATAGAAAAAACATTAACGAATCCATCCGGTCTGGCATTTCAAGTGTAGTTCTTCATTTACTGTTGATTTCCTATGCGGTTGTGGGAATGGATGAGTGAGTGGATTGTTGGATAAACGAGGAAACAAATTGAATGGATGAATGAATGGGCAACTTAGATGAGAGGTTGCCTGTATGGATGCTGGATTAATGTGTGAGTACATCGATATATAATTGATCCAGTGGATGGACGAATCAGGGGTGAATTAAAGTGTATGGCTGATGAATATGTACCCTGATGATTCAGTTAATGGAGGGATTTTGAGATAGCCATCCCCACATCCATGTATTGATGTGCCAGTCTGTTTCTTCACCTGCACCTGCACCCACACATATACTCATCCCTCTATCAAATATTATGCTCATCAATCCATATATATCATCACACCATCGATCTAAGCATCCATGTATACATCCACAAAAAAGCATTCTTCTTGTCATCCAGGTATCGACTTACATGTATGTATTCATTGATCGTTCACTCGCAGTCACATAATACCTGTTCACCTGTGTATTATATGCAAGTAGCTGGAAATTGTATATGTGTCTGCATCGGTGTTGACAGTTTTTGTATTATATCCCTACGTGTGTTGCTTATAGATAAATGAGTTTCTTTGTGTGTGTTGATCAGTGTGTGCCTACCTGCTTGTATGTGTATTTGGGTGACCACATGTGTGCCAATGGAGGCTCCATATGCACGTAAGCCAGCTGCATTGGAGACTTTATATATATTTTGTTTTGATTGATAGTGGATGCCTGTAGATGTTTTGCTATGACTCTTTATATCCTGTTGTTGTCTCACCATGACTGATGACACACAACATGCCACTTCCGGTCATCACTCCCTGGGCTCTCTGACCCAGACGCTGTAGGGAAAGTAAAAGAGAGAGATCACATCAGTGGCAAGGCCACTTAAACATCTTAGTTTATTGACTACCTTTGCATACTTAGCCAATCCTGATACCTCTGCTTAATCAAACAGATGCAGGTTTGAGAGAATGAGTGTTTATAAAAATCACATTCCTACCTCCATTATTTCCAAAGCTCCTGGAGCCCCTGACTATTTTCGTTTATTTGCATGTGTAAGGAAAACAAGTAATTCTCATGACAGGGCATGTGGTTACTTATCTCGTGCGACACAGTACTCCATCCAGCAAGAACTTATAGTTTCACTTCATATGTGAATGTGAACTGTTTTAAATCCCCAGTATGCAAAGCTTTGTAGGCTAAGAAGTTAGGACTGGTGGAAAGTGTCATCTCGTACATGGATACTTTTTTCAGCAAATCATGTCTACCTCAGAGCTCGTTTCCAGACACACACTTTGATATGATTATCTTTGTTATAAAGCAGCATTCACGCAATGATCCTGCTTCATCCCTGAAATATGGTATTGTGCTGAAGTAGTCTCGAGTTAGGCATAGACAGCTCCATCAGTCTAGGTCTTCCCTTTGTATTCTGGTACTTGAATCTCCTCATCTATAATGGCGAGAACAGATCTACTTATGCTTGACAGATGAGAGCAAAGGGGTTCAATGCTCACAAAAGCTGACTACAATGAAGCAAAGTAGATATCCACTGAAAACCTGCCACTGTTATATCTGTTTGCAATGCCTCCGCATTGTATCTCTGTATTTCCTTTCATATTTCCCCATTAGATGTCATTGAGACAGACGTAAATGCTTATATGCTACTTCTTCAGGGTCCTGGCAGTGCAATGGGAAAAAGAGCACTTCCATCCGTATACATACTCATACAACTATTGTTCCAACTAAATGGCCATGTGCTGGAATAAATTGAAAATTCACATCTCATGACTCACAGTTACAATCACCTCTCTCTGGTGAGATAGCTTAGGTTTTGATACACACCTAAAGCTTTTCCGGCCAGACCTCACGGAAACACACATGGCCTGATTACAAATTGTGGGTACAGGAAGAGGTATTCACCACTGCTAGTAAACATCTCCATTCAAGGGAGCGGTATTTACTGGGTGCAGTAAGTAGTGCACACTCTAAGTATTATTCTAGAACATGACACATCACACAGGCAATCAGTACAGAATCCAGCATTTATCATAGCTTACATTATATTTTTCCTCTGTAAATTTGGGCAGGTTTCACGTGCCAAAACGTCTCACGAGAAAATTTCAGAGGAGGGTAGTAATTACTGTATTACTCCCAATACAGTTCACTACATCATAGCTTATAACCAGGGGTGTAGACTCCCATCCCAATCCATATATGCATGCTTTCCTTTACCAGCCCTCTATATGAATGCCTCTTATTATGTGATTTCAATGCCCATCTATCAAACTCAAGTTGGCTGCCTAGCGTTTGTACAGGCTTTGCAGAAAACGTGTATACACCCACATAGTATGAACAGTGCCTTGTACTTTACTGCACTGACTGTTCACATTTCAATTTGCCATTCAATTTTCACTGGTTTGATGTATTGATGATATCAGAGAGACAGGTGGGTTGGTCAATATGCCGAAGCTAGTTAAAAAAAAACCAGCATGTTAGCTACTACCTGCGTCACAACGTCCCAACCTCTTTTTCCCCACAGTTATAGGAAAATTATCACCGTCAAAAAGCTGATTATCCTTTTCTATTAATTAAGGGGGACATGTATTAATACTTTGCCCCAAGTGTTGTGTTGGGTTTTACTTTTCAAGGCAAATCATGATTGTGTTTGAAAGTTGCCTAAAGTAATGCCAAGTAGAGCTATGTGCTACTTTGCACTACTTTGCATCAAGGGGGCATCCCATGGGTGGTACAGAAGCATTCCTATGGGTTTTGACACAAATCCCTATCTACTCACATTTGTAGACAAGGATTTGCGTCAAAATGGTATGCCTCCTTGAGGCAGGCATACCAGTGCAGCATGATTTAAAAGTCTCCATAATTTCAAACTATACATGTGTGCTGCACTGGACAGTATACATACAAAGTGGGAAAACATTTAACTATGTAAAAAAAAATCATAATTTTTGTAGAGAAAGAGTGTCCTTCCAATACAACACCTATGCTTGACAGAACGCACATTCCCTTGCAGTAGGGTGCAACGATGTGAGCGTTGGCACATGGCAGAGAAAAACAGCACCATTTCTTAGTAGATATCAGGGTGTTCTTCTCTCTCCTTCAAGGCATTTCAGAGTACAACAACTTTGCTTGATGTGCTGCGTTGTGCCAAAAGTTATTAAATTTGGCCTTTGCTTTAACTTTATGTCAGCAATTAAACTGCTGCATAAACTAAGACTCTGACTTAACTCTACAAGATATGTTTTCACACCCAGGGATGACACAAGTGAACTTAGTTCAATGCACTAGCGATTGAATGTGAAAGTCAGGTTATTTTAGCACCGCAGGACCCCACCCAATACATGGCTGAAGTGGTATCAATGCTTTTGGGTTATTAGCAGTCCCTAAACAGGCATTCAGGAATGCAGTGATATTTTGAGAAGCCCAATTTCACTCTTTACAATATCTCACACACAAACTGAAAAAGTCACTTTAACTAAAACATTTATTTTAACAATCTTATCCTGTTGCTTAGTGCATCTAAAATAGAAACACAAAATATTATTAAAACAGCACAAATGCATGTTGCATACAACATGAATAAAATTAACTTTTCTACCATAGTTAAAATGTCATTCCACACCCTAAAACCTATTCCTATGCATACACTAGCAGAGCATGGAGCAGAGTAACTTGCATCTAGAGCTTGATAATGAGAATCAACGCACTGCATACCTATTTATAGTAAAACTCTGTAGTTGTCAGAGGTTGGGAGACAGTGTTTTCTCGAGAGGAAAACATGCATCAGCTGTAGCTTATCTCCACCAAGATTTGGCTCGGTGTCAGCTTTCAGCATTGAACAAGATGCAGCAACATCATTGCAATCTGGCAGTCAAGATCTTCCTCTGTCAACATCTTGCACCATATTCTAGGGCGAAAGACCTCTTCTCCCAAGTGATCGATTAGAGAGCCTTTCATACTATATCTTATCTGAGATTCGAATTTCTACCATAACCTTATTAATGTCTGACATAACCTTATGGATCAAAATGCGAGTCTTAGATGAATTGTTATAAACAAATGAGGTAAAAGACTTCAAATCGCACAACACTCTTTATGTTGCTATTTTTATCTGACCTTGAAATAAAGATAAGAAGACATATGTCCCAGACTGATGTTGCATCAGATGTTCTAGAAAGGTCATTGTTTGAGCCTTAGGGCCCATATTTATCAACATTTCATGCAACACAGCATGCCACATTGCTGCGCTGCGTGAAAGGGCAGTAAAGGGCCGTATTTAACATTATACGGCGCATTCCTGCTCTATGACTTCGCTGGTGCACAAACTGCTGCCTAGCACCAACACAGACACCCTTGCACCATGGTGCAAGGGTGCCTCTATTGTACACAGGATTGCTTTTGTGCAGGAAGGGGCACCTTCTTCCACAAAAACAATCAACAGAGACATTTTCCTCTTTCTAAATGTGCTGCAGAATGTACCACACTTAGAAAGAGGAAACAACAAGGAAAAATGAAGATATTTCTTCCTGCTATATCTCCCCTGGGGAGTTGTAAATCTGGAAATGTGTTAGAATGCAAGGGTTGATGTGTGGTAACACCTACGCTCCTATCATGGAGTGCCTACCTGTCACAGAGTAACGTAAGGCGTGGATTTGTGCTGCCTTGTGTTACTCTATATTTATCAAGCCACGCAGGATGGCCTTCAATGGCTTGATAAATCTCATGTATGTTTTGCATCAGCCTTGCGTCCCCTTGCATGGCACAAGGGTGACGCAAAATCTTGATAAATATGGGCTCAAGTGTCTTATTGATGTCATTGTCTGAATGACTTGGCACTTTCACATGTTCTTTGAAAGACAAGGACAGACGACATCTGCATCAAAGGCAGACATGTCAATTATTCTGCAAAAATAGCAAAAATGGAGTCTCGGCCTGCTCAAGATGGAGTATGACCTTATGGAATTGACCATCATATGGGCAGAGGTGTGTATAGGGATTTGTCTAATTTAGAGGGAGATCCAGGCTCTCGAATATTAAGATAAAAACACTGTATCTAACACAATTTCATAAAATATGTTAACAACATATGAAGCATAAAATGAATATACATAAATATTACTTCATAAAAAACATGATAACATAAGATAATGGGGAAATAATTTAATAAATTGTACATGAATACTTTCTGAAGCCTTGCATGTTTAAGCAATAAAATATTCAAAACATTACAATATAGAAAATGCATTACAAAAGACATTATCATGCAAGCTTTCTAATCAACAATTTCAGTTTAAGTGGGATGCGTGTTGGCAATTATACATTTCAGGCATGTTACTGAATAAGCCAATTAAAAATAATGTGCCTTAAGAAACAAAAAATGAAAAAATAGTCTGTTGAAACTGTTAGACCTGGCATCTTTTGGCGTGTTTCCCCTGTCTTTTTGCTTTCTGACCTCCTGGTTTTGACTCTGTTTTTGCTGGTTTAGTGTCTCTGCGCACTTTCTCACTGCTGATCAGTGTTGAAGTGCAAGTGCTCCTATGGTAAATTATGTTTATGGCTTGGTGTTTCCATGTTTGGCTTATTTGATTTACTGGCAAGTCCCTAGAATAGTGCACTGTGTGTGCCCAGGACCTGTAAATCAAATGCTGCTAGTGGGCCTGCAGCACTGGTTGTGCCGTTCACGCAAAGGGTTCTCAGACTTGCCAATGCAGTGTTTGTGTGCAGTTGTGACTGCCATGTCGACCTGACAAGTGCACCCACTTGCCAGGCCACCAAACCTTCCCTTTACTTACATGTAAGGCACCCCTCAGGTAGGCCCAAGGTACCCCCATGGACAGGGTGCAGTGTAGGTGAAAGGTAGGACATGTACTGGTGTGTGTGACATGTCCTGAAGGTGAAATACAGTATATTTCATTTTTCAATATTGAAAGGCTATCTTTCCTATAAGATAGAATGGAAGGTACCCTGTAACATCTTATAAGTTTAATTTCCATTGGGACAAGATGGAGCAATTGAGTTTGGGCTCTCTGAACTCAGAATTTAATCACACATCTTTTAGTAATGGATGGTTTTTAAATTATGTGTTTGAAAATGCCACTTTTAGAAAGAAAAAAAAACACACAAGATGATGGACGGAATGTTGCACATTGGCAAACATTCACCCCCAGTCACAGATCTGGGTTTAATCCATCGTTATTTTGCTTCACCACGCCACCCCAGTTCAGACATAGCCATATGCAAATCAGTCTTGACCCTGTGCCTCATGGGAACAGTCCAGACCGAACTGCCAAGCCATGTCTTCCCTGGACCGGAATCAAGCATCCTAGGACCGTTTTTGGGCTTTCAGCCCTCATCAGCCAGGATAGCTTGACTCCAGTGGCGTAGTGAGCACGGGACCCACGTCTGGGCATACCCTTCCCACTTAGGGCGAAATGCAAAACACACAAGATGATGGACAGAATGTTGCACATTGGCAAACATTCACCCCCAGTCACAGATCTGGGTTTAATCCATCGTTATTTTGCTTCACCACGCCACTCCCAGTTCAGACATAGCCATATGCAAATCAGTCTTGACCCTGTGCCTCATGGGAACAGTCCAGACCGAACTGCCAAGCCATGTCTTCCCTGGACCGGAATCAAGCATCCTAGGACCGGTTTCAGGCTTTCAGCCCTCATCAGCCAGGATAGCTTGACTCCAGTGGCGTAGTGAGCACGGGACCCACGTCTGGGCATACCCTTCCCACTTAGGGCAAAATGCAAAACACACAAGATGATGGACGGAATGTTGCACATTGGCAAACATTCACCCCCAGTCACAGATCTGGGTTTAATCCATCGTTATTTTGCTTCACCACGCCACCCCAGTTCAGACATAGCCATATGCAAATCAGTCTTGACCCTGTGCCTCATGGGAACAGTCCAGACCAAACTGCCAAGCCATGTCTTCCCTGGACCGGAATCAAGCATCCTAGGACCGGTTTCGGGCTTTCAGCCCTCATCAGCCAGGATAGCTTGACTCCAGTGGCGTAGTGAGCACGGGACCCACGTCTGGGCATACCGTTCCCACTTAGGGCGAAATGCAAAACACACAAGATGATGGACGGAATGTTGCACATTGGCAAACATTCACCCCCAGTCACAGATCTGGGTTTAATCCATCGTTATTTTGCTTCACCACGCCACCCCAGTTCAGACATAGCCATATGCAAATCAGTCTTGACCCTGTGCCTCATGGGAACAGTCCAGACCGAACTGCCAAGCCATGTCTTCCTGGACCGGAATCAAGCATCCTAGGACCGGTTTTGGGCTTTCAGCCCTCATCAGCCAGGATAGCTTGACTCCAGTGGCGTAGTGAGCACGGGACCCACGTCTGGGCATACCCTTCCCACTTAGGGCGAAATGCAAAACACACAAGATGATGGACGGAATGTTGCACATTGGCAAACATTCACCCCCAGTCACAGATCTGGGTTTAATCCATCGTTATTTTGCTTCACCACGCCACCCCAGCTCAGACAATAGCCATATGCAAATCAGTCTTGACCCTGTGCCTCATGGGAACAGTCCAGACCGAACTGCCAAGCCATGTCTTCCCTGGACCGGAATCAAGCATCCTAGGACCGGTTTCGGGCTTTCATCCCTCATCAGCCAGGATAGCTTGACTCCAGTGGCATAGTGAGCACGGGACCCACGTCTGGGCATACCCTTCCCACTTAGGCGAAATGCAAAACACACAAGATGATGGACGGAATGTTGCACATTGGCAAACATTCACCCCCAGTCACAGATCTGGGTTTAATCCATTGTTATTTTGCTTCACCACGCCACCCCAGTTCAGACATAGCCATATGCAAATCAGTCTTGACCCTGTGCCTCATGAGAACAGTCCAGACCGAACTGCCAAGCCATGTCTTCCTGGACCGGAATCAAGCATCCTAGGACCGGTTTCGGGCATTCAGCCCTCATCAACCAGGATAGCTTGACTCCAGTGGCGTAGTGAGCACGGGACCCACGTCTGGGCATACACTTCCCACTTAGGGCGAAATTCAAAACACACAAGATGATGGACGGAATGTTGCACATTGGCAAACATTCACCCCCAGTCACAGATCTGGGTTTAATCCATCGTTATTTTGCTTCACCACGCCACCCCAGTTCAGACATAGCCATATGCAAATCAGTCTTGACCCTGTGCCTCATGGGAACAGTCCAGACCGAACTGCCAAGCCATGTCTTCCCTGGACCGGAATCAAGCATCCTAGGACCGGTTTCGGGCTTTCAGCCCTCATCAGCCAGGATAGCTTGACTCCAGTGGCGTAGTGAGCACGGGACCCACGTCTGGGCAAACCCTTCCCACTTAGGCGAAATGCAAAACACACAAGATGATGGACGGAATGTTGCACATTGGCAAACATTCACCCCCAGTCACAGATCTGGGTTGAATCCATCGTTATTTTGCTTCACCACGCCACCCCAGTTCAGACATAGCCATATGCAAATCAGTCTTGACCCTGTGCCTCATGGGAACAGTCCAGACCGAACTGCCAAGCCATGTCTTCCCTGGACCGTAATCAAGCATCCTAGGACCGGTTTCGGGCTTTCAGCCCTCATCAGCCAGGATAGCGTGACTCCAGTGGCGTAGTGAGCACGGGACCCACGTCTGGGCATACCGTTCCCACTTAGGGCGAAATGCAAAACACACAAGATGATGGACGGAATGTTGCACATTGGCAAACATTCACCCCCAGTCACAGATCTGGGTTTAATCCATCGTTATTTTGCTTCACCACGCCACCCCAGTTCAGACATAGCCATATGCAAATCAGTCTTGACCCTGTGCCTCATGGGAACAGTCCAGACCGAACTGCCAAGCCATGTCTTCCCTGGACCGGAATCAAGCATCCTAGGACTGGTTTCGGGCTTTCAGCCCTCATCAGCCAGGATAGCTTGACTCCAGTGGCCTAGTGAGCACGGGACCCACGTCTGGGCATACCCTTCCCACTTAGGGTGAAATGCAAAACACACAAGATGATGGACGGAATGTTGCACATTGACAAACATTCACCCCCAGTCACAGATCTGGGTTTAATCCAGTTCGGACTGGACTGTTCCCATGAGGCACAGGGTCAGACTGATTTGCATATGGCCATGTCTGAACTGGGGTGGTGGAGTGAGCTAAAGAATGATGATGGATTAAACCCAGATCAGTTGACTGGGGGTGAGTGTTTGATTTGCTCAACCTCTCCGTCCATCATCCCCTTTGGTATCGCTTTGTTCGCCCTAAGTTGGCAGGGTATGCCCAGACGTGGGTCCCTTGCTCACTTTGCCACTGGATTCAAGCTAGCCTGGCTGATGACGGCTGAATAGCCAGAAACCGGTCCCAGGATGCTTGTTTCCGGTCCAGGGAGGACATGGCTTGGCAGTTCGGACTGGACTGTTCCCATGAGGCACAGGGTCAGACTGATTTGCATATGGCCATGTCTGAACTGGGGTGGTGGAGTGAGCTAAAGAATGATGATGGATTAAACACAGATCAGTTGACTGGGGGTGAGTGTTTGATTTGCTCAAACGCTCCGTCCATCATCCCCTTTGGTATCGCTTTGTTCGCCCTAAGTTGGCAGGGTATGCCCAGACGTAGGTCCCTTGCTCACTTTGCCACTGGATTCAAGCTAGCCTGGCTGATGACGGCTGAATAGCCAGAAACCGGTCCCAGGATGCTTGTTTCCGGTCCAGGGAGAACATGGCTTGGCAGTTCGGACTGGACTGTTCCCATGAGGCACAGGGTCAGACTGATTTGCATATGGCCATGTCTGAACTGGGGTGGTGGAGTGAGCTAAAGAATAATGATGCATTAAACCCAGATCAGTTTACTGGGGGTGAGTGTTTGATTTGCTCAAACGCTCCGTCCATCATCCCCTTTGGTATCGCTTTGTTCGCCCTAAGTTGGCAGGGTATGCCCAGACGTGGGTCCCTTGCTCACTTTGCCACTGGATTCAAGCTAGCCTGGCTGATGACGGCTGAATAGCCAGAAACCGGTCCCAGGATGCTTGTTTCCGGTCCAGTGAAGACATGGCTTGGCAGTTCGGACTGGACTGTTCCCATGAGGCACAGGGTCAGACTGATTTGCATATGGCCATGTCTGAACTGGGGTGGTGGAGTGAGCTAAAGAATGATGATGGATTAAACCCAGATCAGTTGACTGGGGGTGAGTGTTTGATTTGCTCAAACGCTCCATCCATCATCCCCTTTGGTATCGTTTTGTTCACCCTAAATTGGCAGGGTATGCCCAGACGTGGGTCCCTTGCTCACTTTGCCACTGGATTCAAGCTAGCCTGGCTGATGACGGCTGAATAGCCAGAAACCGGTCCCAGGATGCTTGTTTCCGGTACAGGGAGGACATGGCTTGGCAGTTCGGACTGGACTGTTCCCATGAGGCACAGGGTCAGACTGATTTGCTTATGGCCATGTCTGAACTGGGGTGGTGGAGTGAGCTAAAGAATGATGATGGATTAAACTCAGATCAGTTGACTGGGGGTGAGTGTTTGATTTGCTCAAACGCTCCGTCCATCATCCCCTTTGGTATCGCTTTGTTCGCCCTAAGTCGGCAGGGTATGCCCAGACGTGGGTCCCTTGCTCACTTTGCCACTGGATTCAAGCTAGCCTGGCTGATGATGGCTGAATAGCCAGAAACCGGTCCCAGGATGCTTGTTTCCGGTCCAGGGAGGACATAGCTTGGCAGTTCGGACTGGACTGTTCCCATGAGGCACAGGGTCAGACTGATTTGCATATGGCCATGTCTGAACTGGGGTGGTGGAGTGAGCTAAAGAATGATGATGGATTAAACCCAGATCAGTTGACTGGGGGTGAGTGTTTGATTTGCTCAAACGCTCCGTCCATCATCCCCTTTGGTATCGCTTTGTTCGCCCTAAGTTGGCAGGGTATGCCCAGACGTGGGTCCCTTGTTCACTTTGCCACTGGATTCAAGCTAGCCTGGCTGATGACGGCTGAAAAGCCAGAAACCGGTCCCAGGATGCTTGTTTCCGGTCCAGGGAGGACATGGCTTGGCAGTTTGGCTGGACTGTTCCCATGAGGCACAGGGTCAGACTGATTTGCATATGGCCATGTCTGAACTGGGGTGGTGGAGTGAGCTAAAGAATGATGATGGATTAAACCCAGATCAGTTGACTGGGGGTGAGTGTTTGATTTGCTCAAACGCTCCGTCCATCATCCCCTTTGGTATCGCTTTGTTCGCCCTAAGTTGGCAGGGTATGCCCAGACGTGGGTCCCTTGCTCACTTTGCCACTGGACTCAAGCTAGCCTGGCTGATGACGGCTGAATAGCCAGAAACCGGTCCCAGGATGCTTGTTTCCGGTCCAGGGAGGACATGGCTTGGCAGTTCGGACTGGACTGTTCCCATGAGGCACAGGGTCAGACTGATTTGCATATGGCCATGTCTGAACTGGGGTGGTGGAGTGAGCTAAAGAATGATGATGGATTAAACCCAGATCAGTTGACTGGGGGTGGGTGTTTGATTTGCTCAAACGCTCCGTCCATCATCCCCTTTGGTATCGCTTTGTTCGCCCTAAGTTGGCAGGGTATGCCCAGACGTGGGTCCCTTGCTCACTTTGCCACTGGATTCAAGCTAGCCTGGCTGATGAGGGCTGAATAGCCAGAAACCGGTCCCAGGATGCTTGTTTCCGGTCCAGGGAGGACATGGCTTGGCAGTTCGGACTGGACTGTTCCCATGAGGCACAGGGTCAGACTGATTTGCATATGGCCTTGTCTGAACTGGGGTGGTGGAGTGAGCTAAAGAATGATGATGGATTAAACCCAGATCAGTTGACTGGGGGTGAGTGTTTGATTTTCTCAAACGCTCCGTCCATCATCCCCTTTGGTATCACTTTTAGAAAGAAGGCATTTTCTTGTTTAACCATCCTGTGTGCCTCTGCTGGGTTGTGGATTGACTCTCTGGCTTTGTAGTGACAGGGGCTGGGGATGTGCATTCACTGTAGACAGCCACTAGGGGCATTGAGGTGTGTCCTGCCTTTGCTGAATGAGTCAGGGCTGGGCTGAATAGACCGGGCTGCATTTAGAGTAGTGGGAGGAGATTTCCTTGCACCTGAATAGGCCTGGTCTTCCTTACAAAATGCCGTCTCCACCTCCTGCCAGGAAGCTGGGCCAGAGAGGACAGAACTGGTTTGGACTAAGCTCAGAGAGTCTCTGCCACAAAAGAACAAAGGGAAATGTGGCATAAACATTGGGGCCCAGACCCGAGGACTTTAGAACTCTTTTGGACTCAGAAATCTGCCAAGAAGAAGAGCTGGAGATGTTGTGAGGAGGAACTACCACTTTGTTGTGTGCTTTGCTGTGTTGGCCTGCAGTGGCTGCTTCTGTCTTGGGCAGAGAACTTGGACTAAACGTTTAGCAACTTCTTTTTTTGAGTTTCTCCAAGGACTTGAAGTAGAGCTTGGCCACTGTTCAAGAAGTCTCAGGAACAGAAAAGACTTCAAGTTCATCTACTACCAGCACTGAGAACTGTGTGTTTTGTGCTGCAACAGAAGAAAAAACAACCCAACGCCGTCAACGATGCCACTACTGGCTCCATGTCCAGAAGGCACCACCGCACTTTGCACCGCAAACCTGGTCTCACCGACGACAATGTCCGCCACTGCCACCAGTGGGCACCGCACTTCGCACCGCCTTGCTTCACGCCGATGCCCTGGTATCCCCGATGACGCCACTCCACCTGACCTCAATGCTGCTGCTTGCACCGTTGTTCGAAGGCACCGCTTGTAAGTTACATGACGCATCGCCCTCATACCGCACTGCAGTCTTGGCCTACTGACGCTGCCGTTCGATCTGCAACAGCCAGATGACTCCTGCATCAACCTCCGGAACTAATGCCTGCCAACGCTTGCTCTTCGGTGCTCAACGCGAGGTCGCCGACGCCCAGAATTTCTAAAAGGTACTGTTTTACATGTCTTTCCGAGACCGTAGCTGGCCCGCGACACCGCAGTCAGTCAGAACTGTTTGGATTTGATGTTCACAACACCGTGATAGCCCCGGACGGAGCTATTGACTTCAAGGAACGATATTTTAAGTCTATTTTTGTTTATTGATATTTCTGAGAACTGTATGGGGAATTTTTATTGATTTTGGTCTC
The DNA here is from genome assembly GCA_963921515.1 of Calotriton arnoldi. Taxonomy (NCBI): domain Eukaryota; kingdom Metazoa; phylum Chordata; class Amphibia; order Caudata; family Salamandridae; genus Calotriton; species Calotriton arnoldi. The sequence goes on from CAWUFW010006867.1 coordinate 422,441, forward strand.
GTTTTGCACTGACTAAATATTGGATATTTTCCTAAAACTGGTGTGGTGTCCTTTTCTAGTGTTTTCACTGTATTACTGTTGGTTAAGGGGCAAATGATTTACACAGTGCTTCTGAGATAAGCCTGACTGCTCGTGCCAAGCTACCAATGGGGTGAGCAGGGGTTATTTTAGAAGTGTAGAACCCTTATCCTGACTAGGAAGAAGGCTCCCTACTTGGACAGGGTAACAACCTGCCAACTAGAGACCCCAAATGTTGTTTGTAGTATAACCTTCATTCAGTGAAATAACATACCATGTTACCTCTTGACTAGAAGACTGTGCAAACCATTTCTATCATTGCTTTAACTAAAAAATAATCCCTTGCCATGCATGGAACATGGGAGCAACTCTCTGGTAGGGGTGGGTGGAATTGGCGGGAGGTAAGACCAACTGATATTCAAATATTCCTTCTTACTTGTTTAATGCTTCCAAGCTTTGATGACATACATTCTGGCAAACAAACTAAAGGGCTAGTATGGTAAGTTCCCAAATGGTAAAATAAGAAGGTGCACTTCATGACTGAAAGCCACCCTTCCCTACAACATGTGAGTGCGCTCCTCCAAGATGATTTTCTGAAATGACGTATCAATTACACAGCAGAGACCCGTGTCCAAGAGACACCAAAGGTATTGCTGTTGAGCCAGTCTTCGAGGATGTGTGAACGTTTCTGAGGAGTTTGGGATGATGCAGAATAAAACTACTAGTTTCCTCCAAAACAGGTGGTAGCAGAAGTTGAGGGAAAGAACGGTTAAATGCATGAGCTGGGATGGGATCCCCAGAAGCTTTATTAAGTTGACATACAGAAAAATAACAAAGCTATAAGTCCCAATGGGCTTCTTCTAGAAATATTTTCAACATTGGGTTATGCGACCTCACTTTTAATACTGGAACTCTTCATTTGTATGTATCAGGGAAAATAAATCCACAGGCATGGTTCAGTGTCACTAATTCATTGAAAAGGACCCCAGATGTTGAAAGGGCTACAACCCTATCTTAATGCCTTACTGTGACAGGAAAATATTTGGAAATATTGTGTCTAATATCATGAAGGGAATATATATCCATTTGCCCAAATGAACACATTCATGAATCAATGCAAATAACCGCACAGTTTAATAATCTTCCCAGACCTGCTTACAGGGCAGATTTTGCCAAATTGACTGATAGGATAAGTTGGAGGTACTAATGGGACGTTTTAGAAGAGGTAGGCATTGAGGCAATGGATAATAAATATTCAAGCACTATATGAGAATACCAAGGCAAGAGTATCAATTAACTCCTCTGTATCAGCAGAAGATGTAGGCAAATGTGCCTTCTATCTCCTAGTTCATTAGACTAGTAAATATAGCTACAAGCCCTGTACCACAGGACTCCAAGTAGATAGTCCACTTTTGCACAATGAGGATAGGATAATCATTGCCCTGTGTGCTGCTGACTTTCTTATCAATACAATGGATCCAAGGACGTCTTTCCTATTTTGGTATTTTATGTTAGTGCAAAGTAAATAATGATTATATGGAAACTGTAAAATTAACCCAGAACCTGGATAAGAAGCAAACCAGAAAACTACATCCATATCTCTGTCATACCTGTCATTATGTTTTCCCATAGGTGGAAAAAACCTCAAATCTCATAGTAAATCTGCAGTCCCAGCCCCAACTAGAACAGAGATATCCAGCATTTGAAAAACTATTCATATTTCTCTAAGTATCACCTCAAAGATTCAACATTACATGTCCAAGATGTACCTAGAAAGGGGGAAAGAACAAAAGAGGCAGAACACCAGATAAAGTCAAACTAAATAGGTTTACTCAATGTTCCACAATTGCTGATCAGCTTCACCTAAAAGAGTGCCCCCAGTCCACCATGAGATGCATCACATGCCAGACTGTTGTCAAGAGTACCAAGCTGAATCATCAGTACACCATCCACAGGTAAATTATTAAGAAAGGATGTTCCATAATCTACTTATGAGAACACAAACTGTTTCCCTTTGAATATTACTTTAGGTGAGCTGGGAAGCCCACTGATGTCTATGTTCTCATAACTATCAGTTCCTTCTTAATGTCAACAAAGAATCTTATTTGACAGGCACCATTACATAGAAGGGTCGAATGTCTGAAGACCACCCAGATGCACTATTTACTTTTTGATATCCACCTTTACTATGCTTTCACATATTTTCAAAAAGCGACCATCACCATGCAACCTGCATCAACATTGTTCCTTTGATATCTAGAGTAAAGGTGATAAGATGACTGCACCACCTGCCACACAGTATTGTCATCAATGTCCAGAGGCTGTTTCAGTAATCTCCAAATTTCTTCAGATAATGCCTGCTTTATATGTTGCAGAAATTCCCAAGACCCAGAGAATGGAAGCCCTCCATAAATCATCTTGTTGCTTTATCCTCTCATCCTGAAGAGAGATCCTCTCTTTCACTGTGTTCTTAAAACACATTAAGTCCCTGACCACGAAGTCAGTTGTATTGGACGGGTACTCCAATCTTTGAAATTTCTTCTCCATCTTGCTCTATTCCCCCTCCAGATTTCTTACCTTAGTTGAGAGTCCCTCCAATTTCTCCTGTAATGCCTTCAGTGGATAAGCAAAAGGCTCTGTTCTTTCCACAAACACAGAATGCATAGTGTCATCAGAGGCCATGAATGTCCTTTCTCCTACTGTCTTTTAGTTGTACCCTTACATGACTTAAAAACAATCTTTAGATTTTGTACGTTCCAATATAACAAAGCACTGGGTCAAAGCTTGCAGAAAAAAAGAAGGGCGAAATTAGAAGGCTTCCACTCACCCAAACCTATATATATGGCATGTGGTTTAGTGGACAACTGAAACTTTATCAATGTGTTCCCATGTTGAGTACAAGATTGCTCAATATTGGTCTCTCAAGTACCCAGCAGCATCAAATGGTCAGGGGCTTGTGTCAACTAGCTGGGGGCAGTGAACAACTTTTGTCCACAAATTTGTTGGTAGAGTGAGGGCAATAATGGACAAATGTAATTCAAAAATTCAGTTTGGCCCCTGATCCACCACCTCTCAAAAGAGTTGTATGTGAAGTTCCTACACACACCTTGTCAAATCAATCATGGACATACTAGCCAATCTTGTGAATGTTTGCTTCACATGCTGTTCTTTGATAAGGAGAGATGAGGAGAGATGTGTGGAGGTCCCAACAAGACAGCATGCAGTCTTGAAAAGCATCACCGCTTCTGAGGGATTCATAACCTCATCGATGGTTCTGGAAGCATGTTGCTAGTTGCTCCCTAACTGTAGGCTTTGCTCTCTTCCATGCCAGAACATAGTTCGTCAATGTGCACCTGTGGAAGAAGATAGTACGCCCCCAAAACTCCTGTCAGAGAATAACTGGTGTTATTCTGTCAATATCAAGACATAAAGGCAAAAGTGTCTTTTGAATAGATTTATTCAATAAACATACCACAGACCAAAAGCAGTGTCGGCGTTGTTAGCTCTCGACCGCTCTGATTACTGGCTGTCCAACTGTGAGATGTCAGAATACTCCAGACACGCACCACCAGAGCCTCACGAGCCATGACAACACACTGCCAGGCTCGTGAAGTACATACTGCCCACACGAAGCAGGATTCTAAAAATTGCCTTTCCTTATACTAACCTGAAATAGCAAAGTCAAACAAGCAATATACATAACTTAACATTTGGAAGCATATTAGGTAAAAAGGCCAAATGCAAAATGGATAATTTCTAAATAATGTTTTCCTTTCTGTACAAAATGCCATTACAGAATACAGCCGTTATATACATAAATAAAACAAAGAAAATATAAAAACAATATAAATTAATTCAAACGTCATCAGTGTTACATATCATCAAAAGGATATATAAGTGGTAGGAGATTCTTCATTTTTACTAGAAATTATACATAATATATGTGCCACCCTTGTAGAATCACCTGTACCTTGGTGCCAACTTTATGTGCCTAGTACTTTTCCGTACCCCCTGATGAGAATGAAAGAGTACATCAACCTTGTTTGTGAAACTCCGCTCTGCAATACCTCTCTCAACCCCCTCATCAGCAGCAACCTGAGCATCATTGGTAAAGGCCCTGGAATCTACTTTCACCACTTTAGCCATATTCCACCAAATTTGCCCATTCACCTGTACAGCGCTTCTGCAAATTTTGTCAATTTTCATAGGTTCTGAATACTTTGATTCACCTTTTTTTTACAAAAGACATTTTTTCAATGCGGACAACTTCTCCCACCTCAAAATGTTTCACAGAGACACTTTTCTTTTTTGTCATAAAAATTATTTTGTTTTTCTTGAGCATTTTCAACATTGCTCCTTGCAATCACATCCAACTCAGATAAGGATGAACTGTGTTTGAGCCATTTAGACATCTAAGCTGGCTTAAAATCAGTTGAGGGTTTCCTTTCCCTTAGCAACTCAAAAGGAGAAATACTGTTTATGGAATGATGTGCCTTTCTGTAAAACCAAAGCATGGTCCTTACAGCAACTGGCATTTCACTTTGATGCATAAGAGCCCAGTGTATGCACTCCCCTAACACTCTGTCGATGTGCTGAACCATGCTGTTGGTTTGGGGGTGATAGAGTGCACTCTTTAAATGGTTTATGCCACTTTCCTGAAGGAACCTCTCCACTTCAGTTGAGACGAATTGGACTCCGTTATCTGAGAGTAACTCCTCATGAAACTCTTCCCTCATAAACACCTCTTTTAGAAATTCTAAAACCGCTTTGGGGTTTGGGCTCATCAACAAATTTTACTTCTGGCCATCTAGTATAGTAGTCGACCAAAACTTGAATGATGGGGTAAGAAATGAAACGGTCCCATGAGATCAATGCCCAGCTTCACCCAAGGTCTAGAAGGCAAATCAATAGGAGTCAAAGGAGGATTTGAAGCTTGCAACACCTTGTCACTCCTGGAACAAATCACACATTCATGAACCATACTATCAATGTCCCTGTGCATCTGTGGCTACCAGAAATATTCACATATTCTGCACTTGGCCAGAGTGGCCCCAAGGTACCCCTCCTGTTCTTTCTTTAACAAAATGTTTCAATTTTTTCGCATCCTTCCACTGTTTTTCTGAAAAAGAACATTCATTTTCAGTTTCAACTGCTGCCACTATGCAGTCATACAGATCCTCATCATCATCATGAACATTCACATTACCCTTTTTTTTCTCTGTCTCCTCTGTACTCATGGGAAAATGTGGGAAATAGTCTGCCCGAATGTTTTTTTCCCTAAGAAATGTGTTCAATATGAAACTGAAATTGGAGCAATTGGGTAGACAGTCTGGCTATACGGAGAGTGTTATTTCTATTGGATGTTCCTCATAATACACTAAGGGTTTGTGGTCAGTTGGTAAGGTAAACCTCCTACCTCATAAGTAGCACCTGAATTTTTCAATTGCCCACCAGCATTCTAAAAGTTCTTTTCAATAACTGAGTAGTGCAACACAGCATTCCTAGGCACTGGTGATGCAAACCCAGTGGTCTGCTCTTTATTGTCGATTTTTTGGGTCAGCACAGCAACTAAGCCATGTTTACTTACATCTACTGTGAGAACGCACAGTAATGAGGGATCATAGGGTTTTTAAGCTTTGACTTTGCTCAGTTGTCTCTTTACCTATTTAAACACTGTTTTACAACTTTCATCTCATACAAACTGTGTGTTTTTTTAAACAGATTTGATAAGGGTCTGACTTTGGAAGCATAGCCAGATATAAACTGTGAATAACATTCACTCACTCCCAATAAAGGTATTCCAAGGTTTGCTTACAAAATTCACATTCCTCACATTTCAGAACCACACCCTGATTTTGGAATATAGACAACACTATGTTCAAAATAGCATCATAGATCTGTCTGTCCTTTGCATAAATCAGAATGTCATCTTGGAAGATGGCAAAATTCTTAACATCTTTACGAAGAGTTACCATTAGGCGCTGAAATACGGATGCAGCCAATGCGAGGCCAAATGGCATACAACAGTATTGAAACGTCCCTGATGGGGATACAAATTACGTGAGCTGCCTGGATTCAGGATCCAATTCGACCTGGTGGTAAACGGCAACCAGATCAAGCTTTGTGAAAAATGTTGCCCCTGCAACAGTTGCCAACATTTCTGTAATGTTAGGAAGAGGATGTGAATCTATCCAGATCTCTTTGTTGAGACTATGTAAAACTACACATCCTCAGAGCTCTTCATTCTCCTTTCGAGCTACCACCAATGGAGAGAGTCAAATAGAAGATTCTACGGGTTGAATAAGCCTTTGACTGCAACATATATTTTACCCTGGATGCATCTACCTTTAAATTCTAAAACATCTTCAAAATATCCAACCTAGTCTACTCTGTGACCTTCGTAAGAAACAGGTGCATGGTCCAGTGGCAACAACTGCCTGTCCTTCCAGTTCTTCAAAAAGAATTCTTGAGTGATCATGGTAATGTGTGATCTAAATATACTAGGACATGACACCTTTGTTTCCCACTTCTGTATTGACATAAGGGTCTCTACAATCAGAAGGATCACCTTTTCTTATCTTCTCATCACTAATAACCAAAACCATATCTTGGATTTCAGTAAACATGTTCTCCGTGTCACTATCACTGTTATCTGTAACACACCCCACTTTTGTTACAGCTTTCTTTGTTCCTGGCGAACCGTTGCAAAATGTCCAGGTTTTACACATGACCTACATACATTTTTAGCCGGACACATTCTTCCACCTCTAATGTGACTCACATTACCACATTTGAAACATATGTCAGTGCCTTTGAAAAAGTTTTTCTGGAATGCTCTTTTTTTCTTTGTGCTATCACAAGATACTCGTGCACACCTGACTGATTCAACAACCTTTACATCCAATTCTTTTACTGACTTCTGTGACGTTTTGATGCTTTTAGATACCCTGATACTTTCTTTCAGACTAGGATTCCCCAAAGATTACAAATTCTGACGACAGATACGATGTGTCCGCATGTACCTCTGATCTGACAGAATGCATGTCACTGTGCTGCTAATATTAGTATAACCATAAACTGGCTGGTTGGGCTGTAATCTGGCTGCTTACGTTCTACATTTGCAGGTATGCACGTCACAGCGCTAACCGTGAAAACTTAATAAAGATCTGCACAAACTGTTTAATTTCACTCTGGCAGCACTGTGTGTTTTTTTTCTCTCTATAGTTTACTGCCGTCTGGTTAACTACCCGTCCAACTGTCACCATGCTGGCTTAAGTACATTTAGGCCGTTTGCCTGTTTTTTCTTCTGGTTTTCTGGTGTGCATGTCACCGCCCTGGCAGAGCTTGATAACGCTCTGGTCACCCCCACGTCTGTGCCCTCTACACTTGCTGCAGCAGCAATGAGGAACAAGAACTTACGAGCCAGTGCCACAGCTTAATATCGCTCGTTCTGGCCGCACCTACACTTCAGTGCACTCATTGCTTGCCCAAGCCATATTATAAATAAAGTACTGATAGAGCGAAATGTTCTTGTGAATTGTAGGGGTGCATCATAATCACTGATAGGCCGCACCCACATGTATTCAGACATATACTCGTTATATTCAGTTGTATACTCATGCATGTTTAGTAAAGAATGAATAGTTCGCTGAGACAAAGTGAACTCAGCAGCATAATGGTGTTAGGATAATGATGTAATGTAATGCTTATTGAATTGTGTGAATATAATGCATAGAGGAATTAGTTTGTGTGTAATGTAATTGCAGTAGTTTAAACGTGCACCATATTAAAGTTGCACATGTAATTCATTGTTTGCATATGAATCGTAATGAAAATGCTTATAGGGAAATGTAAGATGTGTGTTTAAAAGTCATATGTAAAGGCCTGACTACATATATGCTAAGGAAAGGCCTGGTTTATTTTATGTTAGCTTAGGTTGTAGGCCGAGAAAAGTTTCTCTTGGTAAGGCTCTCTGGGCACAAACGGTAGATTTAATTTGCACAGTAGAAGGTTTCTGTTGAAAGTATCTTTCGTTGCAGGTGCAAGGACACATGTCTCGTTAGTAAGACTAACTCTTTGTTTTCGAAAGCTAGAGAGAGGGGAGGCATGGTACGGGGAGTGAAATGGAATTTAGGGATGATACTTTCAGCGGAGAAGGTGCCTGGGACTCAAGGTCATCGCAACCGTCCAGGATGAAGTAACCGTTTCGATGGAAAAGCACAAGAAAGAAGACCTGGCCAAGGAGGCGTGACAAAGGCGTGTAAAATTGTATTGTGGTTTTGTATTAGGGATAGTGCCCTGAGGGAGGAGGCCAGAGAAGAGGTAGGGGAGACCTGAGAGAAGGACAGAGCAGAGCTTAGGTATTATGTGATTGCACTTCTTAGGAAGTCTTCACAGCTGACACCTTTTATTCACTCTTGCCTGAGGAAATTCGTTATGCAGGGATGTCACTTAGCGTTAGTGTAGGGACAGCTATTGATTTTAAGCTTGTTTAGTCCAATGAAGAGCAATTTAGAAATTGGAGCAATCATAGTTTGGTTGATCCTTCTAGAACTTTCTATTCTCCTTATCCTGAGTCGGATGAGATTTCTGCGTAGATTATTATTTGTATTAGTGCCCATCTATTTCTTTAACCTCGTGTTGAGGTGCTTGCACGTTCAGTTATTTTTGGCGATAATAAATTCTCAAACTTGAATTCGGAGTCAGTGGTCCTTTCAGACAAAATGAATGCTGATATCTAATCTGATGAGATTCTCTCCTTTACACTATTCAACAGGTAAAAAGATCTTGGCGACCAGAAGGTTCTTATAGATAATTAGATAAGAATCGGCGTTATCAGTTGGTAGCAGAGTAGGATGGTTACCTTTGATGGTAAGGGGAGATCTAGAGCAAGATAGGAGATTAAGTTGCCCCATAGAGCTCGAGTGACGCAGATCCAGAGGACCGCGGGAGAAGGATGTCGGAGGTCGTGGAAAACTGACGGAGAGTGCCGGTGCGGCGGAAGTAGCAGTTCGTAGTAGAGTGAGTATGAAAAGAGTGATGTTTGGTAGATTGCGGTGTTTTATTGTTGTGTGATGTCTTGCGGAGTTGGAAAGAGAGTTGTGTGATTGAGAAACGGACCGTGAGCGCGCGTAGAATACACCCAGAGTGAGAAAGTTGACCAGAGGTTGTGGGGGTCACGAGACGTCATTGACAGACCCACTGAAGATAGGGAACACATGAGTGAGTGTGTGAATAACCAACGCAGGTCGTAGGTTATTGTGTGCAGAACATCGAGTGATTGAATCCTATCGAGTGTGTTAAAGGCGATTGTCCGGTCGTTTCGCGGACAGACGATTGCCAGATTGAGGTCAACAGGCTCAAGAGGCTGATCGGTCATTGGTAAGACCGACGGTCAGAGAGGTAATTGTTCGGTAGGACGGACATTATTTCAGAGTATGATTGGGACAGGTGCGAGCGAGAACGAGTGAATTAGAAAGGAGGGGAACTGCTGCGAGCGGAGGAAAAGTGACGTCAGACAAGTGCCGCGCTGCGATAGGCCGGTTGGTGTGAGCCGCGCTGGTATTGGTGGAGTGAAATCGAGAAGCAAGAGCTGACATTTTGAGTGCAAATACGAAGTTGATTCATCATGAAATGTTTTAAAGCTTTACGGGAACTTTGTAGAGGTGATAGACATGTGGTTGTTCGGGAGGGAGAGGAAGCTCCTCCCGAGGATACACCAGCACATTATATGGCAAAGAATGTAGGATTGCATACTATAATTTGGCTTGAGAATTGGCATAAAATGACAGAAGCAGAAGGAGAATTGTCGTTCCCTCGATATGGTACTTTCAGGATGGAGGTATTGTACCAGCTAAAAAGTGTAATGGCCTCATTACGACCACTACCTAGACCGACACAGTTTGAGGCATTGCATGCGTGGATTAGAGCAGCACACGAAAGGAATAGAGACAAGAGTCAGGAAAGGGTGAAGAAATCGATCAGGGCATTTCAGGATGCAAAGTGGGATGCACTGGAGAAACGGTGGAGGGTGGCAACGGTTGAAGTGGACAAGTTGTACCCATTGTTAGTACAAAATGGGAAGATAATAAGAATCGATGAGGACGACAGTGATCTAGATGACAGCTTGTTAGATAGGTTGTTGGCAGAGAGGCCACCACCATTTAATCCAGATTCAGAAGAGGGAAAGACGACCCCAGCAGTAGCAATAGTTGATGAGAGCCAGAACCAGACTAGCATGAGAGTGGTGGGAAGGATTTCCACAGGAACGGAGGGGGCAACGGCGTCTATGATAACACAGCCTCCTGCGGGGAACACAAGATTACCGGACTCCTTGACAGTACCGGTTACCATAGGCCCTATAGTACCGGTATATGACCCAGACCGAGTGAGAGAAGGGGGCTCCGTACCGACGGGAAGGGAGGAAGGAAACAGTGAGAGTGGGAATGGGTTTGGAGTAAGAGTGGTTCATTTCCCAAGACCAATGGAGACAAGTACGCCGTTACCGGCTACTGCGGACTCTTCCTTTAGGCGAGAAGAGGAGAGACCAGAAAGACCGAGGTCTTTGCGGGAATCTAAGTCAGCTTTGAGGGAGTGGACACCAACAGTAACGAACCAAGAGGATAGGATGCAAGGAGATAGGGCACAGAACGTCTCGGAAGACAGACCAAGTTCCAGGAATATGATGGAAGGGAATAGGTCACAAGGACAGAATAGTAACTGTGATGAGCGGGATGGCTCGGGTTGTCGAGATGTACTGAGGAGTGCAGTACAGGCAAGGTTGCTAGATGTAGTGAGGCTGAAAGCAGAGGTAGACGAAATGATCAGTGGGGGTCTGCCTTTGGAAAGGATAGAAATTTATGGATCAGATGAGCTGCTGTTTGTAGCAAAAGATGTGACTCGAAAAGCTAGAATGGCACATGATAGATTGAAGGAATTGGCCAAAAGATATGAGGTAGACCTGAACAAAACTAAAGCGTTGCAGGGACCACATAGATTGCATTACAGTGACCAGGAGCTGGAGGAGAAAAGAATCACAGGATTAAGGACACACACCAGAGACCTGATTATAGGAATGAGAATATGGATTTTGTTGGACAAATGGGAAGAAAGATGGTCCAAGAAGAAACCAGTAAAGAGAGCAGAAGGGGAAACGCCGCCGCCAGGAGGGGGGGCGACGGGTGTTGGAAATTTTCCTTTACGGGAAGTACAGAATGGAGGGTACGTGCATGTGCCGTGGAATAGAGGTGATTTGGCAGCATTTACAAATGATTTTCCTCGGCTGAGGGAAAAACCAGTAGAGTGGTATAAACAGGTTGAGCGGTTTGTGAAAATTTCAAAAGTACTGTGGATTGATTTGAACACTTTGTTTGACATAGTGGTACCGGGAGATTTGTGGACAGCTTGTAAAGTCGCTATTGAGTGGCCGACTTCGGAACCGGATAGAGAGGCGGTTACAAATGGTCCATCACCCCTAGTCATGAAAAAGTATGAGCAGGTGATTACATGGTTGAAACTGAAGATTTCACCTCAGGATATAGATTGGGTTAAGATAGATCGGACTGTACAGGAACCCAAGGAAACGGTGCATGAATATTATGAAAGACTTCTGCAAGCTTTTAAACAGTATAGTGGGTTAGATATCTTGGACCCCAAGGATATGGGACAGTTTGTCTCAAAGTTTGTACTGGGTCTGAGAATGGAAATCAGCCTCATGATACAGCACCATTTGATCTGCTGGCAGAACAAGCCACTAGATGAAATTTTGCGGTATGCGAGATACTGTAGTGATGAGGTGGAATCGAAACATCGAAAGCTAAAAGACAAATTGATGCTTGTCCAGATGCAGACAGCACAGAGTCAGCCTAGTGGAGGGACCTTAGGAAGAAAGCAAGGAAATTTCCAGGGAAACCAGAATGGGCAAGCCATGGGAAAGGGAAAACCAGTAGACCCCAAGACAGGAGTGGACGTGGCCACATTGAAGAAGACCACTGCGTGTCATCTTTGTCGCCAGGTCGGACATTGGAAACGCGAGTGTCCTTTGAACCCAGCTAATCAGTTGCAGGAAGAGGAAGAGGGGGCTCAGGCACCCGCGCAAGAGGTAGTTAATACAATAACGAGACCTAGGACGATGAAAGGGGGGTTTACAGTTCTCACGCCCAGGTTCCCCAAGCTCCAAGGATTTCACAAGGAACACGAACGTACCAACAGATGCCCCTGTTCGAAGATTACGACGAGAATAGCTTAGACCCTTTATCCTGACGGTGCCTGAGGGGGAGGAAGACTGCACACTTGGAGCGGTCTTGGAGGTAGACCAGAGAGGACCTTTTGTGGAGGCAGAGATTGAGGGTCAATCCTGCCACACTTTTGGTTGATACTGGTGCTACCCGGTCTACTGTAAGATCAGCAGTAGTCCCTAACCTACCCCTCTCGGGACAATCAATCCAGGTTGTTGGAGTAGCGAACAAAAGAATAAGCAGCCCATTGACAGAACCGATCCTAGTAAAGATAGGTTCCTTCCAAACTAGACATCAGTTTGTAGTGTGTGATACGAGTCCAGTTTGCCTTTTGGGGAGAGATCTGTTGTGCAAGTTGAACTGCACGATTTATTGTACACCACGGGGAGTGGAGGTCCAGACGAGAGATGACGATGCTGACTTTAAAATTACCAATCAGCATCTGTGTATAGATCTGTACCCAATGGTGACTGTGGAAGAACTTCCACCTGATCTGAGAGACGCAGTGTCGTCTGTGGTGTGGGATTTCGCAGGCGACGAAATAGGTCTAATCAGAGGGGTTGAACCAGTGCGGATTGAGGTGAAACAGAATGTTGATTTCCCCAGAACACCTCAATACAACCTGTCGCCAGAAACGATTGCAGGAATAAGACCTGTGATCGAGACTTTCATTGAGAAGGGTATTTTGAAAGAGATCAGAGGTAGCCCCTGTAATTCACCCATAATGGGACTACAGAAACCGAGCGGGAAATACAGGATCGTGCAAGACCTGCGAAAGGTCAACACGATAGTTGTCCCTTGTTGTCCAGTGGTACCGAATCCTTCAGTAATACTGTTCCAGATCCCATGTGAAGCCGAGTGGTTTACGGTTATCGATTTGTGTCAAGCCTTCTTTTCGATACCGCTCCACGAGGAAAGCCAATTTCTTTTTGCGTTCAGGCTAGAAAATCGCGTGTTAACATGGTGTCGTATCCCTCAAGGGTATACGGAAAGTCCATCGATCTTTAACCAGATCCTGAAGAAGAACCTTGAGAGTCTCGTGTTGCCGCAGAACTCAGTTCTCGTGCAATACATAGATGACTTGCTCATTGCCTCAGAAACAGAAGATGCTTGCAGAATTGACACTGTAGCTCTGTTGAACCACTTAGCAGAGAACGGACATAAGGTGTCCCCGAACAAGCTGCAGTACTGTTTGAAGGAGGTACAGTACTTGGGACACAGATTGGAAAAAGGCAAGAGGAAGGTGTCACCAGATCGAATAGAGGCAATAATGAGCATGGCAGTACCCACGACACAGAGAGAAGTTAGGATGTTTCTGGGAATGGTTGGCTATTGTCGACAGTGGATTCCTAGTTTCTCCTTGAGAGCAAAGCCTCTGCAGAGGCTTACGCACAAGGATGTGAGTGATCCGGTACCATGGGACGAGGAATGCTTGATATCATTCCTGAAACTGAGAGAGGATTTGTGCAGGGCTCCGGCACTGGGAATGCCTGATTACAACAAGGCCTTTTCATTGTTTTGTTACGAGAGGGAAGGATGTGCATTAGCAGTGTTAGCTCAGAACCATGGAGGTGTCCGTAGACCAGTTGCCTACTTTTCAGCTACTTTAGATCCAGTAGCTTCTGCGTTGCCCGGATGTCTAAGATCCGTTGCTGCAACAGGTGTCAGCATTGAAAGATGTGAAAGCATTGTAATGGGACATCCATTGACTGTACATGTGCCACATTCGGTTGAGTTATTGATGACCAGGACCAAGACCCAGCACCTAACGAACAATAGGTTAACGAGGTACGAGCAAGTCATACTTGCCGCAGAGAATGTGACTCTGAAAAGGTGCTCTGTCTTGAACCCTGCGACATTGATGCCTACACCGAACACGGATGATGAAGATTGTGCGGACCATGATTGTCTCGATGTGACCGAGCTTTGCACCAAACCGAGACCTGACATTGTCGATGAACCATTGGCTGACCCAGATGAAATTTTCTTTGTCGATGGTTCATGCTTAAGAGACAGTGTGGGGCAATTGAGAGCAGCGTTTGCTGTATGTACCATTTCAGGAGTGGTCGAGGCTGCTTGCCTAGAAGGAGTACGCTCCGCGCAGGTAGCTGAGATCATTGCCTTGACCCGTGCCTGTTTGGCCGCTGATCGAATTCGAATCACGATTTACACAGACAGCCAATATGGGTTTGGCGTGGTGCATGACTTCGGGCAGTTATGGTCTCAGAGGGGATTTTTGACATCATCTGGCTCACCCATTCGTAATGGAGAATATGTAAGACAATTGTTAGATGCATTACAGCATCCAAAGGAAATTGCTGTTGTAAAGTGTTCAGCCCATGGGAAAGGGGAGGACTTTGTGTCATTGGGAAACAATTATGCGGACGAAGTCGCCCGCTTCTGTGCAGAACAAGGATGCATATTCACAGAAAGAGAGATAGGGGAGAGCCAAGAAGGAACCGAGCTCAGCATAATGTTGACCATGGCAGACACTTGGGAAGAGCTTAAGCGATTGCAGGATGAAGTTTCAAACCAAGAGAGAGAGGGATGGATCAAAGCTGGGTGTGAGAAAGGAGACGTGGATGTGTGGGTATCCAACGATGGGAGAGCCGTGTTGCCTGAGGAATTGCTGAGTCCGATGGCAAGACTGATACATGGACAGGCACACCTGGGTAGAGACGCAATGATGAGAGTGTTTAGACAGACGTGGTATAACCCACGGTTCCGAGCAATGGCTGAGACGGTATGTCAGAGGTGTGTTACGTGTCAGCAGATGAATGCTGGAAAGAGAACTGTAGTTACGTTGAGTCACATTGGAAGGTCAGGAGGGCCCTTCAATAGAATACAGCTGGACTTTGTGGAGATGCCTAAGTGCAATGGATTGAGGTACATTTTAGTGCTAGTATGTGTATTCTCACGGTGGGTGGAGGCTTACCCCACACGCAGGTGTGACACTCTCACAGTGGCTAAATTACTGTTGAGGGAGCTCATCCCTAGATTCGGGATCCCGACCTCTTTGGAATCAGATAGAGGAGGGCACTTCCATAGTGAAATCATGAAGTTGCTTTGCGCTGCATTGAACATTGACCAGAGACTCCACTGTAGTTACAGACCAGAGGCTTCTGGGATGGTGGAACAAGTTAATGGAACTTTAAAAGCCCGGATGGCAAAAATGTGTTCTTCGACATCCCTGAAATGGCCCGACGCCTTGCCACTCGTGCTAATGAGCATGCGAAGTGTCCCAGACAGAAAGACCGGGTTGTCCCCCCATGAGATATTAATGGGGAGGGCAATGAGATTGCCAGCAGTACCAGCTACAGCCTTGATAAGCATCACTGATGATTTGATTCTCGATTATTGTAAAGGACTCTCTGATGTGGTCCGTTCTGTATCCCAGCAGGTGCAAGCAGCAGTGGTCCCAGCCTCGAGTGATCTGTGCCACGACTTGTGTCCCGGTGACTGGGTGCTCGTTCGGAAGCACGTGAGGAAGAGTTGCTTGGATGCCCGTTGGCGTGGCCCGTATCAGGTGATACTTATCACGAACACAGCAGTGAAGTGTGGAGGATTGCCGAACTGGGTGCATGCTTCCCATACCCGCAGAGTTCCAGCACCCTTGGAAGAAACAGCTCCTCTCGTAAATGAAAATCCAGCTGATGTGGCAGGGCCACATGGGAGGACAAGTCAAGCTGTAAGGGTCGCTGACACAGCTGGTGGTGCACTAGAGCAAGCTGAAGGGGGTTTCCACAGTTCGAACCCTGACTCAGACACCGAAGACAGAAACGGTGCAGTGGGCGGAGAAGAGTCAGATTCAGCAGAAAGAGGAAGTAGTGCACTGGGTATAGAAGGGGAAGGCAGACGAACGAACAGAAGTGCAGAAAGTTGGCCTGAAAGACAGAGGCGACTGAACCTGAGGTTAGCACCTGAAAGAGACCTTGCTCCAGTGTCTGAAGTATCTGAAACGGAAGCAAGTGACGAAGACCAAGCACAAGACAGTCGGCGAAGGTCAAAGAGAACAAGAGTGCCTTGTCGCAGATACTCTACCCCTGAGTGGACTTACACTGTGTTTGATGCAGGGGGTGGTGAGCACGGGAAGGCTGAGGTCAGTGCAAGTGGTCCGTCGGAGCCCGAATGTGGTGGTGAAGGTGGTGCTGCAGTTGCCAGGGCTCGAGATAGAAGGAACACTGACCCTCACGGTTCCGAATCCCCCGCTTCTGAGTGAAGTCCGAAACTTGGTTCTGCATCGACTCGAATTCCCGCCTTTTGGAGTTGAGCCGTTTTCACATGAAGTGCTGATTTTGCGTCTTGAACTTTTGTATCACGTTCTGGTATTGCTCAATGAGGATCTTATAGTGGATCAACTATAAACTGTAAATAAAAGTCCAAAAGAAGAAGATAACCTAGGTCCGAGTGGAAGAAGAATAAACTTAGGGACTTTCCACAGAAGAGGAACGAAAACTAGGGAAGTCTTTTTCTGGACTGTGTAAATAAGATTGTGATCGGAAAGGGAAAGTCCGGAGATTTCATGGTTGCTCGAGCTGGTTAAGCAAGTCACAATTAAAGGACAGAGACTTTTTCAGGGTTCTTTGCGATAACCAAGACTTTTGAGAACTTTCGAAACCATGGAGCCGGGAGATCCCAATCGTAGATCAAAGTGGATTGTAGGCATTCTTATAAGTAGTGTAATAATTTCTATAATCATAGTAGTTGTAGTCTCATATACTGGTTCGCATGAGCAAGAAGTAGAGGAAGTGACAGGGACACCGACACCTATCACACCTAGTCAGAAGGGGGTAGACAGGGCAGCTGACAGAGCTTTGCTATTAGAAGAAAGTCGTAGACTACATGTAGATTTATCTAAAGGTGATTTTAAGTTGAATGCATATGCTAAGTTGTTGTATGAGTATGTTGATGTGATGGATGCGAAAGATTGTTATGTGTGTATGCAGTTGCCTACTTCGGTGGATGAGGGTATTAGGTATCACCATCTTCCACTGACTTATGGTATTTCATGTAGTCTTTTGCTTAGTTTGTTTTATGAGAGAGATCAGTTTGAGTATTTCTTTTCCAATTTCGACGCAGTGCTTCCTGAAGTCCCAGCTTACAAGCATTTGAATAAATATGATTATTATAAGACAGAAGACAGACTGAGGAAGTACTTCATACCGAGTTTGGAATTGGATACAGCATTCGCACACAGACACAATCTGACTTGTTTGATGTCGGATGTAGAGAGAAAGTTTGTAGATCAGGTCGAGGATAGGTATAGAAAGCTGACTCACTCCCGAGACTTGGGGCATCACAGGACTGATTGGACAGAGGAAGAACAGTTGCATAAGACCAAGGGAAGCTATGGTCCTATAGCGTTAGATAAGGAGCAGAGGGGTAAGTTGTGTATAAGGCGTTATCAGACTTACTACGAGAAGGTAGCTGTGGGACAAAGTACTTGTGATCACGTTTTCACCATGGCAGATGTAGCAAAAGATTTTCTCCAAGGTCCTGTACAAGTGATACCAACGGTGTATTACGTATGTGGGAAGAATGCTTATGTGAGGTTGCCTGCAAATTGGTATGGAACATGTTATTTGGCAATAATATTTCCAAAGATTTACCATACAGAAGATTTAGATCTTCTAGAAGGTGGAGAGCATTCAAGAACGAGAAGAGCTGCAAGTGCAGGAATCGTTGTGGGGGATATCTTTGGAGCTATGATACCTAGTCTGGGAGTAGTCTTGAATGATGTGAAGATTCGGAGGTTAGCGACTGTGGTGGATGAATTTTCGATGAATACAGCAAAGTCGTTGGTGTTGGTGGAAGGAGAGATGTTGTCGATAAGGGGAATGGTTTTGCAGAATCGCCTTGCTTTGGATGTCCTATTGGCAAAAGAGGGCGGAGTCTGTAAAATGTTGAAGGTTCAAGAGTGCTGCACTTATATACCAGACCGTAGCAAGGATCTGGAGAAATATATAAGTAACATCACTACGATCCACACAAAGATAGCGGATTTGACCGAAGAAGGGGCCTGGGAAAAGGTCGGCAAGGGTTTTGGTCAAGTGGGAGGTTGGTTTGCGAACCTAGGAAAGGGATTCCTTGGGTACTTTCTGAGACCCCTCCTTATCTTGGTGGGTTGTGTGGTTGGCTTGTGGATTGTGATCAAGGCCTACAAGTGGTATCGAGCAGGCCGAGTCAAG
This sequence comes from Calotriton arnoldi, assembly GCA_963921515.1. NCBI lineage: Eukaryota > Metazoa > Chordata > Amphibia > Caudata > Salamandridae > Calotriton > Calotriton arnoldi. The sequence continues at coordinate 440,883 of CAWUFW010006867.1, forward strand.
AGAGCTTTGAGGGAAAATGACATGAGGTTGGCAAGACTGCAGGACAGTCAGTATCAAAGGCTCAAGAGCATGGAGAAATTTAGATCAGGGAAGATGGCAACAAGTTCTGTTTAGGTCGGTTCCTTCTCCAAGGGAGTAGAATGAGATATGATGACAGGAGTCATCAAAGGGGGAACTGATAGAGCGAAATGTTCTTGTGAATTGTAGGGGTGCATCATAATCACTGATAGGCCGCACCCACATGTATTCAGACATATATTCGTTTATATTCAGTTGTATACTCATGCATGTTTAGTAAAGAATGAATAGTTCGCTGAGACAAAGTGAACTCAGCAGCATAATGGTGTTAGGATAACGATGTAATGTAATGCTTATTGAATTGTGTGAACATAATGCATAGAGGAATTAGTTCGTGTGTGTAATGTAATTGCAGTAGTTTAAACGTGCACCATATTAAAGTTGCACATGTAATTCATTGTTTGCATATGAATCGTAATGAAAATGCTTATAGGGAAATGTAAGATGTGTGTTTAAAAGTCATATGTAAAGGCCTGACTACATATATGCTTAGGGAAGGCCTGGTTTATTCTTATGTTAGCTTAGGTTGTAGGCCGAGAAAAGTTTCTCTTGGTAAGGCTCTCTGGGCACAAACGGTAGATTTAATTTGCACAGTAGAAGGTTTCTGTTGAAAGTATCTTTCGTTGCAGGTGCAAGGACACATGTCTCGTTAGTAAGACTAACTCTTTGTTTTCGAAAGCTAGAGAGAGGGGAGGCATGGTACGGGGAGTGAAATGGAATTTAGGGATGATACTTTCAGCGGAGAAGGTGCCTGGGACTCAAGGTCATCGCAACCGTCCAGGATGAAGTAACCGTTTCGATGGAAAAGCACAAGAAAGAAGACCTGGCCAAGGAGGCGTGACAAAGGCGTGTACAATTGTATTGTGGTTTTGTATTAGGGATAGTGCCCTGAGGGAGGAGGCCAGAGAAGAGGTAGGGGAGACCTGAGAGAAGGACAGAGCTGAGCTTAGGTATTATGTGATTGCACTTCTTAGGAAGTCTTCACAGCTGACACCTTTTATTCACTCTTGCCTGGGAAAATCGTTATGCAGGGATGTCACTTAGCGTTAGTGTAGGGACAGCTATTGATTTTAAGCTTGTTTAGTCCAATGAAGAGCAATTTAGAAATTGGAGCAATCATAGTCTGGTTGATCCTTCTAGAACTTTCTATTCTCCTTATCCTGAGTCGGATGAGATTTCTGCGTAGATTATTATTTGTATTAGTGCCCATCTATTTCTTTAACCTCGTGTTGAGGTGCTTGCACGTTCAGTTATTTTTGGCGATAATAAATTCTCAAACTTGAATTCGGAGTCAGTGGTCCTTTCAGACAAAATGAATGCTGATATCTAATCTGATGAGATTCTCTCCTTTACACTATTCAACAGGTAAAAAGATCTTGGCGACCAGAAGGTTCTTATAGATAATTAGATAAGAATCGGCGTTATCAGTACTGTTATCTGTAACACACCCCTCCTTTCTTCCAGCTTTCTTTGCTCCTGGCAAACCTTTGCAAAATGTCTAAGTTTTCCACATGACCTACAAACAACATTTTTAGCTGTACACATTCTTCCACCTCTAATGCGACTAGTATTACCACAACTGAAACATATGTCAGTGCGTTTGAAAACTTTTTCTGAGGATACTCTTTTTTTCTTTGTGCTATCCGTAGATACACGGACAAAACTGACTGATTCAATGACGTTGACATCCAATTCTTTTACTGACTTCTGTGACGCTTCATGCTTTTAGCTACTTTCGTTCAGACTAGGATTCCCCAAAGATAACAAATTCTGATGAACACCTCTGTCAGAACAATGACTGATAAATTGGTCACGTACTAATTGATCACTAACATTTTGAAAATCACACTCAACAATTAACTTCCTCAAAGCAGTTATGTAGGTATCTAAATCCTCTCCAGACCTCTGAACTCTTTTAAAAAACGTATGGCGTAATACTACCAAACTTGGTTGCATATCAAACCTAGTAGCTAGTTTTTGGATGGTTTGATGGTCTCTGGAAATTCATCTAGTTCTTCATCATCTTCCTCAGCCCCGTACGAAATTAGCCGGACACATTCTTCCACTGCTAACGTGACTCGCAGGAAGATGGGCGGAGTTAGGCACTATGCAGCTGCCGATCCTGTCCTGGAAATCGACCAAAATGTTCCTTGCCTTGTTAACGAGCCAGAAAGCACTCCCCACAGCCGACGGAGTGCACAGGTACGGAAACAGTAACACGTAGCCTTTGAACAATGGTGTTTCATATGCCAGATCAAGCTTGCAGCCTTAGGAAATGCAGTCCCGCTGTGCCAATGTCATGGGAAATCCTCCAGCACAACTGTTACACAGGAGTTCTGTGTGGGGTGATGAGCAGATTGTCGCCCACGCGAGGCAGGATACTACATATTCCTCTTGTGTTTGAAATTAGATTAGGCTATGGTGCAGCTGAGTTACTATATGGAATAAACTTTTTCTTCTGTGCATTCATTTTTTCTACACAGTATACACAGTTTAGAAAGGCACATATGTATGTATGCCTCACAGGAATTGTTGAGCTCATTTTAAGAATAGTTTTGAAAACATGTAGGACACATTATATAAAATGCATTGTGCCAGCCGATTGTGCACTAGTGTCAGCCAAGTCACTCTGACATTCATACTGACTGTCCTATACAACATATTGTCTTTACACTGATCAGTCAGTGCAAATGTGATTTTTGCAGTGAAAGGTTGGAGAAAATGTTACAAAATGTCTTGCACTTATGCAAAGCAATCAACTGTCCCTTGGCATTGTAACAATTATATTTTCAGGACTTTACTTCAAATTGCATTCTTTACCTATTACTCTACAAGCCAACCACAGAAAGCACTGACAAACTTGTGGAGTTGCTATGGTAATCTTAGGTTGCTTGTTTTTGGGTGACAAGCTTGTCTGAATAGAAAATAGGAATCATATGTGGGAGCTCATGGAGTACTGTCAGAAGTTCTTGTAGTTCCCATGTCCAGTGCTGGATTTGAAAACAACTTACTCCAGGAACCTATAAATTGAGAGTCAAGTTGTGGCAGAGGAAAGGTGGTGGAGGCGTGAGCGGCGGAGTTTGAAAAGCAGGGTCTGACAGTTAACTTATATATTTATTTAAAGCAAAAACCTACTGCAAAGAAATTGGCAATAAGAACAAATGTGATAGCAAATGTGGTCTAGTTTACTTAATTGGTCACAAGGAGGCTGCATTTTAAAATATCCTAAAAGGTTATGACACCTGTTGCAGAGATATTTGTGTGCTCAGCATGTCTGAGGGGGTCATAATAGCAGCAAAATAACTCGGGTGAATAATGCAGTTCCGGAAGAGTTGGGTTTTTGTTCCGATTGTAGTTTTGACTAATAAATTAGCAAAAATGGTTTATGTGCCTCCCTCAAAGCACATCGTGTAACATGCAGATTGGAGATTTGTTTTTTTATGTAGATACATAATTGGGCTACTGCTTTTGACAACAAGGTCATTTTGTTACCTCCAGTTGATAAATTGTAATCCTTCTGAAATAGGACAGTGATCTATTTACCAGCATCAGGAGCTGCATGCAAACTGTAATCAAGGTTTAGATCTCTATTGTTTTTTTATGTTATACTTGGATTGCTAAGAAGGTTTCCACTAGGATTTAATAAAGCCTTGTTAGCACAGATTAGTACATACAACACCAATCCCTGTTATAATACGTTTCATATTCTAACGTTTTGTTTTTCCCAATCGTTCACTCTTAACATATAATTTCTACAAGTATGGACGATATGTGATTCCTACATCTTATTAGCCTCATTATCTTAAGTAACATTGCCTATACACTTATTTACACACATATATGATTTATTGTGTCCTGTGTGTGATGGCACCCTACATCGATTAGAGCAATAAAAGAACTAAACAAAAAATAAATTAGTAATTGCCATTTAAATCATTATTAGTGTAATTGCTCAGACACACATATAAATCTTGTATTCTTACAGCGGATGCACATCTCTTACATAGGGGTGTTGAACAAAGTAAAAAACCTGCCTCCAAGTCATAATTACGCTAAAGTACTTGTGAGGTGACAAGCTGCATGCCTATGTTTCTTCCATTACATTGGCATCCAGGTGCTCCAGATGGTGCCCTGCATGAATGATACTTGAGCAAATGAAGGGCTGAAGGCCCTTTCAATTAGGCCTTTGTTTGTGCCCACTAGAAGTGAAAATATGAAAGCCAGCCTTACTGCCAGCAGGTTGCTGAACCGAGAGAATACGCCTACTTTCCAGCATTGCCCAGGTAAAATCTTGATGCCCTCTACAATGGATGCAGCAGCTTCTATTTTTGGAGATGCCATAAACATATGGTTTGAAATCCTAAATATAACATGTCCACCAGGCAAAGGGAAAAACAGCAGCAACAGCAAGTGACACCATTAGTGATATAGCTGTGTATGCGGCATTATTATTAACAATGACAGGCCTGCTTTAAATTAAGAATGTATCAGTAAAATTTGCACAGGGCACTGAAAAGCACAGAGCCTGGATCATAATGACTCCTCTGATGTGATGGCCCTGAAATCATGTATTTAGCAGTGCTAAGTATTTATCACTATGCTTAAAGGAATCAGAGATTGCGTACAGCTCTAAGGTTCTTACCCCCTCTTCCTTACGTTGCTACTCACAGACTTTATTTGTTTTCTAATAAATCCTCTAAGGATATATATGAATTGTTAGAAAATGTGTCATTAGGTGTGTGGCCTGCATAAGTAATGGGTCTACATATGCCCTCCAGTGGGAACCAAACATCCCATTGTAGTGCTTGACTCTGGTGTGGGCTTTTAAGCACCATTTTCAGATACACAATAATAACACTCAATAACTGATTGTCCAGTCTGGGCTTTTTCTTTTGAAAAACGAAATGTACATTCATTTCACACACACTACTCATTACTATGCATCAATTTACAAATATACAAAAGCTGATGGAAATACTTTTGGATGACATTGCATAATCATTCTTTCCCCTCACTAAGGGAGAGTTAGACCAACAAATCGCATGTCAAAAACATTATCTTGTCCCTAACTGCCAGGATTGCGCATAATCTGGCGTAAGAGCACTTAATACTGGCACCAAAGTGAGTGGCTGTTAACTTCATTCTCTCAATAAGCATTGCATCATAGGAAGACATGCAATAATTTCATATAACCATAACAGAGAGCACTTAATACTGGCAATAAAGCATTCAAACATTAATCATGAGTGGCTGTCAGACTAATTGTTTAAATAAAGCATTTGCAAGAATAATGTAATGCATGTTGGAGTGATTTGTGTATTTATAATACACAACACAATTCAAATTTAAGACTAAAATCCTATGCAATTATAGACTTTCGCCCTTAGATGTTTGCAACATGCAATGCATTTAACATAGCCCCTAAAGAGCATCACCTTTGCAATAACTAGAAATGTAATTACAGCTCTTCTCCCCTAGAAGATGTTTATGAACATGAAAACTTATATTGATCTCCTTCAGGCCACACGAATTGAAGCCATAGTCTAGGCCCCTAGACGGTGTACAGCAAAAGCTCCAGCCAAGGCAATGCTTAAAATGGCATGAAACCTTGGAGGGTAGATGCTTTTGGAGTCCCACCCAACTTAGGGTGGGAACTCTGAACTTCTTTTGGGGGGAGGATGCGCTGTTCCTGCAGCTCCCCCCACATCTTTGCTTCAATTTGGTGGTGACCCCATCCTCTTGGGGTCACTACAGGTCGGAAACGAAGGATTTTCATTGACAAATGCAGGTAAGCCCTGCTGGGCATTATTGGGTGCTCCTCCATAAGCATAGTGAATTGTTGAGCAGCAGCTCTCTCACTGAGCTGAGGAGAGCCGCAACTCTTTCTTTGGCAGCGGCCTCGTGCTGCTCCTTCTTCTCGGGGTGCCCAGTCCCACCCTTGCACCCTGCATGCAGCACCTCATTGGAGGGCAGCTTGGAGAGCCCACCCATGGCTGTCCTCACTGGCTCCCCATGCACCAGCACCCTGGCATGCTGCTTCATGAGCCAGCAGTATCTTTCTGGTCTGCTCGCTAATGGGGGCAGACGCACACTTTGTGGTTGGTCGAGGGGCCCAGGGATGGGGTCCTGGGCCCCCTCCCGCCTTCTCGGGGGAGTATGACAGCGCTTCCTCGATACCGCCTCTTCTCGGGGCCCAGGGATGAGTCCTGGGCTCCTTCCTTGACCCGTGAGAGGGTATGATGGCGCTACCTCCTTAACCTCTGCTTCACGGGGCCCAGGGATGGGGTCCTGGCCCTTTTCCGCTACAGCAGGGAAACAGCAATGGTGCTTCCTGCATTTCTTTGCTGCTTGGGTGCAGCCTCCAGGCCCTGGACCACCCTAGAGGCAGGAATCAAGTATGGTGGTGAAGCCCCCAGCGCTTCATCGCCAAAACCAGGTCAAATGTTGCTCAACTTCGTCAGGGCATATCTTGTGCCCCTTTGGGCCTATTTTCATGATTTTGGTCTCATTTTGCTTCTGGTGGCGAGCCATAGCCACCTGGAGCACTTTCTGCAGGCCTCCTTGCCTCCACGGTAACAAACTTTGCAGAGGGCTGGTTTCACTGGCTCCCTATGCCAGCCTTTCACTTTGCTCTTCCTCTGGGCTTGTCTCCTTCCTGTGCAGAAGCCCAGTCTTTCCCCAACTGGCCCTCAGGGGGTGTAAGGGGACCAGCGTTCCTGGTCCTGGGAAAGTGCCCCACTGGTCCTGGGGTCAGTCAGAGGCAGAGTCCTCAGTCCAGGGGACAGTCAGGGGGTTCCTCCTTCAAACTGTCCATGCCATCAGCCGTCAGCCTCCACTCCCAGTGTTCAGCAGACAAACACATCCAAGAGAGCTCTCCCCTTGTACAGGATCTTTTAAGTGCTGCCGGCAGGTTCCAGCACGGATGCACCTCTGGCCTGTTGTGATGTGCCACATCACCTCTCCACCCCTGTTTTAACCTTCTTGCTCAGTCTTCTGGGATACGTCAAGGTGACCTCACCCAGGAGCCTCACTGCCAGTGCCTGTCTCAGCGCAAAACTTCAAGGATCCCTCCTGCTGGTTTAGCTCCAGAGTCAATTTTAGAGGAAAGAAAATTAATAGATCATTCATTAACTTTCTAACATGGCTCGTTTAGGACCAAAGGGTGAATGTATAAAGCCATTACCTCTCACAAGAGAAGCACTGTGCTCTCAAATCTTTCAAATTTAATTCGTAAGACTTCACAATTTTTCTGCATATGCTGAATAGAAAGACATCAAGGGGCATACTTATGAGTCCGTTGCGCTGCCGGAACAGCACTTTTTGTGACACTCTGGTGACACAAACCTTGAACTCATATTTATGAGGCCATGAAAAGCTGCTTTGTGTGGCTGTGAATGGCCTCATAGATATGGAGTAAGGCAAAGCAGTGCAAATTGCTGCATTGCCTTACTCTGCACTCGGTAGGTTTTCCATGGGCATTGGGGTGGGAGTTATTTCTCCTCGCTATGCCTCCCCTCAGGAGGTGTAAGTTTTTGGTGCATCCCTAGGTTTACATGGTTTTGTTAATCTGAGGAAGCATCAAAATCCATGGGTGTTGCATAGGAAGGCCCGCCGCAACGCCCATGGAATGCCTCCGAAGCTCAGACTAAGGCAACGCAGCAATTTATGCTGCCTTTTCTTATTCCATACCAATGAGGCCATTCAAATGCACGCAAAGTGGCTTTGCATGGTCTCATAGATATGATTTCAAAGTTTGCGCCCCCGGAGCGTCAGAAAAAGTGACACTCTGGCAGCGCAAAGGGCTCAGAAATATGCCCCGTAGAGTTTGTAGACTAGAATACCACATTGTAAAGCAGTAAATCTTGGTCTGCGAATGACGAAAATCTGCCCACTGCATTTCAAATCTCTATCTTAGGTAGCATTGACTAATTTTCATACCTGGGTAAGTGTTCGATCTGAAGCTAAGATGGATGCATCATATTGCAACGAGAATGTCACATATGGTCTAATCAAATAGTTCTTGTTTTTGACTTTTTTCAATAGGAAGCCAACAAATCTTTGAAAAATATTGATATGGCCAAATGTTGCCTACTTATGAAAGTTATTTCTGCCTCTACCTCAGTTCATATTCCATAAAGGTGGTAGGCAGCCGTTTGTGTATGTATGTTAATGGGAAAGCCCCATTCCGGAACAGGTTATCTTTATATTAGGACGTTCATGTGTCGTAGTTTATTGACCTCATAAAGCTAAGACTACCTGTTCATGTGTTTCCTGTTTAATTACGTGTTTTGAACAAAACAAGGGAACCCAATATGGTGTACAAGGACCTTGGGTAGAGATAATTTTGAAAACAGTGGTTCTTGATGAAGGCAAGATACCAGAGCAAAATAAATATAGAATGGGATCAGTTCTATATTGTTACTTATCCAGCCGGATAGTAAGATTTAATCAAAAACAATTGTGAGGATCAATTGACACATAAATAAAGTGGGACACAGTCCTGTATCCGAAACACAGAAATGAACAAAATAACGAAAAAAACCAAACCATCAGGCAAGACACAATGCTTGTTCGTAAATGTGAAGGGTAAAACAAGCGCGATAGTGAACACAGCCGTTACACATTAAATTTAGATAAGTTGTGTGTGCACGGTGTTTAAAAAAAGTCGACGACGTTTCGATCCCCTTTAGAAGAATAATGGGATCATCATCAGGACAACAGCGGATAAATGCCTGAAGGACATACAACCACAATAATAGTGGCAAAAGGTTCAACTGACAGTAGCGTAAAGGGTAGCACAAGGTCCTCCCTTTCTGGTGCTAGCCTGGTAGTGGAACAGACGGGACTAGATTGGAGCTGGGGTGTAGGCCTTGAGGGGACTGGCGAGGAGTGAGTCGCCGTGGATAGTAGGTAGGGGACACTCAATTATCTGTGGTAAAGCAATGGAGAGCGGGTGAGCGTCTATTGTGGCTCGGTGGGCTTTAAATCGCAATTGCGGGGGGTCCGTAGATGGTAGATAACCGTGGAGAGTAACGCCGGGTGGCCTCGGGGTTGGGTGACTTGGATGGCTCGGTGGCCTTCTTGCGGCGATGCCGCGCGGTGCTAAGGAACGGGGGGGGTCCGAGGATGGTCGATGACCGTTTGCGTGCAGCTCAATGGCTAAATGGAGCTACCAGGCTAGCACCAGAAAGGGAGGACCTTGTGCTACCCTTTACGCTACTGTCCCAAGTTGAACATTTTGCCACTATTATTGTGGTTGTATGTCCTTCAGGCATTTATCCGCTGTTGTCCTGATGATGATCCCAATATTCTTCTAAAGGGGATTGAAACGTCGTCGACTTTTTTTAAACACCGTGCACACAAAACTTATCTAAATTTAATGTGTAACGGCTGTGTTCACTATCGCGCTTGTTTTACCCTTCACATTTACGAACAAGCATTGTGTCTTGCCTGATTGTTTTTTTTTCTTCGTTATTTTGTTCACCTCTGTGTTTCGGATACAGGACTGTGTCCCACTTTATTTATGTGTCGCTTGATCCTCACAATTGTTTTTGATTAAATCTTACTATCCGGCTGGATAAGTAACAATATAGAACTGATCCCATTCTATATTTATTTTGCTCTGGTATCTTGCCTTCATCAAGGATCACTGCTTTCAAAATGTTCCTGTTTAATTACAGCATAAGTCCCACCTAAGCAATTAGTGGTGAGCAAAACAAGGCCTTGAGTATGTTTAGATTTACAGTAGATATGCTTTTAACTTTTCGAGAAACATAACACATCACTAAGAAAATCCCTATAAGGTTTCTTCATGGGGCCAGTAACAGCAGTAACCACCCCGGCTGTAGTTTTGAAATCCACGGGAAAATTGTGAATATGTTTATTTCACTAGAGATGTTTGATGCTGAAAGCAAGCAAAATCTCCAGGTGAATGTTTGTTGGAAATAAGGAATTAGGTGGGCAACTGGACCTGGAATTACTGATTTCTAGATCATTCCTAATTTCCAAGAGGATTTCAAGGTTCAGCCTGGAACTTCCGATAATTCTAAACCCCCATATTTATCATGCCCTTGGAGGTTTTAACTCCGAAGTGCATTTTACCATCTCCACATCCTGGCACTTACTCAGGTAATTTAATAAAGGATGACAAAAACTGATCATGAATTAGAGATGCCAGTCTAGCCCTAAGGAAGGGTGGATGCCACACAGATTAATAAAGTAAGCAGACTACCCAGGGATATTTACCCAAATAAATACAATGATTCAGGAGAGTATTGGCCCTATGAACATAATATGACAACACAAAGAGGGCATATGACCCATGTCATCACTATTTGCACGGGGATGTAACCTCTAAGGAAAATGGTGCATGTTATCTTCTAGAATATTTGGGCAAAATATAACAACCTTATATTAATGCTGTCGGGTACACATGTTTCAAACCAGCCTTTTTACATAGCATTAATGGCAGGTTATGTTGTTCGTTAGATTTAGTATTGGGGCACTAGTGAATATTTTATTAAACTTTAGCATGGCACTTTGAAAAGGACTGGAGGCATTTTAACAGCGTCTTTAGAGGAACATGTAAACTACTTGCATTCATTTTTCGTATATGATTTCATATTTCTGATTTTAGATTAATCATATTTCCATTCTTCTTAAATTTTTATGTGAGTGTTTTATCGTTGATTCATTAATTGATTAATTAAGTTAATTGACAATGTCTGACAAATTGTGTCCATTATGACGCCAGGCACAGGAACAGGTAAACATAGCCGAATTAAAGGATACACGTATATATTTATCAAGAACACACCCCCCCCAGCCATACACACTTGTGTATCTGTATGTGCGTGTGTAAACACAGACACAATTATGTTTGTAACTACATGCACAGGTCGGTATCATGTGTATTCGTGTATGTGTGTGTCTGTACACACACCCACACGCAAAATTATGCATGTATGTATGTGTGTGGGAACATGTGCATCCCTTAAATCTTCCTTTTAAATTATCACGCAAATAGAGCTAGAGGTGTACTGATTTTTCTTTTATTGGTTTTAGCATGTACAACAAATACAGCATTTAACTGAATAGAGGCATCTTTTATCAGTTAATCTCCGCAGGATCCCCCCCAAGGGAATCCGCAAGCACCTACCAATGCCGAAGGAAATGCGCTATTTGTCTAGTCTTAAGAACTCTGCCGATTGCAACCTTTTTATTATGGTGTGTTTTTTCTTCTGGTATAAAAAGACAATTTCCATTTATCAGGATTAATGCATGGACAAACCGTTATGATACGTTGTGCGCAGAGACATTTTAAGGCATGGGCAAAGTGGGCTCTGGCCCAGGGCCCCAGCCTTTCAGTGGGGGGCCCTGACAGCGCCAGCTCTGTTCTGCAGGCTCTCTTGCCCTGATGACCTTGAATAATTCTTAAACAGATTGTTGCAAACAGCATTTTTCTTTCATTTATTTTTAATGTGTGAGAGTCTATTACAGACATTTTGCAGACAAATGTGTTTGTTTAATGCAACATCCATATAAAAAGTTTATTTTAGATCAATACAGGACCTCACATATGAAACATGGGAGGGTGTCAAAGAGATTATTTGGAGTAATATTAGTGACTGCTGCTGTGTTACAGTACTGAAAACACATATCACTATCCCTGAATATTAGATGTAAACACATTCAGCATTTGGACCAGTGGCCTGTGCACTGTCAGTCACCTGGCCAAAAAGGGCATGTTCTGAACAGGGGCCCCCAAACTACGTTTGGCCCAGGGCCCCCAAAATGCTTAAAATGTCCCTGGGTGTGCATCGTCTTTTCATGCTGTTATACTAGTAATTGGGAAAGCACCACAACCCATTGAATGCATTTAAGTTTCCAATCGGTGAAGATGAGTTCCGGCAGAGCAGGAGGCGTTCACAGCAGCACGCCTCCCCTTCCCACGGGCTCATCTCGCTTTTCAGGAAGTAATTAGCCCACAGCTGGTAGCCCCATGTCTTCTTTATTGTGGTCTTGCAAGACCTCATTTACCACTGACAGTTCAGCAAGCATTCCCCATTTACCTTGTTTATCCCCCTGGAGCTCCTCATTAGTAATTTACAGGAGGTCTAAATTACCACGGGATATGATTTGTGTAAATCAATGTCGCAGACAGAGACATATAATCTACTTATAATGTACTTATCCTGTATGCATTCAAGCGTGTGCGGCGTTTCCTCGTGAGTAGTTACGTTTCTTACATCTGTGCTTCTACATTATCTTTTAAAGTAATGAAGTTAACTAGCATTAAGCACTAAGGGGCATATTATCAAGAACGGCGTTAAAAATTATCGCCGGTTTAGCGGCAGAAAACTGCCGCTAAAGCGGCGATAATGGGCTTGATAATATGCCCTGGAGAATTCCAATAGAAGCCCATGTTCACAGCAGAACATGGGCTTCTATTGGTATTCTCAAGGGCATATTATCAAGCCCATTATCGCCGCTTTAGCGGCAGTTTTCTGCCGCTAAACTGGCGATAATTTTAACGCCGTTCTTGATAATATGCCCCTAAGTTAGCTTCTTGTGCGTTCGTTTATTTGCAGATCTGCAGGATTCGTTTATTAGGAATCAGAATGAACGTATTTGTAATATGCTGACTTCAAATATACTTAAAAACACACAATAAAATCCTATTAAAGACACTCAATCAACCACTGAACAGTTGTTGACAAATGCCTCTATGAACGAAGCAAACCTTAATTCCAAGTCCACAGGATTCTGTCAAAGAGCGACATTATTTACCAATACAAATTCTCTGTCGCCGATGCCATGGTATTCTGCCCCCCGCAGGGCCGGACTGGCTACAGGGCGTTTTGGCATGCTGCCGAGCTGGGGGCTGATGTCACTGCGGTGGGGGCTAATTTCGTTGATGGAGACCTGCGTGTGCTTCGAAATAAACAAAGCAAAACGAATTTCGTTCAGCACACGCAGGTCCCCATCAACAAAATCAGCCCCCAGCTCGGCAGCATGCCAAAACGCCCGGTAGCCAGTCCGGCCCTGACTGCATCGATCGGCGTTATCCTCCTTAGAATGGGGCATAACGAGTTAATATGGTATATTTAGCATCTTCATAGGTGGGAAAAGTCAGAATAGCCCTCAAATTCTGCCACGATTTTCCGGTGGAAATTCGAGCAGGCACTTTAATGGGGAAGATGACCAAGGTGAGGCTTATGGTAAATTGAACCCCAAATTGAATAGTTCAACTCTTTTTGGGAAACTTTCCCAAAAGCTCTCACATTAATTCAATTGCCAAATATTACTGAGGCACAAACCAGGGCAAGTAGAGAATGAACAGAGCAGTGACAGAAATGGAAAAAGACTCTTACATTTAGACCCTGTTTACTAAAAGTGTTCCCTATACCCCTATGACCTGGCAGAGACATTCACAGACAGAAAGACACGTGCAGTCTCATGGTTGAGTTTGAGCACCAGGATGGCTACAGAATTGTTGACAGCATCATTTTTATGAGTAGTGGAATTGTGCTAAGTTTATTAGGAGGCAATGGCAGCGGAGGACCAATTGTTTGTTTTATATGAAGCTATGCAGATAGAGAATTGCTTTCAATGCTACCTCAGGAACTGGGAGAATGGCCACTGGCTGGCTGTGGATATGGAAGGGGTGGGGACAGAAGCCAGGTGCCTTTCAACAAAGGGATCATTAGCGGCAGTACTCCTAAACCTCTGGGTCTGCATCAGCACATGCACAATAAAGAGGCCCTTGACCCTATACAAGCAGTGGAAGATATCTCTTTGGTATCTGATGATCCAGTGGTAGTGAAAGAAGGAGCATCGCTTGCCAAAGTCCTGTTGAACTTCATAATAGGCACTCTACACTGGAAAAACTTCCACTGTATTGAAGAAACACACAAACCTTACAGTGGCTGTCAGATATTTTATAGGTCTTTAGGAGCTGAAAAGGAGCAGAGATAATTTCCAAGGAGCAAACAAGGAAGATCAGGAGGTTAAGAAACTGCAGCCATTTATTACTTAGTTGCAAATGGAATTGAGGGTTCAGTTAACTGATGAGGGTATTGCAAAAATCTAAATTACTAAACCAGGGGTATCCAAATGGATCCCACTTTGCTCTTGATAATTAATATTGTGAGGAAAACTTTCAGGGTAAACATCACTAGAAATCCGCTCGAGCTGTTGCAGAATCTCCTTTTAATGTTTGCATTTGGTGTTTGCATTGCTTATCATGTTTGTTTTCTTACATTGCTTTATCAAGGGATTACTACTTCATTTAAGTGAAGCCTAAAACTCTCAACATTTCCCTATATATTGCAAACAATCCAATTACAAAAGCAAATAAGATGTGGGTCAAATGACATCCCTGTCTGGTCCCCTGATTAACTTTACAGAGCCCTGCTTGAATGAGTTAACAATTAGTCTTGCACATGCTCCTACATAGAGATGTTTTAGTTCAGTGATGAATTATATTGAGAATTGAAAAGCTATTAAAATCTCGAAAAGGCAAAGCAAAGGCCTTTAGGGCATCCAAAAAAATATATGAGCTGGAATCTGCTTGGTGTTAAACAAATCTAAGGCTTCCACCAAATCATTTGTGTTTGTAGGCAACTGCCTTCTGGCAATGAAGCCACTTTGAACTTTATTTATCTGCAACCTCGCAATTGGGTTCAATCTATTTGCCAACAGTTTTGTAATGATTTTGTAATCAGAGTTAAGCAAACTGATTGGTCTGTATGAATACAAATTTTCCGGCTCCTTATTCTTTTTTAAGCAAGCTTACAACTGTCACAGTATTAAAAGATGGAGGAACACTCCTCCCTGTAGGATGTTCGCAAGCTGTACAAGATATGTGTTTAATATTTTCACAAATTTTGTAAAGAACTCAGCCGGAAGGCTATCTTCTTCACATGCTTTGTTGTTCAATAAACATTTGACTACATTATCGACTTCCTTCAGAGTGACCGTATCTAATAGGACTGTCCTAGCTTGTTTATCTGCAGTTGGAATTGGAAGCTTTTTTGAGTAATCTTGGATTTTAGTATGATCCAAGGTTTGCTGATGATCGCATATATTTCTGCAATGTTGGAGCAATTAGAGAGGACAATCAAATCAAGGCCCCAATTAATGAAATGTCTATAATTAAGCTGTATGTTAACGTGATCATGTTGATTTTAAGCCCAGGGTTGAATGTCCATTGCAGAGTTTTTAAAGTGTTTTCGGAGTTTCAGGTGCTAGGCGGCTATAAGAAAAAAAAGTCTTTATCCTTTGATTTCCGGCTATTAGTCAATTCAAATCCAAATGGTACTTAGGAATAGCGACAACAGCTCATGTTGAGGATTCATTTGATTTGTACTATAGATTTTTAATTGATCGGATAAAATCTCTATTCTCTAAATGGAATACCCTTCCACTTTCACATTTTTTATTCTCCTCGCTACCTTGTATCTTACATACCAAGGGGATATTCTCAAGAACGTGTGATGATCATCGCAAAATTAGCTTAACGCAACTTTGTACATCGCAGTCTATCGTGGGAAAAGAACGCTGTATTAACGTGGTATTTTCAACACTGCGGTACCATGCTATAGTCTCACCCTAATGCGTCAAATGACCGCGATAAAATTACCGTGACGGCAAAAAAACGCGAAACACGAACGCGAAAAAAGTTGCGATGTGGCCAACCGCGATAAAAAAATCAGCGATAACCAGCGACAGGCCTGCAATTCCCACGCGCCATGCGGGAAAATGCACTATAAAAGCACTGAAAAACACAAACAAAATAATTCAAACTGCGTAGCACCATGGAGGAAGCCGGAGCAAGTACAGAGGACGACCAGAACCCCACAAGCCCCCAGGGGGACCAGCCTGGGACCTCGGGGTCACGGAAGGGCAAGGAGAAGAAGACGAGGAAGACGAGGTTCAGTCCGCAGGAAAACAGAATCATCACCACGGAGGTGATAGAACACCACCAACAACTGTTCGTCACCTCCAACGTGTCATTGGCAAATAAAAATGCAATATGGCAGTCCATCCTGGACAAGGTGAATGCAGTCGGAGTGAGGAGGAGGACAATTGGAGAGGTCAAGAGGTGCTGGAATGATGCGAAGCGCAAAAGCAAGAAGAAACTCTCTGACAACCATCAGGCAGCAATGCAGACTGGAGGTGGCAGTCCAGCGGAACACCAGGAGCTGGATGAGATGGAGGAAATGGTGGCCACAGTCATCAGTGGGGAGACGGTGGCAGGAGTTGGGGGTCCGGACACTGCTCGACATGACCTGACACAACAGCACCAGGGTGAGTACCGAACAGGGACTGGGGGGATGGGGGGGGATGGGCACAATGGCACACATGCACAATTAAGTAGAGCACACTGCACACACACAATGACTCTGGATCATGTCCCTGATCGCCTTGGCACAATGCAGCACACATACAAACAGCAATTAGGCCCCCATCAACTATGGGCACAAAGGGGTCCCTCCCCACACAGCACCAATCTCACAACCAACCCATGCACACGTGTCAAAACCAGCAAATCTGTGTGTCTGTGAGCCACACTGACAATGCAAGTGACACTGCATGACGAACAGCATGGCTGCAGTCCAATTATCATGACATGGTGCACGCCACGACACTGAGGTGGCTGAGTGTGGAACACATCCGTAAAGGAGCAGGTAACACTCTGACACATCCACGTGCACAAACAACCCCTGACGTCAACAACACATCTGCGGATAAACCATGCCCAAGAGTCCAAAATCCGAACTAGAGCCAAAATTAGCCAAGTCTGCAACATCTCAGCACTGTAGAAGCACAGAAGTCAAAGGCACACCGCCTCAAAGGGATAAGGGGCAGCAAAATCACAGCTGCAGGGGCGACTCTCCCACAATGCAGCACACAAACAGCAATAACAGCACATCATCATTGACGACAATGTGGTACAAAGTGCAACACTCTCACTACAGAACAGAGGACACAACTGGTTCCGCCTGTGCGTAGAAACTGGCCAATCACATCTGGCATAGCAGGAAACTGTTAGATGATAATGTACGTGTACAACCTCACATCCGTGATGTAGTTCAAATGTCTACTGTCCCGCATCAAATAGTCAGCTCCTCCCAAACAGTCACAATGTACATTGTCATGCAGTCTGTATGTAAACTTGAACAATGCGTCAACATACATGTCAACACAATGTTAAAATGCATCTCCCTTTCACATTGCAGAGGGACAATCAACACCTCCTGCAGAGCAGACCAGACAACTCATCAGTGATGATGAAGAGGACCTCCACACCTTTGACACCGATGCCCTACAACAGCTCATGGACAGCTACGGGAACCCACCTCCAGGAACAGGGCAGCCCAGCTGCATCGAGGAGACCCCCACCCCCGGCACAGACCACACAGCAGGAAGCACCCACCACCAGCTGGCTCCCAGCACCTCACCGAAGAACACATCGCATTCCAAGGCCATGTGTTAGACTGCCAGAAGGAGGTGGCTGAACAGGTGCGGTGGGGTTCGACCTCATGGCAGCCAAACTAGATGACATGCGTGGGTGTCTAAGTCACATCAGGGACCACTTACACTCCCTAACAGACACCCACAGTTCGCTCCATGATGTCCAACAATCCATGCCCGACATCGCTGGAGTCATGACTCTGAGAGGAGAACAACTCTCTAGTCAGAGTGGCCTCAGCGATGTCAGCCGAGAGTTGGCACAGATGCTGAGTAAAATGGAGAACATGGAGCAGATGCAAGCGGAAAGAATGGCTGCCACGGATGCACACCAGCGAAAAGTTGTTGGGATCTTCCATGCCCTGCAGATCCTCATCATCGCATTGCTGCCACTAAGGCAGTCACTGATGAATGCTGCTGGTATGTCTACACACACATCTCCGGCCCCTGATGTGTCAGTGGCACACAGTGCTGCAGACCAAACATCAGCACCACATGTCAGACAGATGACATAGAGGACAAAATGCGGGTGATTCCACCTTTGTAGTAAGAAGGAGCCAGTAGCATTCTTCTCCGCCATAAGCCCTGTTTCAGCTTGGTTCTGCACTCTGCATCATGCCCTGTAACAACACCTCCCACTGTCCCCCGAAACACTCTGCGACACTCACCTTGGACCTCGATATGGACTGCCATATTTTGTTTGCTTACCAATGACATAGCAATCAGACTGCGGACTGTACTCTTCCTCTTCCGATGTACTTGTCAATCCCTAAATGACTCTGGCTGGCCCTCCACTGGGCTACAATGTAATGTGGGGTTTGCATGGCCATGTACTGCTCCAGCTCCGACACTCCACCGAATGTGAATAAATCATTCAAATTCACACAGATGTGTCATGTCCATAATCGAACAAGTATGAAAGTATGGATGAATGTAAGGACATTGATTGCCCAAAAAGGTACACCCTGGGAAATGAAAGCAATGCACATATTTGACCGTGACACACATAGGAAGTGAGATGACTGGGAATGTGTGCACTAGCTGTGGCCTCATTGCTCTGAAACAACAATTGCGCAATTCCTCAACTTTGCCCCACGCAATGTTAGAAATAGGGCTGGTTATGAAATGTCAAAGTCGTTGGCAGGCCTAAAGTAGTGTCCCCCATCACATTTGACAACAGAACATCTCTTCGCATACCTACTCACACTCAACTGGGTGGACACAGCCTGTAGTGATGGATCACATTGATCCACATGGCAAGAATATGGACACCATACTCACATTGCTGAAGACACGTAAGAGCACAGGTCTATCAGCAACTATCCCAACCACTATGTCTGGCTCACAGTGGTGGAGCTGGCAATAGGGACTCACCCCTAAGTGAAATGTGCCAGTCAGTCCCTCCCTGTGTACGGACAATGCTCATTGAGGCACACGATTTGTCATTCTAATCAACACTCATCACAGTTGAACACTAGTGAAGTTGTGTAGACTTTATTGCCATGTGCGTGTCAGTACGTGCAAGACAAGGGCCACAACATGCATACCAATGCATCAGACAGTAACAGGCAGCATTCGGTCATGGTACAGTTCCACGTGACAGGCGTTGTGCATGCGCCCGGGATGTTCTGCCATTGCGTTGGTGGCTCTCGTAGAACCGGCACTCTTCTGACTTGCGGCAGTTATGTGGATGATATGCCACAGCTCGGAGCAATGAGTCGTATGTGTGTGCAACGTTTGGACGTATGGGTTGTTGTGTACGTAAGTGTCAAGGGCATTCCATGCAAGAGTACCTCGAGCAAGAACTTGTGTGTGTGGGGTGTGGATACGTTGGTCTTTTATTAGCACTGTGCGTAGTGTGGGAGTCGTCATCATCTGCTATGGTATCTCTCTCAGGGGGTGCCTGCCGCATGCAAGACCAAGGTCGGAGGTGCAGATGTCCTTCCGCCTTATGTATTGAGACAAAGGAGCTTTCATCCCTAATGTTAGTCTGACTACTGCTTGCATTCTGGAAATGTGATGTGGCTTTCGCGCTGCAATTGAGGCTAGGCCTTAGGCTTATGGTGCACCAATAGCGATACACACACAACAGTTGGCATGCATGAGCCGAGAGCCCGTGCGGCCTTGTGCTCCTTGTACAATCCCTTCGTGCGAGGCCGCCCTCCGGGTGCATGCAACATTGCAACATTGTTGATTGCAGGCCGTGTGGCACAGACATTGCAACAGAGACACAGGCATCAGTTGGTTTCCTGTCCAGCCCAGAAATGAACCACGCCCAGAGCCCTGGGATAATTATTCACACCCCTACGCTGGCCTGGCGTACGCCGACCCAGCCCATTCAGCTTACGTGTAGAGGGGGGACGACGACGCTACATGTCCCAGTTCTTCCCCACTGCCGGAGGTGACATGGCTGCGTCCGCCTGGCATATCACGAGACTCAATCAGAAAGGGTCCATGACTTGCGTTGCACAGAGTTGGTGGCACCGGACACACTGCGGCCGGCACGGGCTTACCGCCATGGGACGGTGACTTTCGGTGCACTGAGGTAGGGGCACCTTAGGTGCTGAGCGGGTGTGCAGCCTGCGATGATGCGCCGTCCTGGTGGTCCGGACTGGTAAGGATTTGTGAGAGCCCTGCTGGACCACAGTATAGGCCTGAGCCAGCGGGCAGTGTGGGCCTACCGCCACGTGGCGTTGCCTCGCGGTTCACAGAGTTAGTGGCACCTATAGAGCTGAGCGGGTGTGCAGCCTGCGATGATGCAGTGAGCACTGATATGATCTCTGCCATTGCGAAATCAAGACCCAGAATCACGTGTGTGACCTGGTGGCCTGCAGGGCGGGGCTGCATGATGTGGAGGCTGCCAAGGTCGCGGGCCCCGGGCTTGGAGCTTGCACCGGCACGTGGTGGGCCCTCTTGGAGACACGCTGGTGGCGGAAGGTGAGCAGTGAGGCCTGGGTGTGCAGGGGCGGGCAAACACCGCTGGGCGGCGGGAGGGGCTGGGGTGCAGCATCCTGTGTGCACAGGGGCGGCCAAGCGATGATGGCGTGTGCAATGATATGAACTCTGCCATTCATAAATCTGGACTCTGTTTCAGATAAGGGACCTGGTGGACTGCAGTGTATACAGGCACGTGGTTGGAGACACACCGGTGGCAGCAGGTGAGCAGTGATGCCTGGGTCCGCAGTGTCAGCACTCTCTCTCCCTCTCTTCCTTTCACTGTCTCTCTCTCTTCCTCTGTACTCTCTCTCTCCTTCTCCCTCTCTTCCTTTCACTGTCTCTCTCTCTCTTCCTCTGTTTCTCTCTCTCTCTCCTTATCCCTCTCTCCCCCTTTCGCTCTCGTTCTCTCTCTCCCTCTCTTTCACTCTCTCTCCCTCTCCCTTTCTTTCTCTCTCTCTTTCTCTCTCTCTCTGTCCTTTGATGAGCGCATGACACACCTTCTTATCTTGATTTTTGTCTTGCAGGCTGTGTCTTACAGATTGTCCAGAGAAGACCCGCCATGACTCTTCCGAATAGTTGTTTTGAGTTAAATTTGAATAAAAAAAATTGTTTGGAAATTCAAAGATGAATGAATGATTCTCCTTTTTCTGACCACACATGAATGTTAATTGTTGTACTTGTGCGACATCAGGCGAATTGTTTTGTTCATGATTTTGTAAAGTTGATGTAAAATATCTTTGTCCGGGGTAGGGCCCCGGGGAGGTGGGTCCTCGGGGGGGGGGTGGCGGTGGGTGTTGTGGCCCTCTTGGGTGTCCGGCTGCATGATCAGTGGCTTCATGGCATCTGTTGTTCTTCTGGTGTGGCTGTGGGCTGGGCTCCCATTTCTGGTGCAGGTTATCATCCGACTTAATACCAGGAAAGAGCAGGTGTTAATTCCCTGCTGCTAACGCGCCTTATCGCATATTTTGTGATCTTATCGCCGATCTGGCTGGTCGTTGAGAATGTTGCGAAGTGATGTTGTCGCGGGTTTTTGCATGAGAACACCTACTCTGCATCTCATTAGCGTTATTTGCCGGTGTCATCCGTGGCAATGTTTTTTGCGGCTGCTATCGCAGGAAAACTGGCGATATCGGCTGTTAGCACCAGCTTGGGAATAGGGCAATAAATCTATCGCCACTTTGGCTGCGATAAAGTGCCGCTAACTCGGCCATAAGTCCTTGAGAATATGCCCCCAAATGTTTTAAGCAAATCAAGAGTC
The DNA here is from genome assembly GCA_963921515.1 of Calotriton arnoldi. Taxonomy (NCBI): domain Eukaryota; kingdom Metazoa; phylum Chordata; class Amphibia; order Caudata; family Salamandridae; genus Calotriton; species Calotriton arnoldi. The sequence continues at coordinate 462,631 of CAWUFW010006867.1, forward strand.
TGATCTCAGCTTTTATCTGGATTAATAAATCACCACATCCACAAACTATATAAATCGACAGCAGATGGTGGACTAGGGCTCCTGCTAAAGCAGTATTACTTTGCCAATTTTGCACATTTTTTTCTCCTGTTTTTATAATCTGAATTCACCATCCAATAAATTAGAGAATGCTTTCATAGATCAAATGTTGACTGAATACAGGGGGATATTGTCAAGAACGTGCGATAATTATTGCAAAATTAGCTTAACGCAACTTTGCACATCGCAGTCTATCACGGGAAAATAACACTGTGTTAACGTTGTATTCTCAACCCGGCGGCACCATGCGATAGTCTCACAATAACGTGCCAAATGACCGCGTTAAAATTAACGCAACGCCGAAAAAATGTGAAACACAATCGCGAAAAAAGTAGCGATGCCCCAAATCGCGATACAAAAATCAGCGATAACCAGCGACAGGCCTGTAATTCCCACGTGTCATGCGGGAAAATGCACTATAAAAGCAGAAAAATAAAAAGACAAAAAAAAATAAACTGCGTAGCACCATGGATGCACCCGGACCGAGTGCAGAGGACAACGCAAACCCCACAAGTCCCACAGACGACCAGCAAGGAACCTCGGGGTCGGGGAAGGGCAAGGAGAAGAGGAAGAGGAAGAAAGGGTTCAGTCCGCAGGAAAACCGGATCATCGTCACGGAGGTGATAGAACACTACCAACAACTGTTCGTCACCTCCACTGTGTCATTGACAACACAAACGGAAATATGGCAGTCGATCGTGAACAACGTGAATGCAGTCGGAGTGTTGAGGAGGTCAATGGAGGAGGTCAATAGGCGCTGGCATGATGTGAATAGCCAAACCAAGCAGAAACTCGCTGCCAACCGGAAGGCAGCAACGGCGACTGGAGGAGGGAGTCCTGCGCCACAGGAGGAGCTGGATGAGCTGGAGCAAATGGTGGCCACAGTCATCAGTGTGGAGACGGTGCAAGGAGTTGGGGGTCCGGACACAGCTCGATATGACCTGACCCAACAGCAACAGGGTGAGTAACGACCAGGGACTAGGGGCACAGGGGGAGATGGGCACAATGGCACAGATGCACAATTATGTGTAGCACACTGCACACCCACAATGATTGTGGAACATGTCCCTGATACCCTTGGCACACTGCAGCACACATAGAAACACCAAGTAGGCCCCCGTCCACTATGTGCACAAAGGGGCCCACCTCCCTATCACCAATCTCACAACCTACAGATGCACATGTGCTGAATCCAGCAAAGCAGCGGCTCTGTGAGCCACACTGACAATACAAGTGACACTGCATGACCAATAGCATGGCTGCAGTCAAAATACATGACATGGTGCACAACACGACACTGAGGTGGCCCAGTGTGGATCACATCCTCAAAGGAGCAGGTCACACTCTGACACATCCATGTGCACATACAACCCCTGACGTCAACAACACATCTGCAGACAAACAATGCACAAGAGTACAAAAACCGTCCAAGAGCACAAATGACCCAAGTCGCCAACATCTCAGCACCTTAAAAGCACACAAGTCAAAGGGATAAGTGGCCGCTAAATCAGAGCTGCAGGGGCGACTCTCACACAATGCAGCACACACACATAGCAATCACAGCACATCAACATTGACGACAATGTGGTACAAAGTGCAACACTTTCACTACAGAACAGAGGACACAATTGGTGGCGCTTGTGTGTAGAAACTGGCCAATCACATCTGGCATAGCAGGAAACTGTGGGATGATCATGTACGAGTACAACCTCACATCCGTCACGTAGTCGAAATGTCCACTGTCTCCCATCAAATAGCCAGCTCATCCAAAACAGTCACAATGTACATTGTCATGCAGTCTGTATGTAAACCTGTACAACGCGTCAACATACATGGAACACACTGTTAACCTGCATCTCCCCTTTACATTGCAGAGGGACAATCAACACCTCCTGCAGAGCACACCAGACATCTCTTCAGTGATGATGAGGAGGACCCCCTGGCCATCAGCACCGACACCCTCCAACGGCTCGTGGACAGCCTCCGCAAACCACCTCCAGGAGCAGGGCAGCCCAGCTGCATCGAGGTGACCCCACCCCCTGCACAGCCCACACAGCAGGAAGCACCCACCACCACGGCTGGCTCCCAGCACCTCACGGAAAGACACATGGCATTCCAACGCCATGTGTCAGACTGCCAGAAGGGGCTGGCTGAACAGGTGCAGGTGGGTTTCAACCTCATGGCAGCCAAACTTGATGCCATACGTGGGTGTGTGAGTCCCATCAGGGACCACTTACAGTCCCTAACGGACACCCACAGTCCGTTCCATGCTCTACAACAATCCTTGGCTGACCTCGCTGGAGCCATTACTCGGATACAAGAACTGTCTTGTCAGACAGGCTCCAACAATGAAAGCACAGAGTTGGCACAGATGTGGAGGACAATGGAGAACATGGAGCGGATGCAGGCTGGAAGGATGGCTGCCACGGCTGTACACCAACGAGATGTAGCTGGGATCTTCCATGCCCTGCAGAACCTCATCTTGCCATTGCTGCCACAGAGCCTGTCCCAGATGACTGCTGCAGGAACTTCGACACACACATCTCCGCCCCCTGATGTGTCAGTGGCACACAGTGATGCAGCCATACCACCTCCACCTCCTGATGTGTCAGTGGCACACAGTGATGCAGCCATACCACCTCCGCCACCTGATGTGTCAGTGGCACACAGTGATGCAGCCATAAGACCACCACACACACCTGACACACCTGACATAGAAGACATATCAGAGGACTAAGATGTGGATGGCAATGACTCTGTGTGAGAAAGGAGGTTGTAGCATTCATCCCCGCCATATGGCCTGTTCCTGCTTGGTTCAGTCCTCTGCATCATGCCCGGGAACAGCACCTTCCACTGTCCCCCGAAACACTCTGCGACATTCACCTGGACCCCGACATGGACTGCCATATCTGCTCTGGTTACCAATGACACAGCAATCAGGCTGCGGACTGAACTCTTCCTCTTCAGATTAAATTGTCATTCCCCAAAAGACTCTGGTTGGCCCTCCACTGGGCAACCATGAAATGTGGGGTTTGCATGGCCATGTACTTTTGTATTCATCTTAGGGTGTCCATAATCGGGCTTTCCAGTATCATGTCCTTATATAGGCACAATTCGCCCTGCCCTTATATAGGCATAAAATCCCAGCCCTTATTTAGGCATTAAACCGTGCACTCCAAATACAGGCATGGTCTCTGACATCCGTCCACCCTAACGTCACAACGAGTTCATGAAGAACAGACCCTTAGGCTGCGGGAGTTTCCCTAGCCCAGGACTATTGATTTCTTCAAGGACTCATATATTATGCATGAACCATTATTCCTTAGGGGTTCATTCATGACGTCTTCCGCTGTCTGACTCACGTCAATACTAACATTCTTAGGTACTTCTCAGGTATAAATATACCTTCCCTAGCCCCTGTAAATCAGAGGAGACCTCGACTTCAGAAGAGCCCGTTTCCCGGCCTGACGCACTGAGAAGACGCTGTCATCCCTGCACGCAGAGAGTCCAGCTTCCAGTGATCTGACTTCCCTTGCGGGGTGTTGGAGTTCGAGTCTGGAAAAAGAGATTCCTACCTCTCTCATTCTTCAGGTATGGAGCTGACAAGAACCTAGAAGGACTCTTGGCATACTTGGCATACTAGGCATACTAGGCTTAACATACTCTTAGTATACCATAGTAAGGAATACTTCACCTACTTCATACCTCTCCCTACACCTAGGTTAGGTTAGGTACATTGGGGTAGAACTAGATTAGAAACGCATCGTATGAGTACTCGCATTTTTAGTCTGTGTTATTTATGTAAAGGCATTTATACTAAAAGATAATGCTATCGCAGTATTATTTATTTCTACTGCTCACACTGTACATTATTTATCTTGCATACTGTCTTGTGATCGTAACAGCACATTTTACTTTCACCAGAAACAAGACTGTTCAATAAATCTTGTATTGAAACGCCCGTCTGTTCTTTCTGTGTAACTTGGAGAAAACTAAGCATGCACGATTGAGCTGAGTGAAATAGTTATCTATTGGTTCCACAACTCTGGGACACGTTCTGATTCTAAAGGGAAACAAAGTGGTCATGTTTTGCGGCTGCCAGAAACTACTCCCTTCTTTTTATCCAAGGAGTTTCTAGTGGCCTCTGTGCTAGCTGGCACAAGTAATTAAGTTTAATATACTCGATAGGGACATACTGACCTTAGTCCTATGTCAAACCTATAGGATATTTTATTCCAATGCGCAGAGCCTATTAGGGAAATAGGAGCTACACTACATGGCGCCCAACGGTTTGGTAAGGCGGTAATTCAACGTTAGGTACTGAGTAACTCAGCCGTGCTTTTTCTCTCAGAGACCCCTACCCATATACTCCAAAAGACGTCTGGAGTGGGCAGGGTTAAGTATCCACCAAGGCTACATATGGAAGCACCCTATATATTAGCTGTTTGGTTTGCTCAACGTTGAAGGATACAGTGTTCCAAAATATTGTGCACCTTATCTTTGTTTCCTTGAAACTTGTTCTACATTTTTCAAAAAACAAAATGACTGAAGCCGGATACAGTGAAGCTGCGGCTGATCCAGTCCAAGCAGCATTTTTTAACATTACAGGTTTAATTGAAACCGAGGAGGGTGTTATAGACATCCATCCAAACTTAAGAAGAGCCATCACTCTAAAACTCATAAAACATGGCCTACCACCAAGAGGAGGTAGAGCAGTTTTCGTGATAGAGGCACATGAATCCTTTCAGACAGAGGTATTCTATTCATGGGTAATATTTCCTGAATCAAATTCAGTAACACACATGTTTCACTTCTACAAAGAAGATGATCCACCAGAGGAATACATTCCTTTCGAGGATATAGAAATTCCATTAACATACCAAGAGCATCAGCTCTGGTTTAAAGGTGCCCTAAAACATCACAGAAACATTACCAGGCTCGGTCCACTAGGTAGACCAGGAGCAACATGGCCGATTCTAGCCGGCTACACACCTCATCCTGAACTGGATATAATGTCAGATGAGGAATTACTTACTCAACTCACAGAGTTAATAAAAATCTACAGACAATTGGTCCAATATGTCATGCAGACTTTTACAGTCCAGCAACCATTAACAATTCCAAATCCAACTCCCCAACAGGGGAATACACTAAAAATTACACCACAGACTGTATACGCAGTCATGGGTAAAATGCCCACAAAACGTGAGCAAATTCCATTCTGGATAGCTAAAAAAATTACTCAAATCGAAGAAGTATTTCCAAATACTAGCCCGTATGAGAAACACAGAATACTGACAATCAGTTTATCAATGGGGACCACACCACAACTGGAAGACTGCACCACTTGGGGCTCAGTCTTTGCTGCCATCTATACTAAAACACATGGCATTCCGTCAATTGCGGTAATACCTGATGTCCTGAAACAAATTCAAAACGAATACGGGGCAGAACCTGCTCTAAATTTAGGTATGAAATTACTGAAAAATTTCGACCAGGTCTCAACAATAATATTATCTAATATTAAAGGGAGGCAGCAGCAGTGGCGATCCGCCAAAAATTAAGGGAATTTGATGTTACAGAACATCAAACTGAGCTACCAGAATAATTGAACAATCTTATGCAGAATTAGGCAGAGATAGTTTGGGTAGAAGACCAGTGAAGCCGAAGCTATCTGAAAGTCCTGAGAAGGACTCAATTAAACAAACTCCTACATCTTCTAAAAAGAAGTGGGAGACTAATAAACAAAATTCAAATGAGAAACGTTCTCAATCCCGAGGTAGGTCTCCTCAAAAGGAGCCCTCTGAAAGGAGGTATAACCTCAGGAATAGGGATAATTTGAGAAAGCCTGACAGGTATCAAGATACTGATACACGTTCCTCTCGTCCCTTTCAGATCTCATCACAGACTTCGGAAAGAAGAGGACGATCGGAACATAGAGAAGAACACGTGAAATCGAAAGATGACAAACACGCTCCAAAGACCAAAGTAAAACCTCAATTCTCCAAAAAGAAAGTAGCAGGTCTAAAGATCAGACATGCCGAGAATACTGAGAACACAACTAAAGAACGGAGAATGGGCTCAGACAATGCTGGACAGTGCAGCAGAAGTCACAATAGCTCGCCAGAACCTGAAGGAACTTCTGGAGATAGTGGACTTGAATGAGTACATTAAAGGAGAGACTGTAGACACCAGCGTTAGTACTCCACAAAAGTTACATGAAATAACTCTCCGGATGGAGGGAGACAAACCTAGACAGGTGAAAGCACTTTTTTGGGAAAGACTATCAAAGGGCTATGACATACTTCTAGCAGAAAAGGACTGGCCACCACAATTTGTCAGGGAGTGCCCACATGGCGAGGACATTATTATGCCTGCCTTCTCCAACCATATTCCAATTCACCTAAGATATACATATGCCAGGAAATGGGCAGTGGCCCAGGCCCCAGCATTATATAAAAATCATGTAGGATGGGATGAGGACTCACCTCACCATAAAATACATCTGAAACATGAACCAACTGCACAACGGCAGTACCCAATAAAGCAAGAAGCTAAAAAACAGGTCAGGGAGATCTTAGATCAACTTGAATATCAAGGGGTGATTGAAACATGCACCTCCTCAATGAACAATCCTTTGTTTCCTGTCTCCAAACCAGACAATACATATCGTCTAGTTTTGGATTACAGACACCTAAACACTTGTTCTAAAACTTTTGCAGTGCAAAATACACATAGCACAGCATTAATGAATAACATTGTGCGTAAAAAATACAAAACAACATTGGACATCTCAAATGGTTTCTTTTGTCAAAACATAGCACCTGAAAGCAGGTACTTAACAGCATTCTCCATAATGGGGACCCAGCGTCACTTTTGTCGACGCCCACAAGGGTTCAAGAACAGCCCAGGTTTATTCTCAGCGAGGGTAACGGAGTTACTACAAATTTATGACAATGAGGCATTGTCCTATGTCGATGACATCTATCTGACAGACGATGACCTGGAAAAACACTTGAACAGGGTGAGCACCATTATACTGGGCTTCACCTCTGAGGGCTACACGTTCAACTTTAAAAAGTCCAGAATTGCCCATCTCAATGTCCTATTTCTAGGATATGAACTTTCAAGTGAAGGCAAGAGCTTGGCAGCTAACTTTTTAGAAAAGTGTGCGCTGCTCCAACCTCCAAAAACGCTAAAAAACTTACAATCCATCCTGGGTTTCCTAAATTTTGGAAGAACATACATTCTAAATTACGCAGAAAGGGTTAAACCTCTCTACGCATTAATCAAACCTGATTTTTCGATCAGAAACTGGACACAGGAACACACAGAAATCTTGCGTTCACTCCAGGCTAACATGTTAGCAACAAATCACTTACAAACATGCGTAAGTCAACGCAATTTGGTGATCCGAATAATTTCGGATCAATGCGGATTCACCTACTTAACCTTCAATGAGGGTGAGAAAATACCAATTGCATACAAATCTCATTTGTACACACAAGCGGAAATGCACTTCAGTTCAACTGAAAAAATTCTAACAGCAGTTCAAACCGCTGTAGCAAAAGAAAGAGCCTTAGCCCAAGGAAACGCATTATTGTCGTAACCCGGTACCAGCTTTAGAAGCGGTCACAAAAGCAAGCATTCCAAATGCTAAAGCATTACATCCAAGATGGATACAATGGGTTAATTCTCTTGCTGCAACAGATGTTGAATATGTTTTTGATCCAGATTTAAAAACACAAGCATTCCTGCAATATGAACAAGAATGTCCTCTGCCTACTGAAATTCTGCCTCTCGATCAGTACGAATTCATAATTTACACTGACGGATCAGCACAACCCGCAACAGGGAGTAAGCAAGCTTACAGTGCAGCGTGTGCAATCGTTAAAGGTCGCATGCGAAATGGCATCTTCAGACCTATGGTCACAAAACGCAGTCTCTAGGAGATTGTACAGCTCAGTGAGCTGAACTACAAGCATTCAAACTGGCACTTGAAAGTACAGATCGAGAATTCCCCACACTAATAGTGTGCGATTCCTTTTACTGTGTTCAGTCGTATAATGAATATATACAAAACTGGCTTGAAAATGGTTTCAAAGATGCGAAAGGTGGCACAATAAAGCACAAAACGCTTTTTTAGGGAACAAGTAGTTCAGTTGAAAAACGAACTACCAAAGGCTCACGTGATCCACACACTGAGTCATCAACGTGATGGCGTTCACGTTGCAGGGAATTCATTGGCTGATGAAGCCACAAAGGGGGCTGTGCAGACGGCTTCCGTAGCTGCGATCACTCGTTCAAAAACAAAAATAGACGGTGAGATAATGTTGGCTGTCAATGCTTCAAGCAAAGGCAGCAGTGCAGCGTTACCAAAAAGTTTCCACTCAAGTACTCTTATGTAATTGATGCAAACAACGTTCCTTTTGCTCGAATCCCTGGAGTGGGGGATAGGGTAATTCCAAACATGGAACGTAGAGCAGCCTTGATTTATGAAACACATTTGGGGGAGGGTCTGTCACATCAAGGGATCTCTAAAACAATTTTGACGTTAAAAGAGATGTACTGGTGGCCTGGAATGAATACAGAAATTCACATATTCATCAACAACTGCTTAGACTGTAAATTACAGCGAGAGGGCCACCAGACACCATGCTGCGAATGCGGCAACCCAGTACAGACACCATTGTTAGACAGCATTAGACTATCTACGCGCCTGCGTCCTACTGGACAAAGGCATTCCCACAAATACTGAATCTAGGTTCCTATGGATATGGCCTCAGCGCTCAGCTGACGCTCGAACTGTTATAAAAGATTTGCGAGTCTTTATCGGCACATACGCAATAGGCACGCTCCATTCTGACCGGGGTCCTGTGTTTAGCTCTCGGGCTTACAAAGAAGCCATGGCCAGTCTGGGCGTTGCATTGCGGTACTCCTCTCCATTCCATCCTGAGGGAAATTCGGTTGTGGAAAGGAAAAACCGGGACATAAAGCAGTCTATAACAGCTAGGGTATTAGGTTCGGGTGATGGGTGGGTCAAACACCTTAATGGGGTCCAACGCTCATTGAACTATCTGCCAAGAAGTTCTCTAGGGGGGGTCACTCCATATGAGGTCCCATTTGGGACAAGAATGTGGGTACCAGACCTTGAACACGTAGGCACAGTGGTGGAAAATAAACCGTTTGAAATCAAAGATCGTTTGGCTGTTTTACAGGAACTGAATGAGTTAAGAACGAAACAAAGCAACGTATTCCTACAGCCAACCACCACTGGGGAAAAATCGGCGGTCCCAGCAAGGCCTGTCTGGATTCCAAAAGTTGGGGATCTAGTCAGAGAAAAAATTGCGGACAAGAAGGAATTTGGACCTTCTTACAGACAACCAGTACCTGTCCTAGCAGTTCAAGGAACAAGAACAGTACTTCTGCCGCCCCTTGTGGAAGAAAGGAGAAAAGATTTGTGTCCATCGACCTGATCAGACCACAGTATGTGGCCAATACTAAATAGTAGGCCTCGTGGACTCCGACCTAGTAGCAGATGCACTCCTCTCGTTACTATCCAAGAGGTTCAGACTGAAAGACCGATAACAATCGAGAATTCAGCTGTAACAGATGGAGGACTAAGCAATAACGCTATAGAACTCATCCCTCTTGAACACCAAGTAACAGTTCGTCCAAATATACCTGTCTACACCAATGTAGCAAGTGATGAACTGGTTCCAGTGATTTCTACAAATCCTGATGCAATTCCAACAATTGATAGAACTGCTTCTGGCTATTTCATTAACTTTGATACGTTCTCAGAAGATCCGAGTGAACCTGAAACGACGCCAGCATCATTAAAATTCAAGCAGCAAGTACAAGACTTTCTTCACTTTCTGAAAAAGACTTATTTGGTTTCTCCATGGATTGAACTCTGGATTACATCTGGACTTTTTGTTTTCCTGCTCTGGCTAGCTTTGGTTACAACTGTGAGCGTGCTTATAAGTGGCAGATACATCCTTGTGAACACTGAAGGAAAAGGCGTGAACGTACTTTTGAGACCTCATAAATCTTCCCATCGTGAAGCAAGAGACTTGTCATCAGTGAACATCACAGCTGTTCCTATACAGGATGGTATAGTGTGGGACAAAACAGATTTTGACATCTTCGGCCCGACGGAACAATTGAACATTCCACATTTGTTTAAAATTTCACTAAGTGATCTAATCTCGTCCAGTACCTATTCTGATGATTGGGACTTTGAGACTGTTAACGACATAGGGGCCGATTCCGATCTCGGCCAGTAGTGCTCCGAATCGGATTCGGATTTACCGGATCCGATTCGGAGCCCTGTTTCCCGACCGAATCGTACGCAGGTCCGGCCGAGCGAGTACGATGCAAGCTCCCGCGAAATCGCCGACCGACTCGTACGCGGCTTCAACACGCTCCGAGCGAGTCGCACGGACAGGACTCGCACCGCGCTATGGAGACGTTTCCCGGCCGGGTAAGTACGATGCGCACCGCGAGCAGTCCGACCGACTCGCGCCGTCCGGCTCGAAAGAGCTGTCGGAGCCGGACTTTGGGGGTCCGCGTCGGACCCCATGTACGCGTAGGCGCGCGAGTCGCACACAGGGGGGACCCATGGGTCCCCCCTACCTGTGCATGTACAGCGCGACCCGCTTCGACGCGTACCCGCTGTAGGGGGCGCCCTTGTTCACCTCGCACCCATTAAGTCAATGGGAGCCCGCGTACGCGTTGTACGACCGGCTCCCATTGACTTCAATGGGAGTCCGACCGAATCGAGTCCGATAGCATGCGTGCGCATCGTACTCGTTCGGTCGGACTGCTAGGGTCCGATTCGGTCGGAAATCTCTCCGGGTCCGGCTCGGTCGGTGAGATTTCCGGCCCGAATCGGAATCGGCCCCATAATGTTTGACCTAGAAAAATCTGCTGCATTTTCTAAAAATGAATATTTAGAGGGTTCATCAGACTATGAACAACTGTATTGTTATAACCACTATGGTCATCATTATTTGCATAAATCTGCATATCCAAGAAATGTGTTTATGTTTAACCAATGGGAACATTGTCCTACACCACCTAAAGGTAGTTCAAAAACATTTGCCAACAAGTTTCCATATTTTTCAGGTTACAATACATCTGATCCAGAAATGTTTTACTTTAGAAATGTAAACAATACAGGACTGAAAATTATGTTAACAAATACAAAACAGATTTACTCTGCATTATTTAATGCCCAACTGTCTAGACAGGGTTTCGACTTTTGGAAAGACACAATAGACACAAAAACAGTCTGGGATACTAAAGATTGGCAAGTGCAGGGGATAGAAGCTTTATTTAGAGCCTGTATCATCCCTAAACAAATAATGTTTTTGAATGAAACCATCCAACAAACATCTTGTCTTGGATTAGCCAAGATCAAGGAGATGAACACACCTTCTGTACCAACACCTGCAAGTGATAACGATACACAGGCAGTGGTGACAGTTGACAATATACTACAACTCAACAGATCTAATCCTGATTGGAAAAAATGGTTGATCTGGCCCACAGACACGAATAACTGTCAGGAAAGATTCCTGAATAAAACTCAGGGCTTTACTATTAATAGGCCAGACCCAAGATACGTCCAAAGACAACATCCGGGGGTAGTAACAACATACAGTGTAGGAAAATTATGCCTCGATTGGCTGCATAAGTCTACACTACAGGATGTGAAACAACACTTAACCTTACTTAAAAAGGACGCAGACCTTAGGGAATTCTTGCTTGGACCAAGAAAACCGCGTCAAAAACGTTTCATATATGCCGGCATTTTTGCTGCGTATAATGAAGCATGGAAAGTATCACAGATGGAGGCCGCAGAACGAATACGTGAACTTGATCGTATTAATTTAGAGAAAACACTCTCTGTGGTCGACAATGGGTTAACAACTTTGTCCTCCAGAATATATTCATTGGATGGCATTGTATCCTCTGCTATCGACATACTAGAACAAGATTTGGCGATGTTACAACACAGTCAGTCTCAATTACGTTCTATTGTGTTATTAAGCTGGACGCTGCAATCTTTGCGAGCGGGCTATGTGCCTTGGCGTTTCATCAACACATCGGCTCTGTTTGCAGAATACAATCTAACTGATAAACAGATCAAACTGGCACAAAGAGGAGCAAAGTATACAGTGCTGAGCATTGAAAAACTGGAAAAGTTACCATTTACAGTGGCAGAAAAACCATCTACAGAATGGCTAATTCATGGCAAAATCACATTACCTGTGAGTACTTTTCAGTTTCAGCATTGCCTCAGACAAATGCAAGCAGACAAATATGAAAGGTTGGGTAAGGAATACATTAAGACATCTTGGGATTTACCATATACATATAGATGTTGGAGTGGGGATCGTGAAGTGTTTTTGAGCGGTACACACAGTAAACGTGCACTGACCGGTTCACTTATATGTCAGGACATTTCTTTACACCTGGCTTGTAATGGTTCTGTGGCAAATTTGTCTTGCCATCAGCAGGGTACACCAGCTGCTGTGATTAATCCAACGTTTGGACAACTTTCTAATGGGAGTTACCTCATGTTGAATGATCAGAGTTGCTGCGGCATGCTGCCAGGCATCCCATATCTAGTAACAGTCAACTCCAGGGTCACTTGCTGTATGCAAGTATTGTTTGCCCCAATAGACACAGTCAGGGAGTCGCCTCTATGGCCTTCGCTGAACGTCTCTTTTATAAGATTTGATACTTTGAGCAGAATGAAAGCCATGCTTTTACAGCAAACAGTGCCTTTGACCTCGGCCAAAGAAACCTATGATCTACAAGTAGCAAGGACTTTGGCTGATATACAGACTTTAATATGTACAAACTGCCCTATACATTTCGTAGAAATGATAGGACGTATCTTCAATATGTCTGATACAACCGGAATTGTACATGTATTTAAGAGCATCTGCTCCGGTCTGTTAGCACCTTTCCAGGCAATACTCGGAATCATCCCAAACTTTGCACATTCGGTGTTTGGTGGCATACCATTAATTCTAGCACTTGTTGCCGGAATTCTATTTCTCTTCCTGCTATTGCGCTATGGCCAGCCTATTCGCAGACATCCCTCCGAGCGAAATGGAGAAAGCTCTCCTTGAACGAAAGTGTTGTGAGAGAATAGTACAGCTATTGGGCATGACTCGTCTACGGGACTTGAATACCACGTGGTTCCTGTCATTCAGACCAATCTGGCAAGATTGCATCTTACCTGTTCTACGATGCCTGCTATGCGGTGAAGAATGCGTGTTAGACACTTGTCTCACATTTGCATCAGCAACGCCAACGGATGTCGATACTCTGCTGGTCCCGATAACGGCCCATGCTCTGTGTTGTCCCCAGAGGCTACCAATCCTGATGTCAGCATTCATTGAGATCTCACAGACGCTTCCGGCTGCTGCTGAGGTACGAGAAAGATCTACAGGCACACAGGTAACAACGGACGTGAACATTGCTGCGGCAACCTATGCTGGAAGCGATGCTTCTCATCTCTGTGCAATTAATCTACTACACGAGGTGTTCCAACTGACACCAACTTCAGTGGATGATGTTTTGTTTATAGAAATAGATGATCTCATGTTTACACCAGACCCGTAAACTGACTCTGATTCAGCATACAGTGTTCCAGAGATGCAGTAACAATTTGGCTTTCATTTTCAAAACAACTTGGAACTCTACCAAAATTGAACTTTTTCCCATTTTTCGAACGAAAATGGCACTTCAATCTGCTTAAAGTAGAACTAGCCTTATAGTACAGACTTCACTGTACTTCTACGGACACTTAGTCATCTTGTGTGTCTAAAACAGTTCATTAATTTTCATGACATGAAATGACTTTGATTTTTGAGAAACTTATCGATCATTTTCTGTCACATGTAAATATTACTGCTTATTTCATTCCAATTGCATTTATTTTCGAACTTTATGCCTGAAATGAAAAGCATTTGCTTCAGATGTACAGTACCTTTTGCATTTTTTACTATGTTTTTGAATGCTTTTAAGAAATATTTTTAAATATGCGGTACTCCATTTAATGTTTAGCATTTTAAATGTTTAGCATTTTAGTATTATCGTACACACGAAAGTGGAGTGGGTGTTGTATTCCTCTTAGGGTGTCCATAAACGGGCTTTCCAGTATCATGTCCTTATATAGGCACAATTCGCCCTGCCCTTATGTAGGCATAAAATCCCAGCCCTTATTTAGGCATTAAACCGTGCACTCCAAATACAGGCATGGTCTCTGACATCCGTCCACCCTAACGTCACAACGAGTTCATGAAGAACAGACCCTTAGGCTGCGGGAGTTTCCCTAGCCCAGGACTATTGATTTCTTCAAGGACTCATATATTATGCATGAACCATTATTCCTTAGGGGTTCATTCATGACGTCTTCCGCTGTCCGACTCACGTCAATACTAACATTCTTAGGTACTTCTCAGGTATAAATATACCTTCCCTAGCCCCTGTAAATCAGAGGAGACCTCGACTTCAGAGGAGCCCGTTTCCCGGCCTGACGCACTGAGAAGACGCTGTCATCCCTGCACACAGAGAGTCCAGCTTCCAGTGATCTGACTTCCCTTGCGGGGTGTTGGAGTTCGAGTCTGGCAAAGAGATTGCTACCTCTCTCATTCTTCAGGTATGGAGCTGACAAGAACCTAGAGGGACTCTTGGCATACTTGGCATACTAGGCATACTAGGCTTAACATACTCTTAGTATACCATAGTAAGGAATACTTCACCTACTTCATACCTCTCCCTACACCTAGGTTAGGTTAGGTACATTGGGGTAGAACTAGATTAGAAACGCATCGTATGAGTACTCGCATTTTTAGTCTGTGTTATTTATGTAAAGGCATATATACTAAAAGATAATGCTATCGCAGTATTATTTATTTCTACTGCTCACACTGTACATTATTTATCTCGCATACTGTCTTGTGATCGTAACAGCACATTTTACTTACACCAGAAACAAGACTGTTCAATAAATCTTTTATTGAAACGCCCGTCTGTTCTTTCTGTGTAACTTGGAGAAAACTAAGCATGCACGATTGAGCTGAGTGAAATAGTTATCTATTGTTTCCACGACTCTGGGACACGTTCTGATTCTAAAGGGAAACAAAGTGGTCATGTTTTGCGGCTGCCAGAAACTACTCCCTTCTTGTTATCCAAGGAGTTTCTAGTGGCCTCTGAGCTAGCTGGCACAAGTAATTAAGTTTAATATACTTGATAGGGACATACTGACCTTAGTCCTATGTCAAACTTATAGGATATATTATTCCAATGCGCAGAGCCTATTAGGGAAATAGGAGCTACACTACAGTACTGCTCCAGCTCCGCCACTCCACAGAATGTGAATAAAACATTCCAAATCACACAGATGTGTCATGTCTATGTTCAATCAAGTATATAAGTATGGATGAATGTAGGGACATTGATTGCACAAAAAGGTACACCCTGGGAAATGACATCAATGCGCATGTTTGACCCTGACCCACATGGCCAATTAGATGACTGTAAAGGTGTGAACTAGCTGTGCCCTCATTGCTCATGAACAACAATCTAGCAACCCCCCAACGTAGCCCCACGTCCATGTATTAAATGGGGCTGTGTGTAAAAATGTCTAATTCGGTAGCAGGCCTAAAGTAGTGTCCCCCATCACATGTGACAACAGAACATCTCTTCGCATACCTACTCACACTCAACTGTGAGGACACAGGCTGTTTTGATGGATCACATTGATCCACATGGCAAGAAGTTGGACACCATACTCACATTGCTGAAGACACGTAAGAGCACAGGTCTACCAGCAACTATCCCAACCACAATGTCTGGTTCACAGAGGTGGAGCTGGCAATAGGGACTCACCCCTAAGTGAAATGCGTCAGTCTGTCCATCCCTGTGTACGGACAATGCTCATTGAGGCACACGATTTGTCATTCTAATCAACACTCATCACAGTTGAACACTAGTGAAGTGGCGTAGACTTTATTAGCATGTGCTTGTCAGTACGTGCAAGACAAGGGCCACAACATGCAGACCAATGCTTTAGACACTAACAGGCAGCATGGGAACATGTAGAGGTGCAAGAAATGGGGAGGCAAAAATGAACACCAATCATTACGGATGGCAACGGTCTCAGCCCACCTTGCCTTGCTGGACGAGTCATGTGATGTTTGGCGTATGCTCATTGCCCCGTGTCAGGGGACATGACTCACAGCCCATGGGATCTGCACAGTGCTGTACCACCGGACTGCGCAGACTGTCTGCTCTGCTGACAGTGAGCAGGTGAAAGGGTCCAACAAGGTCACATGTAGTACTACATTGCCATGTGTTTACTCTCCCTCCAGCAGTATGTCAGATTTAGGAACCTTGCCAAGCGACGCTGTGCAGCTCTGCCCATGGGACTGCCTCACCTTGCACAGGTGTGTGTCAACACGCGTAGGTGCACGCACATGCATTCTGGGTCCAGGCGAATGCAGCCATGTCCAATGTTGTGGTGGGATATGTGACCATTTCTCCAAGATGCAACAAGGTGTTGGGGCCTGTGCTCTGGGTTACAAGCAGTTGTGGCTGCAGGAATGTAGTTACTCGTCCATGAATGCGAGCGCAGCTTCCTGGGCAATTAGTTCCAAGAGTTGTCGACTTCAACGAACATGAGGGCGAGCCAATCCATTAACTGGTTTGGACAGATGTGCTCCGTCCACGCCGATTCACCAATCCGCAACACAGCCCAATAGGGGAGCGCTTCGATGTGGTCACTGCACACGAGGTCTTGTGCAATCTCCCATGCCCAACTGTCAGCACATACGCCAAATATCAAGGCATCCCATGAACGGGTATTACGGTTACACTCCTGGTCGTGGGCCAACAGGGGGCGCACACACAAGTCATAATCCAGTTCAGCTACCGTTGTGTTGGATAGGCAGACATCCATGGGCCACTCGAATATGCATGATCGACAGTGGAACCAGGGCTGGACGCAGGTGATGTACGCAAGACGGAAGCTCAGACGGTAACTGATGCGCAACACTGCCACTGGCAGTGCCCCCAACAAATGCAGCATACGTGCACGGTACAGTTCCACGTGACAGGGGTTGTGCATGTGCCCGGGATGTTCTGCCATTGCATTGGTGGCTCTCGTAGAACCGACACTCTTCTGACCTGCGGCAGTTATGTGGATGATATGCCACAGCTCGGAACAATGAGTCGTATGTGTGTGCAACGTTTGGACTTATGGGTTGTTGTGTACTTAAGTGTCATGGGCATTCCATGCAAGAGTATCTCGAGCAAGGACTTCTGTGAGTGGGGTGTGGATACGTTGGTCTTTCATTAGCGCTGTGCATAGTGTGGGAGTCATCATCATCTGCTATGGTATCTCTCTCAGGGGGTGCCTGCCACATGCAAGACCAAGGTCGGAGGTGCAGATGTCCTTCCGCCTTATGTATTGAGACAAAGGAGCTTTCATCCCTAATGTTAGTCTGACTACTGATTGCATTCTGGAAATGTGATGTGGCTTTCGCACTGCATTTGGGGCTAGGCCCTAGGCTTATGGTGCACCAATAGCGATACACACACAACAGTTGGCATGTATGTGCCAAGAGCCTTCCTTTCACTGTCTCTCTCTCCCTCTCTTTCTCTCTCTTTCTCTCTCTCTCTCTCTTTCTCTCTATTTCTCTCTCTCCCTCTCTTTCACTCTCTCTCTCTCTCCCTTTCTTTCTCTCTCTCTCTCTCTCTCTGTCCTTTGATGAGCGCATGACACACCTTCTTATCTTGAATTTTGTCTTGCAGGCTGTGACTTACAGATTGTCCAGAGAAGACCCACCATGACTCTTCCAAATTGTTGTTTTGAGTTAAATTTGAATAAATTGATTTGTTTGGAAATTCAGAGATGAATGAATGATTCTCCTTTTTCGGACCACACATGAATGTTAATTGTTGTTCTTGTGCGACATCAGGCGAATTGTTTTGTTCATGAGTTTGTAAAGTTGGTGTAAAATATCTTTGTCTGGGGGGGTGTGCCCGGGGTAGGGCCCCGGGGGGGGGGTCCTGGGGGTGGTGGCAGTGGGTGTTGTGGCCCTCTTGGGTGTCCGAGCTGCATGATCAGTAGCGCCATGGCATCTGTTGTTCTTCTGGTGTGGCTGTGGACTGGGGTCCCATTTCTGGTGCAGGTTGTCATCCGACTTAACACCCGGTAAGAGCAGGTGTTAAATCCCCACTGCTAACGCGCCTTATCGCCTGTTTTGGGATCTTATCGCCGATCTGGCTGGTCGTTGGGAATATTGCGAAGTGGTGTTATCGCGGCTTTTTGCACAGAAATGCCTACTCTGCATCTCATTAGCGTTAGTTGCCGGGGTCATCCGTGGCGATGTTTTTTGCGGCTGCTATCGCAGGATAACTGGCGATATCGGCTGTTAGCACCAGCTTGTGAATAGGGCGATAAATCGATCGCCACTTTGGCTGCGATAAAGTGTTGCTAACACGGCGATAAGTCCTTGAGGATATGTCCCACAATATTTTTGATTTTATGCATCTGACTAAATCTTCAAAGAAGGTCAGATATACAACGTTGTTAGATCAGTCACTTTTGGATCAAAGCAAGTTGGACTGATGTTGAGCCCCCGATAGGTCCTCCAGTATCTGGTCTTATAATCAAATTCGGATATTTTTGAAAAAAGTTGAGTAATAAAGAGGAGCTCAGAGCTCCCATTGAAAATTTCACAATTAGATGTTAGTTCTTGGAAAACCAGGTTAAATGCAGCAAAAGGGACTGAAACATTTCCAAAAATGGCCGAAAGTGGAATTCTTATGAGTCTTTGACTATCTCCCAAGATTCATGGAATAAAAAAAATTGCTTTAATTTCTCTATCCTAAAAGTATAATTTCCATTGAATACAATTTTTGTGTGAAATGGCTGCTATATGGAATGCCAGCATTTATACACAGAATTATTCCGCAAAGTCCACTCACTTGTTTTAGATGCTTTTTGGAAACAGAGGGCAATTGGACTCATATCATCTTTTCAAGTTTGAAGGTAGCATGATTTTGGCATAGTATATCGCAATACTGCTTGACTATTTTAGGCTTTCTTTTTACTGAGGATCCCAATTAATATTGCTGGGTCATTGATTTAAAAAAATTGTACAAAAATGTATGCAATAACATTGAACGGTCACTAATTCTGCAAACTGATGAACTTCCAATGCATCCTCAGTTGAGCAATGAAAAGCCAAAATGTAAAAAGGTAAAAGATTATGAGAAGCTTTATGCTTTAAGGTCAGGATCAATGAAGAATTTTCTAGAACTATGGGAGGATTTAATACAAAAGAATAAAAGAATAGAAATGAAAACAGGTGGGAAAAAAGTAGGCACATCTCCTTAATTCTAATGTGTATTTATGAATTGTCAACCTCCTTCCTGAATAGATGTATGCTCTATGGTATGTGTAAATGAAATTCATATAATATCACCAACAAAAAAGATTCACAAAACAAACATATCCCTATATATGTGTCCAGCCATTACTTTATGCTTTTAACACCTGAGCTGATCAGCTATCCTGCTAAAGCTGTGATCTAGCAGTAGCCAGGCAGCGGATAGACTGTTAACCTGATTCTAAGACCTATCAAAAATTACATAATATAGTATTATCTCTTTTAATCTTTCTTTTACATTGAGCAGTGCAGGACAACACAAGATAACATGCTAAATCATTGATTCAGCAAAAAGAAAAACAAAACAAGAGGCAAAGAAAAAGTAAAGACAGGCAAATTACATTCAACATCAATCATGAGCACTATCCACTATAACTAATTAGATCCTAGACATTGCAGGGAAAAAGTATCTTGTAAAGTGCAAAGTGCAAATGAACAAATGTTAACCAAGTCAGTGCAACATAATACTATTACACTATTTTAAAGTACAACGTGCAAGTAAAGTGCATTTGATGTATTCAGAAATATATCATGAACAACGTGGACGAACCCAATAGAGGCGACTCTGTTACAACTACTGTGCCAGGCACCACTCAGGTTTATAAAAAGAACCCTCACCCACCAACCTAGTTGGTGGCATGCTTCATCATTGGGTTCCCAACTGGGTAGCAGAATGCTACCCAGCTGGGCTACAACGCCTGATTACAGCGGAGCGGGTTTTTTTGGTGATGTGTGGTGAAGTGGTGAAGTTAAAAATATCTCTGGGATTCCTTACTGACCAGTTTTTTATTCCCAGCGACCCAGGATATATTAAAAAATAGATGTATAAAAAGAAGATTACTGATTGGTCTTCATTATCCTACTGGTCGACATGTTTCAGCCTCTTAAAAAATTGTGGAGGCTTTCTTCAAGACCAACTGATGTGATATAGAGTTAAATAGTGAAGGTGGCAAAAATCAGCCAGGTTTATGTTTTTTGCAGCACACGCGCTAAGGTGTGTTGTGCAAGCAGTGGTTAGACCGTACTTACGGGCCCACTGGTAAAGATAAAACCTGTAAGGCAAAAGGCAGAAAAAGTAAAAAGGACAAACAACAGATATAGTTAAAAAACGTGGTTGGTAACGTGGTTGGTGTCATTTTACTCTTATGTACACTAATCCAGCGTCTGCCCAGTGGTGCGGTTGCCAGGAGCACTTATTGAGTCGCTCAAACACGTGTGTCAACACTTATACCACAGACATGCAACATACTACCAGTTTGTATTAGATCATGCATAGTATTATCACGTGGGCATGCATGTCTAAAATGGTTGGCGTTTTTGTGACATGGCGATGCACATGTCATTACAATTATATATTAAGATTGAAAGTGGCTAGGCTGTTGTTCTGCATGCGACAAGGCCGTTAGCGTGAACTATCAATCTATGTCAGCGCTAATGATAATGTGTGCACATATATTGTTTTACGTGCATGCATGCTTTTCTGATGTCATATAAATTGTAATTACACCAGCTACGTGATTCTTGAAGCTTTACTGATCCAGGGAGGAGCGTACACCTTTAGTCACACACTATTGAGGAAGTAATGAAAGAAAAATACATTTAGTATCTGCCAATATTCGTCATGTCACTAGGTCTCAGAAGACGGATATGAGGATTCGATCCGTAAATTGCCATACCATGTAAAGGAAAACGAAAACCTTACTGCTTCAAGGTTAGACGCCCGCTGCTACACCTACTCCGGTCTCCTCGGGATCGCGACGATACCCGTGTCAGGAGCCGGCGTTGTTATGAAGGTGAGTCTGGCAGGAATGTCTTGGGGCGGGGATCACGTCTGCACGTCAGCGCGAGTGCGCATGACACGGTACGTTGGGTTCCGGTTGGAGAAAGACTAGAGTGCATACTGAATGCGACAGCTTTTGCGTCTGCGCATAAGAGGGTATGCGTTTGACGTAGAATGGTCAAAGGGCCAGTTATCTCTAAAATTGCCATAAAGTACCAAAAATGAGTTGCTTAGAGAAAGGATTGGGTGGAAAGTCACTGACCACAAATTGTCTCATAAAAACGGATTAAGGGGGAACGTCACTGACAACAAGATTATACTGGCTATAAAATCATACCGGTGATTATTATTGTATTGACTAGTCCATAGAGTACTATAGATTACAAAACTGGTAGTTAGGCAGTAGCCTGACCATTTGTAGAGGAAAGTAACAAAAAAGGGGTGTCACGTTTATTAGCCCCTGAAGGCATGGCACTGGTGTCTTCCACAGAGGTTGCTTTTATGTGGATTAATATGTGGGCGTTTTTTGTGTAGGTAGTGTACACTGTTCGGAATAGTATCATGGATATTTATTCAGGCAGTTCCAGGGAATGTTATCGTTAAGCCCATGTATATGGGTAGAAAGACGATAGATCCATTGTTGTTCTTTTTCAAGCATTTTGGATGTTAGTGATGTTGGACTCAGGTTGTTCTATTACCACCCAGTCCATATCATTGGTGGTGTGTCCGACTTCGAGAAAATGATTAGTCATCCGCGTAGTATTACGTTTACACCGGACATTACTCTGGTGTTCGCAAATCCGTGTCTTTATTTTTCGACTCGTCATGCCGATGTACTTCAGCCCACATGGACATGTAATCAGGTAAATGGCGTTCATTGAATTGCAATTTGTATGTTTTTTTATGTGCCAGATTTTTCCGGGTTCCAAAATAAGGCTCTTAGTGGGTTTGGTCAGATGACAGACACTACAATTTCCACATGGGAAGAGACCTGTCACATTTGGAAGCCCCCATGCATTTAACACAGTGTTGGGTTGCCTGATGGGCTGCTGTGGGCGTGTTGTCACTAGGCTGTCCTTTAGACTTTTGCCTCTTTTGTAAGAAAATAGGGGCTTTTCCCAGTTGAGTTTTCCAGTGTTCAGTATATTCCAATGTTTTTGTATAATCCGTGATATTTGATTTGAGATCGGATTATAGGTGGTAACACATGTCAATGGAATTACAGGCAATGTCTGGTGTTTTTGTTCCAGCAGGCCTTCTCTGTTTTGATTGCGTGCTCGTTTTTTTGCTGTGTTGATGATCCTGTTTGGGTATCCTCGTTCCTTCAGTTTCATTGTTAGCGACTGTGCTTGATCCTTGAAATCTTGTAGATCACTGCAATTTCTACGTAATCGCAGATATTGGCCGTATGGCAGATTCTCTCTTAAAGTTCTAGGGTGGAAGCTTGTGTAGTGGAGGAGAGAATTTTTTGCTGTTGTCTTAAAATGAGCTTTTGTTTCAAGTTTACCACCAATGGCCATTATGTCTAGGTCAAGAAATGTGATGCTTTTTTAGTTCATACTATGGGTGAACTTGAGGTTGGGATCACAACCATTGACCCATGTCAGAAAAGTGTGTAACGAATCTTCTGAGCCTTCCCAAATGAGAAAGATGTCATCAATGTACCTTTTATAAAATTTCATATTTGAAGAGAATGGTGTATTGGGGTTAAAAAGGTGTGTTTTTTCAAAATTGAAGACATACAGCCCGGCCACACTAGGGGCAAAAGTGCTGCCCATCGACGTCCCATACGTCTGAAGAAAAAGGTCTCCTTCAAACTCGAAGAAGTTGTGTTTAAGCGCAAGTTCTGCGCATTTAAGCACAAACGACTTCGTGGGTGTTGTAGTCCCAATTTGTAGAGTTTAGTGATATTTCCAGTACTTTCAGTGTCTCATCTTGAGGTAGACTGGTGTATAAACTCTCTATGTCCAAACTGACCAGAAATTATGTCACAGGATTAAAAGGGAGAACTTTAATTTGTCCCAGTAGATCTTTAGTATCCTTCAAGTAGGTGGCTGTAGTCTGCACGATTGGTTGGAGAAAGAAATCGCAAAACTGCGAGAGGGGTCTAGCAATGACCCTATGTCAGTCATAATAGGGCGGCCAGGTGGTGGAATTTTGTTTTTTTGAGTCTTTGGAATTGTGTAGAAGTATGGGATCTTGCCTGTGCTGGCGGTTAGAAATTGGGCTTCCTGTTTGCTAATTTGGCCTGAGCTTTCAGCATCATCCACCATATTCTGGATTGTATTTTTCAAACTTGCACTTGGATCTTGTTCCAGTGGTTTGTAGTTTTTGGTATCGCTCAGTAGGCGTCGGCATTCTTCTTGATAGGCATCTTTGTTTTGTAGTACGATGCCTCCGCCTTTGTCTGCTGGTTTTATGATAATGTTTTCATTAGTCTTCAAGGTCTGTAGGGCATAGAATTCTTTGCCACTGGTATTCTTGAATGTTGGTGTCTCATGGGTAGCTTCTATCTCATTGAACACTGCTTGCTCAAATGCGGTGATATCCACTGGTATGGCATTAGGAGGAGGGATAAAAGTGGACTTCAGCTTGAACTTGGTGTCACCCTGCTCATCATTTCAACACGTGGCTTATTTTTGCCACCTTCACTATTTAACACTATATCACATCAGTTGGTCCTGAAGAAAGCCTCCACAATTTTTTAAGAGGCTGAAAGATGTCGACCAGTAGGATAATGAAGACCAATCAGTAATCCTCTTTTTATCCATCTTTTTATTTTTTAATATATCCTGGGTCGCTGGGAATAAAAAATTGGTCAGTAAGGAATCCCAGAGATATTCTTAACTTCACCACTTCACCACACATCACCAAAAATCCTGCTCCGCTGTAATCAGGCGTTGTAGCACAGCTGGGTAGCATTCTGCTACCCTGTTGGGAACCCAATGATGAAGCATGCCACCAACTAGGTTGGTGGGTGAGGGTTCTTTTTACAAACCTGAGTGGTGCCTGGCACAGTAGTTGTAACAGAGTCGCCTCTATTGGGTTCGTCCACGTTGTTCATGATATAAGTACTTAGGGATAAGGAAGTTCCCTGTATTCTGTCCTTGCTCTCTCTTTTGTTTTCTACGTATTCAGAAATATGACAAAACTAAATCAGCAAGTTTAAAATAATTTATCTAAAAAGCTAACGAAGTGCATTTTGTTCATAAAAGTCAAACTCCGTCCAAATTGCAAAACACTTTGGGGCATATGTACAAGGAGTTAACGCCGCCTTAGCGGCACTTTTCCGACGGTTTTGCTGCAAAAGTTTTATCGCCTTATGTACAGCTGCCGCTAACCTCTGTTAGCTGCAGTTTCCCGGCGAAAACATCCATTCTAAAGATCGCCACTTCTGTTAGCAATAATGACATGCAAGGGAGGCGTTCCCGTGCAAAAACGGCTGCTAACCCCACTTCGCGATATTTACAAGGGGATTCCTGACTTTTGGAGGACCAAAAAAACTGCTGCTAACTGCTGTTAGAGGCAGTTTTTTAAGACCAGAAAATAGCTGGTCTTAAAAATGGAGATAACACTTGGGGCCTCTTTTCAGCAGGTGTTGGTGCTGGACAGCGCTGCAAGCAATGTTGCTGCGCTGCCCTGCAACAAAACTACAGGGTAGGAATGCACACCATCAATAAGATAGTGTGCATTGCTGGGCCTCAGTCATGAAAGGTGTTGCAGCGCTGCAACAAGACAGCGTTGCAACACTTTTCACTACCCCCTTTTTGCGACACCATGGATCGCTGTATTCACTGGATAGCACTCCATGACGCAAGTAATGACAGATACGTCTGGAATCCTGACGTATCCGTCTGTGCTAAAGTCACTCATTGCTGCAGTCGTGTCACAACCATGACGCAACTCCAGCAATGCATGGGGCCAGCCTATCCCTCTGGCACTGCGTCACCCTTACGACTGCCATCAGGCAGGCGTAAGGTACTGACGCAGTGCCGTTCTTGAGGGGTGCCAGGGTGGCTGCGCAGTTGGAGATCCATCGGTGGCGGTTGCGCGCTGTGGTGTCATCGTCTGTTAGTGTTGGCGGAGTGGTGGTGCTGAGGGAGTTGACGAAACGTTCTTCGGTGGCCTTGATCCAGCTGCGAGGGGGGCGATGATGGCGGTGGTGTACGGTGGGCATGGTGAAGACGTGATGTATACAATGATGGTCGGTCCAGGAGAGTCCGGTGGTATGGCTGTAGTTGAAGTTCCCGCTGGCAGAGGAGACGTGCTCGACCGTGTGTCGTGCTATGTGGCCTGCTGCGGTGACTAGCTGCTTGAGTCTGATGTTGGGGAGCTTCCCCAGGAGGGGGTGGTGTTCTGGTCACTGGGGTTGTCCAGGTGGAACTTGAGTTCACCGAGTAGGATGTTGTCGGTGGATGGGAGAGCCTGGGGTGCAATGAGGTCTACAATGGTATCGGAGAATGGGGGTCCATGGCCCGGAGGGCCTGCAGATGAGGGTACCGCAGAGGATGGGCTTGGGGTTGGTCCAGATCTGGAAGTTAAGGAGTTCCATGGTCACCGTTGGGTCATTAGAGTGCGTGGTCAGTCGGAGTGTGCTTCTGTAAGTGAGGGCAATGCCTCCTCCTGGACGGTCGGGGTGGTCCTTGCGGTGATTTAGTAGCCGTCAGTGATGGCAATGGCGATGTCCGGTCCGTAACAGAGGTTGGTCCTGGCAGGCGATGTGGCGTCCAGGGTTGATGGCGAGGAGGGTGCTGGCGTCATAGTGGTGGAGTGTCCGAGAGGAAGGGTGCTTGGTGCTGAGCGCTTTCCAGGGGCAGACGGACACAGACGGGCTTGCCTATGGCTTGCCTTTGGCACGGGAGACGTCCATTACAACGCAGGCATTACATCGTAATGCCTTTACAATGCAACCCCAACAACGCAGGGACCTTTACATCGCATTCCATTACAATGCATTGTGAGGTAAGTAATGGGATATTTTGAAGTTTTAGGGTGGGTATGGGTTTCGGGTGTCGGAGATGAAATTTGGGGTGTATTATGGGCTAACATTTTAAATCTGGGGTGTTTTTTGGGGTCAATTATGAAAATTAGGGTGTGCATTTGGGTCAAATATGATTTTTAGGGAGTGTTTTGGGGGCTCAAAGATTAATTTTAGGGTTCAGGGTTTGCTTTGGGGTGCAAGGGTTAGTTTTAGGGTTGCACTCACTGAAGTGGAAATAGTAATATTTACATCTCCGCTATCCAACACCTTCCCTACTGTTGCAATATGCCTAGTATTAGTATGCATTGTAATGGAATGCACTGTAATGGTATGCGTTGTAACTTCATATATACCTTTGGCACACCAGTGGTACGCCCGCTGCGCATGGCCGCACAGCGGCTGCCATTGAGAAGTGCTGCGGGGGACTGGACAGCTGGGAGGTGGGAAACGCCGGAAAGGTTCCTGGATGGGGCGTGGACGCGGATGTGTTTGTGCGAGTGGGTATTGTAAATATTTAAATGAGAGAAATCTTACCTCGAGGCCTGGTCCCGTGTCTTCATTGCTCCTGCTCTCCTGAGTCTGCTTCCAGGAACAGGAAGTAGGCAGTCAGGCTCCCTCCCCTAAGCCAATCACAACGCTGCAATGCGGCATTAGGATTGGTCATTGGCGCCGGGACAATGCATTCAGCCAGGGGCTGGAGGGGTGGGCATGTTCTCCATGCAGGCTGTAATGTAGCCTGCATTGCGAACAGGACAGTGCGCATGACTGCTAGGGCGGCCTGAGTGGGCCGACCAAACAGTCATTGCGCACTTGAGTGGGCATGCCACTCCACCCCTGCCCTGCTCCATGAGTGGAGCAGCCCTACCCACCCTCCCGCCCGTAAAGGAAACATAGTACGATTACATCAGGAAGTTATCATCATGTGATGATTTTTCCTCTTCTTGCACTGCTTGAAAGCAGTGGGGCGACGCTCTTTTGCTATAGCGGATGAGCCGCCACTGGGGGTGCGTCATCTACAGGTGCTAGGCCTGGGTGACTCAACCCCCGGGCCTCCTCCGCTACGCGTCCCACCTTCTCCTTACCTGGACATTGACACAGTGGCGCAATCCGCTGCACTCTCTCCAAATCTGTGACTCAGCCAGCAGGAGCCTCTGCTAGGTGGGATTTCACAAGCCTGGGTACAGCAGTCGTCGACAAGTCCACTGGTGAACCTCCCGATGCAGTTGATGCAGCAGGGCCCCCTTAGGCGTGAAGTTGCAGTGCTCCCGCCACACAAGTTTGGCGCAGCTCAAAGGCCTCACCCTCCATAGCGTCCGGCCAGTGCAACATCATCCGCACTGTGATGCAGAGAGGTGCCGCCCACTGTTGGTAATCCCCTCTGTGCACCCCGGTGTAGTGGTGGATCATGGTATGTGATGCAGACCTCCCTACGTTGGTGCAGAGGAGCGCCTCTACCATTCACAGCTCCAAGGGGCTCAAGGCGGTCTTCTCACACAGGTCAGCAACGTGTCTCCATGCGACCTGCCAGACTTCACCACCAGGTACGGGAGATCGCTGCGCCTCACTGTCTACCGCCACGGCTCATCGACTCCACAGCTCCTCTGTATCCCACTTCAGGCTCCAGACGCAGGTCCAGCGAGGCATCCAGGCTCTGGACGCAGGTCCAGCGAGGCATCCAGGCTCTGGACGCAGGTCCAGCGAGGCATCCAGGCTCCAGAAGCAGGTCCAGCGAGGCATCCAGGCTCCAGGCACCGGTCCAGCGAGGCATCCAGGCTCTCATCCTGGTCATCCTGGATGTTGGGTGGCTTGACGGGGTTGTTGATGTGTGCTGCACTTGGCCCTGGCTGCTCCATTCTGCATTTCATTGTTTTTTTTGCCTATTTTCTATTTGAGGTCGACTGATAGGCTATTTTTTCCAATAGAGGCAAAAAAAACTCAAGTTGGGCTGACTAACGTGCGTTTTTTTGCCGCTAATGGGCCTTTCGTTGGTTTTCGCCCGCTAACGCCGGAATTCCTAATGCTATCACGCTAACGTTAGCGGCGGTTTTCGCCGCCGATCCCTGAAGCTATCGCCATGTAGCGACGGCTTGTAAATACGTCGCTAACATGGCAATAGTTTTCAGCGGTACATGGCAGTAAGAAAACTGCCGCTAACTAACGTTAGCGATAGTTTTCGCGAGTCCTTGTACATATGGCTCTTTGTTCAACTCATTTCTCAAAGCAAAAGAAAATTCAAACATTCTGATTCAAATCATTTTAAAAAGCCAATATTCCACAATAGGCACATGTTTTGACAGCCAATGCTGTAAAAACAAAGGGCCTGATTTTGAGTCTGGCTGTCTTGCGACCACCAGACTCTTAGTGGCGGTCCACCGTGCGCTGCATTATGACTTTGAAAGTCGTAGTGGCGGAGGACCACTGTCAGCACCAGGGAACAGCTGTTCCCTGGTGGTAGCGCAGCTGCACCACAATGTAAGATGCTCAGTGGGACAGGCGTAGTCCCGCTGAACATATTACAAGTTCCGCCACCTGCAGCCATTTCATGGTGGGAGCCCCGCCATGGAAAGGCTGGCGGTGGAGGAACAAAGGGGGCCCTACAGGGCCAAATGGCCTCCCTGCCATGGGGATACATTCAGGGGGACACAACATGTGTCCCCTGTCTGTATTCCTCCAAAGTTTCAGCACTGCATGGATGTCACCGTCCATGCCATGCTGGAACATTTTTGTCATTGTCATTGTGGTGGCTGTTTTTCAGGCACCGCCATGGGAAAGGCGAAGGACCATTCGCCAGACATGAGTTCCACTTGTAATACAGCGGGCGGTGCTTGCGCGAGTTTGGCGCAGCTGTGCTGGTGGAGAGCCAGCGTAACTGCGCCAAACTCGTAATCAGCCCCAAAGATCGAGCAACTGAGGTGGTTACAGAAATAAAATATTGGATGGGCATAGAAAACGTGTTTGTATGCCATGAATATCCAAACAATACTAAAATTGCTTATGGTCAAATATTTGCACTTCACATTTTACTCATGCCTAAAAAAATCAAATACCAAAATCTGTGAAGTTCCAGGCACGGTAAAAATATATGAAGCCAGTCCCCCACTGCACCTGAAATGCTGGCCTGATATTACCTGATTTGTGCTATGGAGAGTGATAGTAATATAGTGTGTTAGCCATCTTGAAAGGAATGGCCTTCTTTTCAAGTTAGAAGCCCAGAGAGTTTTATACCCTGTACAGACAATAATCTTACACTCTCCCGTTTTTATTCAACAGTTCAGGTCTTTAAAAAAAAATTCTAAAATCTTGGGGATCAGAGATGGATTTGAATTCTGCTGTAAAACCATACACCATTAATCTATCCCCAGCATTTTTTTCTTTATTAATAATTTCATCACTGTATGGAAACCCTCATCCATTACTCCAAAAGTTTCTTAAAAAAAACTTGTTATTTTCACAAAGCTAAAGAAAAACAATAAGCCATCTAACCCTGGCTGCAAACCAATCTAGGCCCAGGTTTTTAGTCTTTGGGTAAGATAAAAATTAACTCACTCAAAAAAAACCTTTGGCATTCCAGACTTCTACACATTGCTTTGAGTTAGCTAGCCGCATATGTTTGCACTCCTTCAACAGCGTGAATGCATGGCACACTGACACACTAATTGGCCTGAAAAACTGATATTAACTGCAATAGTATGAAATACTTCATATCTTGTTTTTTTTTTGGTAGTTTTGAAGTTTTTAAAAAGGCTGGCAAATCTATTCCTGATTTTTTAATCATCTGAGCCAAAAAAGAATTGTCATACAATTCTAAATCATGAGTAAATCACAGCATAATGTCTAAAAAAGATGCCAAATAGTAGTCTTGAAGCTGAGGTATCGCCAACACCTTTTCCTATCTTAGTTGTAGACTTGGTAGTTGAACCCTAGGATGCATATTGCTCCATATGAATTTCCTGAAAAGGGAATCAACTTCTTGAAAGTATGCATTATTGACTTAAATTGGAACAGTAGAAAAAAATAAGTGAAAATAATGGTAAAACACACATTTTAATAAGAGAAACTCTGTCAATCATGAATAACAGGAGCAAGTACCATCTATTCAATGGATCCTTAAATTTCTTGAACATGACCAAGTAATTAAGCTCAAACAGAGCTTCAAAATTAGAAGTAAGTTAAATCCCCAGATAGGGAACTGGCAGTTGTAAAGTAAATTAATGCTCTAAATGTTGAGGAAGACTGCTAACTCCTGCATTAAACAATAAAACTTCAGATTTTATATGGTTGATCTTAAAATGCCCTACAGCAATAAACTCCCGTATTTCACCCAGAGCTCCATGAATGTAACTTTTTTCGGCTTTCAAATATAGAGTGATATCATCCGCAAGAATCTTTATTTTTGACATCCCCTCGACTGGGGGACAATTGGTAAAAATTGTAAACAATCCCAGTGACTTTGGGCAACACTGTCGGGTGGCCCTTTTGATCACCACCAACTCTATCTTCTTTGAGTTCATCGCTATCTTTGCCTATGCGATATTATAAACATTATGAAGCATCATTAAAAATTGTAAGGGAAAATGAAACTTTACTAATATCAAAAATAATGACTCACAATTAACTAAATCAAAAACCATTTCAGCATTGATTTTCCCTATTGCTGCTTTTATTTGATTACATGAAAAATAGTCAATAGCCTGGAACAAATAGCTTTTATTTGCAACCATAGATTTGGATGGTATAAAACCAGTCAAGTCATTAGGTGTGATTTTTATGCTACAGGTGCCATTCGTGCTGCTGTTATTTTGGCAAATAATTTGTACTCAGAATTTAGGAGGCTGATTGGGCTATATGAATTAGTGTTATGGGATGGTTTGTCTTTTTTAAGGAAACTGACTACTATTGCTTGAGTGAAAGAATGGGGAATATCAATTCCTGACATTATTTGATTAAACAACTCGGTTAAAAAAGGTAGCAATGCTTCAGAGAATTCTATGCATAATTCTATCGGAATACCATCATTACCACATGCTTTTGCATTGGCAACTACTACAACTGCCTTCTCATTCTCACTACTAGTCATTTTCACTGTAAGACTATCCTTTCAGGATTCAAATAATTTGGGTAGCTCAAGTGGGCTGAGGTACCATTCCAGTTTGGTTGTAGGGATTTGATCTGCACTCTGATAAAGATCCTTATAATGTTGGAAACAAATCTCAATCATTTCCTCAGCCTTAGTTGTTTGAACTTTAGTAACAAGGTTAAGGATTATCTTGTACATGTTGCTATTTTTTCTAATCTTAGAAGACCCTGCCAAGAGTTGTTCAACCTGCTGGCTCTCTTCACAAATTCTCTGCTGAAAAGCTTTCTCATTGAATATTTTTTCTGTCACAAAGAAGTCCCTTAAATACTTGGATTCTTTGGGGAGATCACTTTAACCCTGTCTTGTTCACCCAAATCTTTTTCTGCATCCTCTATGCCTGTTTTGAGAGCCTTTTGTAGCTCACGTATTCTCTTAGTATGTTACATTTTTGATTTTTAAGCAATGGCCCAGCCTCTAAATGTAGCTTTAAAACATTCCCCAAATGAAATGATTGGAGCTGAATTCCTGTTAATATGAAAAAACACATTAACTGATGCTCTAGTTTCCTCTCTCCATGCCTGATCTGCCAAGAGTAGCCTATGCAATTGCCATCTGAGGCTGGGCCTAATTTGGACATCTACTTGAACTTCTAGGGAAACTATTGAATGGTCTGAAAAGGGATTAGCAACAACAGTGGTCACCCCTCTTCTTACCGTCTGTGATTTAAAAAAATCCAGACGAGAAGCAGTGTTAAATCACCATGAAAAACAAGTATATTGAGAAAAATCATGATGATCTGAATGCCAAAGTGCTAGTATTGTGAAATCCTGTTCACAGCAAAACAATGAACCTGATATTTTTGACTTAAGTTGTCTGTTTGCCCTAGCAGATGTATCTAAATTAAAATTTTGAATAAAATTAAAATCCCCACCAAAGATTAGAGGTCTTACGATATCCATAGTGATTTCATAGAGCTGGATCAGTACCTCGATTTTGTCTTCTATTGGGCAATAGTAATTAACAAAGTTGAAGTCTGATCTATCCACTAAGACTTTGACCCAGATCCGCATTTCCTTGCCGTCTCTTTTAACATCCACTATGTGCCAGTTAATGTTTGCTGCTAGGTAGATTGCTACCTTCCTTACTGCTCCCCCAGATAATGAAAAAAGCACAAGAACAATATTTGGGTATTGTCACCTTTGGATTATTTGATTTTCAGTGTGTTTCCTGAAAACAAATCACATTGAATTTAAACAAAGAGAGTCAATTCATAATCAAAACAAATTTACACCTATTCAGTATACCATTCACATTATATGTGGTTATCTTAATTATGTGTGCCGTTTATACTCTGAACCTCAATACAGACTAAATATGCAAGTTATTTTGAGCTACGAAAACCTCTTACAACCCCCTTGACTTATCACAAAAGAAGAGAAAAAAGAACAATATAGATAAATACAATTGTGCTACAATCATGGCTTCTATCCATAAAACATTTACCACCCATACTGCTGTTTTTCCCCTGCTACCTACCCCATGTGGCTCCATTCCCTCCCTCATGCTACCATTTACCCTTTGAGTGCCTTTGAGGGGAGGGGCTAGTATTATTTTACATACAAATAATGATGTTTTTTCTACAGTTTTTCTGTGGTTTTTCTCGGAGTGTAGGCTATCGCAAAAGTCTACTCTAAATGCGTAAAACCCTACATAAACATTGTGACTTCTAATTGTCTCCTCTCCTCTTTCTTTGAATGTCCCTCCATTCTCTGCATGCCTCCTTTCTTGAAGTACAGCCTACTTCAAGTCAAGTGCATGTTTACATTAATCTCTATTATTTTATTTCTGCAAATTGCTCATACCTCATCTCAAAGATCATAACTGGTCCTCCATTGAAAGCGATATCCTATAACCTAGCAATTCCTAATCTTCTCTAGCTCACCTGCTAATCACATAAAGCATCTGCATGATGTCACATCTCCCTTGGCCCCTATAAACAATCGCCCCTAACTCCTACTAATGTAATCCATCCACTATAAAAACACTGGGTTAAATGCATGGAATGGTCTGCTTCAGAATACAAGACTAATCTTAATAACCAATGATCATTCGATTAATCACCAACCTTGGTTTGTACAACATTTTGCTGCCTGCTGTAAAGGATTTCAACCATGCTATACTGGACGTCTTAGGGGACTCAGGCAGGCATGTTGGCACCAAGAGGGCCATGGAAGGAAATCATATCTGCAACAGGAGAGTATGGCATACAAGGCCACTCTCAGGGATTATAAAATGGCTATTAGTGAAGAAAAATCTCTCTATTTGTCTAACAAATTTGAAACAACTAAATATCCTAAAGAGCTTTTTTCACATCTCTAGCAGGTATTAACACCTCCAGTATGTCCAGAAATAGAGGGATCCGAAGAGCTTTGTAACAAGCTTGCTGTATTTTTTCAGCATTAAGTCGGCAATATCTATCCTGAGCAGGATGCCCATAGCACCACTGATGATGGTGTCTCTAGTCTTAGTATGGATTTGCAGCAGAGTCCTATAGCTCTTATAAAGGATGAGGAGCAGTGCGTAAGGACGCTGGGGGCTTTTCTACCTCTGACATGCAATCTCACTGAATCACTCCTCCTTAATATTAAATCTGTATCCCCTCAGGAGCCCTGCCCGTAACATTCCTTCACCTGGCGGTCAGTACGGTCTTCAGCCCTCTGACAGCAATTCTGAACATGGCCATTATGGCAGGGCAGTATCCGAGAATATGGAAACAGGCGATAATACGGCCTTTAATTAAGAAGCCAAATCTAGGTCCTATCAATCTTAAGAACTATTGGCCTACCTCCCTGCTTCCAATCTCAGCAAAGTTTCTGGAGAGACACTGTAATCGTACTCTGATGGTACTCACTGAGTAGCAGGGTCTGTTGAACATGTCGAATATGGCCTCTGTAAGAACCATGGAATGGAAACGGCTCTGATAGTTGCTATGGACAGCATCAGGCATCTTGTCGATGCAGGGCAGGCAGCGGCATTGATCTTGATGGATCTTTCTGCTGCCTTTGATACCATCTACCCACCCTGCTGACAGGGCATCTGCATGAATTAGACATTAACAAAACCGCTCTGAATTTGCTGTCCTCCTTTTTCTTTGACAGGTCTCTAAAGGTATAAATGAATCAGATTCACTCTGAGACTTTCGTGCTGCCATTCGGGGTTCCTCAGGGCTCGACCCTGAGCCCCACATTTTTTAACAAGAGAGTGTCCTCATTGGCTAAACTCATCCGCTCCTTCATTTTTAAGACACTGTCATATGCTGATGACACTCAGATTATTGTGTCAATCTCTAAAGACTCTCAGGGCATTGCACACAACTTTAATCTCTGTATGAAGGCTGCTGCATTTTTGATGCCCAAGAACTACCTTAAGCTGAATAGAGAGAACACAGAGATACTGCTTTTAGACGGCCCTACCTCAATCTGGAATGGTAACTGGTGGCCAGACATTTTGGGCACCCCATCCATCCCAGTGGACAATGCAAAAATTATAGATGTTTTTCTAGACAGTGACCTCTCACTTGATGACCAGGTTAAATGCACAGCATCCATGTGTTTCTGGATCATTAAAATGCCTAGGAAGATATTTCCATTTCCAGCCCTTCCAGCTCATAAGTGCATTGCTCTTGCTTTGGTGTCTTCAAGGATAATTTACTGCAATGCAATCTACCTTGAGACTAGCAAGTTAACCTTAGCAAAGCTGCAACTTGAGCAGAATGCACTGGCATGACTCATGCTGGACATCCCTAAGCGTCAGTCTGTTTCAAAAGAACTCCGAGAACTTGCACTGGTTGCCAGTAGAGGCATGTGTATGGTTTAAGGCTATATGTATGGTACACAAAGCTCTCTACACGCTAAGTCCAGTCAATATTAAAGCCATGTTTAAATGGAATGTGGCCCCCAGAACTCTCTGTTCAGCTTGTCAAAAAGGGTGACTGTGCCCAGAGTTGGGAGAAAGAAATGGGGAGGCAGAGCCTTCTCAGATGCAGTGGGAAGTCTCTGGAACACTCGCCCCCTCTGTCTTACATCCTTGAAAATGCATCTCCCTTTTAGGAAAGCACTATATACCTGGTTGTTTATCCTATAAAATGCAGTATATCATTTATATTTTACTAGGCTTCTCTATTATGTGCTATACTACAGCGCCTTAATGCCCATTGGCCTTTGTGCACTTTATAAATCCTGATCAAATCAAAATCAATCCTGATCAACGTCTCATCAGGGGTAGTAAGTGTTATATATGCAATTACATTACATTTCAATTGATATTCAAATTAAAGCTTATGAAGGAATGGACACTCAAGAGGAAGATCTCACAAAAAGATGGAAATAGTCAAAGTGTGCTATAGACACAGATTTATTTATTAATCATGTGGATATGTTAGGAACAGTGAATGAATTGGAACAAAGTGGTAACACAGGATATGACAATGAGGAAGAATTCTCAAGAGAAATGGGAATATCATATAATAAAAAAGCTCTCAGTTACCTTAAATACAAATCAAAATATATACCCATGTTCCAATATGTGCAATTGATACCTTTAAGAAGGCAATCACATGAATCCTAAAATACCTTAGGAGTAACAAATACAAAGATAACAAGAATATTACTTGATGACAAAATTAAGTTCTTATACTCCGGTAGAATGACAGGAAAATAATTATAAAACCATCTGACTAGGGGACAACATTGTATTATGCCCAAGCAAAAGTACATGGAAAAAACCAATAGACAGTTGCCAAAAATAGGATGTTACTGTGAGATTGAACATAAAGAATATGTCACAACTATTGGCAAGTTTTAGAACATGCTAGGGGGCTGGAGGGATCAGGACTTGATCGAAACGGAGGCATTTAATTAATTCAAATGTGACCATCGTAGAGTGCCTGTATTATACCTGCTAACAGAGATCCACAAAGATGCCTAAAAATCCCCATGGTCACCAACAGTGTCATCAAGAAGAAGTGTTTAGGAGAACATTTCTAAATATACTGGCCATTTTCTGAGACCCTTTGTGATTTTCCTACCCTCATATTAAAGACATTAGGGACCTCCTCACTACTATTGATGAGATAACATGAAGAGCAGAGTATTTCCTCATGCTCACTGAATGGTAAATTACTACACTCTAGTATTAACCATGACGAGGAAATAGAGGCCTGAAAATGCATTAGAAGAGCAGTCCTCCTAGAATGTATACTTCTCCCATACGGACATGTTAATCAAAACGACTATTTCTGCCTTAAGAACAATATCATTATATTTCATGAAAGAATAAGCAAACAATCTTGTGGCACTTCAATGGGTACCTGCTTCGCCCACGACTAAGCAAATTTGTTGATGGGCTGGTGGGAGGAGCAACCAATAGCATCACTGAAGCTGGTAAGAGAAAAGGAACATGCAATAATATAGTTAAGATATGTTGATGATCTTTTCATCATTTGGAATGGTTCAGAAATGAAAGCAATAGACTTTGCCGGTAAACTGAATGACAATGATCTGAACCTAAGATTCATATGTAATGTCTGTAAAATAGGGCTTCTGTCTCTTGATGTAAAGACATTGAATGAAGACCAGGAAGTAGTAACCAAATTGCACCGTCAATCAACAGGAAGGAGTAGTGTTTTACATGCCCTTAGTAGCCATCCAATCCCATCAAATAGAGGATTCTATATGGGAAACTATAGAGAATGAAATGCAATTGTAGTAGCGAAATAGCCTTCCAACAGGAACAAGAAGTCGTGAATTAAAGATTCCGGTAAATAGGGTATCCACAGTGGGTGGTGGACAAAGTGGTGCAAAAAGGGAATGAGAAATCCAGTGAGCAGGCCTTGAGAGAGAATGAGTGAGAAGGAAGAGCAAGCAGATGTGTGATTGATCACCATGTACAAAGGTTGAACACAGTTGGTCCCAGTGCTAATCAGAAAAAAGGGGTATCCTGAAAAGTGACAACATAATAGGGTATAATGATTATTGACAGACGAAAAATCACATACAGAAAGTGATGGTTGCTAAGAGATACATTGGGGCCTATTACGATGTCCGGCCTCATATCTCGGTCCGAACGACCTCCGGTTGGCAGGTCCCGACCTCCTACTTAGGATGCGACCAAACACTGTTCGGTCACATTCCGATATTTCCCTTTGGGAGCAAGTATTACGGCCTTAACGGGCTGTAGTACATGCTCCCATAGGAAATGGAAGGTGCCTGCCACGGGGTGAAGGGATTAGCACGGTGCCCCCTCCGCCCCCAACAAGAGGCCACACACACAAAGGGACCCTGCTGGGGGCCTCCAAGTACACTTTCTGACATGGTTTTCATGTCGGACAGGCAGGCATGGAAACCATGCCGGAAACCATGCATCGTAATCCCGAGGGCGGAAATGGCCGCCGTTTGAGATTATGAGCCAGTTCCGACTGGCCGACAGGCTCCTTGAACCCGTCGAAAGCCAGCCGGAATGAACAACGGGTTTAGTTTCCGACCACCAGCATTGTAATGCGGCGGTAGGAAAGTAAACCAAGATGTGGCTCGGAAAGGCTCCAACCGACGGTCGGGGCCTTCCCGGGCCACATTGTAATCACCCCCAATATTGCAAAGTGTTACAGCAGAAAGGAAAGATACTACACCTTCAGAGATTAATTGAGTTTTCATAGAAGGGAGATGGAAAGCTTGCAAGGATAGCAAGAGCATGATGACATTGTTAGGTACTATTTACACTGGTAAAAAAAGACAATACAAAAGGATATCACCTGTCGTTCAGGTTATGTGATTTATATTTTGACATGTCCTTACAGAAATTTGTAGGAAATATCATCCACCCTGTGAAGAAAAGTTTTTTCAAGCATATGAGAGCTATTAGTCACATAGACAAACATTTCCCGGTAGTCAAACAGTTTTATGAATGTCATAATGGGAACAAAGAACTATTACAGTTCTTTGCTGTAGACAAAATCCAACACAAGAAACGAGTTGGCATAAGGGTACTTGAACTAAGGCGGAAAGAATCTCTTTCCTTCATAAACCTAGAAACCAAACTCCCAAAAGGGCTGAATAGTGAAGAGACACTGGGTGCTGTCTTCTGTCTTGGAATTGACATGCAAGAAAGAAAGATATGTGTATAATTTAAATATGCTTTTATTCTTGCATACAGGGAGGAGAGGATTGGTCTATCTCTCAGCTAAAACTCAATGAGGAGTGGAATTTCTTCCCACCACAGAGATGGTCTGAGTTTGCCTTTGTACTATTTTGAGTTTTTTTTAAAATTCAATTCAAACTTTATTCCTGCATCATGGGGTGTAAGTATGGAAGACCACCATCATGTCAATGAGCCATGTAATCTAGCTATAGAACAATGACAAGTCCACTGGGGCAGAATATACATGAAACTAGCATGCTTTCGATACAGTAATCTGATTTGAAAATATCGATCACTTTTTAAAAGGTGACATAAGTTGGCATATTTATGCAACTAGACAGCCTGTTTCCAAAAATAACCAGGCCTCTCGGACACTGTTTTTTATATAATAGGCTATGTTTTGAGTTTATCACTGGGCCCTTTAGTGAAACATTTTTGACTAGAAGAGATAGTGCAGTTACAAAGATATGTGAACAATTGGTATGTCTGCTATGAGAATATTTGTCATATAAAGGAAAGAGAGCACCCTTCCAAGATGACTTCCTGTATCTTGGGTTATGGATAAACCAAGTCTCTTTTCTAAGTTTTTAAAAGTGTACATAGCATGTGACAATAGGGGTACTTGTTTTATGTGAGCAATGCATTTCCACTGCAAAGCCTCATCAAGCTGTACACCTATGGTGATGTGAAAAAATTAACTTTTGGAATTGGAAAGTCACCCGGAGTGAGAGCTAATCCTGTTTTTTTGAAGCTGTGTTTGGTATATTTGAAGGTAATCGGCTTGTGTACACCTGATTATGTGCTCTGCCCCGCTAGGCTCTGATGATTACAAAATGTGAAAACAGCATGTATTTGTAGCACATATAAATAAATATCACAGAAAAATCACTGAAACTCACAAGTTATGGTTAGGATCGGAATCCATAATGCAGACAACAGACATGCACACCATGACTCGCATGCCACATACAATGCTTGACCTCACACATGGGACAACTGATGCAATTATACATGTTGTAAATAATCTTACTGATGATATTATATATCATAGCATCCTTAAAAATACAAAAAAGATGACTATGAATATAGTGTTATTTATTGGCTTAAGTAATTCATATTATTTAATTAGATTTGCTTTTAGGTGTTGTTACTTATTGGGATACATATTGGGAGGTAGTAAACACTGATTTAGCCGAAGGGTGTGTGCACTGAGAGTTGGGGTCTAGGACAGTACTGCAACCAGGCTCTGCTTGCAAACCATCACATGCGGCCAACAACCATGTGCCACCAAACTGAGACACTATGCACGATTTCATTTTATTAAATGTTCATGAATCTTGTACCAAATATGTAAATCCTG
Organism: Calotriton arnoldi; assembly: GCA_963921515.1. Classification (NCBI taxonomy): domain Eukaryota; kingdom Metazoa; phylum Chordata; class Amphibia; order Caudata; family Salamandridae; genus Calotriton; species Calotriton arnoldi. The sequence goes on from CAWUFW010006867.1 coordinate 502,582, forward strand.
AGTCTCCAGGACTGTAACTACTGTGACAAAGATAATTTTCTTTAATTTTCTGTTAATATTTACTTTATTCAATTCAATTTCAATTCAATTTAATAAGTCTTTATTTCGATTAAAAATCATGAAAGACATTTACATTTGGAACAGAAAACTCCATTTCATTTCCATTACATTTTTACAAAATTTGTACAATAGAATAACAATCAAGAAGGAAAAAATAGGTCCGTAATGTTAAAATACCTTAATATACAATAAATAATTCAAAGTAATAAAACTTCTGACCTTGGTGCCGCAAAGATCATACCAGTAAATATCTTCTTATATATATATAAAAATAACCAGGTGAGTACACTCAATTCTAATACAACACAAAACAATGTGTACTACTCCCTCTTTATAAAATTCATCAAACTAACTTAGCCTCTTCTTCTTTGCACGTATAGCCCACATCCAACTAAGGAATTTGGCAACTGCAATCACTATGGGTTCTTTAGTGTCAGTTTTTAAAATCCTAAATGCTTCGTTGCCAGAACGAATGCCCATATTCATACAAATTGGTTTGAGCCATTTATACCTAGGAATTTTGTAAGCAGGGCATGCGAATAAGATGTGAGCTAACGATTCGTTTAGTGTTAAACAGAAGGGGCATTTACTATGATTTTGGGCGTGTCATTTACTAACATAAGAATTAATCGGGAGAGAACCCACTCTAAATTGATGGTAGAGTTTCCTATCATTAAAAACACTAATAAAATCCCAATAGTTCTCATACTCTATGTCGTGTTTATGCTCTAAAAATTCCCTTGTTAGTGATGGCCTTATTAGAGAGGAAAAATGCTTCATTTTGACCATATTCCAGTACACCTTCGTAAATTCCTTCTTTGGAGGGAAAGGATTGTCGATGGGATTCTCCCACAGACTACTCATCCCCATCTCGCTCAGAGTATCCTTTACCCGTCTCAGCCAAGGTATTTTTCACATACGGTCCGCCTCCCTGACTGTAAGAAAAGCCTGAGCATACAAAGACAGTTCAGGTGTAACCCAAAGCCTTCTCCAATAAGCCACGGGTCTAAATCGTGCCGTGTCCTCAATTGAGCGACAACCCAAACCTAAAAAAGGGGCAATAAGGGTGTTGATTGGGGAAGGCTAGTTATGGACCTCAAAATTTTATTTTGGGCAATAACCAGAGGAACTAAATTGTCAAATCCCCATAATTCTGCCCCATATAAAACCGAGGCACTAATTTTAGAATTATATATTTTTAAGACAGGAGCAACGGGTTTGGTGTAAGAAAGACGCTGTTCCTTCAATAAGGCGCCGGAGAGTTGGGCATGTTTAAGGACCAATAAATCAATATGGGGCTTCCAGTTGAGTTTTCTACCTAATGTAATCCCCAGATATCTAAATGCATGGGTCTGCTCTAGGGTAACTTCATTCATAACAACTCTACCGTTTATAACCTTGTGTATGTGTAGTACCATAAATTTTGTCTTCTCCACATTAACTACAAGGTCATAATCCTGACAAAACTCCTCAAATCTAACAATAGCTGACTGGAGTCCTTTTTGTGTCTTGGAAATAATCAGAGTGTCATCTGCAAACATGAGCAAAGGAATCTTCATGCCTGCTAAGGTGGGAGCGTCAGTAGGATAACTCTGAAAATACAACACTACCCTATTAATAAATAAAGAAAAGAGGGTTGGTGCTAAAACGCACCCCTGTCGAACCCCCTTTGCAATGGAAAACCTATCAGTAACACTCCCCTGCAGGCCCCAAAGTACCTGTGCATAATTAGAGTCATGTAATGTGACTAAAATGGCCAATAGTTCCAATGGCATGCCCTGTTCTGCAAATGCTTTCCACATCTTGGTGCGTGGGACCAGATCGAAAGCCGACTTAAGATCAATAAAAGCAGCGTAAATGGTACTCCCTCCTATAATTACCACTCGCCAGTAAATTAAAATAAACCTAAAAACCTGGTCAATGGTACTGGTATGTGGTCGAAACCCCACCTGTAGAGGAGACAGGATATCAAATTCATCTAGCCAGGCCTGAATTCGACTTAATACCAGCCTAGCTGTAACCTTTTGAATACAATCAATGAGGCTTATAGGCCTGTAATAGCCTGGATTGGAGCGGTCCCCTTTCTTAAAAATTGGGAGAATTTCCGCTCCTGACCATGTATCAGGCATGGGGGCACCGCTGGCAATGGCATTTGCGAATAGCTGGATATATGTTACCGAGTTCGTTTTATCATACAAAAACAAGTCAGCTGGAATACAATCCAACCCAGGCGCCCTACCTCTCGGAACAGATTTTAACGCGATTTCCACCTCTTGCTTAGTAAAATGCAAAGAGGGGTTAAAAGAGGGCATTTTAAACTGTTCTGGGTCAGGTTCCGTGACTGCGAACTGGGCCTTATAGTGTGATACCCACATCTCGGGGGCTACATGGTTAACTGGAGCTTGGCTCAAGTTACCATTGCATAAACATCATAATTGGGCGAGTTGCACACCATGCTTTCAACACATTTCTCCAACTTTTAAACCTCCTGCTTTTCGTTGCGTGCTCCGTGGCGTCGTGCCCAGCCCAAACAGCACGTATGAAACTAAACAACAACATATTTGGGGCCACTTTCTGCCCCTAACCACCGGCACAGCCAAAATTGCAATTGCAATATTTTTCTTAACATTTTTCTGTTTTCCATTATTCAAAACGTTGCATCATTCCATCAATAATCCGTTTTTGTCTTTTTGAAATAATTGAGTCTTCATGCAAGGAAAAGCCATTTTCAAATTTCTAGTGCTCCTGCTGGGCCATCCGAACCTCATTTCAAGAACACGACTGAAGCCAAATTCATCCATAGCAGTTTATTGTAATCCAATGCATTTCGGGCCTCTAGGGCCCTTCGTCAGGGAAAACTAGAAATAACAATTACAAATACTTTAATATTCCATCAGACAATTTAAACAAGCGCATGCAACAACATTTCATGATTGAAGTTGCCTTCTTTTGTTAATCTCAAACATTAATTCAACTGGTAGTCCCCCTCGTGTATCAGTCATGTTCGAACCCCGTTTTTAAAAAAAAGTTAGCATTAGTGGCTGCCTGTAACTCGGTAGCTAATTACCATTTTATAATCCTGCCATCTTGCGACCCCCATCCGCTCCTTCATACATTCCCCGTGAATTGAACCTAACAAACCTGAGTCTCTCTTTTCACCTCCCCACATCATGCTTCCCCTCTCGCCCAACCTCCTGATGTTAACATCCTTTCCGTATCTAAAACAACATCTCTCATATTTCCTCCGTACTCTTCTCCTACCTGCTAGGAAGCAATCATCCTCTTCACTCCATCCCGAATAAACTTTCTCCTCTCCCTTTCATCCTCCTTTCCTTAAACAACACTTTAACCCCTCCTCGCAAGATGCCCGCCCCCTCAGCTCCTAATGATTAACACCTGTATCCCTTGAAAACTCCCGGGCTTCCCTAGGAATCATACAATTCCCATAATGCATTACACACTGGCAACTACTGAATAATTCAACTTGTTAATGCAGCTCATAGCGTTAAAAACTGAGAGATGTTGTTTTAGATACGGAAAGGATGTTAACATCAGGAGGTTGGGCGAGAGGGGAAGCATGATGTGGGGAGGTGAAAAGAGAGACTCGGGTTTGTTAGGTTCAATTCACGGGGAATGTATGAAGGAGCGGATGGGAGTCGCAAGATGGCAGGATTATAAAATGGTAATTAGCTACCGAGTTACAGGCAGCCACTAATGCAAACTTTTTTTAAAAACGGGGTTCGAACATGACTGATACACGAGGGGACTACCAGTTGAATTAATGTTTGAGATTAACAAAAGAAGGCAACTTCAATCATGAAATGTTGTTGCATGCGCTTGCTTATATTGTCTGATGGAATATTAAAGTATTTGTAATTGTTATTTCTAGTTTTCCCTGACGAAGGGCCCTAGAGGCCCGAAATGCATTGGATTACAATAAACTGCTATGGATGAATTTGGCTTCAGTCGTGTTCTTGAAATGAGGTTCGGATGGCCCGGCAGGAGCACTAGAAATTTGAAAATGGCTTTTCCTTGCATGAAGACTCAATTATTTCAAAAAGACAAAAATGGATTATTGATGGAATGATGCAACGTTTTGAATAATGGAAAACAGAAAAATGTTAAGAAAAATATTGCAATTGCAATTTTGGCTGTGCCGGTGGTTAGGGGCAGAAAGTGGCCCCAAATATGTTGTTGTTTAGTTTCATACATGCTGTTTGGGCTGGGCACGACGCCACGGAGCACGCAACGAAAAGCAGGAGGTTTAAAAGTTGGAGAAATGTGTTGAAAGCATGGTGTGCAACTCGCCCAATTATGATGTTTATGCAAATATGCCCTCTCGAGTTAGCACCCACAAAAACAAATGTAAAAGGAACACTTTGAAATGAAGTTATTCCTCTTCATGCAAGGCGGAACATCGAAGTTCATGTAGTTGTTTATTTTTTGGAGTCAGAAGAACGTGAACGTTTTAGCAATTAAACATTGGACAGAATACAAGTTTCAGACAAGTTTGAGACATTGCCAGAGTTTTTAAACGCTATGAGCTGCATTAACAAGTTGAATTATTCAGTAGTTGCCAGTGTGTAATGCATTATGGGAATTGTATGATTCCTAGGGAAGCCCGGGAGTTTTCAAGGGATACATGTGTTAATCATTAGGAGCTGAGGGGGCGGGCATCTTGCGAGGAGGGGTTAAAGTGTTGTTTAAGGAAAGGAGGATGAAAGGGAGAGGAAAAAGTTTATTCGGGATGGAGTGAAGAGGATGATTGCTTCCTAGCAGGTAGGAGAAGAGTACGGAGGAAATATGAGAGATGTTGTTTTAGATACGGAAAGGATGTTAACATCAGGAGGTTGGGCGAGAGGGGAAGCATGATGTGGGGAGGTGAAAAGAGAGACTCGGGTTTGTTAGGTTCAATTCACGGGGAATGTATGAAGGAGCGGATGGGGGTCGCAAGATGGCAGGATTATAAAATGGTAATTAGCTACCGAGTTACAGGCAGCCACTAATGCTAACTTTTTTTTAAAAACGGGGTTCGAACATGACTGATACACGAGGGGGACTACCAGTTGAATTAATGTTTGAGATTAACAAAAGAAGGCAACTTCAATCATGAAATGTTGTTGCATGCGCTTGTTTAAATTGTCTGATGGAATATTAAAGTATTTGTAATTGTTATTTCTAGTTTTCCCTGACGAAGGGCCCTAGAGGCCCGAAATGCATTGGATTACAATAAACTGCTATGGATGAATTTGGCTTCAGTCGTGTTCTTGAAATGAGGTTCGGATGGCCCGGCAGGAGCACTAGAAATTTGAAAATGGCTTTTCCTTGCATGAAGACTCAATTATTTCAAAAAGACAAAAATGGATTATTGATGGAATGATGCAATGTTTTGAATAATGGAAAACAGAACAATGTTAAGAAAAATATTGCAATTGCAATTTTGGCTGTGCCGGTGGTTAGGGGCAGAAAGTGGCCCCAAATATGTTGTTGTTTAGTTTCATACGTGCTGTTTGGGCTGGGCACGACGCCACGGAGCACGCAACGAAAAGCAGGAGGTTTAAAAGTTGGAGAAATGTGTTGAAAGCATGGTGTGCAACTCACCCAATTATGATGTTTATGCAAATATGCCCTCTCGAGTTAGCACCCACAAAAACAAATGTAAAAGGAACACTTTGAAATGAAGTTATTCCTCTTCATGCAAGGCGGAACATCGAAGTTCATGTAGTTGTTTATTTTTTGGAGTCAGAAGAACGTGAACGTTTTAGCAATTAAACATTGGACAGAATACAAGTTTCAGACAAGTTTGAGACATTGCCAGAGTTTTTAAACGCTATGAGCTGCATTAACAAGTTGAATTATTCAGTAGTTGCCAGTGTGTAATGCATTATGGGAATTGTATGATTCCTAGGGAAGCCCGGGAGTTTTCAAGGGATACAGGTGTTAATCATTAGGAGCTGAGGGGGCGGGCATCTTGCGAGGAGGGGTTAAAGTGCTGTTTAAGGAAAGGAGGATGAAAGGGAGAGGAGAAAGTTTATTCGGGATGGAGTGAAGAGGATGATTGCTTCCTAGCAGGTAGGAGAAGAGTACGGAGGAAATATGAGAGCTGTTGTTTTAGATACGGAAAGGATGTTAACATCAGGAGGTTGGGCGAGAGGGGAAGCATGATGTGGGGAGGTGAAAAGAGAGACTCGGGTTTGTTAGGTTCAATTCACGGGGAATGTATGAAGGAGCGGATGGGGGTCGCAAGATGGCAGGATTATAAAATGGTAATTAGCTACCGAGTTACAGGCAGCCACTAATGCTAACTTTTTTTAAAAAACACGGGGTTTGAACATGACTGATACACGAGGGGGACTACCAGTTGAATTAATGTTTGAGATTAACAAAAGAAGGCAACTTCAATCATGAAATGTTGTTGCATGCGCTTGCTTATATTGTCTGATGGAATATTAAAGTATTTGTAATTGTTATTTCTAGTTTTCCCTGACGAAGGGCCCTAGAGGCCCGAAATGCATTGGATTACAATAAACTGCTATGGATGAATTTGGCTTCAGTCGTGTTCTTGAAATGAGGTTCGGATGGCCCGGCAGGAGCACTATAAATTTGAAAATGGCTTTTCCTTGCATGAAGACTCAATTATTTCAAAAAGACAAAAACGGATTATTGATGGAATGATGCAACGTTTTGAATAATGGAAAACAGAAAAATGTTAAGAAAAATATTGCAATTGCAATTTTGGCTGTGCCGGTGGTTAGGGGCAGAAAGTGGCCCCAAATATGTTGTTGTCAAGTTACCATTGCCCCATTTCACAAGATGCCAGAAAAGAGCCATGTTTCTCCCTTTACTGGCCTTGAGCAACTCATCCCAGTGTTGCTCATCCCAGTCCCTTTTAGCTTGCTGTTGGACTAACTTGTACCCAACCCTTGCCCTTTTAATGTCTCCCATGTTCTTCAATCTTATTGCCCTTGCTAGGGTTCTATAAGCCTCTCTACAAGATTTCCCATACCATGCGGTCACCTTAGGGCCAGAATTTTTCTGATGGTTTTTAGCCTTAGTAATAAAAAACCTTTGAGCTTATTAAATAAATCATTATGGACCTGTAAAACCATTAAATTAACTTCCTCTTGTGTAACTTTATTGCTTGTTGAGTTCCCTTGCCCTCCCCCACATAAGCCTGGGCAACGGGATAGGCTTTCCTATTCTGCCTTTTTTCTTCTTTTCCATAAATGGTGCTAAGTGCACCATGTTGGGTAATTTTGCCTGCAACATACATTTTTGTGCAACTACCATTCAAACAAAGCTTTGATTTGTGAATCTGCAGCCAGATTGTTAAGTCCACAAAGTATAATTGGAGAACAATCTTCCTACTCCAATGTTGCATTTCTTTGTTTTTTATTGGATTTGTGAATACCCCATGAACTCAAAAATTGATGAAGGATTCTTGGATTATTATTACAGATATCTTTGAAATGTATCCTGTGGTAATGTCCAGACTTGAGTACATTTAAATGCTAACTTCTTGAATACCACTGAACCAACTGTATGTGACTCAACATGAGTGATGTCATATGTAAGGTCAGAAGCACTGAATAACAGGGGCATATATGTCAGTATTTTTCAGGTTTTATACTGTAACCATAATTGCACTTTAACTGTGGTTTTATTCAGTTAATTTTTGAGGAGTAAATTACTTGGCCCACCAGGGTGATTCAAATGCCAGAATCAAATTAGGAGCTAAGTCAGAGAAAGATTATGACTATTTAAGTGCCAGAAGGAGTACAGATATGTAAAAAATTATATCAGGTTTGTATTCAGTATCCTAACTCAGTCTATTGGCCTTACTATGGTGAAACTGTAGTTTGTTTCAGATTTCACTGACAGTGTACAGTAAAGCACAAACCTTTCAGTAAATCACTACAGATGTGCATACTCACACTATGAATGTTCACTCATATTTAGCTAAAGAGTAGTCTTCACATGCTCAGCCCTCACATGTATCCACAAGTATGCACTCTGTTTATGTGCGACCGGCCCAGACCCTCCTAGCTGTGCAGTAATGGACTTTACCTTAAGTGGCAGATATTGGCGGTTAGGACTCCCAATTCATTTCAACGTATCTTAAAGTGGGTGTGACTGAATTAGTGAGACTCATTCACAGCAGAAGTCCAAAAACCAGATAGTCCAAAAAGTGAAAAATCAAGAGACAGTAAATTGGTCGTAACACCTTTATCACATTTGAATATTACACTGGCGCTAATAGACCCTGATTGAATTATTGTTTCAACAGGAAAGGCATTTTTGTTTTCTTAATACCTTTGGCACCTTTCGACAAATCTGCAATGAACTTCATTAAAAAATGTAATCTACTTTGGGTTTTTCATGTCACATTTTGTGCAGATCTGTCAAGCAGGGGTCAAGAATAAGGCAGGGGTCCAAAAGGTGCCTTTTCACATTTTATTACCCTAAGATGTTTTGCTCTTAGATAAAGAAAACAATGGCTGACCAGAATTACTTAATAGTTAAAAATCAAATTATCCCTCTGGAAATCCTCTTTCACTCTTATCCACTCATGTCTGTCGATACCTAATCTTCCACTCACACACCAATTGTTCACTAGAAATTTGAAATAGAAGCTCTACTCAGAGTGTGTAAGCACTTATGTGCATATTTAATAAGTAATATCAAATTTGGATACAATTGTACAATAAAAAAACATATATGTCATCATAAAAAACAATATAATAAAATTATTAAAAACACATGGGTTATATCATAAACAACAATTCATCTGGAAACAACCCCCCTGGACACGAAAACTACATTAGACAATACATTTTGTCTTGTAACTGTTAATTCGAGATTTATTATAGGCAGCACCCTGCAGGGTAAGAAAACGTCCCTGTCTTTTCAATGGCCGCAGACTCTCCTCAAATTTAACAAAGGTATTCTGCATCGACGCGTTTCGGTGGAGCAGTGTAAATAAAGCCACCTTCTTCAGGACTAACAATTTTCTCTACCTTATCCCAATAGCATGTAATTGTACAAACCTACCATAGGAAAACAAAAGTAGATATACATAGAGATGAGGAACATGCCCATAAGTTTTCATAACATTTCTTCTTAGCACTCCTACATATTCAAACTCTCCCCATTGGTTAACTATTGAAGACATATCACTTATATTCACTAGATATATACATTGTTTATTAATCCATGATATTTCATAAACCACTGTCTATCATCTTATAAGTACAAACACATCTCCTCAGAGAGCTTCAGGAAAAGACTCCATTCATTCATTCACAACCGTTTTGTAATTATACTATTCTACCACAGCGGGTAATCATTCACTCGCTACTACATAACACTCAATGAATTACTACACTCACCGGTGCTACGGCACTCGGGGAGGTGTGGCTCCTGTGAAGTTTGGGAGATACACACTTCAATGATTTAGTGTCAAACTTAAAATCCTATATATAAAGAGGAAAAAGATGGGGCATTAGTTATTCTGCTTTTTTAATTAAAGTATGTTTCCTCTCTCATTTTTACATCAAGTACTGACTATTTACTGTTTACCTTTCTCCTTTCTTTATTTTCATTGGATGGACAATTATTTGATTTACACTCAATATCGATTGAGTCACCCCCTATATGAGTAAAGAAATACCTCAATCTTATTATTTGGTAGTGTCATAATTAATCACCCATCCCACTATGAGTAATTCTATCCCTCTCTCACCTTTCAGTTATGGGATGATTATAGGGACGAATCAACGATCTCATCCACGAATCTAACAAACCACGTCTCGATTATCCTAAACAAATTAGAATACATCTGTATAATCATTACGGTAGGTGGTTTTATTTAATGAACAATTAGACAGTTTTGGCACAGATATTAAATGATTACACCATGAGTACACTTGTCAATTATCTCACCTTTTGATCAAGTGATGGAGAGAGAGCATACAGTCACTCTTTCTGCCTGTCACCCGGAGCGCGATATAAATGGCTGTAGAGAAATAAACAGAACTCAATATCTCTCTGTTCATTCCCTACCTATAACCTAAAGTACCCTAACTCGTCCTTCTCGTCTTTGGTATTCTCATATGCATGCTGGACCACTATCGGGCCCTGTGTAAAGAACCCTTTGTCTAGGGAAAGAAATAAACTTCTACCACCCGGTTTGCAGGACTTGATGTCCCTCATAGTTTTGTTTACCGCTGGGGATAGACTCGATATGCAAGGAATTATCAATATTTTTAACACAGACCCCGGTCGGGCTTTCACTAATGTTCCCTCCCTCTACTTAACAGAAGACTGTATCCCTTAACTTTATTTATCGGGGGGAATAGTTTCAATTTAACAAGATTTTTCCATAATTTTAACATGAGACCCGACTGGGTTCTCACTAAAATTCCCTCCGTCTACAGCAGTAAAATGTATCCCGTACCCTCGATATTAGCTCCTTACCTCCGTCTATATGTGTGCCTTGCTCACTCCGGGGTCTCTGCTCGGCTGTTATTTCGACGTAAATAGTCAACACGCCATCCCCTCTGGCGTCTTTTACTACGTTTCCTATCTATACGTCATGACGCCTCGTGCCTCAATAATTTGGCACATTTAGATGACGTGTGCGAAGATTTACAATTGCCGCCATCTTGGAGTGGCTCCCAGTATAACTTAATTAAGCGCTGCCCCTCATTCTATTTTCTAACAAGGTTTGTATCAAGTTTTGTGTCTTTATCCATGCGTAAACTACTGAACACAATAGGTGCATTTGTTTCCCCGCTTTGATATTAAGGGATGCAATGCCGAATTATATTTATGCATAAAATCAAAGCATCCTCAGTTCGAAAACTGTGCACCATCTTTGAACGACTAATCCGAACTCAGAATGCCATAACCATATATTAAAAGGTCATTCAACATATTTCTTTTAGTGACCTTTGCCTCTTAAATTTAAAAAAAAAAAAAATGTGATCACTTATTCTATTTATGATTAGGGCCAACCAAAACAACTTAACTATTACTTATAATGTCACCCTATCTATCTATCTACATCGACTCATATTTATTTCTAACATTATTTCCAGTCTGAATAATCCCATTATTATGCTCAATATGTCCCTTTATATTATATTCACCATTACTATTATTTATTTCAGACATTATTTCCAGACTACCGAAACCCATAATTTTATTAGGTGCATCTCACACTGTTGTGTTTAATATGACTCACATAATTGAACCATAATAAACATTAAGGGTCTACTTAATTGTATTGAAGGTGACAATATATTTTTCTCTTGGTGATTTGTATGGAGTCCCCCAGGGATCCATCCTTAGCCCGATGTTGTTTAACATTTATGTTAGACCCCTGGCAACGATCGTTGAAGAGTCTGGGTTATCGTTATTTTCTTATGCTGACGACACACAGATCATTTTTTCACTTTCGGCAGGGAAAAATTCAGAGCATTTGCTCTCCGGGCTGGGCTTAGTAAAATTGCATCATGGATGCACGCCAATTTTCTCAAGCTGAATGGTGAAAAAACTGAGGTATTGGTGCTGGGGAAAAACAAAGAGCTATGGGGTCCACAACATTGGCCCTCGGAAATGGGTGCAGTACCGCAACCTTCCCATCATGTGTGCAACCTCAGCTTTATTATTGACGATTCACTATCTATGCGTCAACAAGCCATGAAGGTCGCTGCAACATGTTTCACCATTCTGAAATGGCTGAGAAAAATTGTGAGGATGCTACCAAGCCCTACTCAGAGAACCGTAGTCCAGGCTCTTGTTACATCTAGACTGGACTACGGTAACATCCTCTATCTTGGAGCTAATAAAGATGTGCTACGAAAGCTACAGAGGGTACACAACTCCGCGGCCAGATTGCTCTGTCGAATCCCTAGAGCAGCCTCTATTTCCGCTTCCTTGAGGGACCTTCACTGGCTAAGGGTCGAAAATCGGATCAAGTTTAAAGCTCTGAACTATATGTTCAGAATTAAGCATGGCATGGCGTCCATGTATGTGCAAAATCTAGTCCACCCCTACTTGCCATCACGCACCCTCAGATCTACTACTCAGGTTAAATTTCAGGTGCCAAAGATTAGACTATCCCTTATGGGTGGTCGCTCTTTCTCCTACCTAGGCCCTGTTTTGTGGAATGCTCTCCCAATGTCCCTCCGCACACAGACTAACTCTATACTTTTCCGCAAGTCACTTAAAACTTGGCTTTTTAATCAGTACGTTCCATTTCCTTATCTTTTGCTGTTTCTGATGGGCGCCGGGAAACCCTTTTTGGGTAGCTGTTGCGCCTATATTTAAATTTAAATAACATAACATAACATATATAACCTTTATCATGAGATGTTCTTAGCTAATCAGTTTCATCCAGTCCTCTCTCATGTTCAATCCTCGTTCTATTGTGTCAAGGATGGAGATGTACCACTGTTCCCGGTTTTTCCTCTTCGCTTCTGAGTTGCCTCCTCTTTTATTTATGGTTATTTTTTCCATCACAAACCACTCAAACTCAGTATGTTTGTGGTTAAATGCATTATAATGATCCACTAAGGGTGCATTATGTTTGTTTGTCTTAAGGGCTGACCTATGTTCTAGCATTCTGAGCCTGACTTCTCTCCCAGTTTCCCCCACATACACTAACCCACAGGGGCAGTGTATCAGGTAGACGACATTACAGCTTCTACAGTTGTTCAGGCTCCTAGATATTAAATTGTAACCATTGTAGGTCAATGACTTTGTAACCAAACAATGGTCACAGATGGAACATGAACCACATTTGTGGTTGCCCAACACCTTACCCATCTGGAGAGTGCCCTGTATAGTGGGTCGGGTAGGTCTGTAGGTATTAACCAAACTCTTGTGGATGTTATCATTCCTCTTAAACGCAAAGAGTGGTTTTGGGAGTTTGATCTCGTTCCCTTCGTTCAAAATACTCCAGTTAGAGTTCACTACATTTTTCAACTTATTACTAATATTAGAGAACTGGCTTACAAATACAATTCTATTGCTTGAGGCATTATCTTTTTTATTTCTTTTAATAGTGTTCTGATCTAACATACTCTCTCGATTATAGAATCTAGCGCGTTTGAATGCGTGTTTTATCAATTTTTTCGGGTATCCCCGATCCAGAAGTTTACTTTTTAAGGTTTCTGAATGTTTATAAAAATCATCAAGAGAGGAGCAATTCCTCCGGAGACGGAGGAACTGTCCAAATGGAATGTTATCCCTCTGTGCCTGAGGATGATAACTCCTGTAGTGTAATAGTGTGTTCTTGTCAGTTGGTTTTGTAAAGAGCTCAACTGCCAGAACCCCTGTACATTTTTTATGGTGATGTCAAGGAGATTAACTAAGCTGTTGTTGTATTCAGCTGTGAATTTTAAATTCTGATCTCCTAGGTTCAACCACTCAAGGAATTGTAGTAGTATAGCTTCTTCTCCCTCCCAAATGAAGAAAATATCGTCAATGAAGCGGCGCCACAAGAGAATGTTCTCATAAAATGGCGCCGCCTCATTGAAGATTTCCTGTCCTCGAAATCACCTACATACAGGCATGCCAACCTCGGAGCACAGGTGGCTCCCATGCTCGTACCTTTACACTGAAGGTATAAGTCATCCCTAAACAAGAACATGTTATTCTTATGTACCAGAGTAATACACTCTAAAATAAATTCTTTGTTTGCTCCTCTCAAATTATCTTCTGTTAAAATCTCATCAATAACTCTGATAGTGTTGTCCTGAGGGATATTTGTGTAAAGTACTTCTATGTCGAGGGTTACCAACCATTGCCTGGTATTGTTGAATGTGGTACCCTCGATCATAGAAATAATGTGGGCTGAATCTCGCACATATGACCTCTGTTTTAAAACTAATGGTTTCAAAAAGGTGTCTGCATATTTACTAAATGGTTCTAATAAAGAACCAATGCAGCTCACTATGGGGCGCATGGGTGGATTGCTTTCATCTTTGTGGATCTTAGGTAACCCATAGATGGCTGGAATGATTGCATTATCATTCCTTAAAAATGTGTACTCTGCTTCACTAATCCAATTATTTTCATCTGCTTTCATGAGGACCTTATCTACATGTTTCTTTAACATCTCCATTTTGGAATTTGGTACCTTAGTAAAATGATTCCTGATCTCAAGGAGTAACAACATCCTCCTTTCGTAGTCTTCAGAATCGAAGACTACGATACCACCACCTTTGTCTGCCGGTTTAATTGTAAGACTGGTGTCATCTTTGAGTGTTCTCATGGCTATTCTAAGGTCTTTGGACATATTATTAGAATCCGGGTATGCCTCCCTCATTATTTTTCTAACCTTTGTATCTACCACACGTTCAAAAGTCTCAACCTTTTTACAGACCTGTGTAATGGCAGGTGTGAAAGTGGATTTCCCTTTTAAACCTGAAACATTTTCTGGTGCTGTGTAGTCCCTATTTTCAAAGAATCTGTTAAGCCTAATTTTACGAAAAAAGGCCTTTAGGTCCTTTTCTAGATTAAATTTGTTAACATTAGTTGTGGGTGCAAAAGTAAACCCTCTCTCTAAGACTTCAATTTCTGCCCTAGTCAGTTCTCTCTTTGAGAGGTTAATAATAGGTATTTTGTTGTCCATAGAATGTTCTAGCGCCAGTATCTCTGATTTCTTGTTTTGAGATACTCCTGGGGTTGGTTCCGGTGATATTGGCCCCTGCCCTGGTTTTGATTTGGGTTGTGATTTATCCTTGAGCCTCTCCTCTGGCGCTGATCTAAAAAATCCCCATAATTACAGTGGGGTATATGTCCACCTTGATCGGCTCCTGAGGGTCCCTCATCCTCACTGCTGGACCCAGATGTCTCTGAGAAGGTTACTCCCTTCTTCCCACCTCTAGAATAAGTAGGCCTTTGTTCATATTGTCTCGCCCCTCTCTGTTCTCTTGTTTGTTTAAAGTAATCCTTGGTGGTATATGGATAAACCAATTTGAGATTAAATTTGTTAACATCTTTCTTCAATCTAATTGTTTTTTTGTTTATAAGATACTCTCTATATCCACTAATCTCTTGGTTTAGGTCGTCTAATAATTTCTTAGCATCTTCTACCGCTGTACTTTCTTTAAGGACCCTTTCAATCTTTAGTACAAAGACTCTCCAACCAATTGGTTGTACTGAAAACCTTGAAACCAAGGAGAGGGGTTCTAGTGATCCAAAGGGACAGAGCACCTAGGTAACTTAATAGTTAAAAATCAAATTATCCCTCTGGAAATCCTCTTTCACTCTTATCCACTCATGTCTGTCGATACCTAATCTTCCACTCACAGGTCAGAAACGAGCCTGGTCTCTTTGTTGAAAATAAGAAGTTCCTAGAGATCTGGACACATATCGCGAATAGGTGCAGTCGCGATTGAATCCTTCTGATCATCGAAACAGCCCAGGAAATGATCATTGTGGAGAAACAAGAGATTGAGGAGATTGAGGAGATTGAAAGGGTCCTTAAAGAAAGTACAGCAGTAGAAGATGCTAAGAAATTATTAGACGACCTAAACCAAGAGGTTAGTGGATATAGAGAGTATCTTATAAACAAACAAAAAAAATTAAATTGAAGAAAGATGTTAACAAATGTAATCTCGAATTGGTTTATCCATATACCACCAAGGATTACTTTAAACAAACAAGAGAACAGAGAGGGGAGAGACAGTATGAACAAAGGCCTATTTATTCTAGAGGTGGGAAGAAGGAGTAACCTTCTCAGAGACATCTGGGTCCAGCAGTGAGGATGAGGGACCCTCAGGAGCCGATCAAGGTGGACATATACCCCACAGTAATTATGGGGATTTTTTAGATCAGCGCCAGAGGAGAGGCTCAAGGATAAATCACAACCCAAATCAAAACCAGGGCAGGGGCCAATATCACCGGAACCAACCCCAGGAGTATTTCAAAACAAGAAATCAGAGATACTGGCGCTAGAACATTCTATGGACAACAAAATACCTATTATTAACCTCTCAAAGGGAGAACTGACTAGGGCAGAAATTGAAGTCTTAGAGAGAGGGTTTACTTTTGCACCCACAACTAATGTTAACAAATTTAATCTAGAAAAGGACCTACAGGCCTTTTTTCGAAAATTAGGCTTAACAGATTCTTTGAAAATAGGGACTACACAGCACCAGAAAATGTTTCAGGTTTAAAAGGGAAATCCACTTTCACACCTGCAATTACACAGGTCTGTAAAAATGTTGAGACTTTTGAACGTGTGGTAGATACAAAGGTTAGAAAAATAATGAGGGAGGCATACCTGGATTCTAATAATATGTCCAAAGACCTTAGAATAGCCATGAGAACACTCAAAGATGACACCAGCCTTACAATTAAACCGGCAGACAAAGGTGGTGGTATCGTAGTCTTCGATACTAAAGACTACGAAAGGAGGATGTTGTTACTCCTTGAGATCAGGAATCATTATACTAAGGTACCAAATTCCAAAATGGAGATGTTAAAGAAACATGTAGATAAGGTCCTCATGAAAGCAGATGAAAATAATTGGATTAGTGAAGTGGAGTATACATTTTTAAGGAATGATAATGTAATGATTCCAGCCATCTATGGGTTACCTAAGATCCACAAAAATGAAAGCAATCCACCCATGCGCCCCATAGTGAGCTGCATTGGTTCTTTATTAGAACCATTTAGTAAATATGCAGACACCTTTTTGAAACCATTAGTTTTAAAACAGAGGTCATATGTGCGAGATTCAGCCCACATTATTTCTATGATCGAGGGTACCACATTCAACAATACCAGGCAATGGTTGGTAACCCTCGACATAGAAGCACTTTACACAAATATCCCTCAGGACGACACTATCAGAGTGATTGATGAGATTTTAACAGAAGATAATTTGAGAGGAGCAAACAAAAATTTATTTTAGAGTGTATTACTCTCGTACTTAAGAATAACATGTTCTTGTTTAGGGATGACTTATACCTTCAGTGTAAAGGTACAAGCATGGGAGCCACCTGTGCTCCGAGCTTGGTATGCCTGTATGTAGGTGATTTCGAGTACAGGCATATCTTCAATGAGGCGGCGCCATTTTATGAGAACATTCTCTTGTGCCGCCGCTTCATTGACAATATTTTCTTCATTTGGGAGGGAGAAGAAGCTACACTCCTACAATTCCTAGAGTGGTTGAACCTAGGAGATCAGAATTTAAAGTTCACAGCTGAATAAAACAACAGCTTAGTTAATTTCCTTGACATCACCATAAAACACGCACAGAGGGTACTGGCAGTTGAGCTCTTTACAAAACCAACTGACAAGAACACACTTTTGCACTACAGGAGTTATCATCCTCAGGCACAGAGGGATAACATTCCCTTTGGACAGTTCCTCCGTCTCCGGAGGAATTGCTCCTCTCTTGATGATTTTTATAAACATTCAGAAACCTTAAAGAGTAAACTTCTGGATCGGGGATACCCGGAAAAATTGATAAAACACGCATTCAAACGCGCTAGATTCTATAATCGCGAGAGTATGTTAGATCAGAACACTATTAAAAGAAATAAAAAAGATAATGCCTCAAGCAATAGAATTGTATTTGTAAGCCAGTTCTCTAATATTAGTAATAAGTTGAAAAATGTAGTGAACTCTAACTGGAGTATTTTGAACGAAGGGAACGAGATCAAACTCCCAAAACCACTCTTTGCATTTAAGAGGAATGACAACATCTGCAAGAGTTTGGTTAATACCTACAGACCTACCCGACCCACTATACAGGGTACTCTCCAGATGGGTAAGGTGTTGAGCAACCACAAATGTGGTTCATGTTCCATCTGTGACCATTGTTTGGTTACAAAGTCATTGACCTACAATAGTTACAATTTAATATCTAGGAGCCTGAACAACTGTAGAAGCTGTGATGTCGTCTACCTGATACGCTGCCCCTGTGGGTTAGCGTACATGGGGGAAACTGGGAGAGAAGTCAGGCTCAGAATGCTAGAACATAGGTCAGCCCTTAAGACAAACAAACATAATGCACCCTTAGTGGATCATTATAATGCATTTAACCACAAACATACTGAGTTTAAGTGGTTTGTGATAGAAAGAATAACCATAAATAAAAGAGGAGGCAACTCAGAAGCGAAGAGGAAAAACCGGGAACAATGGTACATCTCCATCCTTGACACAATAGAACAAGGATTGAACACGAGAGAGGACTGGAGGAAACTGATTAGCTAAGAACATCTCATGATAAAGGTTATATACAAATCACCAAGAGAAAAATATATTGTCACCTTCAATACAATTAAGTAGACCCTTAATGTTTATTATGGTTCAATTATGTGAGTCATATTAAACACAACAGTGTGAGATGCACCTAATAAAATTATGGGTTTCGGTAGTCTGGAAATAATGTCTGAAATAAATAATAGTAATGGTGAATATAATATTGTGGGACATATTGAGCATATTAATGGGATTATTCAGACTGGAAATAATGTTAGAAATAAATATGAGTCGATGTAGATAGATAGATAGGGTGACATTATAAATAATACTTAAGTTGTTTTGGTTGGCCCTAATCATAAATAGAATAAGTGATCAAAATCTTTTTTTTTTTTTTTATTTAATAGGCAAAGGTCACTAAAAGAAATATGTTGAATGACCTTTTAATATATGGTTATGGCATTCTGAGTTCGGATTAGTCGTTCAAAGATGGTGCACAGTTTTCGAACTGAGGATGCTTTGATTTTATGCATAACTATAATTCAGCATTGCATCCCTTAATATCAAAGTGGGGGAAAAAATGCACCTATTCTGTTCAGTAGTTTACGCATGGATAAAGACATAAAACTTGATACAAACCTTGTTAGAAAATAGAATGAGGGGCAGCGCTTAATTAAGTTATACTGGGAGCCACTCCAAGATGGCGGCAATTCTAAATCTTCACGCACGTCATCTAAATGCGCCGAATTATTGAGGCACGAGGCGTCATGACATATAGATAGGAAACGTAATAAAAGACGTGTTGACTATTTACCTCGAAAGAACAGCTGAGCAGAGACCCCGGAGTGAGCAAGGCCCACATATAGACGGAGGTAAGGAGATAATATCGAGGGTTCGGGATACATTTTACTGCTGTAGACGGAGGGAATTTTAGTGAGAACCCGGTCGGGTCTCATGTTAAAATTATGGAAAAATCTTGTTAAATTGAAAATATTCCCCCGATAAATAAAGTTAAGGGATACAGTTTTCTGTTAAGTAGAGGGAGGGAACGTTAGTGAAAGGCCTATGGGGATCTGTGTTAAAAATATTGATCATTCCTGGCATATCGAGTCTATCCCCAGTGGTAAACAAAACTATGAGGGTTATCAAGTCCTGCAAACCGGGTGGTAGAAGTTTATTTCTTTCCCTAGACAAAGAGTTCTTTACACAGGGCCCGATAGTGGTCCGGCATGCATATGAGAATACCAAAGACGAGAAGGACGAGTTAGGGTACTTTAGGTTATAGGTAGGGAATGAACAGAGAGATATTGAGTTCTGTTTATTTCTCTACAGCCATTTATATCGCGCTCCGGGTGACAGGCAGAAAGAGTGACTGTATGCTCTCTCTCCATCACTTGATCAAAAGGTGAGATAATTGACAAGTGTACTCATTATGTAATCATTTAATATCTGTGCAAAAACTGTCTAATTGTTCATTACATAAAACCACCTACCGTAATGATTATACAGATGTATTCTAATTTGTTTAGGATAATCGAGACGTGGTTTGTTAGATTCGTGGATGAGATCGTTGATTCGTCCCTATAATCATCCCATAACTGAAAGGTAAGAGAGAGATAGAAATACTCGTAGTGGGATGGGTGATTAATTATGACACTACCAAATAATAAGATTGAGGTATTTCTTTACTCATATGGGGGTGACTCAATCGATATTGAGTGTAAATCAAATAATTGTCCATCCAATGAAAATAAAGAAAGGATAAAGGTAAACAGTAAATAGCCAGTACTTGATGTAAAAATGAGAGAGGAAACATACTTTAATTAAAAAGCAGAATAACTAATGCCCCATCTTTTTCTTCTTTATATATAGGATTTTAAGTTTGACACTAAATCATTGAAGTGTGTATCTCCAAAACTTCACAGGAGCCACACCTCCCCGAGTGCCGTAGCACCGGTGAGTGTAGTAATTCATTGAGTGTTATGTAGTAGCGAGTGAATGATTTCCCGCTGTGGTAGAGTAGTATAATTACAAAATGGTTGTGAATGAATGATTGGAGTCTTTTCCTAAAGCTCTCTGAGGAGATGTGTTTGGACTTATAAGATGATAGACAGTGGTTTATGAAATATCATGGATTAATAAACAATGTATATATCTAGTGAATATAAGTAGTATGTCTTCAATAGTTAACCAATGGGGAGAGTTTGAATATGTAGGAGTGTTAAGAAGAAATGTTATAAAAACTTATGGGCATGTTCCTCATCTCTATGTATATCTACTTTTGTTTTCCTATGGTAGGTTTGTACAATTACATGCTATTGGGATAAGGAAAAGAAAATTGTTAGTCCTGAAGAAGGTGGCTTTATTTCACTGCTCCACCGAAACGCGTCGACGCAGAATACCTTTGCTAAATTTGAGGAGAGTCAGCGGCCATTGAAAAGACAGGGAAGTTTTCTTCCCCTGCAGGGTGCTGCCTATAATAAATCTCGAATGAACAGTTACAAGACAAAATGTATTGTCTAATGTAGTTTTCTTGTCCGGGGGGGTTGTTTACAGATGAATTGGTGTTTATGATATAACCCATGTGTTTTTAATAATTAATTATATTGTTGTTTATGATGACATATATGTTTTTTATTGTACAATTTTATCCAAATTTGATATTACTTATTAAATATGCACATAAGTGCTTACACACTCTGAGTAGAGCTTCTATTTCTAATTTCTAGTGAACAATTGGTGTGTGAGTGGAAGATTAGGTATTGACAGACATGAGTGGATAAGAGTGAAAGAGGATTTCCAGAGGGATAATTTGATTTTTAACTTTTAAGTTACCTAGGTGCTCTGTCCCTTTGGATCACTAGAGCCCCTCTCCTTGGTTTCAAGGTGACCAGAATTAAACCAAATTGGGTATGAAAGTAGAGGTTTGCTAAGGAAGTGCTTTTTTGATTTGGTAGATTTTGAGAAAACTACCTTTAAAGAGGCGCTTGGTTTGGATATGAAACGGTTAAATTTAAAAAATGTTTATAGATATCTGGACTATCAACGATCAATGGATATCTTTCAATCCAAAATTTAAAAAAATTACTTAGACCCTATTGACCGAGGAAGCTTTACCTCCTTTAGTCATTTTGAAGATGTGGACTCTAATTTAGGTCTAAAGAGAACTGATTGGCTAGCCAGACCAAGCCACCAAGAAGTAATCCACAAAATCTACCCAGGATTGGTGAGGGAACTTCTGCTGTCCCTGAATGATAGGTGAAAAGTGTATCTGCAACAAATGATGGACGAAATGCTGAATGATTCAGACATTCTCCCCAGTCAAGAGATCTGGGTTAAATCCATTGTTCTTTTGCCCACTACGCCACCCCAGTTTGGACCCAGCCATATGCAAATCAGTCTTGACCCTGTGCCTCATGGGAACAGTCCAGACCAAACTGCCAAGCCAGGTCCTCCCTGGACCGGAGACAAGCGTCCTGGGACCGGTTTCAGGGTATGTCACCCTTCATCAGCCAGGCTAGCTTGATTCCAGTGGCACAGTGAGCAAGGGACCCACGTCTGGGCATACCCATCCCACTTAGGGCGAAAAGTGTATCTGCAACAAATGATGGACGGAATGCTGAATGATTCAGACATTCTCCCTCAGTCAAGAGATCTGGGTTAAATCCATTGTTCTTTTGCCCACTACGCCACCCCAGTTTGGACCCAGCCATATGGAAATCAGTCTTGACCCTGTGCCTCATGGGAACAGTCCAGACCGAACTGCCAAGCCAGGTCCTCCCTAGACCGGAGCCAAGCATCCTGGGACCGGTTTCAGGGTATGTCACCCTTCATCAGCCAGGCTAGCTTGAATCCAGTGGCACAGTGAGCAAGGGACCCACGTCTGGGCATACCCATCCCACTTAGGGCGAAAAGTGTATCTGCAACAAATGATGGACGGACTGCTGAATGATTCTGACATTCTCCCCCAGTCAAGAGATCTGGGTTAAATTCATAGTTTTTTTGCCCACTACGCCACCCCTGTTGGACCCAGCCAAATGCAAATCAGTCTTGACCCTGTGCCTCATGGGAACAGTCCAGACCGAACTGCCAAGCCAGGTCCTCCCTGGACCGGAGAGAAGCATCCTGGGACCGGTTTCAGGGTATCACACCCTTCATCAGCCAGGCTAGCTTGAATCCAGTGGCACAGTGAGCAAGGGATCCACTTCTGGGCATACCCATCCCACTTAGGGCGAAAAGTGAATCTGCAACAAATGATGGACGGAATGCTGAATGATTCAGACATTCTCCCCCAGTCAAGAGATCTGGGTTAAATCCATTGTTCTTTTGCCCACTACGCCACCCCAGTTTGGACCCAGCCATATGCAAATCAGTCTTGACCCTGTGCCTCATGGGAACAGTCCAGACCGAACTGCCAAGCCAGGTCCTCCCTGGACTGGAGACAAACATCCTGGCACCGGTTTCAGGGTATGTCACCCTTCATCAGCCAGGCTGGCTTGAATCCAGTGGCACAGTGAGCAAGGGACCCACGTCTGGGCATACCCATCCCACTTAGGGCGAAAAGTGTAAGTGCAACAAATGATGGACGGAATGCTGAATGATTTAGACATTCTCCCCCAGTCAAGAAATCTTGGTTAAATCCATTGTTCTTTTGCCCACTACGCCACCCCAGTTTGGACCCAGCCATATGCAAATCAGTCTTGACCCTGTGCCTCATGGGAACAGTCCAGACCGAACTGCCAAGCCAGGTCCTCCCTGGACCGGAGACAAGCATCCTGGGACCAGTTTCAGGGTATGTCACCCTTCATCAGCCAGGCTAGTTTGAATCCAGTGGCACAGTGAGCAAGGGACCCACGTCTGGGCATACCCATCCGGTCCTAGGATGCTTGTTTCCAGTCCAGGGAGGACCTGGCCTGGCAGTTCGGGCTGGACTGTACCCATTGGGCACAGGGTCAAGACTGATTTGCATATGGCTGGGTTCAAACTGGAATGGCATGGTGAGCAAAAGAACAATGGATTTGGGCCCAGATCTCTGTACTGGGGTGAATGTATGACATTGTTCTGCATTCTGTCCATCTTATTGTTGTTTTTATCATGAATGATAGGAGGCAGGTTTCAAGGGTCAGCCAAAATGTGGCAATTAAATGTCCTTGATAGGGCTATATTTGGTTTGGTTTCCAACCTCTAGCATGAGAGCTGTGTCCCTCCCAATTGTTGGCATGTGTTTCCACATACCCCCCCCCCCCAGTGCTCCTCAGGAACCCTATAAACCTTCAGTGCAACCTCATAAGCAGAAACTAATTTTGCAATTTCATCTCCCACCACATAACTGGGCACCAAATCTTTGGGTATACCAACCCTTTTTTCTCTATCAGGTACTGGATGCATGCTGCCACCATACCTGAAGGGATCTTCATGCCTGGCCGTGATATCCAGCTCTTTCATACACAGTTCATGAACCAGTAAAAGTTTCTTCTCTGCTAAGGCTCTTTCTGCCTCAGCCTTCTTTGCCTCTAAGGCCCTTTCAGCCTTTTTCTCCTCAGCCTCCAATTTGTATTTGGCCATCTGCAGCTTGAATTCTCTCTCTCCTCCCTCCTCTTTCTCAGTCCCTTTGGCGAGGGATGGCACAGAACTGCCTCAATGTTGGAGAAATGGAAGCCCACAGAACTGGCTGTAGGGATGACAGAGGCCAACAGGTGAGTAAGGAATACTAGTCAGAGTGAATGCATATAAATACATTTTGAGAGGTTTACTTGTTTTGGCAGCAGGCTTTGAGGTGTTGAAATTTGAGAACACCTGGATACTAGGTCTTGGCAAAATTTATGTTACAGGCATCATTTTGAGTTTGCTTCTTACACGAAATTCCCAAAATGACACTATTATATCATTTTGTACTTTAGCGTCATTTGCGTAAAAAAAATTGTGTGAGTGCACAGGAAAAACACGAGTGACCAGAATGTAAGCAACTGCTCTTTGCAGCTCTTGTGTTTTCTAGGATATTCTATAAGTTTGAAATGCATCCTCACAACCAAAATGGGCGTGAATATAAATGTTGCACTAAAATATGGTTCACTGATAGAATATCGATGAAGAAAACATCAATGTAAAAAATATCGAAAAAAAATATAGAACACAAAAATATCGACTCCCATACCTACACAGGTAAGTACAAAAATATCGAATCAAAAATATCGATGTAAAAAATATAGAAGTAAAAAATTGCGATTTAAATATATATATAAATATAAAATAAAATAATATATATTAAATATAGTAAATATTAATATTATTTTAACAAAACAAATTAAATTTAATATACATTATAACAAAATATAACAAATAAAATTCATTTAAAAAAAATAAACACACAGGGCCTGATTCACAGAACTAACTTACGTCAAAATCCTAAACTTACAACAATTTTGGTATTTACAGAATGAACTTACACATTTGGGTATTCACAGAATGAACTTACACATTTGGGTATTCACAGAATGAATTTACAACAATTTTGGTATTCACAGAATGAACTTACACATTTGGGTATTCACAGAATGAACTTACAACAATTTTGGTATTTAAAGAATGAACTTACACATTTGGGTATTCACAGAATGAACTTACAACAATTTTGGTATTCACAGAATTAACTTGCTCATTTTGGTATTCACAGAAGGCACTTACTCATCAATGAGTAAGTGCCTTCTGTGAATACCAAAATGTGTAAGTTACACAAAATGTGTAAGTTACACAAAATGAGTAAGTTACACAAAATGTGTAAGTTACACAAAATGTGTAAGTGTCTTCTGTGAATACCAAAATGAGTAAGTTTATTCTGTGAATACCAAAATGAGTAAGTTCATTCTGTGAATACCAAAATGGTAGTAAGTTTAGGATTTTGTCGTAAGTTAGTTCTGTGAATCGGGCCCTCAAACAATAATTTATACATATATATATATTTACTTTAACATAATTAAAAAACTATTATCTTTAATTTATTTTAAACTTTAAAATTATATTAAAATTATATATATATATATATATCAAGAATTTAAAATATTAAAAAAACAATACTTTAAGGGGCCCATTACGATGGCGGGCGGAAGCACAACCGCCGTGCTGGCGGATGCAAAAACCACCAGTTACCGCCGGCACGCAGCAGTCCACACGCCCGCCCAATTACGATGTGAAAAGTAGGCCAAACACCGCCGGCAAGCCAGCAACACCGTCCGCCATCAAAGTGCGCCCGTACACGTAGCGGCGCAGCTCAACTGACACACACCGTCCGACGAAAACACGTCCCGCCCGGCGCATAAATTACGATGCCGCAAACAAACGGCTCCCACGGCCAAGAGATACCGTACGACAAACCGAAGCGGTAACACGGACGCCGAGCACGGACAACGAAGAAGCGGCTCCCCGAGCATGAATCCAGCACTGCAGGCCCTCCCCATGCTCCTGCTGATGCACCACCAAGGACGCAACGTACCGCGGAGACGCAGGTAGGCACACACACAACAAGTGCACGCAAACAGCGCACACAGTGCAAGGGCGGAAAAAGCGGACAACCCCCCACCAGCGCGTGTACACTACACATCCACCATTGCATCCACATATGACACACAGGCCAAATCGTAACATCGCGTAACACATGTGTACACACCACCTGGGACTAGGAACCAACGACCCCGTCACGGCCCCAAAGCGGCGATGACGCCGCCACACATGCGCACAACGCAGAGGCCAACCGCAGCGCCATGCATGCGTCGCACACAGACACAGGGACACAACCAAGCAGCACACACATCAGCCCCACCCCGAACGCACATGACACATGACAGGCCTGCCACAGACATGTCCCCAACGCCCAATTCACGGACAACACCCAACGCCACACAACCGACGCACACATGTCAGTGAAGTCACGCAACAGCAGGACACACCCCAGTGTAACAAACATGGCGTAGCACACAGCGGCGGCAACACCAACTAGGAGAAGCAGGGCCCCTTCGGGAAGAGGAACGCCAGTACCACACTGAAACACCCATACCACCCTGCACATATGAACAAGACACATAAAACGGAACACCAAAGAGCCCGGGGACCGACAACAGGTGGCCCAAGAATAACATTCACACACAAGGCCCAACGCAGAGCGGAAAGGCAGCCTGCCGCCCACACAAGGGAGAGCAGACAGCACTGAATGACCTTCCATTCCAACTCCGAAACCACAGCCCTACGACAGAAGCCGGTGAATACAGCCATTGTCCAAGAATAGACCAACACAGGCATGCCGAGGAGACCGACCACAGGGCAGATAGCGCATATCACAGAAGCACACAACGGACGGGGAAGAAAGAAGAAAACACTCCCCCATGTCGGCCACATGCAAGTTAATTGGAAGGAGTCACACATCACTGACCTTGAACTGTCTGAGAAGCATGTGGGATGAGGGCCCGTGTCCTCCAAACAAGCCAACAGAACACAAGTCCTGTCTCCCTACGACTACACAGAGCTCACAGCAACCTCGGAGCGTGCACATTGCAGACTGCACACACAGCCGGAGCACGCCACCACAACGCACCGCTGCGAAATGGCAACCGCAACACACCTACCCAACTACGCCGGACAGCTCAAGCTGTACAAAACCAACCTGTTACATATATTGGGATGCGATCTCCTGTCCCTGCTGAACGTAAGTTACCGACTGACTTACCGCATCACATTGTTCAGCTGCGTCATGCCCGTCTTCTACTGTCGGAGGTGTCCCTACCAGCATCCCGTGGAGATATGCCTCTCCAACCCGGCATGTCTAAAGGCGGACCTGCTACCACTACTCCTCCCTCTGGACGCACACGACAGGGCCTGCTCTGCCTATGGGGGCATGGCGTATGTGGCCAACATCGCACCCGCACTGAAATGGGACCACTGTGCCTCCACACGACGGATCATCGAGAACAGCTACATCGAATGTCACCCAGCATGCCCCATCATGGTCCTCCAAGGGACAACTTACGAACAACACCTTGACAGCCACCATCCGCTACATTGGCTGGCAAACATGTACACCACCAATGACATGGAAGCCCTGCTGGGCGGCATCGCATACCTGACAACCTGTAAATTCGTCGGACCACAACGCAGGTTCCCCGATTGACCTATGATGTCCAACCCCGCACCCATGCTTAGCTTCCGCATGGACTGGCCAGTCACCACCACAACAGCCATACCAAACGACCGGCAACTGTAACCACACCATCAACGACATCGCCATGACATCGGATATGACCGGGACATGCACACTGTTCCCCATCACATCCAGGGACACCGCATGCATCGTGGGAGGCAGTGGCATGGGGTCTGTGTATCGCACCCACATGGACGGAACTGCACGAACAACCAGGACACGACATGGATCCAGCGCCCATGGACACACACACCGCTCAGTGGACATGAATAGGTCGCCTGGAGTCTGTGGGTGCTGCACCCCTCCCACCCCCGCCCCGGGAATCCCATACCAGGACCTTTGCATGGACGACAAGTGCATACAACAACAACACGACCCCAGTGACTGTGACATGTCCAGTAACCACCACAGTGCAACAACAAGTGGCACGCCGCTGCATGCACGCAAGCACATGCCCTGATGTCATCACACATGCACGCGTGCATGAGGAACAACCACAGCAAACCTGTCACATGGAACTGAGATGGACTGTGCCCATGATGCCAAGCGGTCTGGTAGGCTACATGTATACCGTCTGTGTCAAAGTCCGCTGCCCCGCAGCTATACGTTAAATGTACATTAGCACAGCCTTGGTCAAGCAGATGTAACTCTGAAGCCCACATCCCACATTCAACAGCCAATCACATGTAACCCCACACCCTATCCCATTTGCAATCATGCTCAGTATATCCTCAACATGTATTCCGCTGCCAGTAGTGTCCACTATACTGCATCACAGAGGACAGAAGACTCAATATAATGTTTGAAACCAAAACTGTCTCCGCTGACTCATTTCACAAGTACGAATGAGAGAGGATGAGAGTATGTGAAGTACACGGCAGTCGTGACATGACCATGTAGTCCACTGGTATTGGATGTCAACGCAAATGAGTAGCACAACTGTGGAAGACACACATGTGTCGTGTGAAGTCGTATGGACGCAGTGCTCAGGTGGGTGGGTGTGACGGGTAGATGCGCACATGCCAAGTTGGAGCACGCCGTGTCGGGAGGGGTCATGAACAGTACACCACCGCTTCCCTGGGCATTGTGAGAGGACACCTGTCGGGGGGAGTGAACACGTGTGTGCACAGCAGCCGGGCACACGTACAAAGCGGTACCAGGCGCACCTCAGCCCACCCTCTGTGGACAAGCTGGATCCTGTTGTGCGCCCGCCATGCCCCTTGACAAGGCACACACAGCCCCAGTCGACCAGGTGTAACCCCAACATAGTCAATCCGCACAGGCGATACAGGGCACGGGATGGCAGTGGAGCATGGTGTGTGAGAGGTCTCCTCGTGCTCCTCCTGGTCATATCACGCAGGCAATAGAACCTCAACGTCTAGCATGGCACAAGTCAAATGGAAGTGTAGGGGGGACGCACCACAGCACGAGCAGCACTGACGTCACGGGAGGTGGCTCGCACCATCCCATCCATTGCCCATTATACCAACCACGCCACATGCCATTGCGACTAAGTGCAAGCGCGTGCGCCACCACCCCCGAGCCCTCCCCAGAGAGGCCAAAGAGTGAATGTGTGGGCCATCAGTCACAGACGGACGCGGCATGGCCGCAAGGGCAGCCACAGCCACTGGGTGTCGCAGGTGGCGGATCCGGAAGGCGAAGACTGTGATGCATAGTCCATGCAGGCCGGGTCTCCATTTGGGGCACCACGCAGGTGGACGGCGTCCCGCAACACATCATACCCTGAGACAGCCCACTCGTGCAACTGGACCCACACATACACTCCTTGCCCTCTCTGGTGCGAGCTTGGGGCTGCCTGTGCAAGCGCTAGCCTCGCAGGTGCACATGCATATTGGGGGAGCGAGGGGAGGACATGAGGGCTGGGGCGAAGATGACTGTATCACTGTCAGTGAGTACAAGGGATGACCCAGATGTGGAAAGGAAGAGACGTGTCCCGTGTGTACTGCAACTAGTCGCCAATCCAACTACCCCCCATGTCCGGAATGTAAGCCCGCACCTAGGCCCGCCCATCCGCCACATCGAACATACCACCAGCACGACAACCTTCCCATTCGAAACACTGACTGGGGGTGGCGACCAGTGAACAATCATGTGTAGCCTACCCACGCGTACATGTGGGCCCTCCATGATCCATGTCACCTGCGGCAAAGTCATGACATGCGCAATGAGGGAAGTGAGGAGAGCTGTCCGCCCCACGCACAGAAGGTGCATCAGCTCCACAGACCCAGCAGCGAGTCCAGCAGGGGTCACATGTGCAGGGGCAGCTGTGCCTGGTGTGAAGGCACATGCATATAGACAGCACATCGACCAATGTGTAGTCTGCCCACATCTACAATCCATCATCATGCGGACATAGGAATTGAACACAGGGCAACACATCTTAGTGGGTGCACCCACCGTGACCAACAATGCGCAATCATCGACGTACCCGCCCTGTGCATGGCCCCCCACCCAACGGAGGCACATCAAGTGCCACCATCCCACACACACAAGCCTTCCACGGAACATGCTGTGTCCAATGGTCAGTACAGAGTCAGCGCCCATCTGGTGGATCCTGAACAGGAGACACATGCACACACATGCCAGCTCCCACTATGTACGTCTGCCACCTGGCACGTGCAATGTAACCTCTCACCTGTGACGTGTGACTGCAAGCACACAGCCGTCTTGGCATGGGGCTGTCAATGTGGACACCTGTCAATGTTTCAGGAGGTGTGATCCGTACAGTGCTGTACATAGGGTGCAGTGCTGACACCTACTACTGTCTCATATCCCCTCGTGCCACAGGTCCCACTTGTTTTGGCCGCTCAGCCTGTGCCCACATCGTCGTCGTCGTGTGCCATACTCATCCAGCCTCGGAAGCAGTTCCATGCTCAGCAGACATTCATGTTGCCGTGGCGTTGCCGCTTGACGAATATGCAGTCAGTCCCCATCAGCACGCCCCGCAAGTCATTGGGGCCTAGATCCCCATGTGCATGCACATGGCAGTGGTTTGTATCACTAGCCATTGCCATTGTTGGGAGACCTGTGTAAGTGTATTGTGGCCGTGCCGTCCCAGCTTGACAGCTGGGCTGTGGCTCATGTGCTTGCTCAGTCATGTCAGTGATGTGTATGCGAAATTGCTATGTGTTGTGTTGCTTTGACATGTGTCCACTGCCAATTTCCCTAGGCGGAGACCGAACATTGACCGCCCATACCAATTGCTGGCGGACATGGACGATACAGAGGTCATTAGGAAGTTTCGGCTGGACAGGCCAACCCTGCATCGACTGTGTGCCATGTTGGAACCCCATCTCCGTCCCCGCAGGGTGTATCCGACAGCTGTCACCCCCACGGCTAAGGTGATGGCCGCCATGCATTTCTTCGCCACTGGGTCATTCCAGCACACAGTGGGCAGTGGAGGAGGGATGTCCCAGCCCATGTTCAGCAAGGTGCTGAGGGATGTACTGGCAGCCATGATGCTGTACCGAAACAGGTACATCCGCTTCCCCAGGACTCGTGAATTGGCGGCAGTGAAGGGTGCATTCTATGCCCTTGGCAGAATCCCACACGTCGTTGGAGCCATTGACTGCACACATGTTGGCCTTGTTCCACCACAGGCCACTGAGCACCTGTACCGCAACAGGAAGCACACGCACTCCCTGAATGTGCAAGTGGTGTGCCTTGCGGACATGGTGATCACCCACGTGTGTGCAAAGTTCCCAGGCTCGGCCCATGACGCACACATAATGCGCAACAGCATCTTGCCACGACTGATGTCCAATCTGCAACAGGATCGTGGCTGTATTGTCGGTGAGTATGTGGAGTGGTGTAGCGTGCTGGTTGTGCGATGCTGTCCCCTGTCCAGTTGGAATAGCAACGGTTCTCTGTGTCCCTCACACCCAGGTGACTCTGCGTACCCGAATGGGGCATGGCTGCTCAGTCCATTGAGGAATCCTCGCACCCCAGCAGACGATCGCTACAATGAGGCACATGGGAGGACCAGACGTGTGGTCGAGCGTACCTTTGGCCTCCTCAAGTCCAGGTTCAGGTGCCTGGACCGCACCGAGGGTGCGCTGGCGTACTCCCCACAGAAGGTGTGCCAGATAGTGGTGGCGTGCTGCATGCTGCACAATCTGGCCATTCGGAAGCAGATCCCCCTCATCGTGGATGACGGAGATCAACCAGGGCCCCAGCCCGCAGACCAGGACAGCTCGAGTGAGGAGGACAGCGGAGAGGAGGAAGCTGGTAATGTGCGGCAGCAGCTCATCGCCCACTACTTCACTTGACGGTGAGTGTCCATGTACGACGGCTGATGTGGCTGTGTCTGTGCAGGTGTGTGTGTGCTGTGTCAGGGTGGCCGTTTGTTCACTGCGTGCTGTGTGTCAACGCTCCATGGCCAGGGTTGTATGCCACTGTTGGTGGCTGTGGCATTGTGCCCTATTGCTCTGTGCGATGTGTGTACATTGCTTGTAGTTGTTGACATGTACTGTGTGATGGGTGTGTGACACACTCATTGAATGTGCTCCTGTTCTGTCTCCCACCCCTAGGTCCCTACAGGCCCTCCGGTTCCATTGCCATGCCACGCATCAGGTGCCTTTCCGCCCAAGGTGGCCGTTGTATTCCGTACAAATAAAACACAGGGCACAAACAGCAGTTTGTGTAAGAGGTGCATTTATTTCAAACTGTGACATGTGATTGTGTGTAAGGTGATGACAAAAGTGGTGCGTGCAGTGACAATGAGCTGTCGGTCATGGCTGCGTGATGCTCAGGGTGTACCCACTGGTTCTATGTCCATAGTCCAACACACACATGCCATCCAGATGGCTGTGTGGAGTGGGATCGTAGTCCAAGTCAATGCAGTGGGTGGTCAAGGAAGGCTGGCTGGCTGCCTCACTTGCGTTTGGAGCGTGCGTAGTCCTCCCGGGAGATCTGTTTCCACTTCGGACGGCCCCTTCCACGTTTGCGAGGGGGGGTGCCTGCTTGCGACCTGCTGGTGGTTGAGGTGTGCTCACTGGCTGTGGACGCAGGGGAACTGGACACTGCTGCTCGACCCTGCGCCCCGGCAGGTGGTGGCGGAGGGGGAGCTGCTGTCCCTGGCTGTGACCTCACCGCCACCACCAGCTGGCCCATGAGGTCCACGAGTTGGCCCATACGGGCGTCCATGGACCTCAGCACCCCCAGCACCTCACGCGTGTCTGTAGCTGACCTGGCCCATTGTCCTTGGGCCTCTTCATAGGCCCCAAGGACTCTGGCCATTTGAGGCAGGGCATGGCTCCCAGGGGAGGCTGGCGTTTCCCTGACCCTGCTCCTCCTACCAGTCCTGCTGCCACCGGCCTGCCCACTAGCCACATTGCTCACCACGGTCCTCGCTGTGGCTCCCAGGGTGGATCCAGTCGGCCGGGCCACCACCTGCGCTGGGGCTGGTGCCAGCGAAGACGTGGTGGTGGTGGCGGCGGTGGTGCTCGGTGCGGCGATGGTGGCGGTTGCGGCAGTGGTAGTGGCCGCAATGACCGTGGGTGTGGCCGCAATGACCGTGGGTGTGGCCGCAATGACAGTGGCAGCAGGGGGCTGGGAATGTTCAGCAGCCCTGGATGATGGGTTGGTGGGTAGGAGGGGTCCTGGGGAGCGGCTGGGCCCTGCCACACCAGATGGGCCTGCTTGGTGGTCCGTGTCCGAAGAGGTGGACAGATCCTCCACATCCGTGTGTCCTCGTTGGGGGCTTGTAGGCTGGCTGTGCTGGCTGCTGTCTCCATCCCCAGCATCCAGCAGTTCGTCACCTGTGGAGAGAATGAGATTTGTTATTGTGTTGCACCTGGCGAAGTATGTATTTGTCGTCTGACATTCACAGTTCGTGCAATCTCGTACATGGGTTTCCCGGAGGCGTGTGTGTGGCTGTACCATTTGTAGTTGTGTGTGCTTGGCAATGGGACTGTGTGCTGTGCACATGTGGCATGGGACGGATTGGCCATGCCGATGGGTGTGTTGCTGTGCCCCTACTTATTGTGACTCTGGTGTATGCGGGCTCCTGGCCCATCCTGGGTCTGGTTTGTACTTTGCTTTTGGTGTTCAAATGGGACGCTTAGGAACGCATATGGCAACATGGGGGCCATGCCCCAGATTCGCATTTGGGAGGGAATATGCTTTTGGGGTTCAAATGGAACGCTTAGGAACGCATATGGCAACATGGGGGCCATGCCCCAGATTCGCATTTGGGAGGGAATATGCTTTTGGGGTTCAAATGGGACGCTTAGGAACGCATATGGCAACATGGGGGCCATGCCCCAGATTCGCATTTGGGAGGGAATATGCTTTTGGGGTTCAAATGGAACGCTTAGGAACGCATATGGCAACATGGGGGCCATGCCCCAGATTCGCATTTGGGAGGGAATATGCTTTTGGGGTTCAAATGGGACGCTTAGGAACGCATATGGCAACATGGGGGCCATGCCCCAGATTCGCATTTGGGAGGGAATATGCTTTTGGGGTTCAAATGGAACGCTTAGGAACGCATATGGCAACATGGGGGCCATGCCCCAGATTCGCATTTGGGAGGGAATATGCTTTTGGGGTACATGCTGTGAGCCATGGGTGCCGAACGTGACATGTGTTGTGGCAGCATGACAGTGCATGGTCTGAGGTGTGTGCATGCCTGACATGGCCTGCATATTTGCTGTCTGTTGTGATTACTGGACATGGCATTGGACGCATCGTTATGAGTGAGTGATGGTTGTGTGCCAGCCAACGTATTGCAGTTGTCCCATCTCCTTGGTGTGCGTGCTGCCCTGTGCCATGTGCATCACTGCAGTGCTCGTGGGGGGTGTGGCCCATGTTGTGTGTTGTTGCTCACAGTGTGTCGTGCGCTTCATTGACTTCTGGCACATGGTTGGTCATGGGCATGTATCTTAGCGTGACTGCTGTATGTGTGGCAGCTGTGCGGATGACATGCCTTTCATGAGACTGGGGCTGACGGATGGGATGGATGGTATGTTGTATGTGCATGGTGTGTCTGTGTGTTTGATGGGTTCAGTGGTGTTCGTGTGCATTTATGTTGTTCCGCTCTGTTGCGTCTAGTGTTGTTTGTCTTACATAGGCGTAGTTGTGGGGTGTGTGGTTGACAGGCAGTAGGGGCTACATGGACAGGACTTCAATGGTGTTTCGGTTGTGTGTGATGAGTTGCACAGTGGCTGCCGTGTGGTACTATATTCAGTGTGGCTTGTGCATGCAGACGTGGCTCCTTGGGTGTTGCTGTGTCTGTGATGGGTCATGTGAGGTGTGAGTCTGTGGTTCATGTCCGTGTGCACATTGTTCACTTGTTCGTGACGGTGGGCGGTGCTGCGTGTTCGTCTGCTACGTGACATGTCCCATGTGTTGGTCGTGTTACGGTCCTCATGCCTCCAGTAATCCAGCCCTGTCCAGTTTCCCACCTGCAGGTTGTTCGTGCGTGCACTGTACTGGATGCCACATGGTTCTAAGCGGGGGTGCTCCATGTTGCAGGTCTGTGGGGGTGGGGAGGTGTTGTGGGTCGTGGTGGTGGCTGGACACCCACTGACACCGATTGCTGTGGACCGTGATGTCTACCTTTCGGCTGTCGTTGTGCACTGCGGTGGCTGACACGTGGCTGTGGGGTGTGGGGGATGCTCTTCCTTGCTGTGCTGTGGGACTAGGGGCCTGGTGTGTTTTGTACTTGGGCTGTCCACCCTCCCACCCACTGCACTTTGTGTTCCTGCCACTTACCTGTTACTTGTCGGTTAGTGCAGCTATGGCGGACACATGGGTGTGGTGGGTGCTCGTTGTGGCGCTTCTGGCATATTTGGGGACCTGTTGGTGGTTACGTGGCTGGCTGAGTGTACACATGTCCCCACGCATCTTACAGTTGTTCTGTTTGGGCTGTGTGTGGTGGTGTCTGTTGCATGTGTGTGTGATGTGTTGTGTATTGTGTGCTGGATATGGGGGTGTTTGTCCCTGGGAGCTGTGGCATGGTGGTAGTGCATGTGAGTACATAGCGGTGTGCTGGTATACATTAGTTTGTACTTACCAGCCTCCACTCCCCCTGCTAATCCGGCGAGGATCTCGGGATGTATGATGACTCGCACCTTCTCCTCCCACGCTTTGAAGGTCTTGAAGAGCGCGGGATTCCCTCCGCCAGTGACGGCTGCCAGCTCTCTGTTCTTGGTCTCCTTCTTCTTGACCAGGCTCTTGACGTCATTCCACCGTTTGTTAATTTCTACTCTGTTCCTGGGCAGGGTCCCGACTGCATTGACCTGGTCTACGATCCGGTTCCACATTCTGTTTCTGGTGGCTAGTGGTGTGTGCTGGACCATGTTCCCATAGATTTGTGGGTGCACCTTGATGATCTCGTCGACCATGACCGTCAGCTCAATGGGCGTGAACTTGGGCATTCTTTGTGGTGCCATGGTGTTTGTGGTGCTGGTGCGGTGTGTGTTGTGTAATGTGCAGGGGGTTTGTGGTGCCGGTGTTTGGTGGTGGTGGTGGTGGTGGTTGTGATGTGTGCGTTTCTGTGGTGTGCTGCTGTCCTTGCTGTGTCACTGTGTCCTCTTCTCTCCTCTCTAGTTTGCAATGTTGCAAGGGGTTGTGGTCTGTGGGAGTGCTGCTTTTGTACTTACCTGTGTGGGTGTGTCCTCATGGTCTGTTGTTTTCAGGTGTGTTGTGTCTGGGGTTCTGGCCTTTGTAGTTTTTGTTTGTCCAGGGGGGTGTTTTCGGGATGTGTACTGTGCTTGTGTATTTGTGCGTGCCTTGCTGTGTGGACTTGTTGGCCATGTTGTGTGCGATTGTTTTTGTCAGCGGATGGTTTCTGTGCAGGGACGTGGGCGCCATGGCTTCTGCCGTGTCGATTCTCATCGGCGTTGTTTGCGCAGGCGGGCGGTGTATTTGTAGTTTTCCCGCGCTCATGGCGGTGCGATCGTAATCTCACGTGCGGTGTGTCGGCCGTGAGGGCGGGCGGTTTTGTGTTGTCGTGCGTGTTTCCGTCCGTGGCGGGCGGTTTGACTCCGACTCGGACGATGGCGGGCGATATCTTGTGTGGTTTTTCCGCCGATGGCGGTTTTCGGTTTGTGTAATCGTAATGGCGTGGTCGGTGTTCAGACGGTGTGTGCGGGCGGATTTTTGCCGCTTCCATGCCTGGCGGATTCTTTTACGCCGGGTATCGTAATGGGCCCCTAAGATATTAAACTATTAAAAAAATATTTAAACTTAAATTTCCCAATACAATCAGTGCAACAGTAGGGAAAATGTTGGATAGCAAAATAATTAAATTTACTAGTCAAACTCCAGTGAGTGCAACAGTAAGGAAAGTGTTGTATAGCGGAGGGGTAAAAAATTAGTATTCCCACTCCAGTGAGAGCAACAGTAGGGAAAGTGTTGGATAGCGGAGGGGAAAAAATTAGTATTCCCACTCCAAAGAATGCAACAGTAGGGAAAGTATTGGATAGCGAAGGAGTAAAAATTACTATTCCCACTCCAAAGAGTGCAACGGTAGGGAAAGTGTTGGATAGTGAAGGGGTAAAAATTACTATTCCCACTCCAAACAGTGCAACAGTAGGGAAAGTGTTGGATAGCGGAGGAGTAAAAATTACTATTCCCACTCCAGTGACTGCAATGGTAGGGAAAGTGTTGGATAGCGGAGGGTTGAAAAGTACAATTCCCACTCCAAACAGTGCAACAGTAGGGAAAGTGTTTGATAGTGGAGGCGTAAAAATTACTATTCCCACTCCAGTGAAAGCAACAGTAGGGAAAGTGTTGGATAGCGGAGGGGAAAAAATTACTATTCTCACTCCAGTGAATACAACAGTACGGAAAATGTTGGATAGCGGAGAGGTAAAAATTACTATTCCCACTCCAGTGAGTGCAACGGTAGGGAAAGTGTTGGATAGCGGAAGGTTAAACAGTACTATTCCCACTCCAAACAGTGCAACAGTAGGGAAAGTGTTTGATAGCGGAGGTGTAAAAATTACTATTTCCACTCCAGTGAGAGCAACAGTAGGGTAAGTGTTGGAAAGTAGAGGGGAAAAAATTACTATTCCCACTCCAAACAATGCAACAGTAGAAAAAGTGTTGGATTGCGGAGGGGTAAAAATTGCTATTCCCACTCCAAACAGTGCAACAGTAGGGAAAGTGTTTGATAGCGGAGGGCTAAAAATCACTATATTCCCACCACAGTGAGAGCAACAGTAGGGAAAGTGTTGGATAGCGGAGGGTTAAAAAGTACTATTCCCACTCCAAACAGTGCAACAGTAGGGAAAGTGTTTGATAGCGGAGGTGTAAAAATTACTATTTCCACTCCAGTGAGAGCAACAGTAGGGTAAGTGTTGGAAAGTAGAGGGGAAAAAATTACTATTCCCACTCCAAACAATGCAACAGTAGAGAAAGTGTTGGATTGCGGAGGGGAAAAAATTACTATTCCCACTCCAAACAATGCAACAGTAGGGAAAGTGTTGGCTAGCAAAGAGACAAAAATTACTATTCAAACTCAAACAGTTAAAACAAAAACTAAAAAACAATAAAAATTATAAAAAATCAAACAAAATAAACAATATTTAAAAATGAAAAATTAAATATATAAAATTTAAAAATATTGTAATATTATTTCCATATAAAAAACCTACAAATAATATATAATATAAAATAATAAATACATTTATAAAATAAAATTCTTTTAAACTAGAAAATATTTACAAACAAATAAATTACTTTATACATAAAAGTATTATTGTATTTCCTACCCTATAACACCACACCAATAACAAAATACTTCAACATTTCTAATGACATTTTTTCTAAAATTGACATAATTAATAATCAATTTAAAAATATTATTAATAAAAAAACGAATAAATATTAATTGACTACACACACTTTAACACTATGATATCCACAACACACACCTAAATGAAACTCTAAAATAATAAAACACAATTAAAACATATTTATAAATTAAAAACTATTACTATTAACAACTAATAATAAAGTAATTAAAATGAATTTAATACCAACCCTTTACCCCTTTAAAAGTAAAAACAGACAAAAAATTAAACAATTACCCAAAATACATATCAAATAATTAACATCACTTAACAACTACATATTAATTAAATGCAAATTACTTCCCAACCTTTACTCCTATAAACACCAAAACTAACAGCTAAAATTAATCACACAATTACCATAATCGATTACCAATTAATTGATTAAAATTAATTAACATCCAATTAAAAATAAATTACTTCCCACCCTCCGCCAATTATTCTGAAATTGTTGGTAATTCCATAAAAGCAAATTATGGAAATTTCACACACTCCTGCTGCGGACCCCAGAAAAACCCCAGCACACCAATCTACTGCAAAGGATCTGAGAAGGAAGAAAACAAAAATAATTGAGGGATGGAAAACGAATCAAACTGGTGCAAAAACAAAAAGAAATAACACAGTTTGTGACTCGTTGCCAGGAAAGGGCTTAATGTCAGGAATGTTCATATACAACTCTACTCCTAATGCCCCTAATGTGACCTCAATCAGGAGAGTGATAAAGAGTGTGTCAGTTAGTAATTTAACATTTCCCATTGCTATAGAATGAATTGGTCCATTCTCCACAGTCTCCAGTTCTTATGAAACTTATGCTTTATAAGACACCAGTGCATAGCCTGATTACTGACTAAGGGCCTGATTACAATCTTGGTGGATGGGATACTCCGTCAGAAATGTGATGGATATCCTGTCTGCCGTATTAAAAGTTCTGTTATCTCCTATGAAACTTGCAATATGGTGGACGGGATATCCATCACATTTGTGACAGAGTGTCCCATCTGCCAAGATCGTAATCAGGCCCTAAGTCCTAGCCATGCCTGAAAGGACGATTCAAGTCAGTAAAGTTAGATCATGATTGTAATGTAGTACTGTTTGTGCAGTTCATCCTAGAAGTGTGAGCTCAGTTTAAGGTACACCAGGAAAGACAATAACAGTAGGTCTGTAAAGGTGTGAAGAAGATGTACGCAGCAGGTGGATGATGCTTTAAGAGTTAGGGAAGTGTGTGCGTAGA
The DNA here is from genome assembly GCA_963921515.1 of Calotriton arnoldi. Taxonomy (NCBI): domain Eukaryota; kingdom Metazoa; phylum Chordata; class Amphibia; order Caudata; family Salamandridae; genus Calotriton; species Calotriton arnoldi. Next base: position 542,108 of record CAWUFW010006867.1, read on the forward strand.
TGAGGACCAGGGCTGGGAGTAGTTCGTGGAGTTTTGCTACGCGGAACTCCGCGAAGTTACAAAAAAACTCAGCAAGGTTCCACGAGTGGCGGAGTGCAGTGCGAACTGCAGTTTGTGCTGGTATTCCTGCCGCTCGGGTAGAATTTCTACCCGAGCGGCAGCTCGCGCTCGCGAACTTACCGGGAAAAAACTCCGCTGCACATCGCGAAGCGGAGTTTTCTGCACTCCGTGAGCTCCGCGGTGTGGGGAGTGCAGAAAACTCCTCAAACTCTGCGATCGGAGCGAAGTTCACCGCCCAGGCCTAATGAGGATGGATAAGAGGAAATTGAAATGAGATTTGTGGGAGTCACTGTTAGGACCTTGAAATGGTTAGTATAAAGGGTATGTGCAACAGTCAAGTAAATGCATTGCAAAAGGAAATTGAGAACTTAATTGAGTGGGTAGCCCTGTCCCCATAAGGCCCATTAACTCAAGGACTATGGAAAAGAAAGTGAGACACTGTTCAATGTAAGGGACAAACTGTCGTTGTTAATCATGTGGCCCTGATGTCAGAAGCTGAGAGGTTTGGGGAAAGTGTGTTGCATCAGGGAATGGGAGAGAAAATGGTGAAGTAATTATGGATCCTCATTGTGTGGGCCACTCAATGGTATGGAGGAACTCAGCAAGTAGAAACCAGAGAAAAAGGTATGAAGAAGTGCTAGTGACATAGAGACCGAGAATCAGGGTGATATCAGTCTTTTGTGATAAAAGGGAAGAATCAAGCAAACACAAGGAGATGATGGACGGAGCACTGAAACTTTTCAGACACTCACCCCTAGTCACAGATCTGGGTTGAATCCATCATCGTTCTTTAGCTCACTTCACCACCCCAGTTCAGACCCAGCCATATTCAAATCAGTCTTGACCCTGTGCCTCATGGGTATAGTCCAGCCCGAACTACCAAGCCAGGTCCTCCCTGGACCGGAAACAAGCTTCCTGGGACCGGTTTCAGGGTATGCCCCTCTTCAGCTAGGCTAGCTTGAATCCAGTGGCAAAGTGAGCAAGTGACCCACGTCTGGGCATACCTTGCCAATTTAGTTTGAACAAAGCAAATACAAGGAGATGATGGATGGAGCGCTGAAACTTTTCAGCCACTCACAGATCCGGGTTGAATCCATCATCGTTCTTTAGCTCACTTCGCCACCCCAGATCTCTGTACTGGGGTGAATGTATAATATTGTTCTGCATTCTGTCCATCCATTATTCTTTGAGTGGGTAGCCCTGTCCCCATAAGGCCCATTAACTCAAGGACTATGGAAAAGAAAGTGAGACACTGTTCAATGTAAGGGACAAACTGTCGTTGTTAATCATGTGGCCCTGATGTCAGAAGCTGAGAGGTTTGGGGAAAGTGTGTTGCATCAGGGAATGGGAGAGAAAATGGTGAAGTCATTATGGATCCTCATTGTGTGGGCCACTCAATGGTATGGAGGAACTCAGCAAGTAGAAACCAGAGAAAAAGGTATGAAGAAGTGCTAGTGACATAGAGACCGAGAATCAGGGTGATATCAGTCTTTTGTGATAAAAGGGAAGAATCAAGCAAACACAAGGAGATGATGGACGGAGCACTGAAACTTTTCAGACACTCACCCCTAGTCACAGATCTGGGTTGAATCCATCATCGTTCTTTAGCTCACTTCACCACCCCAGTTCAGACCCAGCCATATTCAAATCAGTCTTGACCCTGTGCCTCATGGGTATAGTCCAGCCCGAACTACCAAGCCAGGTCCTCCCTGGACCGGAAACAAGCTTCCTGGGACCGGTTTCAGGGTATGCCCCTCTTCAGCCAGGCTAGCTTGAATCCAGTGGCAAAGTGATCAAGTGACCCACGTCTGGGCATACCTTGCCAATTTAGGTTGAACAAAGCAAATACAAGGAGATGATGGATGGAGCGCTGAAACTTTTCAGCCACTCACAGATCCGGGTTGAATCCATCATCGTTCTTTAGCTCACTTCGCCACCCCAGATCTCTGTACTGGGGTGAATGTATAATATTGTTCTGCATTCTGTCCATCCATTATTCTTTTTGCATTTGTCACCCCGAGTGGGACAGGTATACCCAGATGCGTCTCCCATGCTCTCCATGCCACTAGAGTCAAGCTATCCTGGCTGATGAGGGGTAAAACCCCAAAACCGGACGTAGGATGCTTGTTTCCTGTCCAGGGAGGACCTCGCCTAGCAGTTCAGGCTGGACTAGTCCCATGGGGCACAGGGTCAAGACTGATTTGCATATGGCTGGGTTTAAACTGGAAAGGCATGGGGAGCAAAAAAACGATGGATTTAGATCCAGATCTCTGTACTAGGGTGAATGTATGACATTGTTCTGCATTTTGTCCATCAATTGTTCTTTTTGCATTTGTCACTCCGACTGGGGCGGGTATACCCAGACGTGGGTCCCGTGCTCTCCATGCCACTGGAGTCAAGCTATCCAGGCTGATGAGGGGTGAAACCCCGAAACTGGCCCTAGGATGCTTGTTTCCAGTCCAGGGAGGACCTGGCCTGGCAGCTCGGGCTGGACTGTTCCTATTGGACACAGGGTCAAGACTGATTTGCATATGGCTGGGTTCAAACTGGAAAGGCATACGGAGCAAAAAAACGATGGATTTAGGCCCAGATCTCTGTACTAGGGTGAATGTATGACATTGTTCTGCATTCTGTCCATCAATTGTTCTTTTTGCATTTGTCACCTCGAGTGGGACGGGTATGCCCAGACGTGGGTCCCGTGCTTTCCATGCCACTGGAGTCAAGCTATCCTGGCTGATGAGGGCTGAAACCCCAAAAGCAGTCCTAGGATGCTTGTTTCCAGTCCGGAGAGGACCTGGCCTGGCAGTTCAGGCTGGACTGTTCCCATTGGGCACAGGGTCAAGACTGATTTGTATATGGCTGGGTTTAAACTGGAAAGGCATGGGGAGCAAAAAAACGATGGTTTTAGACCCAGATCTCTGTACTGGGGTGAATGTATGACAATGTTCTGCATTCTGTCCATTAATTGTTCTTTTTGCATTTGTCACTCTGACTGGGGCTGGTATGCCCAGACGTGAGTCCCGTGCTCTCCATGCCACTGGAGTCAAGCTATCCAGGCTGATGAGGGGTGAAACTCCGAAACTGCTCCTAGGATGTTTGTTTCCAGTCCAGGGAGGACCTGGCCTGGCAGTTCGGGCTGGACTGTTCCCATTAGGCACAGGGTCAAGACTGATTTGCATATGGCTGGGTTCAAACTGGAAAGGCATGGGGAGCAAAAAAACGATGGATTTAGGCCCAGGTCTCTGTACTAGGTTGAATGTATGACATTGTTCTGCATTCTGTCCATCAATTGTTCTTTTTGCATTTGTCACCCCAAGTGGGACGGGTATGCCCAGACGTGGGTCCCGTGCTCTCCATGCCATTGGAGGCAAGCTAGCCAGGCTGATGAGTGGTGAAACCCCGAAAGCAGTCCTAGGATGCTTGTTTCCAGTCCAGGGAGGACCTGGCCTGACAGTTCAGGCTGGACTGTTTCCATTGGGCAGAGGGTCAAGACTGATTTGCATATGGCTGGTGTTGGACTTGGCCCTTTTTGGCTAAAGTTCCCTAAACTTTTTGCCTTCCCCCTAGACATTTTTTCTGACATGGTGTTGTCAACTTAGATGCTTTGGGCACTTTGCCACTGCTGATCAGTGTCAAAGTGCAAGTGCTCCCTGTGTAAAGTGTAATGGTAATTGGTTGTCCATAATTGGTATGTATGCCTTACTAGTAAAGTCCCTAGTAAAGTGCACTATGTATGCCAGGGCTGGTAATGCAAATGCTACTAGTTGGCCTGCAGCACTAATTGTGCCACCCACTCCAGTAGCCTTAAAGAGAGATCTCAGGCCTGCCACTGCAGTGCCCGCGCGCAGTTTGCTAAACTGCCATGTTGTCCTGACAAGTGCACCCACTTGCCAAGCCTTACCCTTCCCTTTCCATGCACATCAGACACCCCTATAGTAGGCCCAAGGTACCCCCCTGGGCAGGGTGCAGTGTGTGTGAAAGGTAGGACATGTACTGAGGTGTGTACCATGTCCTGACAGTGAAATACTCTCCATTTCGTTTTTCACTGTTGCAAGGCCATCCTGCCCATAGGACAGAATGGGGGAGCCTGTGTAATATGTTTCCAGCCTATCTTCCCATAGGCTTAAGATGGAGAGGTGAAGTTTAGTGTGCCTGAATTCACAATTTGATAACACATCTTTTTCTGAAGGTGGTTTTTACATTGTGTGTTTTAGAAACCACACTTTTAGAAGTGGCTGGATTTTTTGTTCTAACAATTCTGTGTGTCTCTGCCTGGTTGTGGATTGACTGTCTGGATATGAATGTGATAGGATCTGGGAAATGTCCTGACCCAGGGGAGGAGGTGAGACAGCAACAGGCTGACCTGCATCTGGAGTGTAGGGGGGAGGAGTAGCCCCTGGAGGTGAAGAGGCCTGGGCTGTCGCCATAAAACAATGGTTCCATCTCCTGCTGAGTGATTGAAGACCCAGACCCCCGCTATCGAAGGGAAAAGGTGTCACTGGCAGGGAGACACCCAGAGCTGGTTTAGACAGGGGTCAGTGCCCCCCTGAACACAAAGACTTCAAAGACATTTAGGGGTATAACTATGAGAGCTGAAACCCCTGAACGTTGGACTGATCAAGACTGAAAAGGATCGAAACTATTTTGTGGTCAAGAGGAACCTCTGCCAAGGAAGAAACAGCTGAAGAGACTGAAGGAAAGGACTGACCCTTGCTGTGTGTTCTGGGGCTGGCCTGCAGTTTGCTGATTTAACCAAGGAGAGGCTAAGGGACTTTGCTGTGTGCTGTGTCCCCCTGCTTGAGAGGACTTTGCTGTGTGCTGTGTCCTGAAGTAACTTGTCCCCAAGGGCCCGAGGAGAGCTGGCTCCCTGTTGTGGAAACTCAGGAACATAAAAGTTTCCAGGTGGGTCTCAGCGACGCTGTGTGCTTCGTGCAGCCTGAGACCTGCGTAAGAACTGCCCCGTGATCGTGTGCACCCGGAGTCCAAGTGAGTCTCAGAGACGCTGTGTGCGTGTGCTTCGTGCAGCCTGAGACCTTCGTGAGGATTGCCCTGTGATCATGTGCACCCGGAGTCCAAGTGAGTCTCAGCGACGCTGTGTGCGTGTGCTTCGTGCAGCCTGAGACCTTCGTGAGGATTGCCCTGTGATCGTGTGCACCCGGAGTCCAAGTGAGTCTCAGCGATGCTGTGTGCGTGTGCTTCGTGCAGCCTGAGACCTTCGTGAGGATTGCCCCGTGATCGTGTGCACCCGGAGTTCAAATGAGTCTCAGCGACGCTGTGTGCGTGTGCTTCATGCAGCCTGAGACCTTCGGGAGGATTGCCCTGTGATCGTGTGCACCCGGAGCAGTCTTGTTCTCTGCGTCGATCGAGCAGCGTGACCAGAGCTGCTGCGATCGTCATTGCCATCGGCCCGGACCGGCATCTCCAGAGGAGCTGTGCCGCCGGCCCGAGCCTGCCTTTGCCAAAGAGAGACCTCGAACCATCATCGTCGGGGGTCCGAGATCCACTGCCCAAGATCAACGAAGTCGCACCGGAGGCCCAAGTCGCGAGGAGAGGAGAGTGAGATCGCACCCCCCAGGTAACGCTCAGCGAGCGTGCGTGTGTCGCCACCTGGGGCGGGGTGCAAGCTCCGAGAGAAACGCTCTCGGCCTTTCCCATCTTTGCAGCGCGAGCCTCCGCTCAAGACCGTATTGCAGCCCGTACTTGCTGAGGAGTGGCAGTACCGGGGCCGGAGTGTGGAACTGCACTTGTTTTCCATCATAACAGTGTTGGGGGCATGTTTTGGCAGTAGCTGACCGCGAGTCAGTAAGAGTGGCATAGAGACCGTGCAGAGCACCGCGATCGGTGCTGAAGTATGTTATTTTTGCATTACGAACTGCCTGATTGTTGCGTTAAGAAGTGCCCTATTTTTGCATTACGAACTGCCTGATTGTTGCATTACGAAGTGCCTTATTTGTTGCATTACCAACTGCCTGATTGTTGCATTACGAAGTGCATTATTGTCGCATTACGAACTGCCTGATTGGTGCATTACGAATTGCCTGATTCTCGCATTACGAACTGCATAGCATTGCATTAGGACTGCATTAGATCATTGGGAATTGCTCATTAACACTGCAAGAACCTACCAGTGCTTGCTGGCCTAATAACCGGCAAGGTGAAATATTACAAATACGCATATGTTGGATTTGTATCATGTGGTCTCATCGTATATCTTTTTTCTTATAAACTTATACTTGTTTTTTTATTAAACTTGTGTGGAGTCCATTTGTGGTGTTATCCCTGTGTCACTGAGAGCGTGGTTGCAAATACTTTACACATTTGCCTTGGAGATAAGCCTGGCTGCTCGTGCCAAGCTACCAGGGGGTGAGCAGGGGTTATCTAAAGGTGTGTCCCTCCTTACCCTGACGTAGAAGCAAGGGTCCCTATTTGGACTAAGGTACATACCTCAGCCAACTAGAGACCCCCAGTTCTAACAGCTGGGTTCAAACTGGTAAGGCATGGGGAGCAAAACAACAATGGATTTTGGCCAAGATCTCTGTACTGGGGTGAATGTATTACATTGTTCTGCATTCTGGCCATCAATTGTTCTTTTTGCATTTGTCAGCCTGAGTGGGACGGGTATGCCCAGACGTGGGTACCGTGCTCTCCATGCCACTGGAGTCAAGCTATCCTGGCTGATGAGGGTGAAATCCCGAAACCAGTCCCAGGATTCTTGTTTCCAGTCCAGGGACGACCTGGCCTCACAGTTCGTGCTGGACCTTTCCCATTGGGCACAAGGTCAAGACTGATTTGCATATGGCTGTGTTCAAACTTGAGAGGAATGGAGTGCAACAAAACAATGGATTTAGGCCCAGATCTCTGTACTGGGGTGAATGTACGACATTGTTCTGCATTTTGTCCATCAATTGTTCTTTTTGCATTTGAAAGGGAAGAATCAGCAGTCTTGTCTCCCAATGTAGAATGAGATTTATCTCCAACTTTAGCAGGAATTTCAAGTGTTTATCAAGGTTATCCCTATCTTGACTGCTACTAATGCATATCTCTGAAAGAGAATCCATGCAATGGTTGTGCCACTATGTGGATGTGTCATTTTAGGGTTTGAATTTCTTTAAGGGCTTAAGTGGTAAGACTGATACTTCCATGTCAGATTCATGCAAACACTCAAAGTGTTACAGGGTTTCAGGATCATTGAATTTGTTGGATTCATCTTACATTGTAATGAGTGTTTTCTATTTCTAGAAGGCCAAATGTGACTATGACCATTTCCAGATTATGAGAGAGTGTCAAAAATATTGCAGAAATGAGGATACTGTGACTTTTATAGAAGAGTGGGCTTGTATTCCTTCCTGTTTGGGTAACCCTTTGATAATCCTTCTGGTGTGTTGATGTATGAAAAGCATACCTATAAGTGGCTTAGGTGAGGAGCATTGACTGGAGAAAGAAAAGGTAATAAGTCATGAAACTTTGAATCTCAGGGATACCACAAAAGCAGACATTGTCCCCTCTGCGGCCATCCTTCAATTCAGTATTGTGTCTGTGAAGGTACAATACATCTTGGTCCCAATCATAAAATGTTGTCTTAACTTTGATGATTCCTTTTAAGCTTTATCCAAATGATTTTGAAACTACTCTATATCACAGTGTAGTAATATATTGTCTTAAGGTTATTAATTGGAGTGGATTGGTGCCCCCTCCCCCCCCCCAATTAAACCTGGCACAACCCCTAGTAGCTATGGCAGAGAGCAGACAGGCTTAACTTTAGTACAAATTTAAACTCTACCTCTACCTTGGGGACTACAAGACCTACTTAGGGGTGACATTTAATATTTAAAGTAGGGTTCTTTTGGCCCACAGGTTTAAAAGCTGCAAAATATGTGCTGCAGTCCACAGGTAACATGTGCCATTTCCATACCATTGGTGTATTTTCTTGCATCATATACTGTGGCCATACTGGGACGTTAAATATGCCACTATGGATTTAGCCAATTTTACCATGTGTCAGGGGTCAGAGCACATACTCTGGGGACTAGATTTCAGTGGTGCTCCTGTGTGCAGAGTTCAAAAACCAGCAGCATCAGTCCACCAAAAATGGGGGTTACCAGGCAAACAGAGGCACTTCCTCACAGAAGCCAATATTTTTTATTCCTTCATGTCCATCAATATTCAAGTAGCAGATATATTGTGCTTGATGATTTCCAGGGTGATCTCAGGCACCATGGAACATGAAAGGGATAATAACCCACCTGTGAGAGCACCATAAACAGCAATTGCTCTTGATGGCTTGGAAGAATATATGAGGCCACCAATGGGCACTTCCACCTGATCAAGAAAGGAAGGGTTGGGAGAACAGGATGCACAAGAGTGGTTGACTGAAGTCAGTAATGAAGTCAAGCAAAGAGGAGATAGAAAAATGGAGCAATATCATACGAAGATGGGGAGAGGCTGTTCTTGATCTCTGATGTTTTCTGCTCAATCTGTTTGGGAAAAGATAATTTTATGTTTCAGATGGCATGGAAGGTCCTGGGCGAGTACATGGATGGTCTCTGAGAATCATGCAATATGGTGTAATCATGTATGTAAGTAAGGATTAATCAATGCATGTTCCTTAGTCAAATATGCACTTGATATCAGAGAGCTAATTGTAGAACAAGAATTAGATTTTGTATGCATAACAAAAACTTGGTTAAAGGAAGATTGTAACCCAGATATTGCAACTGCTCTGCCCCCCAACTATACAATCTGTAGGAAAGACAGAGAAGTTATTAGGGGAGGAGGGTTGGCCATTATCCACAGAGACTCACTACAATGGAAACATTTCGACCTACATACCCTTAAGGGAGCAGAAAGCCTCGGCTTCTGCTGCGCTATAAATGGCTCCCTTTCATTCTCTGGGGCATTGATATACCGCCCTCCTGGCCATAGTAGTGCCTTTCTTGACTCGTTAGGGGAAACACTCAGCCACGCCCTGCTCAGATATGCCAATTTCACCATGCTCAGTGATATTAATCTGCACCTAGAATGCGGTAGCGACCCAGGGGTCGCCACCTTTCTGGAAATAACTACTCCCCTTGGCTTAAATCAACTAGTTAGGGCGCCGACACACCGGGCAGGGCATACACTGGATGGAGTTTGTTCCAACTTCACCTCACTCCTTACAGATCTTCAGGCCTGGTCAGATCATTACTTTATCCCCTTGACCATCTTAATGCCTAATACTGCACAGGCAGCTAAGAATACTCCTATGGCGGTGCCTAGGCGCAAATGGCATCTGTTAGCTGCCAACCCGAACTTGCCCAAAATTGCCCTAGAAAACAAGCCAGTTCTTACTGGTGATCCCGCAGAGGATTCTTACCGTTTCCACACATGGATGACGGCTATAAGTGAGGAATTAATCCCATCTAAACACGCTACTAGAAGGTGCAAAGCAAAATCGCATAATGACCCATGGTTTACAAATAAATAGCGAAGCAGCACCTACACTGCAAACAACTAGAACGTAGATGGAGAAGGGGCTACGAGTTAGCCGATTTGCATGTTTTTAAAATTCACAGGAAACAATATCATACTGCTATCAAATTAGCAAAAAAGACTATTTTTCGAACAGAATTGCTATTGCCAAGCACAATCAAAAAGAGATATTCTCAATTGTAAAATCTTTTATTGACCCCAAAGCGTTACACTCAGAAATTCTCCCTCTCAGACCCTCTGCAATGATATTGCGATATACTTTGAGGACAAGATTAAGAATATCCAAACGGATTTTGGAACATTAAGTTCACAAGTACTCGTCAACGATCACAAATTGGACCATATGCACAATAGGCCCTCTTTGCATGCCTTTCAACCTGTCACTCTTCCGCTTACACACGCAGCAATTTTAGCCTGTAAATCAGGCTCACCACTGGATGCGTGCCCCCTGTGATATTACACCAAATCATGGATATAGTAAATACAGTGATTAACCACATTGTGAACCCTTCTCTTGGCTCCGGCACGGTGCCTGACGAGTGGAAACTCGCCATAGTGAAGCCACTAAAGAAAAAACAAAATGTGGACTCATCCAACTTTTCCAATCTTTGGCCAATATCCCTGCTGCCAATTTTGGGTAAAATAACTGAAAAAATGATCTATGAGCAACTCTCAAACTTCTTTGAAACCTCTCAGACCTTCCACCCTCGCCAGTCAGGTTTCCGCCCCAAACACTCCACAGAATCTGCACTGCTAGAGATAACAGACATTCTGAAATTCATCACAGATAATGGCAGGAAGGCAGTGCTGATTCTGCTTGATTTGTCTGCCGCCTTTGATACCATCTCACACGTCATACTTTTGGCCAGACTAAAATCTTGCGGCATTTCTGACACTGCACTGGCCTGGATCAAGTCCTTCCTGACCAACTGGAGGCAAGCGGTCTCTCTCGGCCCCTTCCTGTCCTCAGAATGCACCATTACTGCAGGAGTCCCACAGGGCTCCTCACTCAGTCCACTTCTATTCAACATATACATGGCTCCGCTTATCTCCCTTATTTCATCATTTGGGATTGAGATAACATCTTATGCTGACGATACGCAGCTGATCCTGTCCCTTGAAAAAAATTCTACGGACGCAGAAGAAAATTTTAAACTCTGCCTTACGGAGGTCATTAAATGGATGAAAAACAACCACCTCCGATGTAATACAGACAAGACAGAAATCCTGCTGATAGGAAAAGACAATCCCTTTTCAACCTAAGGCCTGGTGGCCTGAGGATGTAGCAGCCCCCATCCACTGTGGAAGTGGCTAAAAATCTGGGAGTGTTGTTCGACTCCTCTATCTCTTTTAAACCCCATGCACTTAGGGTGGCTGGGACCTGCTTTGGTTTAATTAAAACCTTGAAAAAATTCTTTGATCTTATTCCTCTCTCAGCCAGGAAAACAGTTGCGGTGGCGCTGATACTTTCGCGCCTAGACTATTGTAACAGCCTCCTGGCAGGTGTCAACAAATCAACCCTGAAGAGGCTACAGGTAGTGCAGCATGCAGCAGCCCGATTGGTCTTGAAACTTCCTCGTAGGGCTTCTGCCTCAGCAGCTCTGAAATCTCTTCACTGGCTTCCGCTACACAAGAGAATTTTATTCAAACTCTTTGTTACCACCTTTAGAGCTACTCACCGACTGGCGCCAGTATATCTTTCATCAAGATTTACACCATATACTACAATGAGGCTACTTAGATCTTCGTCAGCAAACCTCCTCAAACCGCCGGGTTTTAAACTTAAAACGCGGGGAGGGAAATCTGCAGCCGTGTTAGGTGCAAAGACCTGGAATCTAATGCCAAATAAATTGAGATCTATAGAACCTGAAATGCAGTTTAGGAAGGCCCTAAAGACCTGGATCTTTGGAGCATCAGGTGAATTCCGTCAAGCCCTCATCTAGGTCTCTATACTCCACTGCTAAGCTTGTCTCTATCCGTATAGCGCCAGGAGGCTCCTTCCGGAGTGACAGTTTGCGCTTTATAAATACCACATTTAATTTAATTTAATTTCATTATGTATGTTTCTATATATGGATGAATGTATGTATGTGATATTTCTATAGAGAAAACATCACCTGACAACAGCAGAGCCATCCACTCTTATCTTGTTTTGTTGCCCAGGTCATCTTTCTAGAGTGCCTAATATAGATGAGGACAGATCACAATAATGAGTAGTAATTCAAAGGGCATGAGGGACCCTTACTGAACATCCCTAGACATTCAGATAGCTTCTAAGTCAAAGGGGTCATGCAACAATGTACACAGATTTATCAACTTATTCCCCACTTAGAGCCTGATTCACAAAGGTAAGCTTACACTCTTGTGTAAGTTTACGGTTGTTTGCTATTCACAAAAGTATTTTACAATTAGTATCTGTTTGAGTGCAAAATCTGTGCACTTAAAAAGATAGCATAGTCCTATATTTTTAGGTGCAGAGACTTTGCACTTGTAAAGATACTACTCGTAAAATAACTTTGTGAATAGCAAACAATCGTAAACTTTCCCAAAAGTGTAAGTTTCCATTTGTGATTCATGCCCTGATAGTCTGGAGTAGATACACCATGACGGGTTGTAGCTCTATAAGTGCAGAAAGGATAATCCAGCATAATCAAACTGCAGGGGTCCCTTAGTCACCAAATAGGCAAAGAGCACCCAAAACCCTCAATTCTCATATTCGAGTATGTATTCATGTCTGACAGACAGGTAAAAAAAAACTATATAGAGCAAGAGTGGCAGAGCAGTTAATAAAATATAGCTACTGCAAGTGAGATAGAACAGCAGTCATTCTAAAAAAAAGTGTTACGAGGTCACTCAGAGTGCAGTTTCTTTTCTGTACATAATTCTTGAGGTAAGCAAGCCTTCATGTTTCGCAGTGCTCCCTATCGGAGCAGGTATTTGTGTCTAGCTCCACTTTCAACGATTTGAGTGGCAGCCTCAGCCAATGATGTTGCTTCAGTGCTCCAGTGGAGTGTGTCTTTCCAACGAAGGACCAAGACCCTATCAACCAACCAACTAAGGTCCATTAAGACAAAAACAGAAGCATGCTAAGAATACTAATTGTAAGAGCTCAGTGAAATGGCAAGTAAGAAAAGCATCCCCAAGCGCAATTGTCCATTCAGAAAAGGGAGTCCAAATCCCGAAACTCATCCAGTCTTTCCATCTCCTTAGCCTCCCATTCCAACAGTTTTAGTGAGAAGGGGATGACCTTCAATAAAGCAATGGTAAGATTTGTAAGGGGGCACGAACCTTAGAAACATGTTGCCAAATACTCCACTGTTGCTCCTTTCGGTGCCACTTAATAGGGACATGGACACAAACCAGGACTGCGCAGCATCACCCTGGGAGCCGTGGGCCTCAGAGCTTTGAACTACAGTGGCCACCTTATCACTAGCAAAACTCCACCTCATTCTGATGCTCCTTAACCAGGAATCAACCTTGTACATTCTTGATCATTAGGTCCTGCAAGAAACCAGCTCCTCATGCAGGCGTATCACAGATACTTTCAAGAAATGGTTCCCTTCTTATCATTCCACAAGGTCTGATCATTCTTAGTATCCATAAAAACTTTCATTTACCTCAAGCTAACCTACTCAATACTTAGTACAGACACATTAATGGCAGCAGTATTCTAGCTTGAGTCCATTTGTGGTGCAATGGCACTTACTCAGAAAGCATCCTCACTTGTCTCTCTTTCCGGGACTCTTTATTGACGCCAAGTCCAATATGTAAAATAAAGCCTCTCTGTTTCTTTAGAACAAGAAATGTCTAATTCATAGTACCAGGATATCAAAGGAACCACAAACAACTGGCCCACTGATCCTCATTCAAACGAAAAAAAACCCTGTAAATTAAGCCTGGGCGGTGAACTACGCTACGCTCGCGGAGCTTGCATAGTTTCGGCAACTTCGCGATTCGCGTAGAACGCGAAGCTACCGTGCACTACGCAATTTGCGGCGTAGCGTAGCTGTTTTCCTTCTTCGCGCGCTCAATATACGTTCTCGCGTGCGCGGTAACGACCTACTGTGATTCTGCGTTCGCCGACGCGACTTCCTATCCGTTCGCAGGCGCCACGAGATTTGGAATCCAGCCGCACGATCCCGCGAGAGTGTGCGAACACGTCATTCGGACGCGCGATCTGACTTCCGGCGGCAGTGTTGGTAAGATCGCGATCCCGAACACGAAGAAACTACAATCTGGCGAAGAATATCTCTCGAGCATCATAAATCCTTCTCGAAAATGATGATTTTGCTCTAAAAAACTCCTCAGATTGTGATTTGGCTGTAGTTTTTTGTGCAAGGAGTCCTTTTTCTTTTTTTACTTTTTTTCCAAGAGGAAGGAAGTGCCCCTGATTCTCAAACTTCCTGTTCCTGTCCAGCAGGCTCCTCCCAGTGCTTTGTCCATGTGCAGTTCATTTTCATTTGGATTTGGAGCTGGAAGGATCACTTTTTGTGTCTGTCTGCTGCATCATATCATTGGATTGGATTTGAGGACTTTTGGATTTGAGATTTTACAAGTAAGTTGGAGAATTGGTGTACTTGTTTGTTTGATTGGGGCTTGTTTGTACCTACATTTTTTGGGAGATTTCCATCGTTTTTAAAATGTATTGTTGTGGCCTCTAGTTTCAGTGGGGGCCTAGTTGTTTTTATTTGATTGGAATTTCAGCCAGTAGGCCCAGACTAGAGCCAGAGGTACCCATGGGTGCATGTTTCTGTGGTGTCTGTTGAATTTAAACATCATGTAGGGCATGCATGGATGTCATTGGATTGAATTGTTAAATGTGGTTTTTGGGGTGTATTTCACTTTTTGGGTGTAATATATATACCTTTGTTGGATGTGTGTGTGTGCTTGTTGTGTAACTTTCCAACCTTTTGTAGCCCTGTGGATTTTCGTTTTTGCATTTTTGTATTAAAGCTGTGTTGTTTAGCACTGCAGGCCTCCTTTGTCTGGTCATATTATTATAGGCCTGCTTGAGTTCATTGTTTTCCATGGCCTGTTGTGACTGTGAGTGACAACGTGGCTTGGGGCCATTTTGTGGTGGTAGTTTAGTAGTGTGCTGCTTTTTCCATATAGGCCTGCATGTCTTTTCTTTGTTCCCCTTGGCTTATGGTTGTTGTGAACTTGTGGGTGGCCTGGCCATGTGGGGGCGGCCATTTTGTGGGACCAGCCACTGTGCTTTTGCCATAGGCCTCCAAGCTTGCGGCCTAGTCTGCCAGTAGGCCCAGAGATAGTCATCCTCATGGGTGCATAAAAACTGTTTCTGTGTTGTCTGTTGGATTGTTGTAAGTGTAACATCATTTTGGCCATGGATGGCATTGGATTGAATTGCAAAATGTGGGTTTTGTCGTGGTATTTCAGTTTTTGGGTGTGTGTTACATCAATAGGCCTTTTCAGCCACTAGGTAACCCTGTGCGTTCAGCTCGCGGACTTTCGGCACCTCCGCACTGCGCGACAACGCGGACTTACACTTTTTCTCTTCTTCGCGCGCTCAATATACGTTTCCGCGCGCGCGATAACGACTTTTTGTGACGATCGCGATGCTGAACACGCAGAATTGACAATCTGGCGAAGAATATCTCTCGAGCGCATAAAACCTTCTCGAAAATGATGATTTAGTTCATTTTGCACAATAAACTCCTCAGGTTGTCATTTAGATGTAGTTTGGTGAGCAAGGAGTCACTTTTTTTTTGTTTTACAATTTTTTTCACGAGGGAAGGAAGTTGCCCAGAGTCTCCAACTGCCTGGTCCTGTCCTTTGTCTTCACTTTCTTGTTATTTTGGGTGGCCTGGCCATGTGGGTGGCGGCCATTTTGTAAAGCCAGGCATTGTGCTTTTGCCATAGGCCTGCATTGTCTGTCTTGTGTTCCTTTTCTTGTTGTTGTGGCTGGCCTGGCCATGTGGTGGCGGCCATTTTGTGGGACCAGCCACTGTGCTTTTGCCATAGGCCTCCAAGCTTGCGGCCTAGTCTGCCAGTAGGCCCGGAGGTAGTCATCCTCATGGGTGCATACAAACTGTTTCTGTGTTGTCTGTTGAATTTGTAACATCATTTAGGCCATGGATGGCATTGGATTTATTTGCAAAATGTGGGTTTTGGGGTGGTATTTCAGTTTTTGTGTGTGTGTTAAATAAATAGGCCTTTTCAGCCACTAGGTAACCCTGGCCATTCAGCTCGCGGACTTTGGGCAACTCCGCACTGCGCGACAACGCGGACTTACACTTTTTATCTTCTTCGCGCGCTCAATATACGTTGACTTTTTGTGACGATCGCGATGCCGAACACGCAGAATTTACAATCTGGCGAAGAATATCTCTCGAGCAGTATAAAACCTTCTCGAAAATGATGATTTAGTTCATTTTGCACCAAAAACTCCTCAGGTTGTCATTTAGATGTAGTTTGGTGAGCAAGGAGTCACTTTGTTTTTGTTTTACAATTTTTTTCACGAGGAAGGAAGTTGTTGGGTGGCCTGGCCATGTGGTGGCGGCCATTTTGTGGGACCAGCCACTGTGCTTTTGCCATAGGCCTCCAAGCTTGCGGCCTAGTCTGGCAGTAAAGTAGGCCCAGAGGTAGTCATCAAGGGTGCATAACAACTGTTTCTCTGTTGTCTGTTGAATTTTGCCATCATTTAGGCCATGGGTGGCATTGGATTGAATTGCAAAATGTGGAGGTTTTTTGGGAGGGTCTATTTCACTTTTTGGGTGTGTTAAATAAATGCCTTTTTTGCATGTGTAATTATAATTATGTGTTGTTGTTGTAGTGGCTGTCTAACTTTCCAAACTGTTTTTAGCCATTTGGATTTTAGTTTTTGCATTAAAGCTGTGTGTGTTTTATCAGGCATCCTTTGTCTGCCCATATATAGTAGGCCTGCTTGAGTTCATTGTTTGCCGTGCCTTGTGCCTGTGAGTCACCATGTTGCTGGGGGCCATTTTCTGGTGGTAGTTAGTAGTGTGCTGTTTTTGCCACATAGGCCTGCGTGTCACTCTTTCCATTGTTCCTCTTGTCTTACTGCTTCCAAATCCATCCCCATTGCCAGCTGCAGCTCCCTGATGCTGCATACATCCCACGTGATGCACAAATTTAGGCCAAACATGCTCCACTACATTTTAGTTTTTGTTCTTTACTATTCTTATTCTTCCAGAGTGTACACACTACACAGTAGCCAGGAAAGCCCTGGCCTTGTTGTCAAAGTCTCATAAATGGCTACACTGTGTGTTGTTGTTCACTGAGTTTCTAAAATTTAATAATTGAGGCCACCACCACACACTAAGTTTTATATTATATTTGTTTGATTTGTGCTATCGTCGTTTGACTGATGTTGTTCTGGCTTTTTTGCTTTTAGGTGCACAAAGACTGAGGAGGAGGTGTGTCATCATTGCCCGTTGCACTGCCAGACAGACATCCTGCTGCTGTACACAACGTGACGTGTGACCTGACCAGACATCTCTGCAACTGAGTGCTGCTGACATCTGAAGAAGAAGATGGGCCCAAAGAAAGCAGGTACCAGGTCCTCCAGTGCCAAGAAAGTTGCTATTGAGAAGAAGGAACAGAAGAAGGAAGTGACACTTAAGTCTGGTGTGCCGCCCAGTACCTTTTTGGGGAAAAAAAAATTACGCCTGCAGCAACGGTGTCCGGGGGCAAGCTGGGGGCAGCACCTCCACATCAGTGGGCCCAACCCACCAACCCAGGCCCAAGCACATGAGTGTGGAAGAGGTAGCCAGCCTAATGGTGGAAAGCAGTGATGCTGAGCCTGAGATAAACTTATCGCTATCTCAAAGTAGTACCCAATCAACGCAGGAGGAAACACAGCAGATAAGTGGTCAACAACAACAGCCGCAACCACCGCCCGCAATAGTAGTTGTTGTTCCTCCCGAAGTAGGGGCAGTTCAGGAAATTGAGCCTCATGCAGAGGTAGAAGAAGAAGCCACTCATTCGGAAGATCCATTGTCTTCCAAATCTCCAGCAAGGAAAAGGAGGGGTAGTCCATCAAGTTCTTCGCCAAGCCCCCTTCTGATGATCTAGATGCCACTTGGAAGCCACAAACTGAGTCTGAGAGGGAGCCACGTCCCAAGACCAAGCTAGGGAAAAGGAAGGTTCCAGAAAGCCTTACACTTATGGAGGTCGATGTAGAACAGTAGGATGATGATGATGAGCCAGTCATCACGAACATCACTCCCGGCCCCGAGGAGATGGAGACCAACATTATTACCCTATCCAAAATCGCTGCGAGGGATGTAGCACGCATACCTCCACAGGTAACACCACCAACATGACCTACAGCTTCCATATTTGCATTAGCAAAGGCCCGGCAGCGACCTACATCCACCAGCACAACCACCACCTCAGTAGAAGTAGGTAGTGGTACAGCAGCAGCACAGAGTCAAATTCAACACACACCCTCCAGTTCATCCGCCATTGGAAGTGGCAGGTCCTCCAGCAGGAGGCCAAAGTTAAGCTCCCCAGTTTGGGACTTCTTTACGGTTAGCGAAAAGGAGGAGAACATTGCTATATGCTCCATTTGTAATACCTCTGTTAGTCGTGGTAAGCTTGGTACAAACTATGGTACCGGAGGCCAAATGACCCATCTGAAAAAACACCACTTGATCAGCTGGGAGGACCACCTTCGCGACATAAAAAAAACTGCAACCATTGGTGTTGGTGGGGATAAAGGAGTAGAAGATCCGATCACAGTGGAAGAGGAAGGACAGGGAGACATTCTCTCTGGTAGTGGTACACAAGGTGTCCATGACCCCAGCAGTGCAGTGTTGTTAACGTCGCACACATCTTCAGCAACATCTCAGTGGCACAAGAGTAAGAGTCAGCCTGAGACACCAAGGACAAGGAGTACCGCAATCCAAAAAGTGCGTTGAGCATAAGAGAAAGGAAAACCATGCAGCCTACCATTATCAGCATGTTTGGTGGGGAGGGGCAGTACGAACGCAACCACCCAATAGCACGTTTGTACAATGCGAAGCTGGCTAAAATGTTAGCACTGGACCTTCTCCCTTTTTCTTTTGTTGAAGGGGTGGGTTTTCTGGAATTTGTGTCAACCATTTGTGTTCCCAGCCGCTACTATTTTGCCAGAGTTGCTGTTCCAGCACTACATCACGACGTGCTGGAATTGCTTGGAAAAGCCTTGAAGCAGCGTGGTGTTCAGAGTATCCACCTGACAACAGACATGTGGACCAGTTGCCAAGCCACTGATTACATGTGCATCACTGCACACTGGATCTCTTTTGCGGGGGATAGTGAACAGATATCTGCTGGTGTTGACGCTGCTGAGATTTTTCATGCCACTCGCAAACATGCAACTGTAGCCATGTTTGCCATGGAGAAATCTCATACTGCTGCAAACATTTTGGAAGAGTTTAACAACAAGGTCTTTGAGTGGCTGCGCCCAAGAGGGCTTAACATTGGTTTTGTTGCCACGGACAATGACAGTAATGTAGTTAGGGCCATGGAAGATGGTCGCTATTTCAGGGTCCCGTGTTTGGCACACTGCATTAACATTGTTGTTCAAGACTTTTTGAAAAATGAATCCAAAGTCAGCAACTTACTGGCCACCTGCAGAAGAATATGCACACATTTCAGCCATTCTTTTAAAGCCCGGAAGCAGCTGAGGGTCATTCAACGTGAGCATAAAATGCCAGTCAAAGCGCTCATCCAGGAGGTGCCAACACGTTGGAACTCAACTTATTATATGCTTGATCGTCTGTTTGAACTGTACATACCACTCAATGCTTATGTCATGCAAAGATTAGGGGAACCTACTGTGAGAGGCATGACCGTTGAGATGGGTCAATGGGACCTCATTAAATGCCTGACTGAGATGCTACTTCCTTTTGAGATATTCACACGTGAAGTCAGCAGGGAGGACTGTACTATGGGCCAAGCTATCCCATTGTTGCACATGCTAGAGCAACAGCTGAAGGAGGTGTCTGAAACGTACGCAGGTGTGGATGACAAACAAGACGCATATCATTTGGCGGAGACCTTAACCGCTCGCTTATCTGAAAATACAAGGATTCAAAATAAATTTTGTCACAACCACATTACATTAGTGCCACAATTTTGGATCCACAGTACAAAGTATTTCTGAACAGCAAGGCAGTAATTCCTTTTTCGGAAGTGGATGTTGCCAACTACAAAACTTTGATAGCTAAGGAAGCCACTATTTTTGAAAACGAACGGCTGTTAATTGCAGGCCCCCCACCCCAGGCCATAACAACAAGTACTAGAGGGCATCCAGAGTCAAGTTCTACTTCGGAGCCTGAGGGCAGTGCGTTTGCCTCTCAGCAGTCACCTACACCAACAATAACATCAACAACAGCAAGAACAGGATCATCCACAGTACAATCTGCAACTGATTGGTTTCTACGGCAGGGGTATGGTAAGTCCAGTGCTGATGCAAAGGCAAAAGAGGCCGAGCACATCGGAGCACCCCTGAACATTGAGCGGACGGTCCAGGCCTATCTGGATGACCCAACAGAGGTCTTCATGGATCGAAACCCATTGGTGTATTGGTATGGGAAAAGAAGCCAATGGGCAGTGCTCAGCAGGCTGGCGATAAAGTATCTGGCTTCCCCTGTCGCAAGTGTCTCTTCAGAGCGTGTTTTCAGTGCTGCTGGTGCCATTGTAACTTCGAAAAGGACCAGTCTCTCGGCCAAAAGCGTGGCGAGGTTAACCATGATCAAAATGAATCAGCACTTTATACCACCGGATTACAAAATACGTGAATCACAGCAGGAAGAGGAGAGCGTCTTGGATGACGTAAATAGTGCGTTACAGGACCTACTTCTGTGCGAACCACCAGAGTTTGAGGACGAGCTCCTCTTCCCTGACAACTAGGCTTTCAAATTGTTACTTTCTTCCTTCCTTTATGTGTCTGTGTATCTGTCTTTCTGGTTCAAATCAAATCACAACAAATCCATCACCACCGTCTTCTCTTTTTATTTCCCTATTGGAGTTGCACGTCTGTGCATTTAACTGTCCACTCTTCAGAGTCCTGCTTCATCTTCCTGTCTCGCCCTAGTACATTTCCATCAAGCCAGACATTGGAGTACAAGAAATGTTGCCTTTAACATTAACAGTCCCTCCATAAGAAGTGAAACGTGACTATAGCTATCCTCCGTTTTGTTTCCGAGCCGAAACTCATCATCACTGTCTGAAGGCTACAGCCTCGGCAGGCCTCCAAAGCTCCTCACTGTCAGAACTTGGGCAGGCATCCAAAAGTAAACTCATCACTGTCCGAAGGCTACAGCCTCGGCAGACATCCAAAGCTCCTCACTGTCAGGACAGAAGGTACTTGGCAGAGAAAGACAAGACTCTTCGAAGAAACTTGCTGACATTTGTGCAAACTCAATTGACCAGCAATGAGCGCTACCCAGGCCGCGGCCCATCATCACAGTGCTGACCATGTGAAGCAACTTAAACTGTGACAAAGTGCCACAGATGAATAAGACGAAAACCGAAACAGCGACTAACACTCGAAATGAATGTGGACTGGAGTAATGATGAGGCTACTGCCCCGTAAAAAAAACACACACACACACCTGTCAGAACTAGGCATCTGATGATCTGACAGCCAAAGAGAAGAGCAAGACAATTAATGATGGAATGCATTGGATGCTTGCTGACTCTGAGCGATTGCTGTTGTTTGTTGTGTTGATGTTGTGTTGTGCATGAAGTCGAACTCTACTCTACTAGTTAATATACAAAGTGACTCAAGTGACACTCAATGTTTCCCTTCTTGTTGTTTAATAACCAGATTGTACTCCTACTACTGCAGGTGCAGGCCAATATCTGTTGCAATTTTTTAATATGGAATATGGACTTAATCGGAGTCACTACAGACTGAGTTGGAGTTGGACAACACGTACCACAACATGATGATGACCATACTATCTTTGCACGCAGTCAGTCAGTTGGATCGGAGATGATTCAAGGAATAACTGCGTTTCATGAAGTGGCATAAGGTAAACATAAACACAACAATTCAACAAGAAAGTAAACACAGCAGACCTACATGTCCATGTAGTGGTGGAGTCGAGTCAGTGTAGTTATGACTGACAGCGGCGCATTGATTTTGTCACTTAATTTTGAAAATGCTAAGTTGCTGTATATATGCCTTTTGTCTGGCTCCGTCAAAAATTAAGGTAAATGGAGGTTGGGTCACAGGCTGGTGCTGTGGTGGGCCTGTTCTGTCCTGTTGTTGTTGTAGCTTAATGCTGTAAACGGAATATACACGATATATCCAAGCCGCCTCAGTCTGAAAGTGTTCTCTCTTCTCTTCTTGGACTCCACCGTAATTGATGCTTTTTTATATTCATTGATTTTTCAATACCCCTTTTGTTTTTCCATCTAGATGTTACAGGCCGGCCTTTACCCTGTGCTATACTGGGAGACTCAACTCACATTTACCTTACCAATCCGCATCAGGAAGGCAACCAAGATTGATGTGCGGAGCGTCCATGGAAGATAGGACCAAGAGGAAGGACGAGATTCAACTCCACAATTTGACCAGGATAATACAGTAACTTTAGTATCATTCATCTTTTAATTAATTGGAATCCTTTTTTCTCTTCAATCATTACGACTGTGTGTTGTGTGTTGTTGTTTGTTTGCTAATTGATCCCTACAACTATTTTTTACTTTTCTTTGCTATCTTTAAAAGTAAGCCCAGTACAACATGGAATTTGGGTCTCTGTCTGAGGGCATATATTACAGGCAAGGCAAATTGCATAGAATATACTGCTGCCCTGTACTGTCTTGTCTAGTAGGAGTTAGTAAGTACTACTCATTAACCATCAAGTTATCTTCATCATGCATGCATTGCCTTTTTCTCCCTTTATAGATTTTTTGGATAAGATCATGGTCGTCTGCCAAGATTGCGCTTTGCTTTTGTTGTCCATGCGTACTGTTTTTCTTTCTCAAACCTTTCCCCAAACTCCCCTTCCCATCCATTCATCAAACCCTAACCCTCTTCCCCCGGGCTGTGATTTATATTGAGGTGTGATGTGACTACATAAAATGTACACCAATTGATCACACGCTTGCTGGGGCAGATGTGGTAAAAGCAACACTAATTAAATTTCAAGGCAGGGCGAGGAGCTTCTTCTGCTTGCCCACCCATGCTCAGTCTATGTGCAAGCCGTCACCGGCTAATAGTACATCATAATTAATTGCCAGAATTGATTGGATTCATCATCAAACTCCTACCACACAGCAGTAAAGGTTACGAATTACGATTGTGTTAAGTTAAGTGACTCACTCGACACAACTACAGTTTGTAACTTCTTGTACTAGGCAGTCCCCGCCAACATTATGTTTTATTTGACTTTAGCAGTTGCAAATGCAATATTGTTTGTTTGGCAGTCTTCTTCTGTACTGTATTTGACTTCGTTCTACTACTCCTCCCACAGTCGCTTTCAGGCAAGTGACTGTCTCTTTTTTATTTTTTTAGCAAATGCTGCTGGCAGTGTCTACTCTACTACTACCACCACAACCATGGCATCTTCTCCATTCTCTTGGGAAACCATGCAGCCATCGCTGTGCCGAACGTAATCATCATCAATCACAGGAAAGATAAGTTTGGTGGGAGGTATAATGGACTAGGAGGAGAGACTGACAGTACTAGTAGGACAAATCACTCAGTGAGGGGTACCGTATCTATCTGTTTGTGTTACATCATCGGCAGATTATTTAAATCAAACACTGGCTGCGGCCCTGCAGCAGCAATGAAAGAAACCATGTGACGTTAATTTGTAAAACAGTAACCCCCCACAAAACATTAACAATGTATGTTGAAGTATAAATATAATTTATTACCCTAACAAAAATAAACTATCCCACACCTGACCCACCCCTCTCCCTAACCCCAACCAATGTCCAAAACGAAAAAAAGTCCAAAGAATGTCCAAAGTCCAAACCCCAACGCCCAATTCCCACCCACCAACAAAACGAATAAAAAAGGGGCAATGCAACAGGGTCCTATTATATTCGGCGGGCTTTAAGGTGTTTGTCCACCAGAATTTTAACCCGCTCCTCGAGTTGCTCCTCTAGCCGTGCCACCCGGAGGAGAATCTTGCGTCGAAATGCCCTGCAGTGGCATCCAGGGTGGGGGACAGCAGTGCTGGTTGCAATCGATTTGCGGCGGGCGGCTGCCAGACTGCAGCGACGTACCACTGGAGGTCTGGCCTGGCTGGGGCCCGGGGCATCGGACGAGGCTGCTGCTGCTGCCGCCTCCTCCTCCTCCGCCTGAGCCACCAGCCGCCGGTACTCGGCACAGATGGCCTCCAGTTTCCGGTGCCGGGCCCTGGCTGCCAACTCCTTCCGGGATGGTTTGCCTTGGGAAGGAGTACTATCTATATCAAGAAAGAAAAAGAATATTGTTGTAACCAGTACTCTTAGCAAAACAGTAACACAAAATTAATTCAACACATAATGGCACAGTAGCACTAGCAAGAAGCACAGTACATAACATTTCTGGTATAATAATCTATCTATCCTCCCACTTCCTCGGCCTGTAACATTTGTGGGAGTTTCAGGCATTATACTAGCACTATGGACTCCAGTACACCAGTCTTCTTCTTATCTCTACTAGTTTAGCGAAATGACATAACCTGGTTGTAGCCGGCAAGCCAGCTCGGTCATCTATGCTTGCACCCAAGAAGACAAACATACGAGTCATCATGACGCAGACTCACGTTAGTTTGATTTACTACTGTATGCAGGTGGGGAAGCTCGTATTTATTTTTCTATTACGGGTGGCACTGGCCATACTCTCTCTGTTACATGAAGCAGGGCAATTGGTCAATTTCACTTTAACAGTGCCCTGGCTACTACAAAAAGGCAGATTATATATCTGATCCAATGATCATTGCTTTTATGGGACGACGACATAAGGTCAGTAGCGGTCGGTGGTGGGACTCGGGGAGTGCTGCCGGGCGGTGACGTAGGGAGGGGCAGGGTGGGGGTAGTAAACTATGGATTATGGCCAATTACAGGTAAGTAAACATATAAAGAAATAAAAGTAATTTTGTTGCGCCCACTGCATCGCTTTTGGCGGTGCAGTGCGCACAATGAAATTCGCTTTATTTATTTTTATGTTTACAGTAAACTTACCTGTATTTGGCCGCGTAATACATTGTTTACTGCTACCCCCACCCTGCCCCTACCCACATCGGCTTTGCTACTGTGGCGCGGTTTCTTTTACATTCCCTTAAAACTAAAACTGTGCATCCCGTGACAGTCTCCACCTCTGCTGTCTATGATGAATACATACAGGCATCCATCCATTCTAAGTAAATGTCAATCATTCTTCTTAATCTCTCCACAAACCTTACTTTGTTTCGCCAACAACAACCCATGCGTCCACTCACTCCGTTGCTTGCCTTGGCTTAGAGTTTCACCCAAACACCGCTGATGATTCTTGCTATCCACAGTATCCACCCATACTGTGTCGCCCACCCAGGCAGGCATCCATTCTTCTTTCACCTTCCACCCATCCTTCAACAACACATGCATCTGATTCCTATCAGCCACCTATATCCATGCTTCCAACGTATCCTTCTCTGCCAGTCATCAATCATATTAAATCTCGCCCGTCCTTCCTCCTTCCACCCTTCTTTCCCTTTTTATTCAACACATCCATCAAGGTCATCTGATCTGACTTTTAGTCTCCTCCATAAAACTTTCACAGCTGAGTTGGAGTCAGATAGAAGAGGCCATTGGTTAATCAAGTCACGCTGGTAATGCTATTGCTACTGCATTGCTAATGCTAAGTAAAGGGTGTCTTCTCTTCTTCAACCGTTGTATAATGTTCACTACAACTTCATACCTAATAAGTCTCAACAACAGTACAGTGAGTGAAGTCACTCAACACCCTTCCAGCTAGTGCAATGTCAATACGTAATGAATATAACTTACCATCGCCCGCCACTGCTGCTGGCTCACTCCCTGTAGCTCCTGCAGGTGCCGCACCTCCTCCCCCCTCCGGAATGGCCGAATCGCCGCTGGCCCCGCCGGCACTGGTGGTCGCTACTACGCCTAGATAAAAACATGACACATTTTTAGTTGCCTGTGTACACCTCCCCCTATTTATATTTCTTCTTTTTCACTAGCAAGATTGAAAAAAAAAGTTAATACATACATATTATTATACATCACATTCAGTAGTCCAAATCGGGTACTAGAGTCAGTAGACACTAGTAGTGTTATGGTCCCTAGGGTCATTATTTATTATACTATACTCTACTCTTTGCAAAGTTAGCCTGAGCCATGCAACCATTTTTCGCTTCATGTCTTTTGCGCATGTTACCTCGCAGCTTGTGGTGCAGTAACAGTAAGACGCCTTTTTAGCCCACATGAGCACATACAGCTACTGTCTGAGCGTTGCGTACAAGAGGTCGAAAAACAAGCCACTTTGTTATGGAGTTCGGTTAGTCCGTATTGCTTAGCCATAAGTAACATGTTACACTTTTTTGGCAGGACTGACAAATGCTTGCATTATACTATCTAACGCGCACCATTTTTCTCAGGCAGAAGATTTCCTTCTACGAACCAGAGATTTGCAGAGCTTATGAATGATGCATGTAACCAGTAATTCTACGTTCTACGGTGAGGAGTCTCACAGAATTCTCACAGATCTTTTGTCTTCTAAGTTCTATCATCAATCATCATGCACTTGTTGTAACAATGTTTATTGTTTTAATCTTATGCATTTAGCTGTTGGAGCTGGCTGGAGTACACTGAATTTTATAGAACAACATACAGAGCTTGTTAGTTGAAAATAAACCTTTTAAACTTAAACATAGACTCTGTGGTATTTGGTGTGGTGGTGGTGGAGGTGGTGGACTTACACGAGTAAGTGAGCGAAAGGGTGTTATATTATGTTCTGGGTTGTGTAATCTCATTGGGTATCTTCGGGTGGGGGTTCGGGGACCTAATGAGAGTGAGACACTACACTATAGCTAGTCGTTCAGGGGATTGTGGGTTCACTTCTGACTGAGGTGTGAGGAACGTCCAAGTTCCAAACTCCCATCACCAACATCCTATTTCCTTGTGCATAGTTCTGCATGGGGCTGTACAGAATCCACACATCAGTAGTAGTATGTACTATATCCTATCAAAAATAGTCAAATATCTGGTTGGGCATTTTGTTTGTGGTAATTGTCAAAGCCTCAAGATTAAGAAGCCTAGAAGAGGACAACCGAAAGGACTGGACTCAGCTATTGGTCAATCAGAGTTTTATTCAAAACCGTACAATAAAGAGTGGCAATGCAAACTGGGCAAGCTTAGCAACAGACTAATAATAGTAGTAGTACAGACATTCATAGCAGAGGCAGTTAGAACTTAGAGGCAGGGATAACCAGAATTTAGAAACAGATAGTCAAGTCAAGATCAAAGAATCTTTTGTAAAAAATAGAATTAGGGAGTGGAACCATAATTAATAGTTCTGGAAAAATAAGGTGCAGTAAAAGTTAGGGCAATATAAATGTTAATATTAACCACTGGAGGACTTACTGGGACCAGCAGCAGGGCCCTCGGTAGAGGAGCGGTCCTCTGGTGGTTGTCCCGCCGACTCGGACCCCGTCTTCTTGCCCCTGGGTGCTGCAGATCAGTGATCATGTAAGATATAATAAAGAAAGACACAAACATTAATGATTGCTGTGAAACAAATAAATTATCTAAAAAAACGCTCAAAACGTTTTAGGAACCAAAAATTGCAATAAAATTGACCTATCTAATCCGATCGACTACTGGCTTGCGGGATTCACGGTCACGGACAGTCTACTTATTTGGGAACACTAATTCAGTGTTTCATTTGGATTGATTCAAATAAAATCCAGAACACTAACTAAGCCTAAGTACCACCTGACCTAGCCCACCTATTCCAGGCGGGCCAATTGTTCATTAAGTCTGCATTTCCATTTTTTTATTGCCCTCATAAATGCATATATGAGAAGGAGGACACATGCATAAATTGGTGCATAATGCATACACCAAATTGTTGGTTGGTTAAGTCTGATGTTCTGCAGCTGACTGACACTGCTAAGCTTACCACTCACTAAACAAACTACAAAAGGTTCTACTAGTAAGGACTGGGGTAAGCAGCACTCAGTGACAGAGGATGCGTCACGCAGACCGCTCAAAAATTATCAACTAATAACTAAACCTACTAACAAACTATCAATCCATCCACCACTATTTGACAGGAGGACAAAGGAAGGACTAGAGTCTCTCTAGAAATAGCATTACCTAACTGAAGTTCTCTAAAGTAAACTCTTACATAATAATAAGGACAAGCGAGCGCAAAGTTGCAAACAAGTAAGAGTAGCGCCCAGCACCTGTGTCCTACAATCACAGAAGATTTTGAAACGTAATTTACCTGCAATGTAATCAGCAGTATTCTTGTTATTTGTAAAAAATGTATACACAAATCACAATACTTATACTACTATATATATTAGCTACTCACCAAGCCCCACGACCTCGACACCTAGCAGGTCCAACAGGTCCTGCTCCCGGTCGAGGATGTCTGACCACCGGTGGGCCAGCTGGTTATGGGTGCGCCGGACCCCTGAGCAGCGAAACACTGCCCGGCGCACCTTCGCCCACCGGCGGTGACGCTCCTGGGTCGGGTACCCGGAGCCTGGCCTGCCGCCTGCTGCCAAGGTCAAGGGGAGGTGGCGCTGAAGAAAAAAAACAAGGGCGGCCACCTCCGCCTCAGTAAAAAGCTGGCGGGCTTGCACCCCTGCAGGGCGCAGTCTGCCGCAAGGCAGGCGGCGGCTCTTGGGCGCACGCGCCTTGCCCTTCGAGCCGTCACTGCTGCCCTTCGCCATGGTTCTGGGGTGGGACTGGGAGGAGGCGGAAAAGAAAAGTTAGAAGGGAAAAATAAAGTTAGGGGAAGAAGTAGGAGCTTAAAGAAGAAAGTTATATAAAACAGTTGAAAAATAAAAAAATCACAGTAAAAAGTAGAAAAAAATGCAAAATATAGACTTAGGCAGAGAGAGAGATAGATAAGAAATAAAGAAAAATTGAAAAACAGTGTAAAAAACTAAGGATTGCAAAGATTGAGAGAGGATAGAAAAGCAGGCCCAGAACCATAGCATAGAGTGAAAAACAAGATGGCCGCGCCCATCGCGACCGCGTGGGTAAGTTCGCGCAATATTTCTCCCCGAGCACGCAAAAAGCGTCGTGAACACGTACGATGTGTTCCCGAACATGAAATGCGCATCGCAAGCACGCTATACGCGACCCGGAACAGGAAATAAGGCATCGCGAACGGGCGGGACAAGTGAAAACAAGATGGCCGCGCCCATAGGCGACCGCATGGGTAAGTTCGCGCCCCCGAGCATGCAAACAGCGTCCCGAACACGCACAACGCGTTCCTGAGGAAGAAAAACGCATCGCGAACGGGCGCGACAAGCAGCTACGCACGCTCGCGAAGGTATGCGTAGCTCGCGTAGCACTCCGACGTCTTCGCGTAGCTTCGCGTAGCGCGACTACGCGAACTACACCCAGGGTTACTGTAAATCAGATGCATCTGGTTTCCTATTGCAGCAAGCAACCTCTTTAAATTCTGCTGTGTGATACAAAATGCACCGCAAGCAAATAATGGACGGAATGCTCAACAAATCAAACATTCACCCCCAGTCAAGAGATCTGGGTTAAATCCTTTGTTCTTTTGCTCACCATGGCACCTCAGTTTGGACCCAGCCATATGCAAATCAATCTTGAGCACAGGACCTACATCTGGGCCGAAATCCATCATTTCTTTACTCAACATGCCATTCCAGCTGGGACCCAGCCATATGCAAATCAGCCTTGACCCTGTTTCCCATGGGAACAGTCCAGCCGTAACTGCCAGGTCAGGTCCTCTCTGGACAGGAGACAAGCATCCTGGGACCGGTTTCGGGGTCTCACACCTTATCAGCTAGGCAAGCTTGTCTCCAGTGGCATGGTGACCCAGGACCCATGTCTGGGCATTTATCTGGGCTTAATCTATTGTCTTTTGCTCACCACGCCATTCCAGCCTGGACCCAGACATTTGCAAATCAATCTTGACCCTGCTCCCCTTGGGAAGAGACCAGCCCGAACTGCCAAGCCAGGTCCTCCCTGGACTGGAAACAAGCATCCAGTTTTGGGGTATCACCCCTCATCAGCCAGGCTAGTTTATGACAGAGTAATCTGTCCGCTAACTCTGGTCCTTCCTACTGCACTTTAACCCTATCTTGGAATGTTTACATCCTGTTAGACCTGAAAGTCTTTGTGTGTTTTTTCCCCAACCTTTTTGCCTCCTCCCCTTCTGTTTGCTGAAATGCGTTTGTGTTGGCATTAGAACTCTGTGCACTGCAGCACTACTAACCAGTGCTAAAGTGCTTGTGCTCTCTCCCTAGAACATGGTAAAATTGGCCTGCACCTAATTGGTTCAGTTAATGTTTTTATAAGTACCCAGTAAATGGTTCTACGGGTACCCATGACCTCTAATTAAATGCTACTAGTGAGCCTGAAGCACTCATTGTGCCACCCACTAAAGCAGTGCTTTAAAACATGCCTGAGGCCTGCCATTGCAGCCTGTCTGCAGTGTTAAACTACCAATTCGACCAAGCAAAATAAACCTTTTGCCAGGCCCAAACATTCCTTTTTAATGCATGTGTCCCCCCTAAGGTAGGCCCTAAACAGCCATATGCCATGGTGCATTGCATTTAAAAAGCAGGATATGTTTTTTTAAGTTTCACATGTGCTGGTAGTGAAAAACTAAAAAGTGGGTTTACTGACAAGAAGTCAGGGAAGTTCACCCCCCAGTGCTATAAGTGCTATAGGTATGGGCACTTGAAAGGAGGTGCCAAATGTCCCAAAAAGGCATAATCCCCCACTGGTCGGCATACACCTGGGTTGGCTACTGTAGCGCTGCAGAGGAGGTTGTCCCAGTATGCATGGGAAGAAGAGCAGAGGTTTCTGTGATGTCCCTGGGTAACAAGGAGATGGTGTCTAAAGCCCACATGCCTTGCAATACTTCCAATTACAGGCAGTGGGTCACCATCAATGGGCAGAGGATGGGGGCCCTGATGGACACAGGAGCCAGTATGACTACTGCCAGGTGTCATCTGGTGTCTTGAGAACAGGTAATCCCTACTAGATTACACCAGGTTGTGGTAGCAGACAGCTGTGAGTGCCACTACCCTGCATCTCTGGCTCCATTTGAGTGTGGAGGGAGATCCTAAGGTTCCCTGAAGGGACCTGTGAGTCCTGCGAGGACTGTAGATTGTCTGCTAGGAAATAGCTTGGAGCACACTGTCTGGAAGTAAGTGGAGCAAAGGTCCCACCTGGTTATCTTAGAGTTGCCTGAGTGGGTGTGTCTGATCACAAGGACCATGGCAGCCCAAGAGGGGATTCAAGGAGGCCTGGAGCCTGGAACAATGGCCTAGGTAGCTGCCAAGAAGAGGAAGGGCAAGGTGCATGGGAAACCAGCCCTTGGAACTCCAACGGTCTTGGAGGAGGATGAGCCTGAAGGAAACGCCCTAGTATCTATAGGGAAGGATATTGCTGCCCTGGGAGACCTGTCTCCACTGGCTTGTTGGGAAGCAGAAGGTGGACCGTCCAGAGAAGAGTTATGTAGAGCTCAAAAGGAGTGTCCCACTATCAAAGGTCTGGGGTGACAAGCTGAGGCTCTGGTAGCTGGTGACACTTTTTGAGATGATCTGATATATTGGGAGAATGAGCTCCTATACAGTGAACTTAAGGTTCCTGAGCCTGGGGCAACTCCTGGGTTGGTTGTCCCCCAGTGCAAGAGGGCTATCCTATGGGGTTTGGCTCATGACATACCCCTGGTAGGACATCAGGGGCAGGACAAGACCTTTGCTAGGCTTGTTACCCACTTCTATTAGCACCTGACGAAGGTGAGCTCAGATGCATTATGCAGGTCATTTCCTACCTGCCAGGCCAATGGGAAGTCAGGGAAAAGGGTAAAGGCGCCCAGGTTCTGTCATTGGTGGCCTCTTTGAAAGGGTGGGCACCAATATTGTTGGGACCCTGGACACCAAGACTGCCTTAGGCAACAGGTTGATCCTGGTCTTTGTGGACCATGCCACTAAATACTTGGTGGTCATACCTCTGAGGACTATGACTGCACCTGCACTGGCCAAGGCCCAGAAGAGGACTTTTACCCAAGTGTGGCTCCCCAAAGAGAAGTGTCTGACAAGGGCACAAATGTCATGTCTGACTACATGAAGTTAATTGGTGATGAGTGTGGGGTGCCTTACAAGTTCGCCACATCCTATCCCACACACTATCACTAACCCTGGGCATAAAACTCAGCTCGCAGAGTTTGCGGATTTTTGGCAACTCCGCGTTCCGCGTAGTGCACAGAGTTGCCGGAAAACTGTGTGTTCGCGCACCCAAAATGCGTTTTAGCCTGCGCGGTAACGACTTACCAGGTGCCTGCGATCGCCGATGAGATGTCCAGAGCCACTAGCGATTGCCACGAGATTTGCTAGGCGGCCGCAGAATAGGCCACGTTACAACGCATGCGATACATCGCATGCCATTACAACGTGGTCATTACAACGACCGCGTTGTTACATCGCATACCATTACAACGCAAGTTGTTACAACGACTTGCTGTAGGGGGCGCGCTGGATTTTGGAATTGTATAATTTACTATTCCAACTCCAGTCTGTGCAGTAGTAGGGAAGGTGTTGGATTTAAAATCCACACCTTCCCTACTGCTGCACAGACTGGAGTTGGAATAGCAAATTATACTATTCCAAAATCCAGCGCGCCCCCTACAGCAAGTCGTTGTAATGACTTGCGTTGTAAAGGTTTGAGATGTAACAACACGGTCGTTGTAATGACCGCGTTGTAATGGCATGCAATATATCGCGTGCGTTGTAAATGATGTTTCGCGCGGCTGCATGGCTCTGCGAGAGTTTGCGATCGCGAACAAGTCATTAGAGCGCACCAGCAGACTTCCGGCAGGGGTTTTGTGAAGATTGCGATCCAGAACACGCAGCTTCTGCAATCTGGAGAAGGTTCTCTCCCGAGCAGCATCAAAACCTTCTCAAAATGACGATTTGGATTAAAAAAACTCCTCAGATTGACACTTGGCTATACTTTTTTGTGCAAGGAGTCCTTTTTCTTTTTTTCTTTTTTTATTTAAGAGGAAGGAAGTGCCCCAGAGTCTCCAACTTCCTGTTCCTGTCCAGCAGGCTCCTCCCAGTGCTTTGTCCATCTCCAGTTCACTTTTCATTTGGATTTTGAGCTGGAAGGATCACTCTTTGTGTCTGCTGCATCATATATCGTTGGGTTTGAGGACTTTTGAATTTGAGATTTCACAAGTAAGTTGGAAAATTGGTGTTGTTTGTTTGATTGGGGCCATGCACCTAGATTTTTTGTACTTTTCCTAGTTTTTAAAAGGTTTATTGTGGTGGGTGGCCTGTAGTTTCAGTAGGGGCCTAGTTATTTCTTTGTAAGTAATTTAGGCCCAGAGCTACTCATGGGTGCATGAAACAACTGTTTCTGTGGTGTCTGTTGAATTTAAACATCATTTAGGGCATGGATGGCATTGGATTGAAATGCAAAATATGTTTTTTGTTTGGTATTTCACTTTTTTTCATGTGTGTTAAATAAATGCCTTTGTTGGATGTGTGTGGCTGTTGTAACTTGCAAACCTTTTTTAGCCCAGTGGATTTTCATTTTTGGCATTGTTGCATTAAAGCTGTGTTGTTTAGCATGGCTCCTTTGTCTAGCCAGTGTGTGAGTGTGTTTGTAATAGTGGGCCAGCATTTGCCTTGGCTGAGCCTCCCCATGTGGCCAGGGGCCATTTTATAAAGTCTGTGTCCATATAGGCCTGCTTGAGTTCATTGTTTTCCAGGCCTCCTGCTTGTTGTGAGTGACCATGTGGCTGGAGGCCATGTTGTGGTGGTAGTTAGTGTGCTTTTGCCATAGGCCTGCATTGTCTGTCTTCCCTTTCTTGTTGTTGTGGCTTGGCCATGTGGCTGGTGGCCATTTTGTGAAGGCAGTCAGTGTGCTTTTGCATAGGCCTGCATTGTCTGTCTTCCCTTTCCCGAACTCAGCGCCCTACTGAAGAAACCGTCAGCGGACCCCACCGACCTCAAAAACTACCGCCCCATCTCGCTCCTTCCTTTTCCTGCCAAAGTCATCGAGAAGACCGTCAACAGACAACTGGCCGCCTTCCTCGAGACGAATGTATCCCTCGACCACTTGCAGTCCGGCTTCCGGGCCAACCACAGCACCGAGACCGCCCTCATCGCAGCTACCGACGACATCCGAGCCCTGCTCGACAACGGGGAAACAGCGGCCCTCATCCTCCTGGACCTCTCCGCAGCGTTCGACACAGTCTGCCACCGCACCCTAGTGCAACGCCTGAACAACGGCGGAATCCAAGAGAAGGCACTGGAGTGGATCATCTCCTTCCTCGCCGGAAGAACCCAGAGAGTCCGCCTCCCCGTTCAGTTCCGAGGCCACCGAAGTCATCTGCGGCGTACCACAAGGATCATCACTCAGCCCCACCCTCTTCAACGTCTACATGAGCCCCCTCGCAGCCATCGCACGCCAACACAACCTCAACATCATCTCCTACGCCGACGACACCCAGCTGATCCTCTCCTCACCAACGACCCCACAACCGCCAGAACCAACCTACATGAAGGGATGAAGGACGTAGCCGAGTGGATGAGGAACAGCCGCCTGAAACTGAACTCAGATAAAACGGAAGTCCTCATCCTAGGATCATCACCCTCCGCCTGGGACGACTCCTGGTGGCCCCCTGCCCTGGGCAACGCACCCAAACCAACGGACCACGCACGCAACCTGGGCTTCATCCTGGACTCCTCCCTCTCAATGACCCGACAAATCAACGCCGTCTCCTCGTCTTGCTTCAACATCCTACGCATGCTGCGCAAGATCTTCCGGTGGATCCCCACCGAAACCAGGAAGACGGTCACCCAGGCCCTCGTCACCAGCCGACTGGACTACGGCAACTCCCTCTACGCCGGAACCACAGCCAAACTTCAAAAAAGACTCCAACGCATCCAGAACGCCTCAGCTCGACTCATCCTGGACATCCCCCGACACAGCCACATCGCCGGACACCTGAGAGACCTGCACTGGCTCCCCGTCAGCAAGAGAATCACGTTCCGACTCCTCACCCACGCACACAAAGCTCTCCACAACCAAGGCCCCAGATACCTCAACGACCGTCTGACCTTCTACACTCCCACCCGCCAGCTATGATCGACCAACCACGCCCTCGCCGCCGTCCCCCGCATCCGAAGAGCCACAACGGGAGGAAGATCCTTCTCCTACCTGGCTGCCAAGACGTGGAACTCCCTACCCATCCACCTCCGCCTTACCCAAGACCACCTCTCCTTCAGGAAGCAACTCAAGACCTGGCTGTTCGAACAGTAGCGGACCCCCCTCCCCCAAGCGCCTTGAGACCCTCCGGGTGAGTAGCGCGCTATACAAATGCTTGATTGATTGATTGATTGATTTCTTGTTGTGGCCTGGCCATGTGGCTGATAGCCATTTTGAAAAGGCAGCCAGTGTTTTTTGCCATAGGCCTGCATTGTCTGTCTTCCCTTTCTTGTTGTTGTGGCCTGGCCGTGTGGCTGGCTGCCATTTTGTGAAGGGGCAGCCAGGGTGCTTCTGAATAGGCCTGCAAGCCTTCTTTGTGGTGGCCATGCCTTCTCGCTGGTTGTTGTTTTCCATGCAATATTTTCTTCTTTTATCCGTCAAAAAATGTAGCACAGTTCACTACATTTTCGGATAAATTTGCAATATTATTGATTTGAAATGATTCACTATGTTGCCTAGTCTGTCAATAGGTTTTCCAACCAATAGGCCAAGAGCTATTCATGGGTGCATGAAACAACTGTTTCTGTGCTGTCTATTGAATTTAAACATTATTTAGGGCATGGATGGCATTGCATTGAAATGAAAAATGTTTTTTTTTTGGCATTTCACTTTTTTTCATGTGTGTTAAATAAATGCCTTTGTTGGATGTGAGTGGTTGTAACTTGCAAACCTTTTTTAGCCCTGTGGATTTTCATTTTTTGCATTGTTGCATTAAAGCTGTATTTTTTAGCATGCCTCCTTTGTCTGGCCAGTGTGTGAGTGTATTTGTAATAATAGTGGGCCAGCATTTGCCTTAGCTGAGCCTCCCGATGTGGCCTGGGACCATTTTGTAAAGTCTGTGTCCATATAGGCCTGCTTGAGTTCATTGTTTTCTAGGCCTCCTGCCTGTTGTTGTTGTGACTTGTGAGTGACCATGTGGCTGGTGGACATTTCGTGGTGACAGTTAGTGTGCGTTACTGTGCTTTTGCCATAGGCCTGCATGTCTTTCCTTTGTTCCTCTTGGCTTATTGCTTCCATCCATTGTCAGCTGCAGCTCCCTGAATGCTGCATCCCACATGATGCACAATGCCAAACCATTGCATTTGTATTTTTCTTGCTGTACTTCTTCCTTCCTATCCTTCCTGAGTGTACTGTACACTACAGTACACTATGAAAGCCCTTGCTGTTGTCAAAGTCTCACAAATGGCTACACTGTATTGTTATGTTTTTTTAATAACTGAGGTAATAAAATAATATTAATAACACAAACAAGTGTGACCACACACTAAGTTATATATTATATTTGTTTGTTTGTACTACTAGTAATTGAACCACAACAATGAATGAATGCCACTTTTCACTGATGTTCTTCTTGCTTCATTGCTTTTAGGTGCACAAAAGAGGAGGAGACAACATCACCCCATTGCTTAATTTGTGCCGGTGCTTTCCGGTGCTTAGCACCGGCACTTATTTATCAGGGCCGGGTCTACACCATGCGCCTGCACATCATATGGCATTGTGGCAAAGTCAGTAATATAATTAACTGACTCACCGCTGCAGACAGTGTTGTTTGTGTCCTGAGTCCCTGCCAGTCGTGAAGAGTGGCTGTGAGAGCCAATAGTAAAAAGAAAAGATCAGTCATTCCAACCATATATCCGAATTTGCCTTAGGCGGTGGCCCTTAGTTCAGTGTTACCGGTGGGCGGGTCACTGATTGGGCTGGATTTGGTTCTGTGGCTGTAGGGGCTGTGATGTGGCAGCGTGCGTAGATTTTTTTCAAATGCCACACCCCGGCACACCCGCACCCCACAAGTCATCACCAGTAGTTGGACGCCGTCGAGTCGAGGGCAGGCAGCAACACTGAGGCCTATTAATAAAGGCTTTGCTGCCCCGCGCCCACCACGACCGCCAGTAACCGTAAGTAGCATGCTGCTTTTTGCTTGAGGGTGCTGTGGTGACGGTGGGTCACCGTGGTATTTGGCTATAAATGATAACAGCGTTATGAGTGAACGGAGTCGGACCGAGTGACGAGTCCGAGGCCTGCCATGAGGCTGAGCAATCATGCCTCTTCCGGCGCCGGGCACCGTGTGCAAAGCTGCAAGCAAGTGCAATGAATGCCATGACATTCATATAGCGCACTATACACACCTGCATGTCCTCGAAGTGCTCAGCCTTGTCCACATTTCCCTGACGCTGGAGTAAGGCCAGACTAAAGTTAGCCCCTGCCTTTAAACTGCTTGCTGCTAATGGTGGTCTTGTGGACCCACCACGGCATGTGGAACTTTCACCAACTTCACAAGGCACTATACCCCCCCACACACACAGATCCGTGGCTACGCTTACGTGGCAGCCTTGTGACAGTGACAAATAAAACTGAGTTTTATTGATAAATGAAGAAAACACAGGTACACAAATAACAGGTGTCGCCTTGTTATTGGAGACCAGGCTTTACATGTCTTCAGTCATCTGCTACAGCCCCTCGGCCCCGGCACACGCCCTCCAGCAGCAAGCAGTGTGAAGCGTAGCGCCTCGAGGCTCCCCTTCCTCCAGGCTCACTCCACGTTCACAAATGTATAATGTAATGTAGAGCTATCTTGGACACTGTACACTACCCGCATCGAAACTGCCCGTTCCCAGTCGCCCAACATTTCTTTACATTCATAGAAGATGAATCCACCAAGGACAGACTGAAGGGACATAGATACAAGTGCTGTGTTTTAGGGAGATGCAGACCAGGGTCCATCACAAGGTATTTATTAATTTCAGTGTTTTATATAATGGCAACATCCCATCTTTCTTCCTCTGTGTAGAGCCATGCATACAACCGGGTAAAAGTGTGATGTGTATAATAGGATATGTACACCGATTTAAGGTTAGTAAAGTCCAACAGGTGGGAATGCTGAGGAGAATGTTGGGTAAAAGTTGGACTTAGGTTATCTCTCTAGCACTCAGCAGATCTCCGCCCACCTGACCTTCTCAATGTTGTACTTGTTTTGTGATTCAAATTCCAGATTTATTATTTTTTGTAGCAACACAGCGCAG
Organism: Calotriton arnoldi; assembly: GCA_963921515.1. Lineage (NCBI taxonomy): Eukaryota > Metazoa > Chordata > Amphibia > Caudata > Salamandridae > Calotriton > Calotriton arnoldi. Next base: position 580,066 of record CAWUFW010006867.1, read on the forward strand.
CAACTCAATTTTCTGCATTGTGTTGCACAATGTGGAAAACACACTGCTGTCTACTGAGAGAATGGCCTTGCATTGCAGTCATTCCCTGCTCTGGCGCTGTAAAATTCTGCCTTGCATGATGCACTGCCTCGCGGAGGTCAGTGTGAGGTGTCTAACATAGGATCTCCCCTTCATTCCCTTTGTCCTCTCCTCTTCCCTTCCTTTCTCCTCCCTTCCCTTCCCTTCTCTTCCCCCCCATTCCCTTCCCTTCTCTCCCTCCCACTCTTCCAATCATTCCCTCCTTCCCTTCATTCCCTTTGTCCTCCCCTCTCTTCCCTTCCTGTCCTTTCCTCCCTCCCACTCTTCCAGTCATTCCCTCCTTCCCTCATTTCTCTTCCTGTCACTCACTTCCTCCAGCAGATTTGCAGTGTGAAGTGTAGCGCCTCGAGGCTCCCCTTCCTCCAGGCTCACTCCACATTCACAAATGTCTCGTATTTGGATACTTTGGACCCTCACTCATGGTTCCGGCAGTCTCACTCTGTGTTAGGAATCTATGGGTTCTCCCTCCCTTGTCTGACTCTGCTCTGTGTGGTGTATCCCTGAAGGATCCCCCACCCGGAAGCTCACCATGCCTGTGGGGGGGAGGGGCGACTATGACATGGACAAGATATAATTCGACTCCAAGAACCTCTGCTTGAGAGTTCAAGAGAAATGCTTGTGGCAGTTTTAAAGAGGGGCTCTGGACTGCAGGCCCTGCACCCCCTCCCCACCCTGCACTAGCCAAGAGGAAGGGAGTCCTGGCTCCCTTCCAGCATGAACCCACTCTAGCAAGGGGGCGGAAAGACCTGGCTCCTTGCAGGACTGAACACTAGCCAAGAGAAAGGGATACACCTGCCCCCCCCATTAATCCACACTACCAAAGGGTAGAGAGACCTCTCTCCCCGGCGGGACCCCAAATTAGGCAAGGAAAAGGGAGACCCCTGCCCCCTCCTAGAATTCCAAACCACTGTAGGTGGGCGCAGAGTAGAACCCCTCCTCCCCTCCCAAGAGCCAACACTGCCCCTTCTCGTGAAACAGTCCTCTTTCAAAGCCCGGCGTGCATAAGTAAAGCTCAGTCCTGTGGACCGGAGAGTCCCCCCCTCCCGATGCACCCCCGTGAGACAGCTCTCTTTAGAAGCTCAGCATGCACACGCAGAGACCAGAGAGGTGCCCGCTCTCATGTGACAACTAGTACTGGTAACAACCCAATAGGAAGCTTACCATTCCTAGCACCTAAGAAAGTGAAAGGGTTTGCAGCGCTCTGCCTGCCCTGCCTTACCAGAAGTAGGTGTGTGTTGGCCTGCCAGCACTCTCTCCGCACTCACTCACCTCTTCCCAGCTGGGTATGGCTAGTTCTAGTCCAGGAAGGCACAGCCTGCCTGGAAGCTGCTTCTCAGTTCCCTGCTACTCGGAGATAATCACAGAAGCATCTCTTAGAGGAGTGGCTTCTGGCAGGAGATTTCACTTTTCCAATTTGAATTTGATTACCTTGCGCTCTCATATTTTCGTTAAGGGGTTGTTCAGAAGGATCCCTCTTTTTAGCCCTAAGAAAGGAAGCCTGAGATACTCCATCAAGCCTCAAATCTAGGGTACCCTTCACCCTTGTCGTCTGCGTGTGCTCTGTCTTATATCCCACTGGTGCAAGTCACTGCACCTCACACGTGCACAGCCTGACACCATGACAAGTGCAAGGCACTACCTCGACCCAAGTCAAAGGCCCTACAACCCTAGACCTCTACATGGGCTCTGTGTTACATCCCATTGGTACAGCCTGACACCGTGACAAGTGTAAGACACCGTGGCGCTAACAGGAGAAATGGGCTGTTGCAAGCTGCCTCCTGACGAGAGCCCCGGCCCTTATTTTGTTTACAAATTAACCACTGCATCACCCATTGTACTGCCAGACAGTAGTCCTGCTATGCACGACGTCACATGACGTGTGACCACAGACATCTCTTCAACTTGTGCCACTGCGTGCTGCTGACATCTTCAAGACGGCCCCAAAGATAGGTGCCAGGTCCAGTTCCAATAAAGTTGCCAGTGAGAAGAAGGCATTGCCACTTACCAAGACTGTTATGTCGCTCAAGACCTTTTTTGGGAAACCAAAAATTGCGCCTGCAGCAGCGGTGTTCAGGGAGCAAGCTGGGAGCAGCACCCCCGCATCAGTGGACCCACCCTACCAACCTAGGCCCAAGCCCATGTCTGTCGCAGTGGCAGCCAGTCTAATCACAGGTCCAATGCCGACGAGCAGTTATGTTGAAATTGGCTTATCGTTATCGCAAAGTAGTACCCAATCAATGCAGGAAACTGAGATAACTGGGCAACAACAGCCCCAACCACCCCCAATAGTAGTTGTTCCTCCCGAAGTAGGGGCTGTTCAGGAGATTGAGCTTCCTGCAGAGGAAGAAGAAGAGCAAGCCACTCTTTCAGAAGATCCATTGTCTTCCAGATCCCCAGCAAGGAAAAGGAGGGTTAGTCCATCAGGTTCTTCTCCAAGCCCCCCTTCTGATGATCTAGACACCACTTGGATCCCGGCTCAGTCTGAAAGTGAGACACGCCACACCCACGAGACAAGGCTAGGGAAAAGGAAGGTTCCGGAAAGACTTAGCGTTATGTAGGTAGATGTAGAAGAGGAGGATGATGACGAGCCAGTCTTCATGGACATTAGTTCCGCCCCAGTGGAGACCGACATTACCCTATCCCAAATTGCTGTGAGAGATGTGGCACCGATACCACCAACACAGATACCACCAACACCACCTCCAGCTTCCATATTTGCAAAGGCCCGGCAGCGACCTACATCCACCACAACCACCTCAGTAGAAGTAGGCACTGCAGAGAGTCAAACGTCACGCCCACCTACCAGTTTATCCGACATTGCAAGTGGCACCAGCAGCACCAGAAAATTGACCTCCCCAGTTTGGGACTTTTTTTCGGCTAGCAAGAAGGAGGTGAACATTGCTATATGCTCCATTTGTGGACAAGGTGTTAGTCGGGGTAAGCTTGGTACAAACTATGGTACTGAAGGAAGTGGCCCTCTAGGGCCACTCAGGTTTTCTCACAACCTCCTGCTATGCCTTCCCAAGAATGAAGAGTCGGTCAGACAGTAGAGAATACAAACTTACATGTTTATTTGAAATGCTCTGCAGAGGAATCCATCATGACCTGCACCCTAAGATGTCTGCCAAGGGACTGACTCCCCAACAGTCTACAGTGAGTAATCATTCTTCCCCAAGAGCCTCCAACCCCGCCCACCATGGAAAACTACCGGCCTGGGCCGAACATGAACAAAGGAGGCACAGGGAGATGAGCTACCACCTGCTAGTTGGGTACATGTTTTCAGAAACCCAAGGCCACTGCGCTGGGTCTCAGCGTCTCCTAACGTGGGAGCAGGACTACACACTTGGATAGGTATGTGAGAGCAGAATGGTCTCCTCATTAGCAAGTCGGGAAACAACCTTGGACAGAAAGAGAAAATAATAACGAAATACAGGGGCATATTAGCAAGACCGGCGATAAAATTATCGCCGTTTTAGCGGCAGGAAACTGCAGCTAAAACGGCGATAATGGGCTTGCTAATATGCGTTATAGAATTCAATAGAAGTCCAGGTTAGATGTGCAGGACATCTAACCTGGGCTTCTATTGGAATTCCATAACGCATATTAGCAAGCCCATTATCGCCGCTTTAGCGGCAGTTTCCTGCCGCTAAAACTGCGATAATTTTATCGCCGGTCTTGCTAATATGCCCCACAGTGTTCTGCTGAGGCAAGCATTACGAGCCATGAGGCCTGACTCAGGCACAGTCTAAGCAGCCTAATAAGGATTGCGAAAACAAAATGGAGTCACACTCGCTAACTGAAGCCTGCACATTATGGGGATAACTCAGTGGGTTGCATAACGTGAATACAACTGACATCTATTTAGCCACACATTGCTAACCTAATATAATGTGAAAAAGAGTACATTGCAGGGATGGGAATTTGAAACCTAACAGACCCTCCTTTTAGCATGGGTGGCTAAATGCTTTATTTGCTATCCAGTAGGGTCTTTACAATTCTAAGGGAGAAGAAGGAATTACTCAGTTTCTCAGGTAACAAGGGAAAAACAAGCAATAAATGAGCATTGAAATCACCTAATACTCAAAGATGCCCTCATCTATGAGCATCAGGTCCTGAATTTCCTGCATCATCATAACAGAAATCTTGTTATCACTTCTTGGCAATGCAGGAGTTGGGGTAAGTTTATTCATACAATAGGTGCAACAGGCTGGAAGGCAGTTAATGCATAAGCAACAGGTAAAGATGACTCCTGCAATGGCTATTAGGACAAGTAATATTTTCCAACCCCATGATGTCACCAGACCCCAGAGCCACCCTGTGAGGGACCATGAACCATTATCCTGATGGATATCTGAGGCAAGTCTGTGTAATTTCTGTATTGCGGAGTACACAGTAGGAGCACTATCAGGGATATACACACAGCAGCTGCTGCCGATGACGCAACAGGCTCCACCCCTATCAGCCAGAATGACGTCTAAAACCATCCGATTTTGAAGAGAAACGTGCCTCGTAGCCTGAAGCTCAACTGTAATATTAGTCAGTATACCGGCAGTAGTATTAATGACTCCCTCAACTACTCTAGCAAGGCGACGAATATTACGACTATTGAACATGGGACCCCAGAACGGTAGAATGCCCTTCATTATGTCAGTAAATTGCTGCATGGAGGTATCTGTCTGATCAATATCGTCTGGATTAACCACTAGCCTAACTCGGTGAACCTGAAGATCCCTACGCTGTAGTCTATGATCCTTGTGGTAATTGGACGGTGCAATGTAAACGGGAGGCAAGAGAAAGGAAACATAACACCGGCCAGACCACCCTCTCGGAAACCATGTATAAGCCTGCTCCCCACAGATGAAGTATACATTCGGAGGTGTAAGCAAATGTGGGCTGCTAGTAGTGTTCAATCTATATGTGTAGTTACAATGACTTTGTCCTACTGAAATGTTCCCTATTCATTCAACACAGAAACTAGCTGTTGCATTGATCACGGGGACAGGCATGGCTTTGTCTTCAGTGATATTGCGCTCCTGGAAACATTTAAAGTTTTCAGTGACATTAAATCCTTGGAAATCTAACATTTCATTTCGTAGCCAGGTGACATTTTCGTGAGCTTCGAATACATTCATACAAGCATCTGTGTGCAGGGTACCCTCCTTGCCATCTGCACCGGGTGTATATCCCTGGTGTACACTATATACTCCAATACTGCTTCGTAGTCTGCCTGCACCATTTTCACAACATCAGCGTGATAATGCATGTATACCATAGAGAGCAGTTGGAACCAGGCTTCACAGCTACCCAAATATGATAGGGGCAATGACACCAGCAAATCATTTTTATTCATAACTGAGGGAAGCAGCCCACACACCCAGCAATTCGTGGCATTAGTAGTACTGTGTACCTGATGAAGCATCTGAACAAAAGCATTTTGTGCATAAGTCTGTCTATGTCTCTCCTTATGTGGGGCCAGTGTGACAATCGAGTGCTCTGCTGGAACCGGGATAGTCCTTATCAAGGTGTGCACAGGATGTTGCTCCTCTAAGTACCAGACCACCACAAATACGATCATCAGAGAAAGCAAAATTATTACAAGAAACACTATTTTACTCTTAGTAGACCAAGAGGACCAAACAGGACCATCTGGAGTGGGATGCGTAGCCGCAAAGGGCTGCTCCTCATCAGGGATAGGACGACTAAAGGGATACATTTGGAAAACTTCAAAAGCAACTTATAGGTGTCAAAAGGGAAAGGAAAAATTCTCGGGCTAGAGCCACTTATTGCGACAACAGTACCAGAGGGCACAAGTCACCCAACGTCCATTTAGAGCCTCACTGGCAGGCTCCTATTGTTCATCAACAACGGTGCTATGAAGTAACCCTGGGCGTAGTTCGCGAAGTAGCGCTACGCGAAGCTACGCGAAGTGCACTTCGCACTACGCGAGCTACGCGTAGCACTACGTGAACTGCGTAGTGCGCTGTTCGCGATGATTGCACAGTGCCGGATGCTTGTCCGCACTGTGCAATCATTGAAAATGGCATCTTGCACAGTGCGAGCTGTCTTTTACTGCCGCTCAAGTAGATTTTTACTCGAGCGGCAGCTTTCTCAACGCGGACTGGTAGTTTCTCATCGCGAGCGGTCGCGAGCATACGCGACCACTCGCAATGAGAAACCTGACCTCCCCGCGTTGAGAATCTCTCCGGGAGGTTTATTTTCCACGCTCGCGATCGGCAACTTGATGTTGCTGATCTCGAACGAGGAAAAAGTCTCGCCGGGATGTCATTTTGCTTGTTCGCGGTCGCCAACTTGACGTTGAGGACCGCGAGCAAGCAAAAAATGACCGCTGCACTACGCTACGCTATGCTACGCGTGTTTGCACTGTGCTACGTGCAATTCGCGTAGTGCGAAGTAGCGCAAACTTCGCAAACTACGCGAGCGTAGCGTAGTGCTTTGCCCAGGGTTACTATGAAGCACTCCCACGGAGGAGCTGCACAATCGCAGCCCTTGCAGCAAATCAAATCCTTCTTCTTTCAGGATAGGGCACCCTCCCTCCTGGGCAAATACCCTCAACTATCCTGTCCAGTGTCCAAGGCAGTGCACCAGTGTTGCTCACCCTAGTCTAATACAGGCACCTTAGGCACAGCACCTGCGCCCTAAGCTCAAGTCCTTCCCTAACTCCTAGACTGTTCGGCTGGTGCACCGTCCTCTTTCTGGGGCCACAGATTATACTTTGTAACTTCAGGCACAGTTTCATCAACAAAAAGGGGCAGAAACTCAGAATCAGATGGGCATCGAGATTCAGATTCCGGTGTGTTAGAGACGGTGTTATCTGGGGCGGCCCTTATCTCTGGTGGGATTGCCTCAGACAGAACTGCATCACTTTCTTCGTCCGTCTGCGCCCACCTCACCCGGGCGTCAGAGAAGGGAACGAAGCGTGGCACCTTCTCACACTCCTGATCACCGATACCTTTGTTGACCCAGCGGTCATACGGGAGCGGGAGAGACACCCGTTTCACATGAGATGTATGGATCCAGTGCTTTCTGCCGTCCACCTTTACAGCCATTCTAGTGGCGAGAAGTACGATGACTGGCCCCTTCCACCTCAGCTCCAGGCTGCTTTTTCGTTGTAAGTTTTTAATCATCACATAATCACTGGGCTGTATGCAATGCCCGGGCCCCTCTGGTACTGGCCGCAATGTGGCTTGTATCTGTTGATGAAGAGAACGAAAATCTTTAGACAATTCATACAGGTAGTCTACAAGCAGGGGGTACTCTATCTCGGAAAAGTGCTTGGGTCTGGGGATGCCCCAAACATTAGCAGGGCGTCCGAAGACCACCTCATAAGGGGACAACACTGTTCTAGAATGCGCTGTCGCTCTAGTAGATAATAAAGCCAAGGGTAATGCATCTGGCCATCTCAGTCCTGTGCGTTCTTGAATCTTTGCCAACTTCAGTTTGAGAGTACCATTATACTTCTCAACCAGGCCTGCTGACTGGGGGTGATTCGCTGCATGAAACTTCTGCTTAATATGCAATCCTGTGCACACCAATTCAATTACTTTTGCATTAAAGTGACTTCCGTTGTCACTCCAGATCACGCGTGGCAACCCATAGCGCGGAAAGTACTCTTTTAGAAGTGCCTTCGCCGTCGCCATAGCTGTATTCTCTTTAGTGGGATAAGCCTCAATCCATTTACTGAATGCGCAGATCACTACTAGCACATACTTAAGGTTATTAACTCATTCCATTTTGATGAAATCCATCTGGAGAACCTCGAAAGGGAAGGAAGGCGGTGCAAAGTTACCAGGGGGTGTAGGAGTACCTTTCCCAGGGTTATGCTTCAGACAAATGATGCAATGCTTCACTAAATGCGTGGCTGTCTTAGCGATATTATCATTCTGCCATACAGGGTCCAGCAACTTGCATATTCCTTTGGCACTAATGTGCGCCGGGCCATGGGCCATGGTAACAACAGGGAGCACATATGAATTAGGCAGCAACCATTGCTGCTTCCCTGACAAGTCAGTCCAACACCCATCCTCATCCAAGCGACCTGTTCTCTCTCCCACATTGCTAATTCATCTAAAGTCTCCTCACCCTGGATTTCCCTGACAATCTCCAATGTGTCTTCGAACATTCCATTGTCTGGGACTCACCTAGCGGGACCTGCCACCAACATATTTGTTAACTTTGATCGAGCTGTCTCCTTAGCTGTCTGGTCTGCGAAAGCATTTCCCCTCCCCACATCATCTGTAATAGCCTTATGAGCGCTACATTTCACTATTGCTAACTTACTGGGAAGTGTCAATACAGACAGCAATCTATGTATCAATGGCCCGTTCTGAATCCGCAGTCCGTGCGAAGTCTAGAACCCTCTCTCCGCCCAGAAGCGCCCAAAATTATGGGCCACCCCCTAAAGGTGTACTGGCTGTCGGTGTTGTGAAGCAATAAGGAGGTCGCCAACATACTGCAACAGCACATTACCAGGGGGAAGCTCCAAAGAATCCAATTGAGCTTTCAAGGCTTGGCTATAAATACTAGGGCTTTCAGTATAGCCTTGTGGAGCACGGCAGAATCTAAAGCTCCGACCGGCTATTGCGAATCCAAACAGATATCGGCTATCTGTATGAATTGGTATGCTGAAGAAAGCATTTTTCAAGTCAATTACAGAGAAAAATTTCGCTGATGGGGGAATCATTGTTAAGATCGCTGTAATGTCCGGAACTACAGGGTATTGGGGAACTACGATCTTATTAACCTCTCTGAGGTCGATCACAAATCGGTAAACATCAGGTTGGCATCAGGAGAATCCAAGGGTGCCTTTTTAAGAATAGGAAGAATAGGGCTATTACACACATTAGCCGTAGTCTCCTCAACCACACCAGACTCAATCAAATCCTGTATTATTTGCAATAAGGCCTTTTCACCTGCCTGGGATATCTTGTACTGGGGAATACGTGGCAATTTAGCATTGTCTCTGATCTGTATAGAAACTGGCGGGATCGGGAGTAACCCCACATCTGTGTCTCCTGTAGCCCATAACGTACGTGGCACATCTCTAAACTCAGCAGGAAGGGGGGCATCCTTCGCAAAGCACTGTTTGGCATGGGCTACCTGCGGTCCAATAGTCATGTAAACACCGTCTGGAGAACAAAAAATTGCTGCATGCAACCTTTTTAATAAATCGAGTCCTAACAAATTTTCTCCGCAATTGGACCTCAGTAAAAATGGTGAATCGACCGTAAAGTGGCCATTAGTCAAAGCAAGAGGCTTGGAAAAAGGGCTAATGACCGGCAGGCCTGAGAAACCCATCGACACATTGTTTTGGCCAGACAGAGCTGCCCCCGGGAGCAGTGAACGGGAAACAGAGCTATTCATAGCCCCTGTATCAACTAAAAAACTTTTAGTAGTACCCTGTAAATCAGCAGTGACATAAGGTCCATTCTGATCTATAGGCACAGGAACTGGTCCCTCACCCTGTCCTCGGCTGTCCTAGCTGTGAGACAACCCCGTCACTTCGTCCATGTCATAATCGTCATGATAGTACTGCCGTCCTCTGGGGTCATCAAAATAATTCCTGCTCTGCCTATTGTGTGACGTATCCTCTGACTGCATCCCCCCCTCTACCTCCTGTGCCTCGTCCGTGTCCTCGAAAAACCCGACCCCTCAGGGCTTCAGCTTTCTGTAACAACTCCGGACACTCATTCTGCCAATGTCCCTCCTGCTTGCAGTACGCACATTGATTAAGCCCGAGGGGTGCGTTTGAAGCACCACCTCTGCCAGACCGGGGTGGCCGTTGGGCCGAACCCGAACCTCTACAACGTCCATTTCCCCTCGCAACTTGCTGCATCAATACCCTCGTCTTCAAATCCTTTGACTTTTTCTCCACCCTTTCCTTGTCCTCCTTCTCTCTATGTTCGTAATATTGTGCCATACTCAATATCATGGACGGGGATGATGTCATCCAAGTACTTTCCGAAGCCTGCAACCGAGTTGCAATCTCGGGAAGTAAGTTAGTGACAAATCTGTTGACAAATAAACGAACACCACCCTCCTGTGACAGGTCCTGTCCACTAAAATCTAAAAACACCCCTTCAAATCTGGTAAAGAAATCCGACACACTTTCATCCTTCTTCTGGTGACACGCAGTCAACTTATCCCAATCCACTCTCTTCGGCAGGATAAGTGAATGCATGTATGTGATAATACGCCCTGGCAAAGCGAGGAGCTCCGCTTTCGGCTTGTCGCCAGGCTTGCGCTCCTTATCCCAAGCCCTGATCTCATCCCACGTTCCTCCCAACTCTAGTGCATGATCCTGCATATGGACTTGCCTCCATATGTCCACTGGTACCAACAGGCCGAAAAACAACTCTATGTCAGCTAGCGTCATTACTGTGGAGGAAGCCGCCTCCGTCATCTCTTTATAATACGCAGTAGGGTTTTACCGGGGGTCCTTTAAGGATAGGACCCCACTCCTCTTCCAAGGAGTATAGATCCATTGCTCCTGAAACCGAGCGTCGACCCGTTGTCTAATCACAGCATTGGCAGAATCGCGCAGTTCTGGAATTTCAGGGTGGTAAATTGGATGAACTTCCCTCATTGGATGCTGTGTCCCCATTGTCGGAATCTTCTGGAGCAATCTACCTTGGTAACCCACTAGTGTCATTATATTGCTAAAAACCTCATTGGGAGCTATACCTGTAGCATATACCCTATCCCGTATTTCATATATTATTTGCGGTGCAACACCTTGAAAACACTGTTCCCACAACTCTATCAGCATCGCTGACATGTGTTTAAGGGCATGCTGCTGTATAAACGGCTCATAATCTTTCATCACACTCCACACATCCTCCACACTATAGATCGGGTGCCGAGCCCACTGAGCTGCTTGATTCGCCACCATTTTCTTTTCCTCATCACCCACTGCAGAACGCACCAACACTTTATCCATCCGATCTCGCGCTGCTGCCCAGTTCACATCATGCACTCCATGCGCAGGAGTTTCGACATTCAACTGTGCCTGGTGTATCAAACTCACAGGGGAGGGAGCAGACGCAGAGACAGGTACCATCAGGTAGGGAGACATGGTGGTAGGGGTGAAAGGGGGAGTAGCAGTCGACACAGAACTAATAGACTGGGCAGGGGAGATAACAGCACGCACCCCGGTGACTGGTGTGAGTAGAAGAGAAGCAAGAGGGGCCGGGGCTGAAGCGGAAGCACCAGAAACAGGAATGCTAGAAGGGGTGGCACTAAGGGCCAAGGACTGAGAAGTCGGGACTGCCGGGTATATCCGTTCAGGGGCATAAGGAGGAGGAGGACGAGAATCCAATAGCTCTTTGAAAAAATCATCACCTTCCTCTCTAGTAACATAGCACTTATCTGTCTGTAACCGAAACTTTATATCTGCACATTCTATACCCTTCTCTACCTTTCTTCTTCCATAGGATACTGCTTTCTGTGTTATAGTCTGCGTCTGCCTCTTCCGGGCCTCTTTCTCTGCTCTCAATCGTTGCTGCTTTGCTTCTTTCTGCCATACTCTTAGAGAATCAAACATCGACTGTCTGCTCCTCCTAGCAAACAACTTGTCCTGCAAGAAGTTCAATTTCTGTTCATCAAATGAGCCAGTAAGCGGCCACTGTAACTCAGGATTGTCCCTCGTATATTTATGCCACAATGTGCTAAACATAACAGGGCCAATACCATGTTTAACGTAAATGTCAAAATTTGGAGAACCCTCCGAAGGTGCAGGCTGGCTCTCTTCCAATCGAGCATCAGTAGAACAACATCGACATCCAAAACACCCCAATTTGCTGAAACAAGGCATCTTAATATAAGACACATTCACTGTCCCGAACGGACAAGTAAAACACCAACAATCAACACACAAAGACAAAATAAAGAAGCAAATATTAGTCACGAAGCCAAACAAAAACGGTCCAGGGACCACTCCCTATAGTCCGAAGACTGTATCAAATTCAAGAAGACAGGCTCCAGCCCCAGACCTTTTCAAGCATTAGCCAAATTATCAGTTGGTCTGGCAGATTGTTTGCCGGCAGTCCCGGGCCTTTTCAAGCGCTGGCCAAATTTCCAGGCGGTCCGGTGAACTGCTCGCAGACACTCTGTGCCTTTTCAAGGGTCCGCAGACCCACCAAGTTCAAGACAAGACGGTCCGGAGACCGTAAAAAGACACAGCCCGTCGACTCGTGTCGTTCAAGCAAGGCAGTTCAAAAACTGCAGACAAGACAGTCCGGAGACTATATCAAGACACAGCCCGCAGGCTCGTGCCGTTCAAGAATGGCGCCATTTCTCCAAGAATCAAATCACTCACCTGGTGCACACAGGTCGAGTCAAGTTATTCTCCACTGCCGACTCTTCGGACCAAACGGTCAACTCCAAGGTTTCGCCTTCTCAGGACCCCAGCTGGTGACCACTAGACGAGGGGGCGCCCGATCAGCCGGGCGGGGCAGCTGCGAGAACCAAGCTCGGTCTTGTGTGGGATACCCCGATCCGCCCAACCGACCAAACACACCCCGACCCTACAACCCGATTACGGGCGAGTCGGATCAACTTGCGGGGTCCCTGTTTGGGCGCCAACTGAAGGAAGTGGCCCTCTTGGGCCACTCTGGTTTTCTCACAACCACTTGCTATGCCTTACCAAGAATGAAGAGTCGGTCAGACAGTAGAGATTACAAACTTACATGTTTATTTGAAATGCTCTGCAGAGGAGTCCATCATGACTTGCACCCTAACATGTCTGCTGAGTGACTGACTCCCCAACAGTCTACAGTGAGTAATCATTCTTCCCCAAGAACCTCCGACCCCGCCCACCATGGAAAACTACCGGCCTGGGCCGAACATGAACAAAGGAGGCACAGGGAGATGAGCTACCACCTACTAGATGAGTACATGTTATCAGAAACCCAAGGCCTCTGCGCTGGGTCTCAGCGTCTCCTAACGTGGGAGCAGGACTACACACTCGGATAGGTATGTGAGAGCAGAATGGTCTCCTTATTAGCAAGTCGGGAAACAACCTTGGACAGAAAGAGAAAATAATAACGAAATACAGTGTTCTGCTGAGGCAAGCATTACGAGCCATGAGGCCTGACTCAGGCACAGTCTAAGCAGCCTAATAAGGATTGCGAAAACAAAATGGAGTCACACTCGCTAACTGAAGCCTGCACATTACGGGGATAACTCAGTGGGTTGCATAACGTGAATACAACTGACATCTATCGAGCCACACATTGCTAACTTAATATAACGTGAAAAAGAGTACATTGCAGGGATGGGAATTTGAAACCTAACAGTACCCGAGGCCAAACAACCCATCTGAGAAAACACCACTTGATACAGTGGGAGACGCGCCTTAGCGGCCAAAAAACTGCACGTGTTGTTGGTGGAGGGGATGAAGAAGAAGAACCGATCACGGTGGAAGGTGAACAAGAGGGGGGAGACATTTTCTCTGTTACACAAAGCAGCCCTGTCTCCAGCAGTGCAGTGGTACCGCCCACATCATCATCAGCAACATCTCAATGGCACAAGAGTCAGCAAAGGGTCCAAGGCAAGGGAGAACCGCAACGAAAAAACGTGCATTGAGCATAACATCTGGCATCAAGAAGTCACCTGCATCAGTGGCACCAGAAAAGAAAAAAATCCAGGCTACCATTCTCAGCATGTTTAGGTCGGAGGGGCAGTATGAATGCAACCACCCAATGGCACATTTGTACAACGCGAAGCTGGATAAAATGCTAGCGCTGGACCTCCTCCCTTTTTCTTTTGTGAAAGGGGTGGGTTTGCTTGAATTTGTGGCAGCCAGCTGCCCGAAATAGAAGGTTCCCAGCCGGTCCTATTTCGCCAGAGATGCTGTTCTAGCACTACACCACGACTTGCTGGAATTGCTTGGACAAGCTTTGCAGCAGGGTGCTATTCACACTATCCACCTGATAACAGACATGTTGACTGGTCGCCAAGCCACTGAATACTTGTGCATCACTGCGCACTGGATCTCTTTTGTGGGCTTTAGAGAAAAGATATTTGCATGTGTTGACACTGCTAAGATTTTTAATGCTGCTCGGAAACATGCAACTGTAGCCATGTTTGCCATGGAGAAATCTCATACGCTGCAAACATTTTGGAAGACTTTGACAGCAAGGTCTTTGAATTGCTGCGGCCAAGAGGGCTTAACATTGGTTTTGTTGCCACTGACAATGGCAGTAATATAGTTAAGGCCATGGCCGATGGTGGCTATTTCAGGGTCCTGTGTTTGGCGCACTGCATTAACATCATTGTTCAAGACCTTCTGAAAAAAGAAGACCGAGTCAACAACTTACTGACCACCTGCAGAAGAATCTGCACACATTTCAGCCATTCTTTCAAAGCCCAGAAGCAGCTGAGGATCATTCAACGTGATAATAGAATGCCAGTTAAATCACTCATCCAGGAGGTGCCAACACAATGGAACTATACTTATTACATGCTTGAATGTCTGTTTGAGCAGTACAGGCCAATCAATGAATATGACATGCAAAAAGGGGATGCTACTGTGAAAGGCATGATCATTGAGATGGACCAATGGGGCCTAGTTAAATGCCTGACAGAGATGGTACTTCCTTTTGAGGTCTTCACACGTGAAGTCAGTAAGGAGGACTGTACTATGGGCCAAGCTATCCCATTGTTGCACATGCTACAGGAACAGCTGAAGGGGGTGACTGCAATGTACGCAGGTGTGGAGGAAAAAAAAAGAAGCATATGAGTTGGTGGAGAGCTTAACACTTCGCTTATCTGAAAATACAAGGGTGTCAAGAGGCATTTTGTCATCCAACCATTACATTTGTGCCACAATTCTGGATCCACGGTACAAACCATTACTGCACACTTTCATTCCTTTTCCAGATGGGGATGTTGCCAACTACAAAACTTGGATAGCTGTGGAAGCCAGTCAGCTAGAAAAAGGACGGCCGGGAATTAGAGGCCCGCTCCTCCAGGGCACAACAAGTACTGCAGGCCAGCCGGCTTCAAGTTCAACTTCAGAGCCTGAGGGCAGTGCGGTTGGCTCACAGCAGCCAAAACCACCAACAACACCAAGAACAACATTAACAACAACAAGAAGAACAGGAGCATCAGCCCCAAAATCGACACAGGAATGGTTTCTACAGCAAGGGCTTAAGTCCTGTGCTGAGGCAAAGGTAAAAGAGGCAGAGCAAAGCAGACCACCCATGAGCAATGAGCGGATGGTCCAGGCCTATCTGGATGACCTAACAGAGGTCTACTTTGATCAAAACCAATTGCTGTATTGGTATGGGAAAAGGCACCAATGGCAAGTGCTCAGCAGGCTGGCGATAAACTATCTGGCTTGCCCTGTCGCAAGTGTCTCTTCTGAGTGTGTTTTCAGTCCTGCTGGTGCCATTCTGACAGTGAGCAGGACCAGTCTCTCACCCCAAAACGTGGAGAGGTTAACCATGATTAAAATGAATCAGCACTTTATACCACCAGATTACACCATACCTGAAGTAGCATAGCAGGAAGATGACGATGGCGACTCAGGTCATGGAAGTAGTGTGTTAGGTGACCTACTTCTGGGTGAACCACCAGAGTTTGAGGACGAGCTCTACTTCCCTGACAACTAGGCTTTCGAGTTACTTTCTTTCTTGCTTTGATGCCCAAAAAAAAGCCCCCCCAAAAAGATATAGCTAAGGAATATTATTAACTTTTATTATTTGTGTGTGTCACTGTCTTTCTGGTTCGAATCACAGCAAATCCATCACCACCGTCTTACTCTTTTATTGGCGGATTGGAGTTGCAACTGTGTGCAGTCAGTGAAGAATTGAATTAAGTCCACTCCTCCGAGTCCTGACTCGCCCTAAATCCATTTCCCTCAAGCCAGACATTGGATGGAGAATAATACAACAAATGTGAAATGTGTGCCTGCCTCGATTCCCTCCAAAGAACCTGACTATAAAGCTATCCTCCTTTCCGAGCCTAGAGGGACTGCCCCGGAAGAACAGGTAAATGATGGCATGCATTGCCCGCTGACTCTGAGTGATTGGTGTTTGTGTTGTTGTGCATGATGTCTACTAGCATTTAATCTGCACACACAAAAAGTGACTCAAGTCAATGTTTCCCTTCTTGTTGTTCAATAACAAAATTGTACTACTGCAGGCCAATCCATTTCATTTTTTATTCTGGACTCACTCGGGACACTACAGAGTTAGACACCATGACCATACCATACTTGCAGTCAGTCAGTAGGATCGGAGATGATTGATGGAATAACTTGGGGCGTTTCATGAAGTGGCCTAAAAGGTAAACAACAACAACACCAGACCTACATGTCTGTGTAGTGGTGGAGGCGAGTGTGGTGGTGTGATTGACAGCGGTGCATTGATTTTGTTACTTAATTTTGAAAATGCTATGTTGCTGTGTGTGTGTATGTGTGCTATGTGGTGCCTGGCTCAAAATCTAAGCTAAGTGGAGGTTGGGCGGGCGGGCCTGCTCCTATTGTTGGAGGTAACTGCAGGAAATAGAGTAGACATGATTTAGCCATGCCTCGCCTGAAAGTTTTCTTGTTGCACTCCTCCTTAATTTATGGAGTTCAGTTTAACTTTACTTTTCTCATTGATTTTTCAATATCCTTTTTGTTTTTCTATCTACACTTACAGGCCGGCCTTTACCCTGCGCTATACTGGGAAAAACAATTCACACTTACCTTACCAAACCACGACCGCCAGACAGGCACCCAATATTGACGGACGGACAGTCCAAGGAAGGACCAAGAGGAATGCCGAGATGCAACTCCCAATTTGACAATAATTATAGTATCATTTCGTTTGATTCATTTTTTCTCTTCAATTATTTCGACTGTGTTGTTTATTAAGTTTGCTTATATTTGACTCCGACAGATATTTTTGTATTTTCTTTGCTAGCTTTAAAAGGAAGCACAGTACAACAGAACATAAAATGTATGTAACTTGGGTCTTTCTGGGGGCAGACAGGCAAGGCAATTGCATAATAATAATTAATAATATACTGCTGCCCTATACTACTAGTCTAGTACTACTCATCAAGTCATCATCGTGCATGCATTTCATTTTTCTCCCTTAACAGATTTATCATGGTCGGCTGCCAAAATTGTGTGTTGTCCGTGTGTAGTGTTTGTCTTTGTCAAACTTTTCAGTCAAATCCCCTTTCCCAACCATTAATCAAACCCTAACTCTCTTCCCCCGGGCTGTGCGATTTATATTGAGGTGTAACTAAATTAAATTTACACCAATTATTGATCACACACTTGCTGGGGCAGATGTGGTGAAAGCAACACTAAATCAAGGCAGGGCGAGGATCTTCTTCTGCTTCAAGGATACATACTTTAGCCCACACTGGCAATATTAGATTGCCCACCCATGCACAGTATTCGATATTCAATTTTTTTTCTCCTGAGGAACATATTCCATCATAATAATATAATAGGTTGACAGCATCGAGTCATCAATCATCCTAGTTCCAGCACTAAAGGTTACAAAGCCGCTTGTCCGCTTCATCATCATAGCTCGAGTTGACTTTAGTTTGTAACTTGTACTAGGCTAGCCCTCCAGGCATTCTGGTTTATTTTACTTTAGCATTGCTTATCATCATCATGGTTTCTTGTTTGGCAGTCTTCTTGTGTGCTGTACTTCTACAACTCGTTCCCGAGTCTCCCTCAGGTGACTGACTGTATCATTTTTTTTTTTTGCAAATGCTACTGTCAGTGTCTATTACTACGCATGCAGCCATCGCTCCCCCTAAGTATAAATAAACATCAATCACAGGTAAGAGAAGAAGTTTGGGGGAGGCATAATAATATGGAAATTAATTCATTAATTCACACACCCACACCCTTCCGAGTCCATAGGGGTTTTAGTTGCAGACTGCATAGACTAGAAGGAGAGACTGACAGTACTAGTAGGACAAGTCACAATTGAGTGTACCGAATTTAATGTTGGTGTGTTATACTATCAGCAGATTATTTCAATCAAAAACTGGCTGCGGCCCTGCTGCATCAAAGGAAACCATGTGAAGTAAAAGAGTAACCCCCCCATAAAACATTTACATCATATGTAAACTATAAATAATGTATTTCCCTAACAAATAAACTAATGAAAAAAAAAAACACAACACCTGACCCACCCCTCACCCTAACCCCAACCAATGTCCATCATAAGAGTCCAATGTCCATAAACCCCAACTTCTCCCCAACACCCAATTCCCACCCACCAAAAAAAAAGATTAAAAAAGAGGAAAGGCGACAGAGTTCTAGTGACGGGCTCGCCGGATCTTCCTCTCCAGGGTATTTATCCGCTCCTCTAGGCGCGCAATCTGGAGGAGCATGCAGCGCTTAAATGCCTTGCAGTTGCATGAACAGGGGTGGGCAGCAGTGTTCAAAGAAGTGCGATGGGCGGCTGCCAGACCA
The DNA here is from genome assembly GCA_963921515.1 of Calotriton arnoldi. Classification (NCBI taxonomy): domain Eukaryota; kingdom Metazoa; phylum Chordata; class Amphibia; order Caudata; family Salamandridae; genus Calotriton; species Calotriton arnoldi. The sequence goes on from CAWUFW010006867.1 coordinate 598,592, forward strand.
CAGCACCGTACCACTGGAGGCACTGAGGGGCCCTGCCTGGGGCCCGGGGCATTGGAGGGGGCCACCTCCTCCTCCGCCAGAACCACCAGCCACCGATATTCCGCATGGATGGCCTCCAGCTTCAGTTGCCAGGCCATGGCTGCTAACTCCTTCCTGTTTGGTTGTTTCGGTTGGGAAGGAGTAGCTATATCAAGAAAGAAAAAAGACAATTGTAACCAATACTCTTAGCAAAACAGTAATAAAAAATTAATTATACACATAAAATTATAGTGGCACAATAGCACTAGCAAGCACAGTACATAACATTTGTGGTATCCTCCCACTTCCTCTGCCTCTAACATTTGTGGGAGTTTCAGACATTACTAAGCACTATGGAGTAGACAAGTCTTCTTCTTCTCTCTCTTGTTTAGCTAAATTAACCTTGTAGGCATTCCAGCTCAGTCAGCCTGCTCCCTAGACAGACATACTCATGTTGCAGAGTCACGTTATTTACTACTGTCTGCAGGTGGGGCAGCTGTAGTCTACAACTACACAATTATCTTATTTTTCTGTTATGGCAATACTCTGTTACATCAATGGCAACTGCTCAATTTCACTTTCAGTCTGCCTACTACAAGGCAGATGATATCTGATCTGAATGATTATATATGGGATGACGTGAAGTACTATTGATTGATTGTGTGACCATGCAGCCGATAGGCCACCCATGGCTGACACGGTCGAAATGACATAGGTAGGGAGTGGGCCTCGGAGTCGGAGGGAGGCGATTGATAATGGGTGGGTATGGGTACATACACACACAATATATATGTTGTGCTTGCAAACTACTGTGAGTCAAGTGAGCATTCTGAAATACAACCTTGAATCAAAAACCTTGAAAAAAAACAGTCCTTGTTTCTCTTCCCTGCGATTTTTCCATTTATCATTGCATTGCTCTTCTTGCATTATATATTTTTTTATTCTAAAACTATTCTTATCTTCACCCTTGGCTTTGCTACTCTGGCACGGTTTATTTTTCTTTTACATTGTCTTCATCCAGTGACATTCTCCACCTATGCTATGATTGAATACCATCCAGGCATCCATCCATTCAAAGTAAACATGGCTATCATTCTTCTTAATCTCTCAACAAACCTTTCACCAACGACATACATTTGTAATTTTCTTTTAAACCACCACCCATGCGTCCTTGCTTGCCTTTGAGTTTGACCCATCAAACCCCCCGGAGGATTCCTATCACCCATACAGTTTCACCCACCCACCCAGGCAGGCATCCTTTCTTTCACCTTTCATCCATCCTTCAACCACCCATGCATCCTATCAGCCACCTATGCATCCCGGGCCCCCTTCCTTCACCCACGCACCCTTCTCTGCCAGACATATATTACATGTTACCCGTCTTTACTCCT